>CM033711.1:29204554-30404554 GCA_019671005.1 Hibiscus mutabilis | reverse complement strand
AGATTGATTAATTGGCTATCATCTTTGGTTTCATGAACTGCTATACATATGTAGTTCAACGTCGAAAATTCAGTCTTTTGGACCAACTAGATCTTTTGTGATTTTGAGTTGATGATATAATTAGATTGATGAGGGTTTTCCTTAATGATTAAGATGTGTAATTCCTGTGTTTTGCTGTCTCTTTTGATTGATTAGTTTGATATCCTCATTGATTTCGTGAACTGCTATATATACTATGAAGTTCAACACCGAAAATTCAGTCTTTTGGACTAAGTAAGATGATAGCTTTTATATGTCAAAGATCCATGGTAAATTCGAGTTGATGACTAATTGGATCGATGGGGTTTTTCTTCCTGTAACGATTACATAGATTGTTCTTATTTTTTTCTATGTAAAGGGTGCTTTGCCATCTCTTTAGATTGATTAATTAGTTATGCTCTGTGTTTCACACTGCAGGTGCTGTTCTATACATAAAGAGAGAGTTTAAATTGGAAAGCGAACCGACTATAGAAGGTCTGATTGTAGCCATGTCTCTTATCGGAGCCACATGCATTACTACATGCTCGGGAGGAATATCGGACTGGCTAGGCCGCCGCCCAATGCTAATAATCTCGTCCGTTCTTTATTGTCTTAGTGGTCTTGTAATGTTATGGTCTCCTAATGTTTATTTATTGCTTTTGGGAAGACTTTTGGATGGCTTTGGGGTTGGTTTAGCAGTAACTCTGGTCCCAGTTTACATATCTGAGACTGCACCACCCGAAATAAGGGGATTGTTGAATACCCTTCCTCAGTTTACTGGTTCTATTGGAATGTTTTTGTCATATTGCATGGTTTTTGGAATGTCGTTAACGGACTTACCGAATTGGAGAATGATGCTTGGAGTTCTTTCTATTCCATCTCTTATATATTTTGCATTAACTGTTTTCTTCTTGCCCGAGTCACCAAGATGGCTGGTAAGTAAAGGGCGAATGGGAGAGGCGAAAAAAGTTTTGCAGAGACTACGTGGCAGGGAAGATGTTGCCGGTTAGTTATCTGCAGTCTTTCTTTTCTCAGTAACTCCTACATGATGTAATTTTGAGACTGTTTTTCGTTTTTACTAGAGTTTTAAATTGGAATTACTTCTCACCATGGGATGCAATATGATGAATAATGATGTATCTTGCGGATGGTACTGATATTATTTGAAATGATCAGGTGAGATGGCATTGCTAGTTGAGGGACTTGGTGTTGGAGGTGAAACATCGATAGAGGAGTACATAATTGGTCCGGCCAATGAGGACATCGAAGACCAAGATATATCTGCTGATAAAGATCAAATCAAGTTATATGGACCCGAACAAGGTCTTTCCTGGGTGGCCAGACCTGTCACAGGACAGAGTACTCTAGGTGCTGTGTCTCGGCATGGAAGCTTAGCTTCTCAGAGTGCTCTTGGTCTTGTGGATCCTCTTGTAACCCTCTTTGGAAGTGTCCACGAGAAGGTTCCAGAAACAGGAAGTATGCGTAGCGCACTTTTTCCACACTTTGGTAGCATGTTCAGTGTTGGAGGTAATCAAGCTAGAAACGAAGAGTGGGATGACGATATTGTTCCCAGAGAGGGCGAGTACTACCAATCCGATGGTGGCAATGGTGATTCCGATGACAATTTGCATAGTCCTTTGATCTCGCGGCAAACAACCAGTTTGGACAAGGACATAGTTCCAGCTGCCCATGGAACTCTTACAAGCCTAAGACATGGTAGTCTAATGCAATCAACTACCGGAGAACAAGTTGGTAGCATGGGTATCGGTGGTGGTTGGCAGATTGCATGGCAATTGTCTGAAAAAGAAGGTCCGGATGGGAAAAAGCAAGGGGGATTTAAAAGAATTTATTTGCACCAACAGGGTACACCCGGATCGATGCGTGGATCACTAGTTTCTCTTCCCGGTGCTGAAGTCCCTGCAGACAATGAGTACGTTCAAGCTTCTGCCTTGGTGAGTGTGCCAGCTCTTTATTCCTCTGAGCTTATGAAGCAGCATCCAGTTGGAGCGGCTATGGTTCATCCGGCTGAAACTGTAAAGGGACCAAGTTGGAGGGATCTCTTTGAACCTGGAGTCAAGCATGCTTTAGCAGTAGGAATCGGAATTCAGTTACTTCAGCAGGTAATGTAGAGAACCTAACCATAATCATCCCTCTCTCTTCAAACAATACAGTCTGAGATTGTAGATGGTTGCTATATATATAGTAACCCTATATACGGGATAATAATATTGCAAAACTGTTTTCCAGCTTTGCCTTATTTGCTTATTGAGGATTGTTCTTTATTCCTTCCTTTTCAAACTGCAGTTTTCCGGTATAAATGGAGTGCTATACTACACTCCCCAAATTCTTGAGCAGGCGGGAGTCGGAGTTCTTCTTTCAAACTTGGGCATCAGTTCATCTTCTGCATCTCTGCTTATCAGTGGTATTACGATCTTGTTGATGCTTCCGAGTATAGCAGTTGCTATGCGGCTTATGGATGTTGCTGGTAGAAGGTATGTTTGTTCTTTTTTCGGGTTTCTTTGTACTGACAAGTCTCACCTGAAAACACAAGATATCATTTGGCACGCAGAATTTAAATTTTTTGTTAATTACAAGCGTCTGTTTAATAGGGTAGAACTGAAGTGGTTAGTTTTGTAAGTGCTACTTCGTGATATCATTATCCGATGCCATGCCAATATTGCAGAAGTTCGTTTGATTTGAAGTTGTGAAGAAATTCAACGTGGACACGCTGATTCATAAATTTTCCTTGTTATTAACTTGATCTGTTCTCATTGGTAAATCATTGTTGCAGGAGTTTGCTGCTCACCACAATCCCAGTCCTGATAATATCTCTTGTCATTTTAGTCATCGGAAGCGTTGTGGAAATGGGGAACATTGTGCACGCAGCGATCTCGACTGTTAGTGTCGTGCTATACTTCTGTTTCTTCGTTATGGGATTCGGGCCGATCCCAAACATTCTCTGTGCTGAGATCTTCCCGACGCGGGTTCGCGGCATATGCATCGCTATATGCGCCCTTACATTTTGGATTTGCGACATCATCGTCACGTATTCACTCCCGGTGCTGCTCAATTCGGTAGGTTTAGCCGGTGTCTTCGGGATGTACGCAGTCGTATGTGTTATATCGTGGGTGTTTGTGTTCTTAAAAGTGCCTGAAACCAAAGGCATGCCCCTTGAAGTCATTACAGAGTTCTTCTCCGTGGGTGCAAAGCAAGCTGCAGCTGCCAAGAACAACTGAGTTCGGTTAAGTATTTGATGGATATTTTGGAAGTTTTGACGACTGATGTTCAAATTTACTATTTTTTTTACATTTTTATTGGCAAGTAGGCAGTTTGATTTATGTAGAAAAAGATTTTAAAAAGTACTATATGATTTTCTATTTGTTATACTTTTTTAAGTCGCATTTAAAGTCGAAAAAGTATTTGTGTCCGACGCTAGTCTCTAAAATTGAAAAAATGAACAAACAGTATCCGACATTCACATCTAACATAACCTGTGTACATCGGTCGCCCTCTAAAACGGTCAGTCTTAAAAGTTAATGTACCTATCGTAAGCAAATCTTTAAAACCACCACGGCAACCACAGTCCGCAGCCACTCATCGGCCAGAATTTACTAACATCATATGTAATCGTAATAATCAGAAGCATGACGTCCCCACTGCATTCATGATAAGAGTGGTATCAAACAATTACAACTATAGTTCAAAAGACCTGCTAGGCTTGAGTTCTCATATGCATAACAATAATCAAATTTAAAGTGAGAATCAACCAGCTAAGCTCAATGTTGAAAAAAAAATGAGCACACAATTCTTTCATGTTAACAATAAAAAAAAATGAATTTCTAATAGCTACTGCTCTGTGTTGATTACTTTGACCTTCTATGGTATTCTGAAATTAAATATACCCGTCCAGGGAAGGGTTTAGATTTCGTAATAACAGAGATCTCACCAATCACAATGATCGACGAGATGGCTATACCAAGTCAAAAATGAAGTGTGCAAGGCTTACTTCAGTCGAATATCCTCTCCCCTGTTGAGAATAGCAAGAAGATGAAAGAACTAAATATGCAGAGCAATCCAGGAATGAAAAAGACTGCTCTCCAGCTTTCTGGACTAGCAAGATCTGAATATTCAGCTTGAGCAGCTTCGAGAAGCTTTCCGGTCATATCGACCCCAATGATCCCAGCTAGAGTACCGGCTGTGTTAGACACACCCATTACAATTCCTGCGTATTTGGGTGCAATATCCATATGATTCACTGCAAACCCAGCCCTACCAAGTGCCAAGAAACCGAGAGCCACGGAAGAACAGAAAACGGCTCCACCAGATGTTCTGAAGATCGGAAGTACCATCAGTGCAAGAGAAGAGACTATAAATCCTACAGTGTTCAAGAACTTCCTAGTTTTAGTCACAGACATGATTCTTTTGGTGATCAAGTGGTCCGCAACAACCCCGCCGATATTTGAGAATATGAACATGTTGAAATAGGGCATCATCTTTGCAAAACCCATTTCCTGAAGACTGAGTTGGAGTCCCAGCTCGAAGTATGTGGGAAGCCAGTTCATTAATACATAAAGAGCATAGTGGAATGTGAAATTATTTACCACGATTGCCCAGACTGGTCCGCTGACTAAAATTCTCTTCCACGGGATTTTGGAAGTTCTGATGGTAGCCGATCCATTCTCCACTTTTATCTTCTGACCTGCTTTGGTAGGTAACAAAGATTCTCCAAAACTATTGGCAGTGGCTTTCTGATGCTCGGATCGAGGGGGGTCAGTTGCATATTTATACCAGAGGAAAGACCACATGACACCTAATGCCGCTTCTGCAAGAAACACAGATTGGGGACCTCTTAACTTCACCAGGCTCGGAAGGACAAGCATTCCCATGGCCGCACCTAGGTACATTCCGGAAGTAGTAAGTGAAACAGATCTTGACCTCTCATGTGGTGGAACCCACTGTGCTAGGACAGTGTGGATAGAAGGGAAGATGAAGCCTTGTGCCACACCTACAAGTAAGCGAGCAACGACCAAGGTTGTGACTCTATTGGGATCTAGTGGAACCAAAACACAAGTCGATGACCATAATACAAATGAGAGAAGAAGAACCCTCCTTCCCCCGATCTTTTGAGCTGCCCATCCTCCAGGCACCTGAGAACAAGCATAACCATAATAGAACGTGGAAAGTATTGTGCCTTTGCTTGATTGGTTAATCCCAGCAGCATCAGCTGCAACCGTGTATGCTATGGAGAAGCCCACACGTTCTATGTAACATACACATGTGCTGACAAATGTTAAAATGACAATTAAGTATCGCTTTGGGAATTTCATCCACTTCATGATTCACATATACTCTT
Source organism: Hibiscus mutabilis (assembly GCA_019671005.1). Classification (NCBI taxonomy): domain Eukaryota; kingdom Viridiplantae; phylum Streptophyta; class Magnoliopsida; order Malvales; family Malvaceae; genus Hibiscus; species Hibiscus mutabilis. Next base: position 30,399,183 of record CM033711.1, on the reverse strand, counting down.
ATATAGGAATCTTTATGCTGTTAACTGTCTTCAAACAAATTGACTATCTAACAACTTATACTTTCGATCCGTATTAGCAAGCATTTCAACACAAGACAGCAGTTTCTTCGTCACTTTCTCGTACCTTCAGTATATTCGCAAAGCCTGGACGGAAAAATAGTCATACAAATGTTTAAAATGCAGGAAAAAGTACCATCAAATTAGCTTGCTAGAGACAAATGTTAAGTAGATATCAGTTAAGAAGGAATCCATGCTTAATTTACTTTATTAGCAAAACTTTAAGTCAAAACCTCTAGTGATTGCTTGCTTCTTAGGAAAGGATAACACGTGAAAACAGTCCAAGATATCAGATAAAAAAGATTGTTACGACCATGAAAAGAGTTTCCCCAGAACATCTCATCCCAAATATGGAACCCACGAATGGCAAAAGGGATGGAACTGGCATCCCAATTCAGACACAAAATTTACGAGCATGAAGTAAACTTTGGCCTCTATTGTTAACTGCATCCAGATGATAACCAACAAGGAATGCAACATAAGAAAATCTCAAACTAATAATAGTTAAGTGCTAAAAAATCGGGGGAGGCAAATGTTTAATCACTCACTTCTGTGCCTAAGAATCAAAAGAAGTTCATAAGTAGAAACCCATTAACAGACATTGCAAATAGTAAATTAGAAACAACCAGATCAGGATAATATGCTTAGCTAACTCTCAGATGAAAGCATTATCAGAGGTTAAGACGAGATTTTTCACAAGTATTTGCAACATCTAGCCAATGGACCAGCATTTGCAATTTCATGACACCATGATATTTCACCATTGAAATGGGGTTGCCATTGTAAATCAAATATCTACCAGATGAACGAACTAAACCCTCCCAGCACTCACAAATTCAAGAACAATACAGACATCGGTAGAAAAAAATACAATAACAGATTCAAGAAAATACAATTTCGGATCTCATCATATGAAAGGAGATCAGAGAGCTGGGTTTCAGCTGAAAATTACCCACGGGTCCACTTAAAAACACCCAAAAAAGAATCTTTGTAACAGACAATCAAACATTTCGTAAGAAAAAAACATAAGAGGCAGGGAATGGAATTGGTTTGGGAATATCAACAAACAGAAAGAACGCAAAAAAAAACAAAGAGAATGATTAGATAAAATGGACCAAATTGAAACAAAAAATGGGAGACCCAGAGTGCAGAAACAGGTAAAAAACATACCTTGAAAATCTGGGTGTCATTGGAAATTCATGGAAGAAGCAAAAAGCACTTTGGTGGAAAGAAAACCCCTAATCAGAAAGAGAGAGATTGGAATTTGGAAGTCAACGTGGTGAAAGGGCCTGTCTTTGGTACTGAAAACTTACTAATTTCTAAACTTCACGTGTTCGTTAGCATCTCTCTCGCAGAATGCGATGCTCCTCCTCTCTGACAATTTACCTTCAAGATTTCAAAAAACATAAAATAAAGATAAAATACACCATAGATTGTTTAAGGGCTAATTACATTGTTTCACCACTCAGCTTTCTTCTCACTATTGTTTTAACCACTTAAGTTTAAAAATTTTCAATTTAATCATTAAACTTTTGATTTTCTCATTTTGGTCACTCTGTCATTAAGTACTTAACGACGTTATGACCAGATATCTATCTATTAAAAATTATGAAATTGCCTCAAAACTTTATTTTATATTTTGTGAAAAACTCCATTGTTTCAGATTTTCTTTGATTCTCAACGATGGAGCATCTTCTTCCAAATTCGAACGGTGGGAAGACGGAGAAGAAGAAAGAGAGCAGTATATTATGATTCCAATTTGATCGAACAATGGATATTGTAGATCGAAGTAGTTTGGAGTTTTGCGTGTTTTAAAGTAATTTACGGGAAATCTAATCTGATAAAGTGGTAAGAGACGATGAGACGAGTTTTTTGGTGTCTTGAGTGGTCAAAGAAAACTTCAGAGAATGCTTATTTCAACGTCGGCATGGTAAAGGGGTGAAACTGTAAAATTTTCATATTTGGGGGAAGAAGATAAAATTAAAAAATGAAAGGAAATGGGGAATGATGTGGATGACATGTGTCTGCCATGTTAGCAAAAAGGAGCCCACATCAGCACATGCGACAGCCATGTCACACTACCATTCTGATTTAAAGCTTGAGTGACCGAAATAGGAACAAATCGAAAGTTTGGTGATTAAATTGAATTTTTTTTAAACTTAAGTGACTAAAATATGAGTGAGAAGAACGTTGAGTGTCGAAATTTGTAATTTACCCATTATTTAATTGTAAGTTGGTAATAAATATATCACTTTTCTTTTAGAAGTTATAATTTAACCACTCAATTAAAAAAATGTTACAAATGAATTACTCTATTGTTAGAATTAAAACATGACATGTTATAATAACAATTTTAATCTCAAAACTTATACATTTTACCAATTATTTAATTATAAGTTTGATAATAAATATATCACTTTTCTTTTAAAAGTTATAATTTAGCTACTCAATTAAAAAATTGTTACAAACGAATCACTTTGTCGTTAGAATTAACACATGAACCGATATAATAACAATTTTTGTTTCACAACTTATACATTCTATAAATTTGATTATAATTTAAAAATAATTCAATAAACTTAACCAGAGGCGAGGCCAGGAATTAAAAGTTAACGAGGCTGATAATAAATTATTATTGTAAGAGTTATAGAGAAATTCGAAAAAAAAACAAGACTAATAATGCCAATAGTGGGATTTGATTTGTTGACTTCAAGTTAAAAAGTTAACTTTCACCTATACATTTTGCCATTAAGGCAAGAACTATTTTATGATAACAAAGTAAGTAAAATAAATTATAATTTAAATTTTCTACAGGGTCAAATTAAAAAGATAGATTTTAATGGTGGAAAAATAGACTGCAAAGGTGGGTCTCGGGGTCAGGCCTCTGCCATTTCCTATGTGGCTTCTCCCTTGAACTTAACCCTTCGTATTTAAAAATATGACATTACACCTTCCTAACACACCATCCAACTACTTGCCACACTTCATGCTAATGCCCACCAGCTCGATAATCAATAGATGTGATAGCTTGACATGCACAATCACTTCACTAATGAACATCTGACAAACTAATGGAACAAACCTATTATGACCTTAACTAGGGACGGAGGAATATAGGGGATGGGAGGAAATTTTTGGTAGAATAGCATTTTAGGTCCTTTTTAGTCTAAATATTAATGAAATAAGGTATTTGCCCCTCCATATTTTTAGATTTAAAGGATTAATAGACTCTTGCCCCTCCCAACATTTGATCCTAGCTTTGTCCCTGACCTTAACGTCGCCTACTAGTAGACACAATTACTTCACTAATGAAATTTTTAAATATAAATGGTTAATTTATTGAATTAGGACCGAATAAATAGATGTATAAGTTTTGAGAACTAAACTTGTTATTATACCAAATCATTCTTTCAAGTTTAATGGAAAAGTCGCATACTTTCAACAAAATTTTAATTAAGTGACTACATTATAATTCTTAAAAGAAAAATGACCTATTTGTTACTAAATTTATAATTAAAAGACTTATGATGTACCTACAAAATAATCAGTAACTTGTTCCTAGGTTTAGGGTTGTTCAAATTTCGGTTTTAACCCATTAATTGACCGAACTGAAGTTTATTTTGGTTAGTCGGTCGATTAATTTTAGGTTCAGTCGGTTAATAGTTAATGATTTTTTAAACTTTGGTTATCGGTTAATTCGGTTCGAAACCGGTTAATTAACCAAATTAACCAAATTTTTTATATATTATATATTTTATATATTATATATATTTATTTTTGGTCACAGAACTTTTAAAAATTATAAAATGATCATGAACTTTTTTTGATATATTATAAAATTATCATTAAACTTTATCAAATTAGCAAGAGATGATCATTAAATTTATTTAATTATTAAAAAAATAATCATTACAATTTTTTATATTTATCAATAATTTATAATGTGCAATGAATCAATGACCATTTTGTAACAGTTCAATAAGTTTAAAGGTTGTTTATAACTTTTGAAAGTTCAGTGACTAAAAATATCATTTTAATATAGTTTAGTGATTATTTGTGTAATTTTTATCAATTTTTTTAATAAATTTCGGTTAATTTGAAAACCAACCGAATTAACTGAACTTTTTTTTAGTTCGGTTAAAAATTTTCAAAAATATTTCTATTGGGTTAACGGTTAATAGAAAAAAAATTCGGTTAATAAATTTTTGGTAGTTCGGCTTGGTCGGTTAATTGAATCAATCGATTGAACACCCCTACCTAGGTTAACCGAATTAAGATAAAACAAAATCAGATTTATTTAAAAATCCTATGATATCAAATTTAAATAATTTGAGATATATAAATAAAATTACAAGAATTTTAATATTAACGTGTCTACTAATCAAAATATCAAAGTGCCACGTAGGATTTTTTTACAAATGACAATTAGAATTTTATTAAATATAAAAGGGGTTATAAATAGAATACACAAAAAAGAAAAGAAAAATAAAGACTATATCCACAAAAAATTCATACAAAAATAAAACATGAAAACTAAATGTATAAAGAAAAATAAACTCTTGTCTTAAAATTGACGTACATCGTCAAAGAACTTAATTTTTTTATGAATGTCATTTTTCTTTATCCAAACGACATGTTTTACGAGGTGAAAAAAGAGTGATAAACGAACTAAATTATCAGATGGATTGTTCCGCTACACACTTTTGATTACATTGGCGAACAACCACAAAAGGGGATAAAATTTTCTATGACTACTGACAAATCTAAATAAGAAAATGAACGCTAAAATATGTGAAAATCGTGCAAGACGACAAAAGAACCATACCACAAAAATAAAAAAAAAAACATATTATAAAGGAAGAAGAAAGTATGTCAAAAATTCTTATTAAAAATTAAAAAAATTTAAGAAAAAAACAAAAAAACAATATATAAAATAAATAAATAATAAATACCGATGATCGACAATTAATACTAAAATTTATATCGACCTCCAAACAAAAAAAATGACTTGTGGCTAGATCCGGAGACGACCTCAAAGTATCTTTTTACTTTGAGAATTTTTGTTGAATATCATTGTATTAGTTATAAAACTTTTAAATTTTATCGAGTTCACTTATACAACATATAATTTAAAAGTTTTATAATTAGTAAATTAATTTCCCTTCAATCTTAATTCTTTTCCATTAAAATAATGAATCAATATAAGTTTTTTATTATAATTTTAAACTTGGTTAATATGAGAACTGATAATTTTATCTTTTATTAATGTATTAAGTTAAAATATTATATTGTAAAATTTTAAAAAGTATTTACATGATAAAAATGTCTATAGATAAAATTGACAATTTTTTTAAAGAAAAAATTAATTGACCAAATTTATAAAAAAGAAAGGATAAAAATGGTATGCTAATCTTACATTAGCAAAAGGCGTTTAGCTCACAAATGCAAGATTATCGTTAGTAATAGAATTATCGAGATATGTGATTACTCAACCCACTATCGAGTATGTATTACCTGCTTGGTTCATTCGGTCGGAATGTAAGAATTTAATATCTGATTAATATTATATAAAAATATCTAAATATAAGTTTAATTAAATTATTATTGTCATAGAATTGACTTTTTTCTTCTCTCCACATGTACAAGTAAAGAAGTTGAAACAATTTTAGACATTATTAGAATGCAAATTAATCAAGTGATTTTTTTTGAGTGGTTATATGAATGATATGGTATTTTTCTAGTTAGAATTTGTTGCGATAGTCATATATTATTTTCTTTTTATTAAAAATATTTTAGATAATTTTAAATAATTTATGCATAATGTATTTAATTGGTTTAATCATTTGTAACCAATTCATCAACTGACTAATCCCGATCGAGTACTGTGGAGGTTTATTATGGGGTGATCCTCCTAACCTAATTGTTAGGTATATAATATGTTTCCTTAATGTATAAAAAATATGAGAGATAAAATTGATCAAAATTATAAAAACAAAGATAAAAATGTAAAAAAAATAAGATTATATAAGGAACAGTAATGAAATTATTCAATAGCTTAAAATGCAACTAAACTATCAAAGTTAGGAGGGACAATTGTCCCTTCCACGTTAAACAACACCCGACATTGGTTATGTCAGAATGTAAAATTACACATAATTTTTTTTGAATAATAATGAGACCAGAAAGTCATTACATCATGTTATTAGGTGTCCTCAAATAAGGAGGACCATGTATGTTGCGAAATAGAGTGTCTCGGAGTAAGGGAGGCCACGTCGGTTCGAATCATGTACCCGAATCATCATAGCGTTGTAGCCCACGACATTTCTCTCTTTGGTCTCCGTTTCCCCAATGCTCAATTACATGCAAAAGGAACGAAATAGCAGAAAATTGCAAAGAAGTTAAGGGATATGCTCTGAAACGCACCAACAACAGCAGAAGTAATATGAATCCAGACAAAAAAGACTTGTAATTAGCCAATAGGGGATTTTTCTGATTTCATTCTTTTTTCAATTGAGTATAATATCAGAGGCTATATAACACAAATCCCTAAATTATTGTAATTCATTCAGCAATCAAGAGGAATAGAGCAAAAAAAAAAGAAAGAAAGAAAAGCAAGCAAACCCTCAAGCATTTTTGAGGCACAACTCCCTTTCTCATTCATTTCAAAGCATAACAAGCATATAGAAATTAGGTTTCGTTTTCTTACCCTAGTGTCGTTTCGGTTTCTCTATGCAGTTGTGTTTCCTTGCCGGTGATAAGTCCCTAGGTCTTCTGTGACCATACAATGGTGAACCAATGAGAAATCTAACGTCGATGAGTGGTCTCAAAGTCGAGTTTGATTTTTTTAGATCTATTTGCTCGGTTCTATTTTCACAAAAATAGGAGAGATTTTCTTTTTTTTATAAGTAAAAGGAGGGTCGTATCTAGGTTTTGGTCGGAAAAGGGGTTGTTTCTAGTGTTTTGGGTTTTGTCGACCGCCGGTGAACGGCGGCCGACATGGCGGTGTGGCGAACGATTTCTGGAAACTGTGACAGTTTCTAGGTTTGTTCTTCAATTTCTAGGTTTGAGGATGAACACACGGCGGTGTTCATCCCCGTGTTGGGAGGAAGAAGAAGGCTGGGATGGGTTGTTATATAGCTTTTTTTGTTTTAATTTTTTTGTCTTATACAATCGGCCCTCGTTTTTAAATCGATATAATTGCGTTATAAGTCCCTCCGCCCCGCCTTAATAGCGCCCGCGGTCCTTCTGCATGAGCAAATCACGTTATAGGTCCCTCCGCGTGAGATAATAACGCCTGATAAGCCACTCCACCTTTTTTATTACTCTCGTAGTCCCTGGAGTTCCAGGGATTTTGCTATATCGCCCTTTTCTTGTACATGCTTTAATTTCTGCTTTGAGATTTGTTCCTTTGGGCATTTCAGTCCTGATTTTGGTATTTGTGCTTTAATTTCTTGTTAATATTGTTTTATGTGGTTTGATATGTATGCTTTCGTTACGTTTAATATGTATATAGCAAGTAGTTTTTATAAAAGTTAATAAATAGTTTGTATAACCTATAGTTCTCTTAATATATAAAATACGTTTATGTATATAATACTGTTTTATATAATATATATAATTTGGTCTTCTTCATAATATATAGTTTTACACAATATATAATGTATATGTTTTTAATATATAATGTAAACTTTTTGTAGAACTTATATACAATATAGCCTTTTAAAAGTATAAAATATAATTTTTGTAAAGTTTAAAATTTCATAGTATATAATATTTGGTTATATGGTTATAATTTATATTATACATTTATTTGTTTCATTTTGGGCTTAGGGTGCTTAGTTTGCTTTGCTTGGGCTTGGCTTTGTTTTGGGTTTTAGGGCTTGTTATATTAGCCTTAGATTAAAATTAGGTTAATTAATTTAATTAATTTAGGTCGTGTGCTCATCTAATAGGGGCACAATCCTTAAATTAATTAAGTTAATTTTAGGATTAGACTCTTTAGAGCCTTATCTAGATTTATGTTGGAATTAACTTGGTGAATTTAAATTTATCCTCAGCTTATTAGGATAAATGTTAAATTCATTAAATTAATTGAACATTTCTTAATTACTTTTAGGATAAAATCAATTGCAAGTTTAGATTGACATCTAATTTTAAGCCATGGTCAATTAACTCAATTTGTCTTAAATAGTGCTCTTGGCTCATTGAAACACTAGTTTAAAATCGATTGAATTAATTATCAGGTCACAAGATAACTCATAATTTGTTAAGGGTTTTTAGTCTTTTAGGACTAATTAATTTAGGGTTAATACTAGAATCACCTAATTAGCAATTAGATCACTAATTAAATTTCCATAATTTGTGCCTTTTAGGTTAGGGCTTCTAGTGGGCCTTTGTGTGTTTAATTTTTAAGCCCTTGTTTGAAATTCATTTTATTTGTCATCATTTAGCCCGTTTGATTTACATGTCAATTCATTTCACTCATAAAAAAGGGAGGTAGTCATTAATTCCGACATTTGTGTCGTAACAGTCTAAGCTTAAAGGATGTTGACCAAATGTTTGAATTAATCCTTAACGACTCAAGGTAAAATTAAAACTTAACCAAATCATTACATCATATCTAAAATGCTTGCATCATGCATAAAAGTAACGTGCGAGATTTGAACCATAAACTAACACGGCAGTCGGGCTTATATGATGTTGGTTTAATCTATGGTCCGATGTATCGTCAACCTTATTAATTAAATGTCCAATTAATTTGAACCCACTAATTTGATAAAGCTTGTGCAATTAAGGTCAATTCTTATTTAAGGGCGCTTAAGTAAATTCAATTTAAATTTCAACAAATTCCATCGATTTGAAAGCAACAAATTTTTAGTACCGATTTCCGAGCGTGATAGGGGTGCTAATCCTTCCCCATGCGTAACCAACTCCCGAACCCTTTCAAAACGAATCTCTGGTTTCTTATGGTGCCCGGCCTACCTTATCCAAGTGGCCGGTGACGACTTCAAATCTTCATTGTTTTCAAAAAACACGAATTTCTAAAAATATCCCCTTTAAATAAAATTTTAGAAAATATGAGGATGTAGCCGACTTTTTAAAGGAAAAAACGTCATCACAATAGTTCGAAATCATTGGATCAAGTAAGCTTAAGTCCTTCAAAAATTTCCCAAAGTTCCGCTTCAAGTGGTGTAGAAATACCAAGGTTTCGAAGAAACCAACAATCCAGTTCCCCTCGTTGTCCCGTACAACACCACCAGTAGATCCACAAGAGTTCTGAGTGCTAACAACACCGTCAATGTTGAGGATGACTCAGCTGCATGAAAGAAGACTTCATTGTGTCATCTCTGGGCTAAGGTCATCTCGTCCTTCTAATGATGAGTTAACATTGAGATTAAAATGCAATTAAACTATCAAAATTGTCTTTTTTACATTAAACATACATGCGACACTGGTTATGCCAGAATGTGTGAGATTATAGATAATCTTATATAACTCGAACCAAACGTCCTTCGAAGGATGAGCTAATATTGAGATCATCCTATATTCTGAAATCTTGATACTATCGTAAATATGATAATGCCGGCTTAAGGTAATCTTTGCAAATCAAACTTTACAAACATGAAAATATTATGTTGAATATAAAATAACCTGAATCAAAGGCAACTCAAAATTCATAACCTTTGTTTAACAATTACAAAATGTATATTCAAAAGTTATGTCCATATCAAATATGCACGTGATATGCAGGTTCAGAATTCGAGATCTTGTGTATGCATAAAATTCTCATTGGGGAATTCATCCATTAAAATTAAGTGTATGATACTAGCTGGTCTGAATTAATCAGGACAGAACCTTGAGAATTGGGAGGGCAACAAAAAGAAAAATACAAACGTACATGAAAAATTAAACATACACGTATCCGACCTCAATTCTAAACAACATATATAGCAGCAACTGTCATATAATTTTGGTCTATGTAGTTTCAGCAAATCCTGGAACAGACAAAATTGCATGTCATTTCATTTTTTGTTATCACCTGTCATGCTTCCAACATGCTCCAAAAATCCTGCAAAAAAAGCATGCACGTAAGATAAAGCTTGTGTTCATGTTAAATATCTCATTCTACAACTCCTTTAACATCTCAACCTGTCGTTTTTCCAAATCAAAATTGACATGTTGATCAACGAAGATGTACTAGGACGCATCTTCTCCGGATGGACAAGTATCCTAAGAAAATGTGTGTTCCGAGTCCTACAAGTCGGTCCGATCCCATGTCACGTCGCGATCATAATGGATGGCAACCGAAGGTATGCCAAGAGGAAGAGGCTGGAAGAAGGGACAGGGCACGATGCAGGGGCAATGGCACTCTTGTACTTGCTCGTTTATTGCTACGAGCTCGGGATTAAATACGTGACGGCGTACGCTTTCAGCATCGATAATTTCAAGAGGAACCCGGAGGAAGTTCAGAAGATAATGGATTTGATGATGGAGAGCGTGTTTCTACTAGCGAGGCTATCGAAAGTATGTTCCCTGAGGGTTCATTTTGCCGGTAACCTACAGCTATTGAGTGCAGAGCTTAGGACAGCAGCCAAAAAATTGATGGAAAACACCGCGGGCAACTCTAACTTGGTGTTGACAATCTGCATTTCCTACACTTGCTCCGACGAGATCTTGCACGCCGTCGAAGAATCGTGCAAAGAAAAAACCGAAATCACGGGACGTGACGACGAGGGTCAGGGAACCGAGAGTGTTATAAAGTTGGCAGATATTGAAAAGCATATGCACATGGCCGTCGCACCGGACCCCGACATTATTATCCGCACCGGCGGGGAATGCCGGCTGAGCAATTTCCTTTTGTGGCAGAGTTGTTGCTGTGATTTGTCTTCGATATTCACAGTTTGGCCGGAGTTTGGCGTGTTGCATCTGGTTAAGGTGGTATTGGATTTTCAGCACAAGTACGCTTATTTTGCCAGGAAAAAGAATGCAATTATGAAACTTGGAAATGGTTAATATCTTTGCAAGTTCTTTGCTTGTATTAGTCCCATAATTTTTCTTTTGATGCAATATCAGTCCCATAATTAAATGTTAATAGGATGCAAGTTCAATAAATAAATAAAAAAGAACTGCGAACTGTGACAATGGGACATGCCACCAACTTATAAGTTAAGTTCGATTTTAAATAGAATTTTATCATATGCAGTTTTTTTTTTATATATATAAAAGATCAATTAAATGTCTTTTAAATGAATGGGTTGTTTCTATGGGCCGATTACATATATAATTGTTATATATGTAAGAGATTGTAACTCGAATTTTATTTTGTCTCAACTCAAAATATTTGTGGTGCGATCTATTTGGTGAAGAGTTAAAATTGTGAAATAATAAAGATTTATGGTGTATGCAGAGACTCTTGGGTTGTATTGAATAAGTGTTCATACATGCCTATATTTGATGTGATAGATACCAAGTAAAAGTGAAAAAATAGTTATTGAATTAGGAATTCAACGAGTGATTCTAATGAAAAAGAAGATGATATTTATCTTAGGAGATTCGGGTTTAATCTGTTTTGTTTACAAAGTGTGTGGCACATCAAAAAGTTTTAAAAAATATAAACAGATACCACCTTATAACCATTTTATGACACTATAAATAGATAATTGAGTATAATTTTTAAGTTAATTCGTCAAAAGTTGAACATATTACTTTTATGCATATTTCGACATTATAATGAATATCTTTTATGCATATACTTTTTCCTGTTAAGGTTTTCCACGTAAATCTGTGCTTCATTGCTTTTCTTCCTTTTAATTTGCAATTGTTTGCTTGTTGTTGTTGTTTTGTCGTATATTCTAAATACCATATTACTTCAACCTTCTTGACTCTATTTTTTATCAATGATTTTTAATTAAAAAATTGTAACAAATATATTTAATTTACTTCAAATTATAAAAATAAGAAAAATATGCAAAGTTAAAAAAAAATATAAAATTATTAAAAATTCATTACCTTTTCGTTAGTTTATTTAATTTAACAAAAAAAAATTTAAGACCAAAATAAATGAAAGGAAGTTCAAGAACTAAAAAGTTTGATAGCAAAAAATGTCATCAAACTTTTTATTTAAAAGTAATTTAACATCTTAACAAAAAATCATGTTTACGAGATTTATTAATTGGTCGAGAGACCAAGGATGCTTATGTTGTTTTATTTTGTATGAATTCGAATCTCGGTAATTGCCTTGAGAATGTAATATCTCTCTATTTAATAAATAAACCGTGATTACAATTCAAATTAGCTGACATCATTCACAACAAATGAGGATCAAATTATAATAAATTAAAATATAAAAACTATATCTAGAATTTTAATATAATAGAAAGACCAAACCATAATTCGACCCAACAAAAACAGAAATGGTGAGGATTGCACACTTGGAATATACTATCTTGGCATGAGGCTGATCTAATGGCTTACGTTCGTGAGAAAATTTAACTTTCTAATTATATCAGAATTATTATTATAATTATTTAAAGACGAAACTAAAATTTTAGTCTCTGAATACTTAAGATAAAATAAAAAAAATTGGAAGACAAAGATAAGATTTTTTGCATTAAAATAACTTAAATTGAGTTGTTTATTTTTTAGAGGGCCAAATTTGCAATTTACTTAAAGGCTAAAAAGGACTAAATTGAGTTTTTCGCATTTAATAGGGACTAGAACTATTATTGGACCATTTAATCAAAGAGGTCAAGGCTCATGTACATTGTAACGACCCAATTCCCGGGTCGAATATTTAATTCAAGTATTAAATTAATGAAAGAAAGCTTTGAAAAATTAATTTAAAAGAAAATGAGTGACCGTTTTGAGTGAGGATCGAAGATAGAGGACCCTGAGTGCAAATTTTCCATCTATTCTTGGAAGACAATATTTTAAAATAAAGAGGGGAAAAGGGAGGGGAAAAATCAGATTTTATCTTTTTTCCCTTTTCCTTTTTTTTTTCTTTTTACTTTTCTTCCATCAAACTTCCATGCTCGATTTATGGTCATCGAAGTGTCCGTGTTCGACACCTCTCACACTATTGTGTTCATCTCGTCGAGACGAGTCGGCCGGTGGTCGTGGCACCATCGTTACCGTCGGAGGGGTTGAGAGAAAGGAAATTTTAGGTTTTCAAGAAGAAAGGGTTCGAGGGTTCAAAACCAAAATCCGAGGCCACCATTGGAATCAGCATGGCCAAAAATGGCGGATCGAAGTTCACCGACCGATTACCGTTGTCGAAAGCCGCCGTACGTGCCGAAGTCGAAAGCCGTCGCTTATGAGTGGGCATGCTTCAGCAGCAGTTGGAGCTATCCAGCAGGTTAGGCCAAGCTGTGGGCCAGTTGCCAAGCCGGTCCAGACCAGGTCCACCGAGTCGAGTCGCCGTTGACTCCGAGTCGAGCCATCGTTGATCAACGCCACCAGCCGTCGTTTACCGTCGTTGCCGTTGATCGGCGTTGAATTTTTTTATGGGACCCTACTAGGGGGTTTCTCGATGTTCTGAGTCCGTTGGCGTAGTCCGTTTCACCAAATTTGAACCTGGTAAGGTGTTTTTACGCGTTTTATCCACTAAAATAGTTTCTTAATGTGAAATGACTTATGTAGTCATATTTGTTTTATTCGAGGAATTTGTGGACTCGAATATTGGATTTAAATAGACGTTTGGAGGAGCTTGGTTGAGAATGTATCGCTTTGGCTTAATGTTAGTACACCCCGAACTCCTATTGCTTTATGAGCATCATAAATGTGATTGCTTTGCGCGTTAGTGTCTGCAAAATAGGTAGATGATTAATAAGTATGATTAGAGACTGATATTATGAGACTCGATAATTATGAGATGCATGATGATGTTTAGGGATATGATTCAACTCGTATAGACTTTGGGATCGTATAGGGTTGTTGGACATTCGTATATCTATGTGATGACTATTTGAGTTGTGTGTTGTGATGATAATTGGGTGCTGGAGTATGGATATTGATGTGTTTGAGGAAAATTGTGCATAAAGGATAAATAATGGAAATATTCGAATAAATGATTATGAAGCCGATAATTAATATTAATGGTACGAACCTGTGTGTAGGATATAGGTACAGACTTCAGCCGTACCGGTACGCAATTGGGGGCAGTATCAGTACAGCTCATCCCGTACCTGTACTTGCGAAAATTAAGGATTTTCAGTAAGCTATGTTAGCATCGGTACGCATGTGAGTACCGGTACCCATGGGTACCGTACCGATACTCATGTTCGAGTACCGGTACCCACTGAACAAAATAATCTATAATGCTAATAAAAAGATAGAAATTAACGTGGGATATTAATGAGATAATATGGATTAATAGAGATAATTAATGAGGATAATTAATGTACACTTCCATTTGTTAGAGTATGCCCAAAGAACAATCATAAGATGATTGTAAATGACATTTGTTTTTACATTGTTCATTCATAAAGAGGCATTGCCATTATTATTTTCAGTTACAATTCTACGTGCATAAATAAACTGAATTATAATAAAGTCCTTAGAATAATATGATTATTCTTAAATGTTCATATTCGAGTATTATTGTGGGAATGGACAACAATAATGCATTAAGACTAATATGTAGTTGATTGATGACAAAGTGTTGTCATTGACATGGAGATGTCAAAATCAATACATAAGTATGTGTTAGAGAATAATATACTGGACTGACCCGCTATGAGCATGTTTCTTGGATTATTATGTGACAGTCACAACATTGCTCATAGTGATAACTACATGTATGATCCTCATACTTGAGATCATCATTATTTCAACATCGTAAGTGACATATTTTGATATAGTCAAACGTGTGTCGTAACTGACTACTCTATAAAGACTGATATTGGATATATCACAATCTATGTAGTGGGATATGGTTGATCAAGATATAATTTGTCCCTCCTACATAATAGGAGTAATATCGTAGGCCACTTGATTGAGTGAGACTAGAAATGCATGGTCATGCTCGAATAAGTTGATATGGGATATCATAGTTATTCGTTTATAATAGTCTACTCAAGATATCAAGAAATATTAGATGGACTATACAAGTGTGACTGTTCCATAACTTGTGTCCAATCTAGATATAAAGGACAACATGATATAATACATGTAAAAGAGTTAATCACGAAAAAATTATGTCGAATTATGATTTCTTGTAACTTAGGTGACAATGACATATTGTTAGATGTCATTCATAGTTTGTAATATTAAAAATGTTCTAATATTTACTACTAACGTTACATTGAAATGAGCATATATTAAACGAATTATATATGTACAAATTTGTTGTACACGAATTTAGTTAAATTAATATATATTTGATATATATATAATTAACTACTAGATAAATATTAAAAGAAAATAATTATTGTAATTATGACTCTTTTAATATATATAAATAATATAATTCGATTTAAATTAATATATATTGAAATCCTAATTAAAGTTGAATCGGGATTATATATATATATTAATATATATATATATATATTAAAATCCTAATTAGTTGAATTGAGATTATATATTAATATTTATTGAAATTCTAATTAAGTTAAATTGAGATTATATATATATTGAAATTCTAATCCTAATTAAAGTTGAATTAGGATTATATATTTAATTTATTTATTGAAATCCTAATTAAGTTGAATCGGGATTATATATATTTAATATATATATATATATTGAAATCCTAATTAAAGTTAAATTAGGATTATATATATTAATATATATATATATATATTGAAATCCTAATATGAGTTAAATTAGGATTTCAAAGGCTATATAAAGGCATGAGAAATCTAGCAATCATTAATGCTTTTGGAAAAATTCTCTAAATAGTTTAGAGAGTTTTAGATGCTCGTTTCAATTGGGTGCACTGATAAGTGTTCAAAAGTACTATTTTTATTACCCTTTTTACTCATATTATTGTTAGACTTAAGCTCATATTAGTTGCATAATTAGTCATTCATGCATTAATTCATGTTTCTTTCCACCGTTGAGCTTGATTACATAACTTGGTGTTTTTTGTGGAAAAAGATGCTGCTTTGGTGTGTTTTTGTGTGTGTGCAGAATCACTTGCCTAAACAAGGCTAGAACCAGTTGCCAGGGCAGTGCATGAAGGAGATGCCAAGCTAGTTGCTAGGGTAATGCTTGAAGGAGATGCCGAGCTAGTTGCCAAGGCAATTTTCGACAAGGAATAAGATGATATGGTAGTCGAAATTGATGACTAGATAAGCCCAAGATGACATGGAGCAAAGTTAAATCTCAAAGGAGTTTGATTTCATAAAGAGGTTAAAGAGAAATTAAATCCCAAGAAGATAGGAGAAGTTCTAGAAGGAATTTAAATATAATAAAAAAATATATTCTTTAAAGATAAATTAATTCTAACTTAACTTCCTCCTCAAGAAGGATTTTGACCTAGCCATCTCCTATTTAAAGGACCAAGCCGTCAAAGAGAGGTGAGCAAGAAGAGAAGAGAGGATTTTCGATAACTCCAAAGGGACAAGAAGGGAGAGATCTCGACAAGGGAGAAAGCTTGGAGGAGGAGTTCGATTGAGAGGTTTTCCAAAGAGGGCTGATCGATTTCTTCTTCTTCTTCTTTGCTTCCATTAGATTCATGGTTTGGGGATTATTCTTTGTATACCTTTTGAACCCAACCATGAACTAACTTGATTGGTTAGGGTTATTGTGTTTTGTTGTTGTGAAAAACAATTGGATTTTGTTTAGGTTTTTGAGTTGCAATTCAATTTTCAAAGTTTGTTCATTCTTGGTTCTCAATCTTGTTTGCGAGTGAATTGGGAGAGGATCTCGTAACTTCATCTATTTATCTAATATCGGGAGAGTTAGATTCAAGAAACGAATGATCATGGTCTTTATTCAATCAATTGATGGTGAAGACTAATCCGGCTTAGGAATAAGTTTAGGATTTCAACGGCTAAGAGGAGCGCAAGATTGGTTGTTGTTCACCCTTGATTCACGCAGGGATGTATTATCAAGGCATGCACAAATAGCTAGAGTTTCGACTTAGTGATAAAAAGAAACCATTAAAGAACGCTTCGCCGAACTTTGGAAGTGAATGCTCAATTGCCCAGGCAATCAACCCATCCTTAATTGCCCAGGCAATCTGATCAGACAACGAGGGGGAATTGCCCTAGCAACCGACCAGGCAACACGACAGAATTGCCCTAGCAATCAACCAGGCAATTGCAATCAAATTGCCCTGGCAATCGACTAGGAAATCATAACAGAATTGCCCTGGCAATGCGGCTGCTACTCAATCACCAAGACGATCCAATCGGCTATCACACCTCAACTCACGATAACCTGGCCTATTCCCTCTTATTTCATTACATCTTTATTTTATTTACTTGCTCTTTTATTTTATTCGTTAGTTAGAACTCCTACAATTATCAATTGTGTTTTTACTTTTACAGTGCGATAACTAAGGCAAAGTGGCCCAAACCAATCCCTGTGGAGACGATACTCGATACTTATCATATCACTTTATTACTTGCGACGTGTATACTTGCACAATTGCGTAGCACTTATTACACACAATTGTGCAAGCATACACGTTGCAAGTAATAAAGTGATATGATAAGTATCGAGTATCGTCTCCACAGGGATTGGTTTGGGCCACTTTGCCTTAGTTATCGCACTGTAAAAGTAAAAACACAATTGATAATTGTAGGAGTTCTAACTAACGAATAAAATAAAAGAGCAAGTAAATAAAATAAAGATGTAATGAAATAAGAGGGAATAGGCCAGGTTATCGTGAGTTGAGGTGTGATAGCCGATTGGATCGTCTTGGTGATTGAGTAGCAGCCGCATTGCCAGGGCAATTCTGTTATGATTTCCTAGTCGATTGCCAGGGCAATTTGATTGCAATTGCCTGGTTGATTGCTAGGGCAATTCTGTCGTGTTGCCTGGTCGGTTGCTAGGGCAATTCCCCCTCGTTGTCTGATCAGATTGCCTGGGCAATTAAGGATGGGTTGATTGCCTGGGCAATTGAGCATTCACTTCCAAAGTTCGGCGAAGCGTTCTTCAATGGTTTCTTTTTATCCCTAAGTCGAAACTCTAGCTATTTGTGCATGCCTTGATAATACATCCCTGCATGAATCAAGGGTGAACAACAACCAATCTTGCGCTCCTCTTAGCCATTGAAATCCTAAACTTATTTCTAAGCCGGATTAGTCTTCACCATCAATTGATTGAATAAAGACCATGCTCATTCGTTTCTTGAATCTAACTCTCCCGATATTAGATAAATAGATGAAGTTACGAGATCCTCTCCCAATTTACTAAACAAGATTGAGAACCAAGAATGAACAAACTTTGAAAATTGAATTGCAACTCAAAAACCTAAACAAAATCCAATTATTTTTCACAACAATAAAACAAAATAACCCCAACCAATCAAGTTAGTTCATGGTTGGGTTCAAAAGATATACAAAGAATAATCCCCAAACCATGAATCTAATGGAAACAAAGAAGAAGAAGAAGAAATCGATCAGCTCTCTTTGGAAAACCTCTCAATCGAACTCCTCCTCCAAGCTTTCTCCCTTGTCGAGATCTCTCCCCTCTTGTCCCTTTGGAGTTATCGAAAATCCTCTCTTCTCTTCTTGCTCACCTCTCTTTGACTGCTTGGTCCTTTAAATAGGAGATGGCTAGGTCAAAATCCTTCTTGAGGAGGAAGTTAAGTTGGAATTAAATTATCTTTAAAGAATATAATTCTTTATTATATTTAAATTCCTTCTAGAACTTCTCCTATCTTCTTGGGATTTAATTTCTCTTTAACCTCTTCATGGAAATCAAACTCCTTTGGGATTTAACTTTGCTCCACGTCATCTTGGGCTTATCTAGTTATCAATTTCGACTACCAAATCATCTTATTCCTTGTCGAAAATTGCCTTGGCAACTAGCTCGGCATCTCCTTCTAGCATTGCCTTGGCAACTAGCTCGGCATCTCCTTCATGCACTGCCTGGCAACTGGTTCTAGCCTTGTTTAGGCAAGTGATTCTGCACACACACAAAAACACACCAAAGCAACATCTTTTTCCACAAAAATCACCAAGTTATGTAATCAAGCTCAACGGTGGAAAGAAACATGAATTAATGCATGAATGACTAATTATGCAAATAATATGAACTTAAGTCTAACAATAATATGAGTAAAAAGGGTAATAAAAATAGTACTTTTAAACACTTATCACACCCCCAAACTCGAACTATTGCTTGTCCTCAAGCAATGAAAACTAACAATTACCTGCTAAGACTTTAATCATCAAAGACATGCTTCAAACTTGAATTCAAACCTCAGAACCGTGACACAAAGTATGATCACCTTTTAATTTTTTGGATAGCACAAAAATTACTCGGAACCAAACTATAATGCTCGTGACAATGTGTGTGCGTAGTTGTGTACAAGTTGATTTTCAAGATTCTATGTGAACAATAGGCTTTTATCAATTTAATTACAGGGACATTTATTTTTATTTTCACTAGAGCCAATTTCGGGCACCTCTAGCAAAGTAAGCAATTTCTCATTTTATTTTAGTCAACTAGAGCCAATTTCGGGCACCTCTAGCGATTCTTTAATGTGCATTAACTACTAGAGCCAGTTTCGGGCACCTCTAGCAAGAATTGAACTTTTAATTTTCAATTTTAAACTTACCCAAATTTTAAGCAACCTAAGTGCACTAAGTTTCTTTCAATCAACAAGCCACAACCGTGTAAAAAAAATTCAGCATCATAGTAAAATTCTAAGTTCTTTTCATGCAATCCTAAAATTAAAGGTTCTTTCAATTAAAGGCATGGCAAGTAACATATGCAACCTATATGTGATTGCTAAAGATTAATGCAACTAAACATGAAACTAACTAGAAACCAACACCCCCCAAACTCGAGAGAAGCATTGTCCTCAATGCATGAAAAAGTGAAAAAAAATTAAAAGAAACTAAATGAAATGAGTTAGTCGGAGAGGTCGTCACCTCGAGTGATAAGTTTCCTTCGTGTCGTTTGCTTGATTCATTTTTCGGTCAGTGGTTGAATGCTTGTGGCTGGTACCGCGTGAATAGCATTACTTTGATTTGATCCATGTTTGGGCATCGGTTTGTCGGCGCCATTGTTGTTGCTGGGCAATCTCATTGTGTTTCTTGTGGCAAGTAGTCGGCAGTGAATTTCCTTAGCATGGTGGTTGCGAGTCTTGTTGTGGAAAAGAAAAGAAACAAAGAAAATATGGAAACTAAGATAATGAAGAAAAATAAAATATCTCCTAAAAAATCTAAAAATAAATAAAGAGAGAAAAAACCAAAAATAATAGAAAAAAATAGTTCAAAAAATAATAATAAAATAAAAAGAAAAATAAAAAGAAAATATCGAAAGGAGAGCATGCTTATGCATCTCCTAAGGTGTCAACTTCTTTGTTACGTTCTACATGGGCACCGTTGTAGTGCTTCAATCTTTGTCCGTTAACTTTGAATTCATGTTCGCTTGTAATGGACTTGATTATCACGACACCATGGGAGAATGGTTTGACAACTTCGAATGGTCCCGACCATCTTGATTTTAGTTTTCCCGTGAAAAGTTTTAGCCGAGAATTGAATAAGAGAACTAGTTGCCTGGCATGAATTGCCACGGCAATAGTTTCTTGTCATGCCATTGCTTTGTTTTCTCCTCTCCTTGTAGATTCGCATTGTTATAGGCGAGTTCACGAAATTCTTCTATCTCGTTGAGGTCTAACAAATGCTTTTGCCCGGCACTTTCCCAATCCATATTCACGGTCTTGATTGCCCAATATGCCTTGTGTTCGATTTCTACCCGGTAGATGACATGTTTTGCCATAGACAAGTCGGAAGGGGACATACCTAAGGGTGTTTTGAATGCAGTGCGATATGCCCAAAGTGCGTCATCTAGTATTGCTGACCAATCCTTCCTAGAGGGATTTACAACTTTCTCGAGTATACCCTTCAATTCCCGGTTGGAAATTTCTGCTTGCCCATTGGTTTGTAGGTGATATTGCCCGTCCTATGGCAACGATCACATTGCTTGTAAAACTCTTGGGTATCTTTGTACAGTGTTGGCCAATACAAACCGGATTGCAAAACTTTGGCCGTGGTACGAGTTCCTCCAAAATGTCCTACATAGGGTGAAGAATAGCATTACCGGAGTACATTCTGCTGCTCTTCTTCAGGGACACATCGGCGTATGACCTAATCTGCACATTGTTTAAACAAAAGAGGCTCGTCCCAAAAATAATGCTTAGCATCATGGCGGAACCGCTTCTTCCCTTGGTGAGTAAGGCCATATGGTAAAATACCACAAACAAGGAAATTAACTAAATCCAAGTACCAGGGTATTGCCGAGGCATGTGCTACCGTGACGACTGCTCCCAATATTGCCGGGTCGTGTGTGTCTAGAGTTGCCAGGGCATACGCGTCCATGGTTGCCGAGGCGTGCGTATCAATGGTTACCGAGGCGTGCGTGTCTGGAGTTGCCGAGGCGTGCGCGTCAAGAGCTGCTGCGACATCGAGGGTTGCCGAGGCATGCACATCCATGGTTGCCGAGGCGTCAAGGGTTGCTGAGGCGTGCACATCCATGGTTGCCGAGGCAACTAAAAGTTGTTTATCTGGGAATGCATCACATATTTCTAAATCCGTGTCCTCCTCCCTGTGAGTTGGCCTAGGTCTGCTCCTACCGCGAAATCACTTGCATCACACATGAGCTCAAAAGGTGGCGTCCAATTTGGTGGAACGACAATGGGTGCCGAGGCAAGCTTTTCCTTTAGGGTTTTGAATGCCTGGGCGCAAGAATCATCAAAATTGAAGACTTTATCATGTTCAAGCAAATTGCACAAGGGTTTAGTAATTTTAGAAAAATTATGAATGAACCTCTTGTAAAAAACCTGTATGTCCAAGAAAGCTTCGAATTCCTTTAACCGAACTTGGTGGGGGTAATCTCTCGATCACATTCACCTTGGCTTTGTCTACTTCAATTCTCTTGGATGAAATCTTGTGGCTGAGCATTATTCCTTCATCTACCATAAAATGGCACTTCTCCCAATTAAGGACTAAATTGGTTTCTTCACATCTTGCCAACACCTTCTCTAAATTGCCGAGGCAACTGTCAAAGTCACTACCAAAAATGAAAAAATCATCCATGAAGATCTCAAGGAAGTCTTCGACCATGTCAGAAAAGAGTGCCATCATGCATCTTCTAATGTTACTGCATATCTGAGAAAACTTGAGGAGGGTCGTTTCCGATACTTCTTATAGTCCATCAGTTCCCTCTATTAGGTGACAATATTGCCCAAAAAGAGTTGGGCCAATGTGCTCCCAGCTACTCCCTTTTGCATTACCATGGTGGATGTGTCTTTCTTCCGTGTTCCCTTATAGTCCATGCATGCCCTCCACCTTGCTACTATTCCCAAGGCACAAATATATTAATAGGAAAAATTATATCCATTCCAAACCATTCACTTACCTCATTCTTGTTGGATGTACTTCTATCATGGTTGGATGTATCATTTGTTGTCGTGGCAATCAGTTGCCAAAATTTGATGTAAGTCAAGGAAAGAACCAATTTTTTGAAAAGCTTTACTGAATCCAAACACCTTTTTCTTTTGGCCTCTCAAACATCTCCATCAGTAGAGATTTCGATGGCTTCAAATCTACCAACATCGGTTCCTCAAGACATACCTGTAATGGACGAGGTGAGTTTTTAAAGAATTCAAAAGGTTCAACCATTACCTGCTCATATTCCATTGGCAAAGTATTATTATCTCGTTGATCTTGCATGTGGTTGTGCAATTGCCGTGGCAACTGTAGATGAGAGTAATCTACAGATTCCTGCTTCAACATCAACGCTGTAACCTTCTGGGCATCAGGTTCCTCAGAATTTGCTGTAGTATTGTTGTTCTCAGCTTCACTGAGTGTTGTCGCGGCATTGCTCTGTTCAGGTTCCTCAATCATTGTCGAGGCAATTTGTTGCTCAGGCTCATCATGTGTTGGGCAGACCTTTTCATCAACATACTCTCGAATTTGAGGTTTTAGTTGTTCCTCACACATCGAAGATCTTTCCTTGCATTGTTCCTTGTCCTCTTGCCTTGGGACTTCAGTATCCCTAGGAATGAATTGTTGGTGCATGTTATCCATGGCATATGTGGATCTCCTCAATTGATCTTCTGAATCCCCCAAGGTTGCATCCCACTGAGCTATCCTCGTATCCGTGGACTTTGATAGCTCTCGAATCTCTTCAATTGATCCGTCAAGTCTAGCCAAGGAAGCTAGCAACGTTTCCTCCAAGGAATTGGAATGCTCTTGAAAAGGACTACATTGCCATGACATATCTGTTGCTGAGGCAAAATTGTTATGGTAAATTTTTTTTTGAGCTTTTTGACCATACCATGAAGAATTTTGCTGCTGGTTCCCTCTATGGTCCTCCATGTAGTCATATGCACCAAAATGTGAGGGCAATTTTTAAACACATGATGTTTTCCACACATAGCACAAGAGTTTTCCACAGTATAGGCTCTTTGGGCTTTTCTCGGTTGGTATAGGTAATCATCAAAGGGTGCAAGAAACTCTTGATTGGATTGATTCATATCTCCCAACATCAACTCTCGAATAGACCGGCTTTTATTTCTCGACATGTTGATGTCCCTTAACTTGTAGCGCACCTAATTAATTTTTTTTGATAAAACAAACAAAAAGAAAAGTTAGTAAAACTAAGAAAAAAATACAATAACAAAAACAACTAACACCAATTGCCAATCCCGACAACGGCGCCAAAAACTTGTTGCGCGTAATAAGTGCTACGCAATTGTGCAAGTATACACGTCGCAAGTTATAGTATAAAAGATATCGTCTCCATAGGGATTGGTGCCACTTCAAGAATCTAATCTCTTGCTGTAAAAAGTAAAAGTAAAAACACAATTGATAATTGTAGGAGTTCTAACTAACGAATAAAATAGAAGAGCAAGTAAATAAAATAAAGATGTAATGAAATAAGAGGGAATAGGCCAGGTATCGTGAGTTGAGGTGCGATAGTCGATTGGATCGTCTTGGTGATTAAGTAGCGGCCGGATTGCCAGGGCAATTCTGTTATGATTGCCTAGTCGATTGCCAGGGCAATTTGGTTGCAATTGCCTGGTTGATTGCCAGGGCAATTCTGCCGTGTTGCCTGGTCGGTTGCCAGGGCAATTCCCCCTCGTTGTCTGATCAGATTGCCTAGGCAATTAAGGATGGGTCGATTGCCTGGGCAATTGAGCATTCACTTCCAAAGTTCGGCGAAGCGTTCTTCAATGGTTTCTTTTTATCCCTAAGTCAAAACTCTAGCTATTTGTGCATGCCTTGATAATACATCCCTGCGTGAATCAAGGGTGAACAACAACCAATCTTGCGCTCCTCTTAGCCATTGAAATCCTAAACTTATTCCTAAGCCGGATTAGTATTCACCATCAATTGATTGAATAAAGACCATGCTCATTCGTTTCTTGAATCTAACTCTCCCGATATTAGATAAATAGATGAAGTTACGAGATCCTCTCCCAATTCACTAAAAAACAAGATTGAGAACCAAGAATGAACAAACTTTGAAAATTGAATTGCAACTAAAAACCTAAACAAAATCCAATTGTTTTTCACAACAACAAAACACAATAACCCTAACCAATCAAGTTAGTTCATGGTTGGGTTCAAAAGATATACAAAGAATAATCCCCAAACCATGAATCTAATGGAAACAAAGAAGAAGAAGAAGAAATCGATCAGCTCTCTTTGGAAAACCTCTCAATCGAACTCCTCCTCCAAGCTTTCTCCCTTGTCGAGATCTCTCCCCTCTTGTCCCTTTGGAGTTATCGAAAATCCTCTCTTCTCTTCTTGCTCACCTCTCTTTGACTGCTTGGTCCTTTAAATAGGAGATGGCTAGGTCAAAATCCTTCTTGAGGAGGAAGTTAAGTTGGAATTAAATTATCTTTAAAGAATATAATTCTTTATTATATTTAAATTCCTTCTAGAACTTCTCCTATCTTCTTGGGATTTAATTTCTCTTTAACCTCTTCATGGAAATCAAACTCCTTTGGGATTTAACTTTGCTCCACGTCATCTTGGGCTTATCTAGTTATCAATTTCGACTACCAAATCATCTTATTCCTTGTCGAAAATTGCCTTGGCAACTAGCTCGGCATCTCCTTCTAGCATTGCCTTGGCAACTAGCTCGGCATCTCCTTCATGCACTGCCTGGCAACTGGTTCTAGCCTTGTTTAGGCAAGTGATTCTGCACACACACAAAAACACACCAAAGCAACATCTTTTTCCACAAAAATCACCAAGTTATGTAATCAAGCTCAACGGTGGAAAGAAACATGAATTAATGCATGAATGACTAATTATGCAAATAATATGAACTTAAGTCTAACAATAATATGAGTAAAAGGGTAATAAAAATAGTACTTTTAAACACTTATCACACCCCAAGAACTATTGCTTGTCCTCAAGCAATGAAAACTAACAATTACCTCGCTAAGACTTTAATCATCAAAGACATGCTTCAAACTTGAATTCAAACCTCGTAACCGTGACACAAAGTATGATCACCTTTTAATTTTTTGATAGCACAAAAATTACTCGGAACCAAACTATAATGCTCGTGACAATGTGTGTGCGTAGTTGTGTACAAGTTGATTTTCAAGATTCTATGTGAACAATAGGCTTTTATCAATTTAATTACAGGGACATTTATTTTTATTTTCACTAGAGCCAATTTCGGGCACCTCTAGCAAAGTAAGCAATTTCTCATTTTATTTTAGTCAACTAGAGCCAATTTCGGCACCTCTAGCGATTCTTTAATGTGCATTAACTACTAGAGCCAGTTTTAGCGGGCACCTCTAGCAAGAATTGAACTTTTAATTTTCAATTTTAAACTTACCCAAATTTTAAGCAACCTAAGTGCACTAAGTTTCTTTCAATCAACAAGCCACAACCGTGTAAAAAAAATTCAGCATCATAGTAAAATTCTAAGTTCTTTTCATGCAATCCTAAAATTAAAGGTTCTTTCAATTAAAGGCATGGCAAGTAACATATGCAACCTATATGTGATTGCTAAAGATTAATGCAACTAAACATGAAACTAACTAGAAACCAACACCCCCCAAACTCGAGAGAAGCATTGTCCTCAATGCATGAAAAAGTGAAAAAAAATTAAAAGAAACTAAATGAAATGAGTTAGTCGGAGAGGTCGTCACCTCGAGTGATAAGTTTCCTTCGTGTCGTTTGCTTGATTCATTTTTCGGTCAGTGGTTGAATGCTTGTGGCTGGTACCGCGTGAATAGCATTACTTTGATTTGATCCATGTTTGGGCATCAGAAGTTGTCGGCGCCATTGTTGTTGCCTGGGCAATCTCTGTTGTGGTTGCTGTGGCAAGTAGTCGGTAGTGAATTTCCTTAGCATGGTGGTTGTGAGTCTTGTTGTGGAAAAGAAAAGAAAACAAAGAAAACCTGGAAACTAAGATAATGAAGAAAAATAAAATATCTCCTAAAAATTCCAAAAATAAATAAAGAGAGAGAAAAAAACCAAAATAATAGAAAAAATAGTTCAAAAAAAAGAAAAAGAAAAAGAAAAAAGAAAATATCGAAAGGAGAGCATGCTTATGCATCTCCTAAGGTGTCAACTTCTTTGTTACGTTCTACTTGGGCACCGTTGTAGTGCTTCAATCTTTGTCCGTTAACTTTGAATTCATGTTCGTCGGTAATGGACTTGATTATCACGACACCATGGGAGAATGGTTTGACAACTTCGAATGGTCCCGACCATCTTGATTTTAGTTTTCCCGTGAAAAGTTTTAGCCGAGAATTGAATAAGAGAACTAGTTGCCCTGGCATGAATTGCCACGGCAATAGTTTCTTGTCATGCCATTGCTTTGTTTTCTCCTTGTAGATTCGTGCATTGTTATAGGCGAGTTCACGAAATTCTTCTATCTCGTTGAGGTCTAACAAATGCTTTTGCCCGGCACTTTCCCAATCCATATTCACGGTCTTGATTGCCCAATATGCCTTGTGTTCAGTTTCTACCGGTAGATGACATGTTTTGCCATAGACAAGTCGGAAGGGGGACATACCTAAGGGTGTTTTGAATGCAGTGCGATATGCCCAAAGTGCGTCATCTAGTATTGCTGACCAATCCTTCCTAGAGGGATTTACAACTTTCTCGAGTATACCCTTCAATTCCCGGTTGGAAATTTCTGCTTGCCCATTGGTTTGTAGGTGATATTGCCCGTCCTATGGCAACGATCACATTGCTTGTAAAACTCTTGGGTATCTTTGTACAGTGTTGGCCAATACAAACCGGATTGCAAAACTTTGGCCGTGGTACGAGTTCCTCCAAAATGTCCTACATAGGGTGAAGAATAGCATTACCGGAGTACATTCTGCTGCTCTTCTTCAGGGACACATCGGCGTATGACCTAATCTGCACATTGTTTAAACAAAAGAGGCTCGTCCCAAAAATAATGCTTAGCATCATGGCGGAACCGCTTCTTCCCTTGGTGAGTAAGGCCATATGGTAAAATACCACAAACAAGGAAATTAACTAAATCCAAGTACCAGGGTATTGCCGAGGCATGTGCTACCGTGACGACTGCTCCCAATATTGCCGGGTCGTGTGTGTCTAGAGTTGCCAGGGCATACGCGTCCATGGTTGCCGAGGCGTGCGTATCAATGGTTACCGAGGCGTGCGTGTCTGGAGTTGCCGAGGCGTGCGCGTCAAGAGCTGCTGCGACATCGAGGGTTGCCGAGGCATGCACATCCATGGTTGCCGAGGCGTCAAGGGTTGCTGAGGCGTGCACATCCATGGTTGCCGAGGCAACTAAAAGTTGTTTATCTGGGAATGCATCACATATTTCTAAATCCGTGTCCTCCTCCCTGTGAGTTGGCCTAGGTCTGCTCCTACCGCGAAATCACTTGCATCACACATGAGCTCAAAAGGTGGCGTCCAATTTGGTGGAACGACAATGGGTGCCGAGGCAAGCTTTTCCTTTAGGGTTTTGAATGCCTGGGCGCAAGAATCATCAAAATTGAAGACTTTATCATGTTCAAGCAAATTGCACAAGGGTTTAGTAATTTTAGAAAAATTATGAATGAACCTCTTGTAAAAAACCTGTATGTCCAAGAAAGCTTCGGAATTCCTTTAACCGAACTTGGTGGGGGTAATCTCTCGATCACATTCACCTTGGCTTTGTCTACTTCAATTCTCTTGGATGAAATCTTGTGGCTGAGCATTATTCCTTCATCTACCATAAAATGGCACTTCTCCCAATTAAGGACTAAATTGGTTTCTTCACATCTTGCCAACACCTTCTCTAAATTGCCGAGGCAACTGTCAAAGTCACTACCAAAAATGAAAAAATCATCCATGAAGATCTCAAGGAAGTCTTCGACCATGTCAGAAAAGAGTGCCATCATGCATCTTCTAATGTTACTGCATATCTGAGAAAACTTGAGGAGGGTCGTTTCCGATACTTCTTATAGTCCATCAGTTCCCTCTATTAGGTGACAATATTGCCCAAAAAGAGTTGGGCCAATGTGCTCCCAGCTACTCCCTTTTGCATTACCATGGTGGATGTGTCTTTCTTCCGTGTTCCCTTATAGTCCATGCATGCCCTCCACCTTGCTACTATTCCCGAAGGCACAAATATATTAATAGGAAAAATTATATCCATTCCAAACCATTCACTTACCTCATTCTTGTCGACTTCTATCATGGTTGGATGTATCATTTGTTGTCGTGGCAATCAGTTGCCAAAATTTGATGTAAGTCAAGGGAAGAACCAATTTTTTGAAAAGCTTTACGAATCCAAACACCTTTTTCTTTTGGCCTCTCAAACATCTCCATCAGTAGAGATTTCGATGGCTTCAAATCTACCAACATCGGTTCCTCAAGACATACCTGTAATGGACGAGGTGAGTTTTTAAAGAATTCAAAAGGTTCAACCATTACCTGCTCATATTCCATTGGCAAAGTATTATTATCTCGTTGATCTTGCATGTGGTTGTGCAATTGCCGTGGCAACTGTAGATGAGAGTAATCTACAGATTCCTGCTTCAACATCAACGCTGTAACCTTCTGGGCATCAGGTTCCTCAGAATTTGCTGTAGTATTGTTGTTCTCGGCTTCACTTTGAGTGTTGTCGCGCATTGCTCGTTCAGGTTCCTCAATCATTGTCGAGGCAATTTGTTGCTCAGGCTCATCATGTGTTGGGCAGACCTTTTCATCAACATACTCTCGAATTTGAGGTTTTAGTTGTTCCTCACACATCGAAGATCTTTCCTTGCATTGTTCCTTGTCCTCTTGCCTTGGGACTTCAGTATCCCTAGGAATGAATTGTTGGTGCATGTTATCCATGGCATATGTGGATCTCCTCAATTGATCTTCTGAATCCCCCAAGGTTGCATCCCACTGAGCTATCCTCGTATCCGTGGACTTTGATAGCTCTCGAATCTCTTCAATTGATCCGTCAAGTCTAGCCAAGGAAGCTAGCAACGTTTCCTCCAAGGAATTGGAATGCTCTTGAAAAGGACTACATTGCCATGACATATCTGTTGCTGAGGCAAAATTGTTATGGTAAATTTTTTTTGAGCTTTTTGACCATACCATGAAGAATTTTGCTGCTGGTTCCCTCTATGGTCCTCCATGTAGTCATATGCACCGAAAATGTGAGGGCAATTTTTAAACACATGATGTTTTCCACACATAGCACAAGAGTTTTCCACGGTATAGGCTCTTTGGGCTTTTCTCGGTTGGTATAGGTAATCATCAAAGGGTGCAAGAAACTCTTGATTGGATTGATTCATATCTCCCAACATCAACTCTCGAATAGACCGGCTTTTATTTCTCGACATGTTGATGTCCCTTAACTTGTAGCGCACCTAATTAATTTTTTTTGATAAAACAAACAAAAAGAAAAGTTAGTAAAACTAAGAAAAAAATACAATAACAAAAACAACTAACACCAATTGCCAATCCCCGACAACGGCGCCAAAAACTTGTTGCGCGTAATAAGTGCTACGCAATTGTGCAAGTATACACGTCGCAAGTTATAGTATAAAAGATATCGTCTCCATAGGGATTGGTGCCACTTCAAGAATCTAATCTCTTGCTGTAAAAAGTAAAAGTAAAAACACAATTGATAATTGTAGGAGTTCTAACTAACGAATAAAATAGAAGAGCAAGTAAATAAAATAAAGATGTAATGAAATAAGAGGGAATAGGCCAGGTATCGTGAGTTGAGGTGCGATAGTCGATTGGATCGTCTTGGTGATTAAGTAGCGGCCGGATTGCCAGGGCAATTCTGTTATGATTGCCTAGTCGATTGCCAGGGCAATTTGGTTGCAATTGCCTGGTTGATTGCCAGGGCAATTCTGCCGTGTTGCCTGGTCGGTTGCCAGGGCAATTCCCCCTCGTTGTCTGATCAGATTGCCTAGGCAATTAAGGATGGGTCGATTGCCTGGGCAATTGAGCATTCACTTCCAAAGTTCGGCGAAGCGTTCTTCAATGGTTTCTTTTTATCCCTAAGTCAAAACTCTAGCTATTTGTGCATGCCTTGATAATACATCCCTGCGTGAATCAAGGGTGAACAACAACCAATCTTGCGCTCCTCTTAGCCGTTGAAATCCTAAACTTATTCCTAAGCCGGATTAGTATTCACCATCAATTGATTGAATAAAGACCATGCTCATTCGTTTCTTGAATCTAACTCTCCCGATATTAGATAAATAGATGAAGTTACGAGATCCTCTCCCAATTCACTCGCAAACAAGATTGAGAACCAAGAATGAACAAACTTTGAAAATTGAATTGCAACTAAAAAACCTAAACAAAATCCAATTGTTTTTCACAACAACAAAACACAATAACCCTAACCAATCAAGTTAGTTCATGGTTGGGTTCAAAAGATATACAAAGAATAATCCCCAAACCATGAATCTAATGGAAGCAAAGAATAAGAAGAAGAAATCGATCAGCCCTCTTTGGAAAACCTCTCAATCGAACTCCTCCTCCAAGCTTTCTCCCTTGCTGAGATCTCTCCCCTCTTGTCCCTTTGGAGTTATCGAAAATCCCCTCTTCTCTTCTTGCTCACCTCTCTTTGACGGCTTGGTCCTTTAAATAGGAGATGGCTAGGTCAAAATCCTTCTTGAGGAGAAAGTTAAGTTGGAATTAAATTATCTTTAAAGAATATAATTCTTTATTATATTTAAATTCCTTCTAGAACTTCTCTTATCTTCTTGGGATTTAATTTCTCTTTAACCTTTTCATGAAAATCAAACTCCTTTGGGTTTTAACTTTGCTCCACGTCATCTTGGGCTTATCTAGTCGTCAATTTCGACTACCATATCATCTTATTCCTTGTCGAAAATTGCCTTGGCAACTAGCTCGGCATCTCCTTCAAGCATTGCCCTGGCAACTAGCTCGGCATCTCCTTCATGCACTGCCCTGGCAACTGGTTCTAGCCTTGTTTAGGCAAGTGATTCTGCACACACACAAAAACACACCAAAGCAACATCTTTTTCCACAAAAATCACCAAGTTATGTAATCAAGCTCAACGGTGGAAAGAAACATGAATTAATGCATGAATGACTAATTATGCAACTAATATGAGCTTAAGTCTAACAATAATATGAGTAAAAACGGTGTAAAAACTTTGATCTTAAAGCAACATGTCAGGACAATTTAATTTCTCAAGAATCAACAAGACCACAATCACTTAATTTATGTATTTCTTTTTAGCTCAAAATTCATACATGAATTTCAAATCCACTTAAAACCTAGAACATTCAGTGAAGCAAGGACAAAGTCAATAGTACTGTGCATAGACCATTATCAGTTATCACTACAAATTTCTAATTTTCTACCATAAATTAATGGCAACAAAATTTTAAAGCTTCAAAAAAAGAATAAAATAAATAAAAGTTTAAAAACCTAGAAAATGACAGAGAATAGAAAAAAGAAATCAAACCAGTAAAATGCGAAGTCGAGTAGTGCATGCTTGAATTAACCAAGTTGGTGGATATTGGATAGCAGGGGTTGTGGGCGAGAATAAAAAAGTTTAGTTCTAAGGTAATATTATTTGTTTTACAGAGAAAATTTTGGTGATGTTAACTGTGCGAATTGGAAAATAAGGGGGAACCATAAGCGTAAGCAACACGCATAAAATTTTTGAAAATTTGCGTAGGATTTGCTGTAGTCTTTGAGGAGAAAGTAGAAACAAACAAGTAAAAATGTTCCAGTGCAGCTGGGTCCAGGGTGGGCCCAGATGAATAAAACAAACATTTAGTATATAATTTTTTTTCAGAGTGGGCCCGGGCCCACCCTCACAAACATATACATCCGCCACTGTCCGTGTGCACATGTGGAGATAGCTCAGATGAGAAAGAAGAAGCAACATCCGAGGTTGGGAATGATGAGAAACTGCCGAGCCCTGCGCAAGTTGCGGTGGCGTCGGTTTTGGCTTTCGCCGTAGGTGCGGTGCTTCCGCTGTTAGCTGCTGCTTTTTATAAGGCAACATAAGTTGAGAATTGCGGTAGTGGTTTTGGTAGCTAGCGTGGCTTTGGTGGTGTTTGGAGTGGTGGGTGCTTTACTCGGAGGAACTTCGGTGGCGAAATCTACCGTCAGGGTGCTTGTTGGTGGATGGATGGCCATGGGCACTACTTTTGGGCTCACCAAGCTCATTTGATCTGAGATCATGGGATGCAAAATTTGTAACACCTTAAATTCGATCTGGCTAGATCGAAAGGTCAAGGACATCATACCCTAAAAACTTGTTTAGCCAAAGCATTTAGTTTCTTAATTACACAATAATATTAGAGTAGTATTTTATAAGATATGAGATTCTAATATAAAATCATAAATTTCAAATAGGTAAACATCATTCATGGGTCACTAAACTATTCACGCTTTTTGTTTTGGTCACAGAACTATTATTTTGTATAAAATCGTCACTAACATTCTGTTTTCCCCCTATTTTGGTCAGTAATGTTACTTCTTTTTCCTGTTTTGGCCACCAATTTATTTCTTCTTTCCTATTTTGGCCACTAAACTATTCTCGCTTTCCTATTTTTTGTGAGATTTTTACGGCGAGTGACCAAAATAAGAAAAAATATAATATTAGTGACTATTTTGTCAAAAATAATAGTTTAATGACTAAAATATGAAATAAAAAATAATTTAGTGACCAATGATGATGTTTATCCTTTCAAATATCGTATATGGAATCACAGACTCAAATACAAAAGACAAAGATTTTATAAATACATATCCCATAAATAAACTAAGGTATTGCATTTTTGGACTCACCAAGTTCATTTTATCCGATCATGGGATGCAAAATTGATGACAATTGTGAAATTTATTTGAAGCTTTATCAATAACGTTGAAAGCCAGAGTGGTAAGGGTGTCTTAGTCCTAATATAATTATATTCCAATCCCTTAAAAACCAAGAAATTACAAATCAATATACAAGACAATTACACTTTTACCCCCCAAAAATTATAATTTAATTATTGTCTAGCTTCATCCCTGTTGCAAAGCATGATATGTTGTCTTGGACCGTTAAACAGATATACGAGAAATACTCGTAATTCACACTAAAAATTATAATCTTCGACTCTTGATTCTAATTTATTTCGATTATAAATAAAATGAATGTTGTGAAAGTTAATTGTGATAACATATAGAAAATATAAGTCAAACACAATTTGGAGAAAGTGGTTAAAGACTTATGATATCTAATCTCTTTCTCTAGGTCCTGGGTTCAGGTCTTGGGTTCTAGTCCTAGTAGGAGTAATTCGCCCTTCCCCCTCCCCTTCCCCTAGGTAGAAATTGTTCAAAAAAACATATAGAAAAAAATATAAGGGACAGAAATCATTGCCTGAAACCTGATACAAACAACTCAAGAAGTAAAAATTTCGTCACAAATCTCTAGAGCAAGTGGTTAAAAGCTCTTAGTTGACATCTTCCCCTCTTCTAGGTTGTGGATTCTAGACTCATTAGGAGCAAAATTTTCCCTTCCCCTCCCCTAAGCATAAATTATTCAAAAGAAGTAGAAATTTCTTTCACAATTTCTGGTTTACTTCCTTAAAAGAAACCACTAAATTTTGTAGTGTATGAAGAGTAGATTTTTTTGCCTATTCTTCTTATTTGTTTGATCTTTTAAGTGGAAATTATTTTTTTTTTTAAAGTTGTAGGGCCAAACTTAAAAATAATTTGGTATTACTTTATTAAAGTATATTATTTGAACTCAGATATAAGCACGTGAAATGAGAATTATTTTTTTCTTATTTTTTTAAAAGAGTAATATATTGGATTTCATTTAAAACATATAATGTAAAACAAATACAACACATCTGAATTATAAAAAGAACTTTGGAGACCAATACGCCAATAAAACTCTTGAAGAATTAAAATATGTAATCTAAATGGCGCGAAAAAAAAAGATTGAACCTCCTCCTAAGTACATCGTTCATCTTCTGATTGCTACACTGATCTTTCAACTATACGCTACACTGATGCATGAGTAGAGATCGAGAAAATGAATATTGCAGATTGCTCCGCCAACGGTTCTAATTGTATCGACAAACTACCACAAAAGAGATATAACAATATTAGACTGTTAGAGTTGTGACCCAAATTCTAGTTTTAGTTGTTCAAATCCTTGTGGATTTTTACTACTCTCTTGGATATGTGTTGAAGAGTTGGAAACCCAATTTGAGTAAAATTTCTTTTTATGCAGGTTTCCTTTGGAAACAAGTCTATTATCCCTATACATAGATACAAGGATTAAAGATTTTTTTCATTCAGTTGTAATCTATTTTTCTACATAGTGAAAGTTTATCCTCCCCTGTCTATGGTTTTTCCCTTTTGAGTTTTTCACGTAAATTCTTGATGTTATTTTTCTTTACTATTTTGTGATCATTTTTTTGTTCGTCATTATCGTCCCGATAATTATAACAAACTAGTATCAAGAGCTTCAGGTTGTTGACGAAAATGGCGTATGGATCGACTAGTTCCAACTGCAAAAAAAGGCGATCATATTTCTGGCAGTAGAACTAGGGCTATATCCAAGTCATCAAATCGAGGTAAAACCTGTGATTTTTGTAAAAAGAAAGGTCATATTAAATTTAAGTATTACATGTTACAGAATAAGATCAAAAGAGAGGCTACGAATCAGAATGTAGAAAAATTTGATAAAGCATATATAGCAAAAAATTACAATGATGTTGAACTTTTAGTTGCCGCCAACAACGATCCTAACGTGAACGAGGAACGGATCCTCGATTCTAAATGCAATTTTCACATGTGTTCCAATCGGGATTGGTTTACAACATATGAAACTGTTTCTACAAGAATAGTTCTGATGGCGAATAATGCATTATGTAGTATTGTAGAGATTGGCACGATCAAAGTCAAGATGTTCGACGGGTTTACCAGAACCCAAACCGACGCACGCTATGTGTCGGATCTAAAGAAGAACCTAATTTCATTGAGTACCCTTGACTCAAAAGGGTTCAAGTATACCGCTGAAGGTGGAGTCATGAAGATTAGCAAGAGTTCTCTCATTATGATGAAAGGGCAAAAAAAGATCTCTAGACTATATGTTTTGCAGGTTCCAAAATTGTTGGTAATGTTGCAGTCGTTTCTCCTCCCCTGTTAGATGAAGATACTACAAAACTTTGGCATATGCGCCTGAGGCATATGAGTGAAAACGAAAGAACAAAATTAAGCAAAAGAGGACTCCTATACGGACAGGGAATTTGCAAATTGGAATTTTGTGAGCATTGCATTTTTGGGAAACAAAAGCGAGTTCGATTCATTCAGGAAATTCACAACACAAAAGGTACTCTAGATTATATTCATTCTGATCTGTGGGGGCTATTTAGAGTACCTTCAAGCGGTAGAGCCAGTTACATTCAAGGAATAGAAAATGATGATCGAGAAAAAAATGAGAAGACAAGTTAAATGTCTTCGCAATGATAATGGGTTAGAATTCTATTCTAGAGAATTTAATGAGTTGTGCAAGTCAGAAGGGATCGCGCGACATTTGACAGTTCGTAACACACCACAACAAAACGACATTACTGAATGGATAAATTGAACAATAATGGAAAAGGTTTGATGTATGCTGCCCAATTCTAGGTTATCAAAGTCATTCCGGGCTGAAGCAGCTTCAACAACATGTTTATTGATTAATCAATCTCCATCCACTACCATTGTAAAAAAAACTCCACACGAGGTATGGTATGGTAATCTTGCTATTTATTTTGATCTGAAATTTTTTTGTTACCCTGTTTATGCTCATGTAGATAACAAAAAATTAGAACCAAGATCCAGCATGTTCCTAAGGTATAAAGCTGGAATAAAAGGATAGAAGCTATGGTGTCCGAAAACTAGAAAATTTTGATTAGTAGAGATGTTATCTTTGATGAAGCTGCCATGTTACGCGATCCATCCCTTAAGGATTCCACTAATAAAAAGCAACATAATTCAACCACACAGTCCAAGAAGGTGGAACTTCATATTGATACGGCATTCAAAGATGGTATGGCCCTCAGGTTAGTATAGAAGCGGAAAATACAACTCCCCCTCACCAGGATATTCCATCGCAATAAATAGACCGAGAAAAAAAATTAAACGACCCCAAAGGTACGCCAAGGCTGATCTAGTTGCGTATGCTTTAAGTGTTGCTGAAGATATTGATGCAAATCAAGAGCTTTCGTCTTACTCTGAGGCGGTTAGTTGTAAAGATGCAAGAAATTGGTTGATTACGATGCAAAAGGAAATGGAATCACTTCACAAGAATGCTACTTGGAACCTTGTGAGTCTCCCTATGGATAAGAAGGTAGTTCGTTGCAAATGGGGTTTCAAGAAGAAAGAAGGGATCTTAGAAGTTGCAGAACTTAGATACAAAGGAAGGCTAGTTACAAAAAGGATACAGTCAAATTTCAAGCATAGACTTCAAAGATGTATTTTCTCCACTGGTGAAGCAAAGTACGATCCAGGCCTTACTTTGTATAGTAGCCATGTATGATATCAAGCTTGAGCAGTTAGATGTAAAAACCTTATTTCTTACATGGAAAATTTGAGAAGGACATCTACATGCAACAACCAGAAGGTTTCGTGGACTTAGGAAAAGAGAATCACGTTTTCTTGTTGAAGAAATCTTTGTACGGCCTAAAACAGTCCCCTAGACAATGGTACAAGAGGTTTGATTCCTTTATAACTACTCATAATTTCAAGAGAAGTAATTTTGATAGTTGTGTTTACTTTAAAAGGAGTAGTGATGACTCATCTATATATCTACTGCTTTATGTTGATGACATGTTGATAGCAGCTAAAAATAAAGAAGAGATACGACAGGTTAAGACTCAGCTTAACCAAGAATTTGAGATGAAATATTTGGGACCAGCAAAGAAGATACTCAGAATGGAGATCAAGAGAGACTGACAATCATGTAAGTTGTACCTAAATGAAAAGGGGCACGTTGATAAAGTTCTTTGCAGGTTTAATATGAAGAATGCTAATCTAGTTAGCACTCCCCTAGCAGCCCACTTTAGATTTTCATCAGACTTATCTCCAAAATTAGATTAAGAAATTGAGTACATGTCACGAGTTCCATATTCAAGCGCGGTGGGATCTCTCATGTATGCTAATTCAGTGAGCAGATACATGGCAGATCCTAGAAAAGAACATTGAATGGTTGCTTAATTGATTTTTAGGTACCTACAAGGCATTGGTGATGCTTGCTTACAATTTGGAAGAAATAAAGACAAAGTCATTGGGTATGTCGATTCCGATTTTGCTAGAGACCTAGATAGAAGAAGATCTCTAACAGGTTATGTCTTTATTTTTGGAAGTTGTGCCATTAGTTGGAAAACTACCTTACAACACGTGGTTGCTTTATCAACCACTAAAGCTGAGTACATGTCGATTACTAAAGCTTGCAAGTAAGTGATTTGGTTAAAGGGACTATATGGTGAACTTCACGAAGACCTTTAGATCAATACATTGTTTTGTGATAGTAAAAGCGTTATCTTCCTTACGAAGGATCAAATGTTTCATGAGAGGACAAAACACATTGATATACGATATCACTTTGTTCGTGATATTATTGCTCGAGGTAACATTATTGTGAACAGGATCAACACTTACGACAATGTTGCGGATATGATGATCAAATTCCTTACTAGAATCAAGTTTGAGCATTGCTTAGACTTGGTTGGTGTTCATTTTTGATTACTACCCTTTTGAAGGGGTTTTGTGGAAGAGGTGGAGCTCTTGTTGGACAAGAATTTGTGTCAAGGTGAAGATTGTTAGAGTTGTTACGCAAATTCTAGTTTGGGTTGTTCAAATCCTTGTGGAATTTTACTTGTCTCTTGGATATGTGTTGAAGAGTAGGAAATTCAGTTTGGTTAGAATTTCTTTCTATGCAGGTTTCCTTTGGAAACAAGTCTATTAACCCTATAAATAGATACAAGAGATTATGATTTATTCATTCAGTTGTAATCTCTTTTTCTACATAGTGAAAGTTTCTTCTCCTCTGCCCATGGTTTTTCCCTTTTTGGTTTTTCAAGTAAATTCTTGGTGTTATTTCTTTACTATTTTGCAATCATTTGTTTGTTCGTCATTATCGTTCTGATAATTATAACATAGACTGTTGATCTTTCCTGATCAATGCGTCGTGATGGCCGTTACACAAAAGTCAGACTACCATAAAGATAGACCAAAACTATTTCACAAGACAGACGTAAATCGTACTCATATAACAAAATATGCGAAAAGAAGAAATTCAAAATAAAAAGAATTATTATTTGAGGTTAAAAACACAAATAAAAAGAAAGAAAGAAATAGTTAGACATCGACATTAAAATAGTGAACGGAATCAACATTCTTAAAGAAAAAATTAGAAAGAAAAACTTTTATGATAAGATAGAATCCTAACTACTCCCACGTTGCTTTAGTGTATCTTACTATTCAATCAAAGGAATACAAAAGGAAAAGGCAATAGTGGGGCTTCAGCATCCCTTGAAAATGGAATAAAAAGTGTAAATTTGGGTCTTAAAAGGTTGAACGAAATTCAAGTATTTGTCTAATTATTTTAGCCAACAAAGAGATGTCTTTCTTAGCAACTTTCAAATATACTACGTTGGGGCTGATTCTCTTTGCCCACTTTCGTGTGGAAATCGCACTTTCTTAGCATATATTTATTCTTCGACCTTCTCTCTTTTTTAACCATGATTTTCGATCCACTAATTGATTAATTTAGATTGAATCTTGTAGAGACTCACGACGGAACGACCCTCTCAATTAAATTTTTTTATTCACAATGTTAAAATTTTAACTTTTAACTTTACTTAAAAAATTTAATTTCTCAACTCTTTAGACCAACTCATCGTTAGTAATCGCAAGTAATATCTAGTCTCTACTTGATCAACATGCTTTCTATCTCAGCAATCCACCGCCAATTATTACACTAGACCTAACATTGCCAACTACCGTTCCAAATTTAACCATTTCTTAATAAATTCGAGCACTTTGATTTAATTACACGTTAAAAATTGATTGCTTCATTGGTTAAGATTTTTCTTGCAACTTTTTTTAATATGAGTTTATAGTAAGTGGATTAATATCAGTATAACTCAAAGATATGAGGGTGTTGTGCAATTTATTAAAATAAAATTTTTATTTTTTTAAAATTAAATGTTTGTTAATTTATTGAGTATAAGAGAAGTTCAAAGATTTAAAGAGTCTTGTACAGTTAATAAAATGGAGTCCTCAATTTTTTTTTAAAAAATTAAATATTTGTTAACTTATTGTGTATGTGGTATACTAACCTTTGAATAAAAAATTAGTCTAACCTTAACTCAAAATCTATGAAGCACAACGTCAATTTTCTTTCCCCATATACTTTCTCACTAGTCCAAAACTAATATTTTACTTTTTTTTCTTACAAGTATTTAACTTAAATCATTTTAGACCCTACTTTTCTTAGGGGACCTATGCGGTCGTTCCTATTGCGCATGTCCAGAACTAGTTTGGGTTGCATATGTGGCAGACTCATTTTTAAATAAAAATGAGTTTAACATGACTCAAAATCCATAAAGTACTTGCTTTATTCATGTGTTTATCATTAGTCCTGAACTAATCTTATTTTTTCTTGTGCAAGTATCTAACTTAATTCATTGTGAGTCCTCCTTTTTTTGAAGACCTTGTGCAGTCGTTATTATTGTGCATGCTTAGAACTACCTCTAATTAAAAATGTTGGGGGTATGCTCAAAATTTGCAACAACGTTATTAATTTTTAACATTTGTGATGCTATAAAGAATTTTATGAAACTCAACCCTCCTTATTTTTTAGTATTTTTAGTTTTTGTTCTGATTTTTAATTCTCGATAAATACAAATAAAATTATTCGAATTTAAATATTTTAAAAAAAATTCTTTCTGAAACCATTCCTTGAATTCTCACCCTCCCTATTTTTAATGTACTTAAAAAAAGAATTAATTACAAGTTCAATGTCAGATACGGAAATGTATTAATTGATATGTAGTGCCGTGACCAAATTAGTTGATATGGCTCACACTTTTTAGATTTCTAGCGCCGTGACCAACTTGATTGATATGGCTCACACATTTTAGATTTAGAGGGCGAAAGCTAGGAACAAAAATTCTCTGTATTTTTTAGTATTTTTTATGTCTTAATATTAAAAAAATAAATTATAAGCATTAACTTTAAATTCTAAATCTTAAACTTTAAACTTTAAGAAAGACACCCTACACTCAATTCTTTAAAACTTAATCTAACCTTAATCCCTAAACCCTAAACTTAATTTTTAGCGTGATGACATAAATAAGGACACCAAAAAGAGTTAGGAGATTCCTATTCGAAATCTAGGGCTGGAAAAATATCTGATCCAACCAATATGAAACGTTTTATCTGTTGGTACAATCCAAAAAATTAAATACTCGATTCAATTTTTATTTTCAGATTGAATACTGATAGTAATATTTAAAGTTTTAGATTATTCAAAAATTTAAATTTTCATGGATATTAATCTTGTTATATCTAGCAATTTGATGCTTGTTATATCCAAAAATTCGAAAGTCCAAAATTTCTATAGATATGAATATTGTTATATTCGGCAATTTGTTGCTTCATATATTAGAAAATCCGAAATTTTCATAGATTCGATCATAAGATCAAAAAAAATACTTCAAACGAATTATATATTCAAACAATTAAATATTCAAATATCTGATCCGAATATCCAATATTAAAATATTCGGATATTGGATTTTTCCAAATCGGATACAGGTTGTTATTTTATCAATATAAAAATTTGAATATCTAATTAATTTTTCTGATCAGAGCCCACCTGATATCCGAAAAATGAACAGTCTTAGTGGAAGCCAATGGGCATATGTACATTAATTATTAGGAGAGTGTGCCTTTCACACTCTTTCATCTATGACCTTAGTGCCCATCGTTTTCAGCATCAACCTATTCCCACCATTGCAGAATTTTGTCTATAAATTCTGCAGATCAAAGGCGTGTGTCCACCACAAGCCTTCTTATCTCAGAGATCATTACTATTTTCTATATATTCCTGCTTTTGTTCATCATGGTTGCCCCTCACGCTCTTCAACTTTCGTCACTTAACATCATTGAGATACCCATACAAGTCATTGACACCGAGGAGAACAAGATTCATGAGTCCGATGTTGTCGAATTCGATTACTCTCAGAGAGGACAATGGCTTCGAGCTGCCATTTTGGGAGCCAACGATGGGTTGGTCTCCGTTGCATCACTAATGATGGGTGTTGGCTCGGTTAAACAAGACATAATGGCTATGATTATTGTCGGTTTTGCCGGTTTGGTCGCTGGGGCCTGTAGCATGGCGATCGGGGAGTTTGTATCCGTATGCACCCAAAGGGATGTGGAGATAGCTCAAATGAAGAGAGAAAATCTAGCGGGGTCGTCGGAGAGTGGGAATGATGAGAGACTACCGAATCCTATACAAGCAGCCGTGGCGTCGGCTTTGGCTTTCGCCGTCGGTGCGGTGCTTCCGCTGTTGGCGGCTGCTTTTATAAGACAGCATAACGTGAGGGTTGCAGTGGTGGCGGCGGTGGCAAGCGTGGCCTTGGTGGTGTTTGGAGTGGTGGGGGCTTTGCTCGGTGGAACTCCAGTGGCGAAATCGATTGCCAGGGTGCTTATTGGTGGATGGATGGCCATGGGAACTACTTTTGGGCTCACCAAGCTGGCTGGATCCGTTCATGATATGCAAATTTGATTTGCTTTTGCTCTACTTTTGCTTCACAGTAAATGGTTTCTTCACTCAGATTGGACGTTTTTGTTTGAATTGTGTATGAAAATGTCGATCATTGACTATTGTGAAATGCAGTTGTTCACAAAATAATGCTATCACAAAATTCGTTCGTGCAAATATACAAGGCCAGTAAGTAATAAAATGATAAGTATTTAATATCGTTTTCATAGAGATTAATTTATGTCATTTTACTTTAATTATTACTTGTGTTTTAAGAAATTAATTGAGAATGAAGTAAAGTAAAACGAATAAAATAAAGTCAAATAAATGAGTAGACTAATTAAACAAAAGATAACATGTTATCAGAATGATGAGAAAAGATAGATAAGGGTTATCACAACATCACACCAATGATACAATCATCCATAACATAACTCAGCTAATTCATTTTGTTGAGCAGGTTCGAAGCTGGCAAAAACCTATGCTGATAGCAATGCTTAGGCAAACTTTTCTATTTTTTTAAGGGTAAAATACTTAAATTATCACTTAACTTTGCTCTGTGACCTATTTTGGTCACTTAACTTTAACAAAGTTCAATTTTATCACTAAACTTTAAATATTGACCTATTTTGGTCACTCCACCGTTAACTCAGTTAGTGAACTATAACATGGCTTTTTATAATAATTTTTTCAGCCATGTTGGATTTGAGTCATTTAAAAAATGTTAATGAAATAAATGAATAATATTATGGGTTATTTAAAGGGAGCAAAAACATCTCTAACCCTAACATTTTAAACATTTGAAAGAAGGGGAGAACTGAAGGCGACGTCGATTTGCAAGTTTGGAAAGCTGACGACGT
Organism: Hibiscus mutabilis; assembly: GCA_019671005.1. Taxonomy (NCBI): domain Eukaryota; kingdom Viridiplantae; phylum Streptophyta; class Magnoliopsida; order Malvales; family Malvaceae; genus Hibiscus; species Hibiscus mutabilis. The sequence continues at coordinate 30,355,896 of CM033711.1, read as the reverse complement.
TGAAGAGATAGAGTCAATAACTGAAGAGAATGAAAATCCGGTCTGCTGGTGTGAGAAGCCGGCGGCGTTGAAGACCTTTTGGTCAGATAACAACCCAAGAAGGCGATTTTTTGGGTGTAGTAACCATGGTGAAAAATTTCGCAAATCCTGTAATTTTTTTCTATGGTATGAGCCACTAATGACTCCACGTGCGAAGGTTATTATTGTTGGTCTTCTAAGGAAGATCAGAACTAATGACAGGAGAAGAAGAAATGAAAGAATTGCTTAGATTCTTGTTTTGATATGTACTGTTTTAGTAACTTGTTTTTTCATGGATAAGAGATGAAAGTAAACAACAATGGTAGTTGAAAATTGTGTTAGTGAACATTTAGAAGCTGAAAATTATGTTAGTGATCATTTAGAAGCTGAAAATTGTGTTAGTGATCATTTAAAAGGTTATGTATATTGTAATGGAGTATTTTGGAGGTTGAAAGTAGTTATTTACCAGTAGTGATTATGCCGAAGTGATAAATGTATGTATTGTTGGAGTACTTCTATTCAATAAAAAAATGTTTTATGCCCAAGTGATAAATGCATGTATGTTGTTAATCAAATTCAATGAAATTTACATACCACAAAAACTTTAACAATGTTCAAGCAGTAGAAATTGTAAATTCAAATTGCATTAATATATCCCAAATGGGAGATGCTACGAATGAAGTTCAAGCTGTAGTTTGACAATTTTGTCACTAAAGGCTACAAATGACCACAAAATTTTCCCAAAAGATGAACAATACCACAAAATGCCTAGAATAACAATTTTCACAAAATGACTAGCACATCAATTTTCACAAAATGACTAAAACAATTTCCACATTCTATTTGTGCCTCTTTGACAAAATAACTAAAACAGTTTCACAAAATGACATCCATAAGTCTCCTTTGAAGCAGACTTCTACATTTTAGACACAATTTTTTGTGTTTGAGATTCTTGAACAGTGCTCTATTGTGATGGCATCCATCTGACAGTCATTGGTGGTCTAGTGTTCTTTGACTCCATTGTTAATGTTGCTGACTATTAGTAGGGTGGCTAGAACTTGCTGAATTGGACCATGTTGGTCTCCTAACCTACATTGATAGGACTTAATTAGAATTTGAGTTGAAGTTTTAAAAACAAATGATATTAGTTAGTTAACAGAACTTACAAGTAATTTGGAAAGTCTAGCCCTTGAAGTAGGCATTGTTGATGTCTGTCTTGCATGTGCAGTAGGTATTGGTTCAGAGGTATTAGACCTACTAGGCCTTGCAGTCCTTCTTGGAACCATCCTTGAAGTCCTTGTATTGCCACAAACTTGTCCCCTACAAGATCTTTTGTTGTGGCCTTTACTACCACATTTTGAATAAGTCATCTGAACACCAAACTTACTCATTCTTCCAGTTGCTGTGACTGGCTCATCATGCTCCTTTCTTTTTTTTTCATTTGAGGCCTGCCAACAAGCCTTTAATGACAGGGGTAGTATGGGTTCATCTGTCTGATAATGAGTCTATTGTTTTAGACCTCGAACTAGTTTAACCATATGAGAATAAATCTCTAGTTGAGTCACCTTTCTATAGCAAGGATTAAAAAAATCTTTTGGCCTAGCTCCAATATGCAAGATTACAGAGGAAACATGTATACAAGGAATTCCTACAAAATATACATCTATCCCAACTTAGATACTTATATTTACAGTAATTAATTTAACGTATTTGAGCTGTAAATATACCTGTAAGATCCTATTTTTTGCAATTGCATGTTTGACCTTTTAAGTTTACAGTATGTTGGTCTTCATATCCTGTAGAGACTTCCCACCTTTGTCCACCTGCATTCCTAGGCCAACACCTGTCAGCATGTATCAAAACAGTAATTAGTTCAACTATTTAAAGTAATTAATTACAATAAAAATTAATCAAAACAAGTAAAAAATGCCTTATGGACTGCTCAAGAATCTTGTGAAGCTTTTTTTGAATTTTTGGACAAAGTGCCCCAATAATTTTTTTCAGCAGCTTCCTTCTTAGAAGCAAATCTAGTAATGATTTTACATCTGACCATCTCCATCATGGTGAGTATTGGCTTGTCCCTTGATTCCAAAATCATCTGTCAATTGAAAGAAACAAAAATTTTGAGCTTTAATGGAATATTCAATTTAAGGAGGTTAGGATAGTAAACTTATTTACCTTATTAAATCTCACAAACAAGTTATTTAAGAGCATGATAGACTTGTAGTTAGTTGAGAAATGAGCTTTTGACCATTGTTTAGGGTCTTTAGCCACCTGCCAGTTGAATAAAGGTTTTGACATGGCCTTCAATTCATTCATTGCATCAATCCACTCTTTCATGTACGTTGCCCTTGTTGCTTTCCATAAAGCACCTTTTAATGCCTTGCCTTGGTTCTCACTTTTTAGCTTGAAATTATTGTATAAATGTCTCACACAAGTTCGATTGTTAGAATTGGAAAACAACTTTAAAATTGAATCTATTAGACCCTGTAAAAAACAATGAAATATAAGCCAAGTAATATAATACAAGGAAAGAAAATATCTAAAATAAAAAGTGAATTATTTACCTTTTGTTTATCTGACATGAATGTATAATGAAAAGAGTTTGTGAGCCCCAAATCAGTCTCCAAAATTTGTAAAAATCAGGTCTAGGACTCTCTTGTTTCACTTTCAACAACAACATAAGCCAAAGGATAGATGCAGTCATTTGCATCTATCCCAACTGCTGCCAAAAGCCATCCTTGGTAATGACCTTTCAAAAAACACCCATCTACACAAATTAGTGGCCTACATCCTGCCCTGAAGTCATCCTTACAAGCTTGCAGACATACATACATTCTGACAAATAACCTATTATCTAAGTGACAAATGGTTGTTGTCCCAGGATTTGTTTCTCTCAATTCACCAAGGTAATCATAGATTCTTGCATATTTTTCATCTTGATTCCCAAGAATCATCTCTAAGGCCAATTTCTTTGCCCTAATACATTTTAACCTTTGAACTAAAAGCATGCGGTCCTTCACCACATCATATTTTAGAGACTGGGCAGAATAGTTGCGGTCATCTCTGAATTTTTCTAGGTACTCTATAGCCAACCACCTGAAAGTACAGTTCCTATTCTTTGTATCTCTAACACATTTATGCTCTCCAACATATGTCTTAATCTGCCATGTACTGTTAGTCTTATCTTTGGGATGCATTTTGGATGCCCAAACCATCTATGAGCACCCATCCTTGCACAAGCTTGAATTCTTGCAGTCATTAATTTTCAGCCTTATATTAAACCTATTTTTCACTACATATTGTTTCAAAGCTGCTTTGATGACTTTCTGATCAGAAAACAGTAAACTTTTTTAAATTTAGGATTTTCTATGTCTACACTACTGTTAAATTCAAGAAATCTTCAACTTTTAGTTTTTGTTTCAGAATCATATGCACTATGTAGTGATTCTGTTTCAAGTTCACTGTCTACTCCCTTATCAGTATCTTCAGTTGAACCTGCCCTAAATCCAGGTATATCCCCCCAACACCCACATGAACCTCACAAACCAAGTCATCATCAACAAAATCATTGTCACCATCTTCAAAAGGGCTTTCAGATTGTTCACTCTCAGAACCAACATAATTTGTATCTTATCCTCATTGTCAGAAAAATCAGTACTCCTTACAATATTTCTAACAGTTTCAACATCACTAGGTATATTTGTTTCTACATTAACAGTGTCCACATGTTCAGAAATTTCAGCATCCCTAATTGTTTCAAGATTCAAATTAGGCAAGTGTTCTTCCACAATTTATTATAAGTAAACATGTGCATACTTGTTCCTAGGCATACTACCAAGCATAGATAATACATCAGAATTAGTTTTCAATGGATTGACACTTAAAACACCACCACCTGGTGATTGCCAATAAATCTATTGTGGCATCTTATATCTTAACTCTTTAACCATATTATAAACCTCAAGCATAGACATAGAGTCAATGTGACACATATCAAAAAAAGATATATTTTTACCACTATATGTCACAGTAGGATGATTTACAATAAATCCCCCATGGTGAAAAACTATAGTATAATGCTTTGAAATTTGGGCTATAAAGAATAAAAAAAGGATATCTTACGACCCACCAATAACTTTAGAAACTAGAACAAAAAAGTTTAACTTTATTTCTAACAGTTTAGAAAAATAGGGACTGCACTAACATTTTAGAGATTATTACTTTAATATTTTTTAAATTGTGCTTTAACAATTTTGTTACAATTTTATGGTTCCCCACCAACACATTAAATGATAAAAATATGCATATCCCCATATTCCCCCATATTCCCACATAAAGTTTATTCTAATAGTTTTGTCACACTCTAATGGTCCCCCACCAATCAATAAAAGGATAAAAAACACATATTCACATGTGCCCACAGTGTTCCTACATATTCATAATACACATATACACAAAATATGCATCATATACATAATATACACATGTCTTACATGTGCACAATACACATGCACAATATATGCATAATATTCCTATGTCCCCACATATTCTGAAATTGCATAATATTCCCCTGTGTTCCTACATATTCACAATACACATGTTTTGAAATTGCATTCAGAATAAACAAAATTTTAAAATTTCCCACAGAATATTCAGTATACAAAAAATATGCATAATGTTCCCATTCAAAATTTCAACACAGTAGCCCACAAAAAAGTTAAAACACATTCAGTATACACAAAATTTCAAACCCATTTAGCATATACAAAATTTCAGTATACACATTCAGTAAACACACAAAAAGTAATGGATTTTTTATAGCAAAATCAAAACCACGTGCTTCTCTCATACATACCATACACCAAACCCTAATTTCACAAGCTTAAATGGAAAAAGATACAAACAACTTACCACATGACATGCTTTTCATACCCCTCGCACGCAATACACGACAATCCATTCCTCCGATTTGTAATCGGTAGATTTTATTCCACCTAACAAGAGAAAATCTCAAACCCAAAATTTCTCCAACAAGAGAATCTCCCATCAAGAGAAAATCCCAAACCAGTAAAATTCGTTCTCAATTGATAAAACCCTAAACTAAAAAGTTCCCTAATTTTATCACAGTCATTTTGCTTCTTTTTTTAACTTTTACTGACATGTATATTTATATTATTATTTAACTGATTATATATGACACGTATAATGGTGTTAAGCATTTAATGGTGGAGTGACCAAAATAGGTCAATACTTAAAGTTTAGTGATAAAATTGAACTTTTTTAAAGTTGAGTGACCAAAATAGGTCACAGAGCAAAGTTGAGTGATGATTTAAGTATTTTACCCTTTTATTTATGTCTATAGTGAATCTTTGATTAACAAACGTTATGAAGCACAACCCTTAGCTCATGTCAGGCAAAATTGCCTATGTCTGATCAATTTTACAATAATTTCTTCTGTCGAAACATCTCTCAAACCACTCAATTTTAGTCTAATCTTACCTAACTTCTTTAAGATAATTAAGCAAGTAACGTCATGTCAATAAATTGTTGTTTTACTGTCAAGTATACAAGCATACAAAAACCATTGAATGAACAATATTGTCTAAAAATAAACCATAAATCAAAGCATCATCAAGCGTTTAATTGCAATAATCCTGATCATGGAATAGTTTAGTTCATGGTTGAATTTAAATCTAACAAAATATAAAAGATGTTCATCATTTTTAAAAATCAAAAATAGGAAAGATGAATTCAATAAACCTAAGGGAGGGAAGGAAATCCTTCGATACAGCCCCTCTCAACAATGACATTCAGAATTCATTTCTTTAACCAAAACCTTAAGTTGAATGTCTTCTCTTCTTCTCAAACAATGGACGTCCAAGAGAGTAAAAGAGAATGTCCTTAAAGTAGCCTCCTCATTGCCTTTTATAAAAAGTAAAAATTTAGGGTTTTTTTTCTTCTTTTTGGCCCATTAAAAGTCAACCCATGAAAAGTAAGGAAATATTCTAGTTGCATGCTTTTAATAAAGGGCAAAATACCTAAATCATCACTTAACTTTTTTTCTGTGACCTATTTTGGCTATTGAAATTTCAAAATGATTAATTTACTCAATGAACTTTACTTTTTGACATATTTTGATCACTCTAGATTATTTTATTAATATTTTGATATGACTTGGCATATTTTATTATTATTAAATATTAAAAATAATTTAAAATAAAAAATAAATTTTATTATTATTAAATAAAAAATAATTTAAAATAAAACCCCAAACACTCAAATCCCTAAACCACTTTCACCCTCATCGAAATCATCCACCCACTCGTCGACGTCAACGTCACCCACCCATTCGCCGGCGTCACCCACCCATTCTTCGATATTGGTTTTATTCTAATATATATGTAACGCCCCGATTTTGGGCCTAGGAGTTAGCCGGGTTTAGGCTAGATGGTTCGGCCGAACTGGTTTCGGCGATTTAGGCTAGTTTTGGGATTTAATTGATTTGAAGGATTTTTGGAGGAAATAAAATAAAGGAAAATGTTTTAAAATAATTAATTAATATATAAATAATTTTGGTGGAATAAATTTTGGAAAAATAATTTTGGAGGTTTGACATTTTGGGACAAGTGACCAAAATGTAAAGTTTAAAAACTATTTTAGTGACTAATTTGTAAAACATTAGAATTTTGAATCTTTAAGGAGCTTTTGACCAAGGGTCTAATTCTAACTTTTCCCTCTTAATTGACCGATTTTAAAGTGGTTTTATTGGTAAAAAGGATAGAGAGAATTAATTGCTCATTATTTTCTTAAAACACATTTCACGTAACTAACTTTTCTCTCAACCATTTTCTCTCAAATTCTCTCCAGCCAAACATCAATTTCTTCTTCAAATCAGGTAAACATTTGATTTAATCCATCTTTTAAATCCTAAATGATTTCTTAATGTTTTCCTATCAAAACCTTATTGTTTTATCTTTGTTTTCTCATTTAAATCTGTACAATTGAAGGGAAAAGTCATCATTAGAGGTAAGGTTTCGTTCTTCTCCTCTAATGATAGGTTGTTTATTGAAATTCCCAAGTTATTGATCTTTTATGAATGTTTTCTAATGGGTTTTGATGATACAATTATGGAAAATTGGTTTGATTGAAGTTTAATGGGTGAAATTGATTAAGATTCGTTTTGATTTGTTAATGTTGGGTTTATGATTGAGGTTTATCATAATTTTGATGTTTAATATTGAGGATTAATGGATTTTAATGTGGCAATCTCGAAACTAGGTGAATTGCTTTGATTCCTAGGTTGAGATCTTTGAGTTTTTGCTTGTTTAAATGGTTAATTGATGGCTGATGATATCTTGGTGTTGATGAGATGCTTTTAGATGTATCTTAATGATGTTTCATTTTTGAACTCGTTGGGTAATGGCTGAAGATCAATTATGGTGTTTTCGCCAATGTTTTCGGTAGTTTTCGGTTAGCGAAATGTTGATAGATGAGTAGGGAAAGTGTGGTGTTGAGTTGTTGGGTATTTTAATGCAGGGATGTGCATTAATCCTCTGTTTTTGCTTGGTTAGAAGCAGGGGAGTTGGATCCAATAGCTTTGGAAGAGGATTCGGTTCATCCAGAGGCTTGAGTCGCTTCGATAAATCAAGCGAGGTGTGTCGGTGAGTGGAAACGAGTTTTAGAGCTTTAAAAAGGTTTGAAAGTGATTATTTTGGGGGTTTAAATTAAGCTTAAAACGATGGTTTAAACTCGGAAGTAAGTATGATTGAATTAACTCTTAGTTCTCGGCTTTTCCCAATGTTTTGATAAATCATGCTCATGTTTAAAGATAGAATTTGTTACTTACTAATATGCATGTTTTTATAAATTGAGAGATGATTCATGTGATCCCATGTTGCGTGTTGTGGTGTACTATAAAATATACGCAAATAGTACAAGTATACACGTCGAACAAGTAGTAAAATGATGAGTGAGTATCATCTCCACATGGATTGAAGGTATTTCATGTCAAGTTTAAGCAATGCAAACACAAACTGAAAATGTAAATGCTTTGGCAAATAGAAGCAAGGCAAGAAATGATGTAGCAAACGAATATAATAAAAACTGGCTGAACATAATGGACTTAAACTGTCCTCACACGTGTGCGAAGCTCTCTATGGGAATGACTGGCTGGGTTTGCCTAGATAAACTATGTATAGCTCTTATGGATACCTCCATTATCTAGACTATCCTATGCTTGGTAGGGTTTACTATGGGTGCTCCTAAGATATCTCTAGTAAGGAGTCTAGTAGCGAATATGCTATAGCAATACCTCTCAGTGTGAACCCTAACATACTTCTACCCATGAAATACTACCCTTTTTAGCTGTTGAAACCCTCCACTTATCTCTAAGGTGGGTTAAAGTTGTGCCTCTCAGCATCCAACTCCATTGCCTACATGAATCTAAGTCTAGCTCTCTCGACCACTAGACTAATCTAACACCTAAAGAAATGCCAACTCTCCAAGGCTCTTACAACCTTAGGGCAAACAAAACATGGATAAAACTGTAAAACAGAAAGGAATCCATTAAATGAAGCTGAAACATAAGCATCCAGACAAACCCAAGCCATCTAAAATTAGTTCATGGCTGGGCAATAAGCATCCAACATCATTTTGTTCATACAACCCATATCCAGAAAATAAGAAAATGTCAAAGCAAAGAGCAGAAAGAAAGATGAACTCTCGATCTGCCTTGGACTGCCACGAACCACCCTAGGCTTGCTGCTTTTCTCAAAGGCCAGCAAGGTTACCCCTTGGAGCTTCAACAATAGAGGACACCAAGTTGAGGAAGAAGATAGAAAAGTGCCACCTTTTTCTTTCTCTCCCTGGCCTTTTTGTCCTCTTTTCAGCACACCCTTAAATGAGGGTATCTTGTCCTTTTTATAGTGGAGGCTCCTAGGGTTTTGTGCTCTAAACATTCCCTTTGTGACCTAAGGAATATTCCCTGGCACATGCTTGGCACAAAAGACAATAAGGGGTTCTGACATGTGGGCTGGAAAATATCTTCTTCATTTTTGTCCTTTTCTGCACCCAGCTTTTACAGTCCAAAATGCTATGGCATTTTCAGCTACTCTTCCCTGCTCACCTGTACATCACTAGAGCAGACCAACCCTTTCTCAAGTAGCACCCAATTCGTAATTAAACCCTAGCAAACAAAGCAACAAAACCAAATGCATCTACATGGACAAAATGCAGCTAAATGCAAATGAAATGAGCTTAAAAACAAGCAAATAATATAGTAAAAAAGCATGAAATATACGCATTTTTCAAGGTTATCACACCCCCAAACTTACGCTATTTCTTGTCCCCAAGCAATGAGTAGAGAAGAACAGAAGAAATGCTATGGCAAAAAAATTAGTGCAAGACAGAGCTATGGAAAAATTTCAGTCCTAAAAAAAATAATATAGGCTTTCAACATACTAGACTAAGCTGAGATTTTAAGAACTTTACCTTATGACAAGATTCTTTGCATGTATGTGCATGATTGCATCTAATCTATGCTTAACATGGCTAAGAAAAAAATCTAGGAAAGCTCTCTAAAGCACCTTAATATTTCTAAACGATTTAAGCATATTTTTTTACTCCCGTAATTGTAACTTCTCTTTTTTTTTGATAAAAAATGCTGCTACGAGGGGAGTCAGCTCATCAAAACTACCTTCCTAGACTTGAAAGTGAAGTGGAGCAAACACCCCATTCCTTAGACCATTGAGTAGAGTCATCCCGTGACTACTTTCATTCACTCATATACCATTGTTGCCATTTATTTAAGAGATTTTTACAGGGAATGCAGTGCACAGAGGAGTGTCCCTCTACAACTATGCCGAAGCATTTATTCTCATATCAGCACATATTTAAGCACATGGGAGTCTAGCAAAGCCTTTTATGCTTTCATTTATCATTCAAGTTCATTAACTTATTTTTACTAATGCATGCAAGAGTCATTTCCTAAAGATTTTTCTAACGATCTTAAACATAGAGAGCATGCAATTGTGTAACAATTAATTCACAAAGCATCAATCCCTAAAGTCAGTTCTACCAATCTCAACCAGTCATATATATATTCAGTTAATTCCAAGCAATAAAAATTTAAATGTTCATCATTGGACATTCTTAATTTGTTCATAAAACTATCTTTGAACTAAACAAAATGCCATAACATAAATTCTATTTCTACTACTAAATACACATGCCTAATTATGAACACTAACACCCCCAAACTTGAGAAATGCAGTGTCCTCAATGCATATAAAATGAGCTAATCTACATGAAATGCAATGCAAGATACCTTGGCTAACTCTACTTTGGTTTTGCTTTTTTGGTTGCCTTGTGTTTGATACTCATTTTTTTCAACGAGGCAATGGGTGTGTCTTCATCTTCCGGTTTTGGTGGTGAGGCTGGATCATCCTGACTAGATTGCTCAGGCTGGTCCTCATCCTCCGCAGTCTCAGTCCTCACCAGGTATGTTCCAAACTCGTCCAATTGTTCATTTTTTACGGCACCTTGTTCTTGCCATAGCATCTGGAGTTTGTTCCATCGGTGCTTCTGGGACAGGAGTGGGGGTTGGTTGCACTGTCTCCTCATCGTCACTCTCGATAGTGATGGGGTCAATAGCAGGTTCTTCAGGAGCTATAGCAGAGGCTGAAGTTCTGGCCTTTCTCTTTCTCTTCTTACTCTTGGCTGTGGCAGGTTCTTGCGGAGTGGTCTCACGTTCAACAGCTAGTGATCTCAGGGTAGCAAATTTTTTTGAGGCATGAGTAGGGCGGGACGAGCTTGCTTTTGTGGTAGTGGGAGGGTCTTTTGGAGTAGCAAATAGTTCCTCGGGGAAGCAAGGGAAGTCGACAGTCATGTGGGGCAACATTTCTCTGATGTATGCACTGAGAACGTCATCCTTTTCCTTCACATACCTAAAAATATTTATGAGGTTGCCACGCATGTCATTCACGTCGTCTGTAGGCGTTTGGTGGTGGCCACCAAGGATGCAATCCTTGATGTAACAACTGTTTTTGCCTTTTCTTCAACAGTTTCTGCCGGGACATCTTCATCAAATCCTCGTAAACCGAGGATTTGGGCTGTTGTGATCGCATTTTTGCCGTCATCTTTCTCGTCTTCCTGAGGGTCTTCAAGCACCTATTTCTTTCGGCAAAGGGCTGTAATAAGGTTGAGGAAAATTAGTGGATTGTGCTTCCTCTTGAGGTAGGCATAAACTTCATCAACAATCAACTTTACAACATCGATGGACCGACCATGTAAGATAGAATGGATAAGAAGAAACCGGTTGATGTGGATAGTGGCTGAGTAGGATGTGGGCATGAGATGGGTTTTCACATAATGGTTCTAGACTTTGGCTTCAGGTTTGAGGCGTCATCGCTCCACAGATCGAGTTGCTATGTCCAGTTCAGTCCCACTGAAGCACAAGTCCTCAAGGACTTCTTTTTGTGTTTGGGCATCAATACTATTCGCAAAGGGGCTATGGTGGTCTACCATATTCTTTAGACTGTAGTATTTGTTGATTGCTGTGGCGGTAAATTTTATTTGCTCTCCTCGTTCGTATACACTAGACTGTGCGGGGCTTGTCCGATGAGCATAAAATTCCCTCACCAGTGGAACACATATATCTTCAGGGTGTTTCACAAAAGTTTCCTAGCCATGTATAGTGATTACATCCGTCACTTCTTTGTCAAAACCTTGTTCCCCCTCAGTAGGGAACTTGAATCCTTGCTCTGCAAAGGGCTTTCGATCTTTAAGCTGTTGTCATCGGTCTTTGGCAGTTAGGTCAGAGAATTTCTTGATCTCGACAATGGGTGGCACTTGGGAACTAGTGGATACAACAGAGACATTCTTGCATCAGACCATTGTGACGGTAGGGAGGGCAAATAATGTTGGGTGGGGAAAATTTTAGGGGTTGTAAAGAAGGTGAAGTTTTGGCTTCAATGGAGTTGAGATGAAATCGAATGAAGTTGAAAAGAAAGAATTAAGAGAAAAGGACAAGGGAAAGAAGAGGAAAGTTGATGGGGATGGGAATTGTCACACGTTAATGGAGAGAGAAGGTGAATGAGACGTTAATATGGCGTGTGTAAGAGGAGAGAAATTATGGCTATTTAATGAAAAGTGGAAAAGGTAGAGAGAAAAGGTCAGGTTTTGAATGGTTAGGGTTTTAAAGAATAACTTTCCCCTATTCTTTGATTTTTTTAATACCACCACCCCCAAACCTTGAATTTTTTTTGCTTATTTAACTTCTTTTATTAGGATAGAGACAAAACCCTAACCCTAATAAGAAAAACCTGCCAACCTTAATATTTTTTCGCCCTAGCGTGCTACCTACAAACTATGGACAAAACTGACATGGGGGTGATAGAAACAAACATGAAATAACGACAAGGGAACATCCAAAAAGAACTTAAGAGATTAATAAAAAAACTAAATTATTTATGAACATAAAAACAAGAATATGCTATAGCATAATAAAGATAGAGAGAAGGGGTGAAGACTTTCAAGGGTCATGGAGGAGTAGGGACGACTTGTCTCTCAAGATCGGAGCTCCATTGTAAACCTTCAAGCGCTGGCCATTGACCTCGAAGATCATCTCGTCATCGAGGTTCTTGATTTCCACAGCACCGTGAGGGTAAACCTTGTAAACTTTGAAGGGACTTGACCATAGAGATTTAAGCTTCCCAGGGAAGAGCTTGAGCCTAGAGTTGTAGAGAAGCACTTGTTGGCCTTATGAAAAATGTCGTGGCAAAATATGCTTATCATGCCACTTCTTTGTCTTTTCCTTGTACAACCTTGCATTCTCATAAGCATGGGCTCGAAATTCTTCCATCTCGTTGAACTCTATTAGCCTTCTTCCTCCAGCTAGCTGGGCATCCATGTTAAGCTTCTTAATAGACAATAAGCCTTGTGTTCAAGCTCTACGGGGAGATGACATGCCTTGCCATAAACGAGCTTGAATGGGGACATTCCTAATGGTGTCTTGAAAGCTGTGCGGTATGCCCATAAAGCCTCATCGAGCCTTAGAGACCAATCATTCCGCTTGGGGTTGACCACCTTTTCAAGTATCTGTTTTATCTCTCAATTGGAGATCTCAGCTTGTCCATTGGTCTGGGGGTAATATGTCGTGGCAATTTTATGTCTCACCCCATATCTTTGTAATGCCTTGGCAATCATCTTATTGTCAAAGTGGGTTCCTTCATCGCTGATGATGGCTCGTGGTGCCCCAAACCTTGTGAAAATGTTCTTATGAAGGAACTTCAAAACTGTTTTGGAGTCATTCTTTGGTGTGGCCATAGCTTCGACCTATTTTGACACATAATCTACTGCAACAAAATGTGGAGATCCCCAAACGATGAAGGGAATGGTCACATGAAATCTATTCCCCAGATATCAAAAAGCTCTACCTCCATGATGCCTTGCAATGGCATTTCATGTCTCTGAGATATGTTCCCCGTTCTTTAACATCGGTCACACGTCCTGCAAAATTCATGAGTGTCCTTGAAGAGTGTGGGCCAATAGAATCCTGATTGTAGGACCTTTGCAGCAGTCCTCGTTCCTCCAAAGTGGCCTCCGCACGAAGACGAGTGGCAATGGAACATGATATCATTTTACTCCTCTTCTAGGACACATCTTCTTATCATTTGGTCAGCACACTGCTTGAACAAATAAGGCTCATCCTATAAATAAAATCTGACGTCATGCTTGAACTTCTTTTGGTCCTAGATATTCAAATCAAGAGGTAAAATTCCACTAACAAGAAAGTTTACAATATCAACATACCATGGAATTGCCGTAGCATATAAGATTTTCTCATCAGGGAATTCCTCCTTAATGTCTTGTTCATTTCTGTCTTTAGCCTTATTTTCTAACCTAGAGAGATGGTCAACCACTTGGTTTTCACACCCTTTCCTATCTCTAACTTCTAGGTCAAATTCTTGCAAAAGAAGTATCCACCTAATAAGTCTAGGTTTAGCATCCTTCTTAGTTACTAAATACCTAATAGCTGAGTGATCAGTGTGAACAATGACCTTAGTGCCTATTAAGTACGCCCTAAACTTATCGAAGGAAAACACAACGGCTAACAACTCTTTTTCAGTGGTGGTATAGTTGATTTGTGCATCATTTAAAGTGCAGCTATCATAATAGACAACATGAAAGAGCTTACCTCGGCGTTGCCCAGTCTGCTGCTCCTACTCGTAGTAGTCATTTACATCACACATCAGCTCGAAGGGTTCATCCCAATCTGGTGGAACAACAATGGGGGCTAAGATAATCCTGTCATCCAGCTCCTTGAATGCACTGTGGAAATCGTTGTCAAACACGAAAGGCTGATTTTGCTGTAGCAAATTACATAGCGGCTTGGAAATCTTAGAGAAGTCCTTGATGAACCTCCGATAAAAGCCTGCATGTCCTATGAAGCTTCGAATACCCTTGACAGTGGTCGGAGGAGGTAACTTCTCGATCACCTCAACTTTTGCCTTATCCACCTCAGTGCCTCTTTTCGAAATCTTATGGCCCAAAACTGTCCCTTCGGTTACCATAAAGTGGTACTTCTCCCAATTGAGAACCAAATCAGCTTCTTCACATCTCTTGAGTACCCTTGCCAAATTGCCCAAACATGCTTCAAATTCATCTCCGGAGACTGAGAAGTCATCCATGAAAATTTCCAAGAACTCTTCAACCATATCCAAGAAAATTGCTAGCATGCATTTCTGAAAAGTTGCTTTGGAGCATTGCAAAGTCCAAAGGGCATTCTCCTAAAGGCATAAGTACCATAGGGACATGTAAATGTTGTCTTCTCTTGATCTTCGGGTGCTATAGCAATATGGTTGTACCCTGAGTATCCATCGAGGAAATAATAAAAGGCCTTGCCCGCCAATCGATCTAGCATTTGATCAGTGAATGGGAGGGGAAATGGTCCTTCTTGGTTGCCTTGTTGAGCTTCCTATAGTCCATACATATCCTCCAACCCGTGATGTCCCTTGATGGTAGCAACTCATTGTCGTCATTGCTCACCACGATCATGCCTCCTTTCTTGGGTACATATTGTACTGGGCTGACCCACGAACTGTTGGATATTGGGTAAATGACGCCAACATCAAGCCACTTGATTATCTCCTTCATCACTACCTTCTTCATGATCAAATCGAGTCTTCTTTGGGGTTCAACAAAATTGTTATGATAATCATCAAGCAAAATTTTGTGCATACAAATAGTAGGGCTTATACCCTTCAAGTCAGTCATAGTCCAACCTAGAGCCTTTTTATGTTAAGATAACATATTTATCAAGCTAGATTCCTTCTTAGGTGTAAGTATAGATGAAATTATCACCGACAAAGTCTCATTACTACCCAAATAAGCATATTTAAGGTGTGCTGGAAAATGCTTTAGTTCTAATATGGGTGCATGCTCAAGGGGGGTTTAGGAGGAGTGAATTCAGAAAAGTTAAGGGGTTGGAAGTGCGTACCTGGTCTAGCTTCAAGCAAGCTAGACTGTTCCACCACTGCTGGAAACCCCTCAAGCATCTTGATGTTATCCTTGTTGAGCTTCACATAGTCTTCAATTTGCACAAAGTTGCCGCAACATAATTCTTCACCATGCTCTTCTGCCATAGCATCTATGTATTGACATTCCTCATTTTCGTCCACATATTTAAGAGTGTTGAAGACATTGTTGGTTACCCTTTTATCAGCCACCCACATTGTGAACTCACCCTTCTCACAGTCAATCAAGATTCGACCGGTGTCTAAGATTGGCCGCCCCAAGATTATGGGTGCATTTTCATCCACCTCACAGTCAAGAATGGGAAAATCGACTGGAAAGACAAATCTATCAACTTTTACCACAACATCTTCAATCCTTCCTTCTGGTCGAACATGAGAGCGATCAACTAGCTGCAAAATAATCATTGTAGGCCTTGCTTCTCCCATACCAAACTTCATAAAAATAGACTTGGGCATTAGGTTGACACTAGACCCAAGGTTTCATAAAGCTTTTCCCACATAGTTGTCACCAATGGAGCATAAAATGATGAAACTGCCTAGATCTTACTGTTTAGGTGGCAACTTGCTCCACACTGAATAACACTCTTTTACTGTGGCAACAGTCTCATATTTTTCCACCTTCCTCTTCTTGGTAACAATATCCTTTAGAAATTTAGCATACGTTGGCATTTGATCAATGACCTCCAGAAATGGGACATTGACATGCAACTTATCAAGGATATCCACAAATTTCTTGAATTGAAGATTGACTTTGTGCTTCTTCATTCTTTGAGGGAAAGAAGGTGGGGGTCTGATTTCTTCCTCTACTAGTAGGGGTTTGTTTTTTGCCGCAACAAAAGTTGGTCATTCCTTAGCAGATTCTTTAGTTGGGCCTTCGTCCTTGTCCTCCTCAAAACGTATGTCTTCTTGTGCAGCATATTCGCTTTGCCCAGACTTGGGGTTGGAGTCTTCCTTTGTTTTCCCCCTAAACTTATCTCTTTTATTGAGTTACGTGCCACTCCTTAATGTGAGTGCACTACACTATTCCTTTCTATGAGGTTTAGTAACTTCAGTGTCATTAGGCAAACTCCCTTGGGGTCGTACATGCAAGGCTTGTGCAATTTTCCCTACTTGTGTTTCCAAAGCTCTTAAGGACGAACTATGACTTTGTAGCAACACTCCTTGGTTCTTGATGGACGCATCATGGTCTTGGAGTAGAACCTTTGTAGTAGTCATGAAGTCCTTCGTGGTTAACATGAAGTCCTTGAATGTAGATTCCAAAGAATTTTTATTTGATGAAGATGCCGAACCTCTGTTGTTTTGCCATGGCATATTCTCACTGTGTGACCGGGGGTTCGATCATATTTTGTTGCTGATTCGAACTGCTAGCATTGTTGTTCCCCTGGTTCCTCCAAGAAAGGTTAGGATGTTGACGCCATCCTAGATTATAAGTGTTCGAGTAGGGGTTGTTGTTCCTATTGTAGTTCCCTACATAGTTGGTAGATTCTTGATTTTTTGGGCACTCACTCAAATGATGGTTTCCCTCACATCGAAGACAAGCTGATGTAACCTTCACTTCCTTTACCTCATTTGGACGTTGGATATTCTTTAACATGTTGGTAATGGCTGATAATTAGGCTGAAACTGAGTCATCAACATCATATTCTTGCATCCCTTGAGTCATTCTCTCTGTGCCAAGCCTTGAGGTAGGGAATTGGTAGGCGTTGTTTGCTATCCTATCAAGGATATCGAACGCTTCTTCAGGTGACTTGTCCAACAGGGTTCCATTTTCTAAAGCATCCAACATCATTCTTGTAGGGGCATTAACACCATTTTAGAACATCACTACTTGTGTCCAATCACGAAAACCATGATTCGTGTGCTTGCGCAACAGTCCCTTGAATCTATCCCAACACTCGTCCATCGATTCGTCATCAACTTAACGAAATGAAGCAATGTCATTCCTTAATTAGGTATTCCTATTGGGTGGATTATACCGCATCAAAAAACTCTTGCATAGGTCTATCCATGTCTCCATCGAACCGGTAGGTGCTCCAGTCAACCTAGCTCTCACTCGATCACGCAAGGAATAAGGGAACAACTTCAACTTTAACACATCTTCATGCACCTCTTCATCACAAAATGAATCGCAAACTTCCAAGAATGCATGATGTGTTGCCTTGCATCTTCATGAGGCGATCCACCAAACCGCCCAATGGAATTCAAGATGTTAAACATGACCGGCTTGAGTTCAAAGTGAGCTGCTTGGACCTCGGGAGCCACAATTCTAGGATTTAGATCATCCAAGATAGGATTCAAGTGATCCTTAATAGCTCGAGGGCGAACTATTGCTCCGAGGATTTGCTGTAGCAATGATTTCCTTGATTACCAACCGTAATCCTTGATTCGATGTCTATTCATGATTCTTAAAGCTTCTTGTATACGCCTTTTTGTCAAAAAATGTTCAACTTTAGGAATGATAGGTCGTAAGGGTCCGCTAGGTCTTCTTCGGTCATGCACTAGGGCAACACCTAAAAAGGATAGCAAAAACAACCAATAAAACTATACAAAGAATAGGAAAAGAAATAAAGAAATACAAAAACTAAACCTAAAATGACCAATTGCCAATCCCCGGCAACGGCGCCAAAAACTTGTTGCGTGTAGTGGTGTACTATAAATGATACACAAACAGTGCAAGTATACACGTTGAACAAGTAGTAAAGTGATGAGTGAGTATCATCTCCACAGGGATTGGAGGTATTTTAGGTCAAGTTTAAGCAATGCAAACACAAACTGAAAATGTAAATGCTTTGGCAAACAGAAGCAAGGCAAGAAATGCTGTAGCAAACAAATATAATAAAAATTGGCTGAACATAATAGACTTAAACTGTCCTCACACGCAAATGTATGCTCTCTCTATGGGAATGACTGGCTGGGTTTGCCTAGATAACCTATGTCTAGCTCTTATGGATACCTCCACTATCTATCCTACCCTATGCTCGGTAGGGTTTACTATGGGTGCTCCTAAGCTATCTCTAGTAAGGAGTCTAGTAGCTAATATGCTATAGAAATACCTCTCAGTGTGAACCCTAACACACTTCTACCCATGAAATACTACCCTTTTTATCCGTTGAAACCCTTCACTTATCTCTAAGGTGGGTTAGAGTTGTTCCTCCTCAAAGATCCAACTCCATTGCCTATGTGAATTTAAGTCTAGCTCTCTCGACCACTGGACTAATCTAACACCTAAAGAAAGGCCAACTCTTGAAGGCTCTTACAACCTTAGGGCAAACAAAACAATAGGCAAAGCATGGATAAAACTGTAAAACACAAAGGCATCCATTAAACGAGGCTGAAACATAAGCATCCAAACAAACCCAAGCCATCTAAAATTAGTTCATGGCTGGGCAATAAACATCCAACATCATTTCGCTCATACAACCTATATCGAGAAAATAAGAAAATGTCAAAGCAAAGAGCAGAAAGAAAGATAAACTCCCGATCTGCCTTGGACTGCTATGAACCACTCTAGGCTTGCTACTTTTCTCAAAGGCCAGCAAGGTCACCCCTTGGGGCTTCAACAATGGAGGACACCAAGTTGAGGAAGAAGATGGAAAAGTGTCGCATTTTTCTTTCTCTCCCTGGCCTTTTTGTCCTCTTTTCAGCACACCCTTAAATGAGGGTATATTGTCCTTTTTATAGTGGAGGCTCATAGGGTTTTGTGCTCTAAACATTCCTTTTGTGACCTAAGGAATATTCCCTTGCATATTCTTGGCATAAAATACAAGATGGGGTTATCACATGTGGGCTGGAAAATATCTTCTTCGTTTTTGTCCTTTCACCCAGCTTTTTACACCCAAAATGCTATGGCATTTTCAGCTACTCTTCCCTCGCTTTCACCCGCACATCACTAGACCAGACCAACATTTTCTCAAGTAGCACCCAATTTGCAATTAAACCCTAGCAAACAAAGCAACAAAACCAAATGCATATACATTGACTAAAGCATGCAATTGTGTAACAATTAATTCACAAAGCATCAATCCCAAAGCTCACTTCTATCTAACTCAACCACCATATATATATTCCATTAATTCCAAGCAATAAAAATTTAAATGTTCATCATTGGACATTCTTAATTTGTTCATAAACTATCTTGAACTAAACAAAATGCCATAACATAAATTCTATTTCTACTACTAAATACATGCCTAATTATGAACACTAATTTCAAACTTGAGAAATGCAAAGGTCCTCAATGCATATAAAATGAGCTAATCTACATGAAATGCAATGCAAGATACCTTGGCTAACTCTACTTTGGTTTTGCTTTTTTGGTTGCCTTGTGTTTGATACTCATTTTTTCAACGAGGCAATGGGTGTGTCTTCATCTCCTAGCTTTGTGGTGAGGTCGACTATCCTGACCAGATTGCCTGCGCTGGTCCTCATCCTCCGCAGCCTCACCTCACCTGTATGTTCCAAACTCGGCCCAATTGTCTATTTTATGCACCTTGTTCTGCCAGCATCTGAGTTTGTCCACCTGCAAGCCTGGGATGTGAGTGGTTGGCTGCACCGCCTCCTCACTGCCACCTCGAGCAGTGATTGGCCACCAGTAGGTTCTTCATGAGCTATGGCAGAGGTCAAGTTCCGCCTTCTTTCTCTTCTTACTTTCGCTGTAAGTGTGTTCTTAAGTGAGGGTCTCTACGCTCACCACCTAGTGATTCTGTGGTAGCAAATTTTTTTGAGGCATGAGTAGAAGTGGACTAGCTTGCTTTTTTAGTGGTAAAGGGGAGGTCTTTTGGAGTAGCAAATAGTTCTCAAAGGCTGGTCGATACCACAGCTGGGCAACATTTCATTGTGACACCGAGAACGCCATCCTTTTCCTTCACATACCTAAAAATATTTATGAGGTTGCCACGCATGTCATTCACGCTGCTCAGAGGCGCTTATGGTGGCCACCATGATGCAATCCGATGCATTAAACTGTTTTTGCCTTTTCTTCAACAGCTTTCTCTACCTTGACATCTTTATCAAACTTTAAACCGAGGATTTGGGCTGTTGTGATCACTTTACGCTATCTTTCTCGCCTTCCCGAGGGTCTTCAAGCACCTATTTCTTTCGGCAAAGGGCTGTAATAAGGTTGAGGAAAATTAGTGGATTGTGCTTCCTCTTGAGGTAGGCATAAACTTCATCAACAATCAACTTTACAACATCGATGGATCACCATGTAAGATAGAATGGATGTTAAGAAACTGCTTGATGTGATAGTGGCCGAGTAGGATGTGGGCATGAGATGGGTTTTCACATAATGGTTCTAGACTTTGCTTTTGTGTTTGAGGCGCCATCGCCCACAGACGAAAGGCGGTGTCCAATGGGCCCCATCAAGCACAAGTCCTCGGGCAGACTTTTTTGTGTTTCAGCACTGAGCCACTTATTCGCAGGCCGGCCATGGTGGTCTACCATATTCTTAGGACTGTAGTATTTGTTGATTGCTGTGGCGGTAATTCTATTTTGTTTCCTGCTCGGGGAGGCTAATTTGGATCGGGCGGGTTTAACTGGTCGGTGCATAAAATCTCACCAAAGTGGGAATACATATCTTCGGTGTGTTTCTACAAAGTTTCAGCCATGTATAGTGATTACATCCGTCACTTCTTTGTCAAAACCTTGTCTCTCACAAGGGAACTTGAATCCTGCTCGCAGCGGCTTTCATCTTTGCCGTTGTCACCTGGCCTTGCAGCCAGGTCAGAGAATTTCTTGATCTCGACAACGGGTGGCACTTGGGAACTAGTGGATACAACGAGACATTCTTGCATCGAGACCATTGTGACGGTAGGGAGGGCAAATAATGTTGGGTGGGGAAAATTTTAGGGGTTGTAAAGAAGGTGAAGTTTTGGCTTCAATGGAGTTGAGATGAAATCGAATGAAGTTGAAAAGAAAGAATTAAGAGAAAAGGACAAGGAAAGAAGAGGAAAGTTGATGGGGATGGAATTGTCACACGTTAATGGAGAGAGAAGGTGAATGAGACGTTAATATGGCGTGTGTAAGAGGAGAGAAATTATGGCTATTTAATGAAAAGTGAAAAGGTAGAGAGAAAAGGTCGTGTTTTGAATGGTTAGGGTTTTAAAGAATAACTTTCCCTATTCTTGATTTTTTTAATACCACCACCCCAAACCTTGAATTTTTTTGCTTATTTAACTTTTATTAGGATAGAGACAAAACCCTAACCCTAATAAGAAAAACCTGCTAACCTTAATATTTTTCGCCCTAGCGTGCTAATGGCAAACTATGGACAAAACTGACATGGGGTGGGGTGATAGAAACAAACATGAAATAACGACAAGGGAACATCCAAAAGAACTTAAGAGATTAATAAAAAACTAAATTATTTATGAACATAAACAAGAATATGCTATAGCATAATAAAGATAGAGAGAAGGGGTGAAGACTTTCAAGGGTCATGGAGGAGTAGGGACGACTTGTCTCTCAAGATCGGAGCTCCATTGTAAACCTTCTGTTACCGCCATTGACCTCAAGATCATCTCGTCATCGAGGTTCTTGATTTCCACAAGACCGTGAGGTAAACCTTGTAAACTTTGAAGGGACTTGACCATAGAGATTTGCTTCCCAGGAAGAGCTTGAGCCTAGAGTTGTAGAGAAGCACTTGTTGGCCTTATGAAAATGTCGTGGCAAAATATGCTTATCATGCCACTTCTTTGTCTTTTCCTTGTACAACCTTGCATTCTCATAAGCATGGGCTCGAAATTCTTCCATCTCGTTGAACTCTATTAGCCTTCTTCCTCCAGCTAGTACAGGCATCCATGTTAAGCTTCTTAATAGACAATAAGCCTTGTGTTCAAGCTCTGCGGGGAGATGACATGCCTTGCCATAAACGAGCTTGAATGGGGACATTCCTAATGGTGTCTTGAAAGCCGCACATGCCCATAAAGCCTCATCGAGCCTTAGAGACCAATCATTCCGCTTGGGGTTGACCACCTTTCAAGTATCCGCTGATCTCCCCAATCGAGATCTCACTGTCCATTGGTCCGGGGTAATATGTCGTGGCAATTTTATGTCTCACCCCATATCTTTGTAATGCCTTGGCAATCATCTTATTGTCAGTGCTAGTTCCTTCATCGCACGATGATGGCCTGCGGGTGCTCCAAACTCTGTGAAAATGAAACACGAAGGAACTCAAAATCATTGGGACACTCATGCGGGCTACTTCGACCTATTTTGACATAATTCATCGTAACAAAATGCTAGATCTCAAACGATGTGGCGGAACGGCCACATGAAATCTATTCCCCAGATATCAAAAAGCTCTACCTCCATGATGCCTTGCAATGGCATTTCATGTCTCTGAGATATGTCTCGCTCTTAACATCTGGCCACACGTCCTAGTACCCATTGCGAGTGTCCTGAAGAGCAAATAATAGACCTCGACAGACCTTGGCAAATAGCCCCTCAAGCCCTCCAAAGTACCTCCGCATCTAAGACGAGTGGCAACGAACATGATATCATTTTACTCCTCTTCTAGGACACATCTTCTTATCATTTGGTCATACACCGCTTGAACAAATAAGGCTCATCCTATAAATAAAATCGCGTCATGCTTGAACTTCTTTTGGTCCTAGATATTCAAATCAAGAGGTAAAATTCCACTAACAAGAAAGTTTACAATATCAACATACCATGGAATTGTCGTGAGTATTAAGGCAAGATTTTCTCATCGGGGAATTCCTCCTTAATGTCTTGTCTACTGCCTTTAGCCTTATTTTCTAACCTAGAGATGGTCAACCACTTGGTTTTCACACCTTTCCTATCTCTAACTTCTAGGTCAAATTCTTGCAAAAGAAGTATCCACCTAATAAGTCTAGGTTTAGCATCCTTCTTAGTTACTAAATACCTAATAGCCGAAAGTGGGATCGCAGGGAACAATGACCTTAGTGCCTATTAAGTACGCCTAAACTTATCGAAGGAAAACACAACGGCTAACAACTCTTTTAGTGGTGGTATAGTTGATTTGTGCATCATTTAAAGTGCAGCTATCATAATAGACAACATGAAAGAGTTTACCCTACACGCTTCAAGGCCGCTTCCCATCATGTAGTCATTTACATCACACATCAGCTCAAGGGTCTATCCCAACTGTGGAACAACAATGGGGCCAGATAACTCGTCATCCACTTCTCAATGATCAGAAATCGCTGTCAAACACGTAAAGGCTGATTTTTGTCAGAGTAAATTACATAGCGGCTTGAAATTTTAGAGAAGTCCTGATGATCCTCCGATAAAGCTCAAGATTGTTCCATGAAGCTCAATACTCCTTTGACAAAGGGTCTGAGGAGGTAATCTCGATCACCTCAACTTTGCCTTATCCACTCTCAAGGTTTCTTCAAATCTTGATGCTCAAAACCTGTTCCTTCGGTTACTATAAAGTGGTATTCCCAATCGAGAACCAAACCAGCTTCTTCACATCTCTTGAGAGTGACTTTGCCAACTGCCCAAACATGTTTAAATCTATCTCCTGAGACTGAGAAGTCATCCATGAAAATTTCCAAGAACTCTTCAACCATATCCAAGAAAATTGCTAGCATGCATTTCAAAGTTGCTGGAGCATTGCAAGTCCAAAGGGCATCCTCCTAAAGGCATTAGGTGCCATAGGGACATGTAAATGTTGTCTTGATCTTCTCGGGTGCTATAGCAATCATGGTTGTACTGAGTATCCATCGAGAGAAATAATAAAAGGCCTTTGCCCGGGCCAATCGACCTAGCATTTGGATCAAAGGAACGGGAGGGAAATGGGTCCTTCTTGGTTGCCTTGTTGAGCTTCCTATAGTCCATACATATATCCTCCAACCTGGATGTACCTGATGGTAGAACTCATTGTCGCTATTGCTCACCACGCATCATGCCTCTTTCTTGGGTACATATTGTAATCGGGCTGACCTAATGAACCGCTGGATATTGGGTAAATGACGCCAACATCAAGCCACTTGATTATCTCCTTCATCACTACCTTCTTCATGATCAAATCGAGTCTTCGGGTTCAACAAAATTGTTATGATAATCACTGCTGTACCTCAGGCATACAAATAGTAGGGCTTATACCCTTCAAGTCACCATAGTCCAACCTAGAGCCTTTTTATGTTAAGATAACATATTTATCAAGCTAGATTCCTTCTTAGGTGTAAGTATAGATGAAATTATCACCGGCTAAAGTCTCATTACTACCCAAATAAGCATATTTAAGGTGTGCTGGAAAATGCTTTAGTTCTAATATGGGTGCATGCCTACTGGGTTTGGTATGAGTGAATCTGTAGTGTTGGGCGGGTTGAAGTGCGTGAGACTCGGTCTAGGCCTCAAGCAAGCTGCACTGCTCTACCACCACTGGAAACCTCAAGCATCTTGATGTTATCCTTGCTGAGCTTCACATAGTCTCACCTGCAATGTGCTGCCAACATACCCTTCACCATGCTCTTCTCGCCATAGCATCTATGTATTGACATTCCTCATTTTCGTCCACATATTTAAGAGTGTTGAAGACATTGTTGGTTACCCTTTATCACCCACCCACATTGTGAACTCACTCTTCTCACGCTACTAATCAAGATCTGACCGGGTGTCTAAGATTGGTCACTCTAAGATTATGGGTGCATTTTCATCCACCACAAATAAGAAATGGCAACCGATCGAGCACAAATCTATCAACTTTTACCACAACATCTTCAATCCTTCCTTCCGGCCCAATACGAGCCGATCAACTAGCTGCAAAATAACTGTTGTAGGCCTTGCTTCTCCCATACCAAACTTCATAAAAATAGACTTGGGCATTAGGTTGACACTAGACCCAAGGTTTCATAAAGCTTTTCCCACATAGTTGTCACCAATGGAGCATAAAATGATGAAACCATTTAGATCTTGTATCAAGTAGGTGGCAAGTAACTTGCCCTATTAATCGAACACTCTTTTACCGTGGGCAACACCCCATATTTTTCCACCTTCCTCTTCTTGGTAACAATATCCTTTAGAAATTTAGCATACGCTGGCATTTGATCAACTACCTCCGTAACGGGACATTGACATGCAACTTATCAAGGATATCCACAAATTTCTTGAATTGAAGATTGACTTTGTGCTTCTTCATTCTTTTTGAGGAGAAGGTGGGGGTCTGATTTACTAGTAGGGGTTTGTTTTTTTGGCCGCAATGTGCTATTGGTCCCTTAGCAGATTCTTTAGTTGGGCCTTCGTCCTTGTCCTCCTCAAAGCGTATGTCTTCTTGTGCAGCATATTCGGGCTGCCCAGACTCTGGGGTTGAGCCCTCCCTTGTTTTCTCCCTAAACTTATCTCTTTATTGAGTTACGTACACTCCTTAATGTGAGTGCACTACCTTTATTCCTTTCTATGAGGTTTAGTAACTTCAAAGAACATTAGGCAAACCCTTGGGGTCGTATATGCAAGGCTTGTGCAATTTTCTACTTGTGTTTCCAAAGCCTTAAGGACGAACTATGACTTTGTAGCAACACTCCTTGTTCTTGATGGACGTACTATGGTCTTGGAGTAGAACTCAGAAGAGCTAGTTTCCTTCGTGGTTAACATGAAGTCCTTGAATGCAGATTCTAAAGGAATTTTTTTATTCTGATGAAGATGCTGAACTCATGTTTTAAGCCATGGCATATTTCTCGGTGACTCGGGTTCATCATATTTTGTTGATTCAATCGCCAGTATCATGGTTCCCTCTCGGTTCCTCAAGAGGCGTTGTGATGCTGACTAATCCTACGCCATAAGTGTTCTATAGGTTGTTGTTCCATTGTAGTTCTCACATAGTTGGTAGATTCCTTGATTTTGGCACTCACTTAAATGATGGCTTCACATCAAAGATATGTCGATGTAACTCTTACTTTACCTCTTGGACGCAGAGATTCTTTAACATGTTGCAATGGCTTATAATTAGGCTGAAATCGAGTCATCAACATCATATTCTTGCATCCTTGAGCTATCTTCTGCGCTAAGCCTCGATAGGGTGGGAATTGCAGTATGCTGGTTTGCCATCCTATCAAGGATATCGAACGCTCTTCAGTGACTTGTCCAACAGGTTCCATTTTCTAAAGATCTAACATCATTCTTGTAGGGGGGCATTAACACCATTTTAGAACATCACTACTTGTGTCCAATCACGAAAACCATGATCTGTAAGGGCTATGCAGTCACTCCTTTGAACTCATCCCAACACTCGCCCACTCCATTCGCCATCAACTTAACTAAATGAAGCAATGTCATTCCTAATTAGGTATTCCTTTATCGGGTGGATTATACCGCATCAAAACTCTTGTATAGGTCTATCCATGTCTCCATCGAACCTAAGAGGGTGCCCACTCAACCTAGCTCTCACTGATCACGCAAGGAATAAGTGAACAACTCAACTTCTTGAATACATCTTCATGCAATCTCATCACAAATGAATCGCAGAACTTCCAAGAACGACAGATGGTGTCACTTTGCATCGGCAAATAGAAGCAAGGCAAGAAATGATGTAGCAAACGAATATAATAAAACTGGTGAACATAATGGACTTAAATCGTCCTCACACGTAGCGGCTCTCTATGGGAATGACTGGCTGGGTTTGCCTAGATAAACTATGTATAGCTCTTATGGATACCTCCATTATCTAGACTATCCTATGCTTGGTAGGGTTTACTATGGGTGCTCCTAAGATATCTCTAGTAAGGAGTCTAGTAGCGAATATGCTATAGCAATACCTCTCTAGTGTGAACCCTAACATACTTCTACCCATGAAATACTACCCTTTTTAGCTGTTGAAACCCTCCACTTATCTCTAAGGTGGGTTAAAGTTGTGCCTCTCAGCATCCAACTCCATTGCCTACATGAATCTAAGTCTAGCTCTCTCGACCACTAGACTAATCTAACACCTAAAGAAATGCCAACTCTCCAAGGCTCTTACAACCTTAGGGCAAACAAAACATGGATAAAACTGTAAAACAGAAAGGAATCCATTAAATGAAGCTGAAACATAAGCATCCAGACAAACCCAAGCCATCTAAAATTAGTTCATGGCTGGGCAATAAGCATCCAACATCATTTTGTTCATACAACCCATATCCAGAAAATAAGAAAATGTCAAAGCAAAGAGCAGAAAGAAAGATGAACTCTCGATCTGCCTTGGACTGCCACGAACCACCCTAGGCTTGCTGCTTTTCTCAAAGGCCAGCAAGGTTACCCCTTGGAGCTTCAACAATAGAGGACACCAAGTTGAGGAAGAAGATAGAAAAGTGCCACCTTTTTCTTTCTCTCCCTGGCCTTTTTGTCCTCTTTTCAGCACACCCTTAAATGAGGGTATCTTGTCCTTTTTATAGTGGAGGCTCCTAGGGTTTTGTGCTCTAAACATTCCCTTTGTGACCTAAGGAATATTCCCTGGCACATGCTTGGCACAAAAGACAATAAGGGGTTCTGACATGTGGGCTGGAAAATATCTTCTTCATTTTTGTCCTTTCTCGCACCTTTACTTATACCCAAAAATGCTATGGCATTTTCAGCTACTCTTCCCCGCTCACCTGTACATCACTAGAGCAGACCAACCCTTTCTCAAGTAGCACCCAATTCGTAATTAAACCCTAGCAAACAAAGCAACAAAACCAAATGCATCTACATGGACAAAATGCAGCTAAATGCAAATGAAATGAGCTTAAAAACAAGCAAATAATATAGTAAAAAAGCATGAAATATACGCATTTTTCAAGGTTATCACACCCCCAAACTTACGCTATTTCTTGTCCCCAAGCAATGAGTAGAGAAGAACAGAAGAAATGCTATGGCAAAAAAAATTAGTGCAAGATGTAGCTATGGAAAAATTTCAGTCCTAAAAAAATAATATAGGCTTTCAACATACTAGACTAAGTTGAGATTTTAAGAACTTTACCTTATGACAAGATTCTTTGCATGTATGTGCATGATTGCATCTAATCTATGCTTAACATGGCTAAGAAAAAAATCTAGGAAAGCTCTCTAAAGCACCTTAATATTTCTAAACGATTTAAGCATATTTTTTTACTCCCGTAATTGTAACTTCTCTTTTTTTGATAAAAATGTCACTACGAGGGGAGTCACCTCATCAAAACTACCTTCCTAGACTTGAAAGTGAAGTGGAGCAAACACCCCATTCCTTAGACCATTGAGTAGAGTCATCCCGTGACTACTTTCATTCACTCATATACCATTGTTGCCATTTATTTAAGAGATTTTTACAGGAATGCAATTGCACAGGGAGTGTCCTCTACAACTATGCCAAGCATTTATTCTCATATCAGCACATATTTAAGCACATGGGAGTCTAGCAAAGCCTTTTATGCTTTCATTTATCATTCAAGTTCATTAACTTATTTTTACTAATGCATGCAAGAGTCATTTCCTAAAGATTTTTCTAACGATCTTAAACATAGAGAGCATGCAATTGTGTAACAATTAATTCACAAAGCATCAATCCCTAAAGTCAGTTCTACCAATCTCAACCACCATATATATATTCATTAATTCCAAGCAATAAAAATTTAAATGTTCATCATTGGACATTCTTAATTTGTTCATAAAACTATCTTTGAACTAAACAAAATGCCATAACATAAATTCTATTTCTACTACTAAATACACATGCCTAATTATGAACACTAACACCCCAAACTTGAGAAATGCAAAGTCCTCAATGCATATAAAATGAGCTAATCTACATGAAATGCAATGCAAGATACCTTGGCTAACTCTACTTTGGTTTTGCTTTTTTGGTTGCCTTGTGTTTGATACTCATTTTTTTCAACGAGGCAATGGGTGTGTCTTCATCTTCCGGTTTTGGTGGTGAGGTGGATCATCCCGACTAGATTGCTCAGCTGGTCCTCATCCTCCGATCTCGATCCTCACGGTATGTTCCAAACTCGTCCAATTGTTCATTTTTTACGGCACCTTGTTCTTGCCATAGCATCCGGAGTTTGTTCCATCGGTGCTTCGGGACAGAGTGGGGGTTGGTTGCACTGCCTCTCTCATCACACTCTCGATAGTGATGGGGTCAATAGCGAGTTCTTCAGAGCTATAGCAGAGGTCAAGTTCGCCTTTCTCTTTCTCTTCTTACTCTTGGTGTGGGTTTCTTGCGGAGTGGTCTCACGTTCAACAGCTAGTGATCTCGTGGTAGCAAATTTTTTTGAGGCATGAGTAGGGCGGGACGAGCTTGCTTTTGTGGTAGTGGGAGGGTCTTTTGGAGTAGCAAATAGTTCCTCGGGAAGCAAGGGAAGTCGACAATCATGTGGGGCAACATTTCTCGATGTATGCACCGAGAACGCTCATCCTTTTCCTTCACATACCTAAAAATATTTATGAGGTTGCCACGCATGTCATTCACGCGTGCTGCAGAGGCGTTTGGTGGTGGCCACCAAGGATGCAATCCTTGATGTAACAACTGTTTTTGCCTTTTCTTCAACAGTTTCTGCCGGGACATCTTCATCAAATCCTCGTAAACCGAGGATTTGGGCTGTTGTGATCGATCGCATTTTTGCCGTCATCTTTCTCGCCTTCCCGAGGGTCTTCAAGCACCTATTTCTTTTTCGCAAAGGGCTGTAATAAGGTTGAGGAAAATTAGTGGATTGTGCTTCCTCTTGAGGTAGGCATAAACTTCATCAACAATCAACTTTACAACATCGATGGACCGACCATGTAAGATAGAATGGATAAGAAGAAACCGGTTGATGTGGATAGTGGCTGAGTAGGATGTGGGCATGAGATGGGTTTTCACATAATGGTTCTAGACTTTGGCTTCAGGTTTGAGGCGTCATCGCTCCACAGATCGAGTTGCTATGTCCAGTTCAGTCCCACTGAAGCACAAGTCCTCAAGGACTTCTTTTTGTGTTTGGGCATCAATACTATTCGCAAAGGGGCTATGGTGGTCTACCATATTCTTTAGACTGTAGTATTTGTTGATTGCTGTGGCGGTAAATTTTATTTGCTCTCCTCGTTCGTATACACTAGACTGTGCGGGGCTTGTCCGATGAGCATAAAATTCCCTCACCAGTGGAACACATATATCTTCAGGGTGTTTCACAAAA
Source organism: Hibiscus mutabilis (assembly GCA_019671005.1). Classification (NCBI taxonomy): domain Eukaryota; kingdom Viridiplantae; phylum Streptophyta; class Magnoliopsida; order Malvales; family Malvaceae; genus Hibiscus; species Hibiscus mutabilis. The sequence continues at coordinate 30,325,259 of CM033711.1, read as the reverse complement.
GTTTCCTAGCCATGTATAGTGATTACATCCGTCACTTCTTTGTCAAAACCTTGTTCCCCCTCAAGAGGGAACTTGAATCCTTGCTCGCAAAGGGCTTTCGATCTTTAAGCCGTTGTCATCGGTCTTTGGCGCTTAGGGTCGAGAATTTCTTGATCTCGACAATGGGTGGCACTTGGGAACTAGTGGATACAACAGACATTCTTGCATCAGACCATTGTGACGGTAGGGAGGGGCAAATAATGTTGGGTGGGGAAAATTTTAGGGGTTGTAAAGAAGGTGAAGTTTTGGCTTCAATGGAGTTGAGATGAAATCGAATGAAGTTGAAAAGAAAGAATTAAGAGAAAAGGACAAGGGAAAGAAGAGGAAAGTTGATGGGGATGGGAATTGTCACACGTTAATGGAGAGAGAAGGTGAATGAGACGTTAATATGGCGTGTGTAAGAGGAGAGAAATTATGGCTATTTAATGAAAAGTGGAAAAGGTAGAGAGAAAAGGTCGGTTTTGAATGGTTAGGGTTTTAAAGAATAACTTTCCCTATTCTTTGATTTTTTTAATACCACCACCCCAAACCTTGAATTTTTTTTTGCTTATTTAACTTCTTTTATTAGGATAGAGACAAAACCCTAACCCTAATAAGAAAAACCTGCCAACCTTAATATTTTTTTTTTTTTTAGCGTGCTACCTACAAACTATGGACAAAACTGACATGGGGGTGATAGAAACAAACATGAAATAACGACAAGGAACATCCAAAAAGAACTTAAGAGATTAATAAAAAACTAAATTATTTATGAACATAAAAACAAGAATATGCTATAGCATAATAAAGATAGAGAGAAGGGGTGAAGACTTTCAAGGGTCATGGAGGAGTAGGGACGACTTGTCTCTCAAGATCGGAGCTCCATTGTAAACCTTCAAGCGCTGGCCATTGACCTCAAGATCATCTCGTCATCGAGGTTCTTGATTTCCACAAAGACCGTGAGGGTAAACCTTGTAAACTTTGAAGGGACTTGACCATAGAGATTTAAGCTTCCCGGGAAGAGCTTGAGCCTAGAGTTGTAGAGAAGCACTTGTTGGCCTTATGAAAAATGTCGTGGCAAAATATGCTTATCATGCCACTTCTTTGTCTTTTTCCTTGTACAACCTTGCATTCTCATAAGCATGGGCTCAAAATTCTTCCATCTCGTTGAACTCTATTAGCCTTCTTCCTCCAGCTAGTCGGGCATCCATGTTTAAGCTTCTTAATAGACAATAAGCCTTGTGTTCAAGCTCTACGGGAGATGACATGCCTTGCCATAAACGAGCTTGAATGGGGACATTCCTAATGGTGTCTTGAAAGCTGTGCGGTATGCCCATAAAGCCTCATCGAGCCTTAGAGACCAATCATTCCGCTTGGGGTTGACCACCTTTTCAAGTATCTGCTTTATCTCTCAATTGAGATCTCACTTTGTCCATTGGTCCGGGGTAATATGTCGTGGCAATTTTATGTCTCACCCCATATCTTTGTAATGCCTTGGCAATCATCTTATTGTCAAAGTGGGTTCCTTCATCGCACGATGATGGCTCGTGGTGCCCCAAACCTTGTGAAAATGTTCTTATGAAGGAACTTCAAAACTGTTTTGGAGTCATTCTTTGGTGTGGCCATAGCTTCGACCTATTTTGACACATAATCTACTGCAACAAAATGTGGAGATCCCCAAACGATGAAGGGAATGGTCACATGAAATCTATTCCCCAGATATCAAAAAGCTCTACCTCCATGATGCCTTGCAATGGCATTTCATGTCTCTGAGATATGTTCCCCGTTCTTTAACATCGGTCACACGTCCTGCAAAATTCATGAGTGTCCTTGAAGAGTGTGGGCCAATAGAATCCTGATTGTAGGACCTTTGCAGCAGTCCTCGTTCCTCCAAAGTGGCCTCCGCACGAAGACGAGTGGCAATGGAACATGATATCATTTTACTCCTCTTCTAGGACACATCTTCTTATCATTTGGTCAGCACACTGCTTGAACAAATAAGGCTCATCCTATAAATAAAATCTGACGTCATGCTTGAACTTCTTTTGGTCCTAGATATTCAAATCAAGAGGTAAAATTCCACTAACAAGAAAGTTTACAATATCAACATACCATGGAATTGCCGTAGCATATAAGATTTTCTCATCAGGGAATTCCTCCTTAATGTCTTGTTCATTTCTGTCTTTAGCCTTATTTTCTAACCTAGAGAGATGGTCAACCACTTGGTTTTCACACCCTTTCCTATCTCTAACTTCTAGGTCAAATTCTTGCAAAAGAAGTATCCACCTAATAAGTCTAGGTTTAGCATCCTTCTTAGTTACTAAATACCTAATAGCTGAGTGATCAGTGTGAACAATGACCTTAGTGCCTATTAAGTACGCCCTAAACTTATCGAAGGAAAACACAACGGCTAACAACTCTTTTTCAGTGGTGGTATAGTTGATTTGTGCATCATTTAAAGTGCAGCTATCATAATAGACAACATGAAAGAGCTTACCTCGGCGTTGCCCAAGTGCTGCTCCTACTGCGTAGTCATTTACATCACACATCAGCTCGAAGGGTTCATCCCAATCTGGTGGAACAACAATGGGGGCTAAGATAATCCTGTCATCCAGCTCCTTGAATGCACTGTGGAAATCGTTGTCAAACACGAAAGGCTGATTTTGCTGTAGCAAATTACATAGCGGCTTGGAAATCTTAGAGAAGTCCTTGATGAACCTCCGATAAAAGCCTGCATGTCCTATGAAGCTTCGAATACCCTTGACAGTGGTCGGAGGAGGTAACTTCTCGATCACCTCAACTTTTGCCTTATCCACCTCAGTGCCTCTTTTCGAAATCTTATGGCCCAAAACTGTCCCTTCGGTTACCATAAAGTGGTACTTCTCCCAATTGAGAACCAAATCAGCTTCTTCACATCTCTTGAGTACCCTTGCCAAATTGCCCAAACATGCTTCAAATTCATCTCCGGAGACTGAGAAGTCATCCATGAAAATTTCCAAGAACTCTTCAACCATATCCAAGAAAATTGCTAGCATGCATTTCTGAAAAGTTGCTGGAGCATTGCAAAGTCCAAAGGGCATTCTCCTAAAGGCATAAGTACCATAGGGACATGTAAATGTTGTCTTCTCTTGATCTTCGGGTGCTATAGCAATATGGTTGTACCCTGAGTATCCATCGAGGAAATAATAAAAGGCCTTGCCCGCCAATCGATCTAGCATTTGATCAGTGAATGGGAGGGGGAAATGGTCCTTCTTGGTTGCCTTGTTGAGCTTCCTATAGTCCATACATATCCTCCAACCCGTGACAGTCCTTGATGGTAGCAACTCATTGTCGTCATTGCTCACCACGATCATGCCTCCTTTCTTGGGTACATATTGTACTGGGCTGACCCACGAACTGTTGGATATTGGGTAAATGACGCCAACATCAAGCCACTTGATTATCTCCTTCATCACTACCTTCTTCATGATCAAATCGAGTCTTCTTTGGGGTTCAACAAAATTGTTATGATAATCATCAAGCAAAATTTTGTGCATACAAATAGTAGGGCTTATACCCTTCAAGTCAGTCATAGTCCAACCTAGAGCCTTTTTATGTTAAGATAACATATTTATCAAGCTAGATTCCTTCTTAGGTGTAAGTATAGATGAAATTATCACCGACAAAGTCTCATTACTACCCAAATAAGCATATTTAAGGTGTGCTGGAAAATGCTTTAGTTCTAATATGGGTGCATGCTCAAGGGGGGTTTAGGAGGAGTGAATTCAGAAAAGTTAAGGGGTTGGAAGTGCGTACCTGGTCTAGCTTCAAGCAAGCTAGACTGCTCCACCACCGCTGAAACCCTCAAGCATCTTGATGTTATCCTTGTTGAGCTTCACATAGTCTTCAATTTGCACAAAGTTGCCGCAACATAATTCTTCACCATGCTCTTCTGCCATAGCATCTATGTATTGACATTCCTCATTTTCGTCCACATATTTAAGAGTGTTGAAGACATTGTTGGTTACCCTTTTATCAGCCACCCACATTGTGAACTCACCCTTCTCACAGTCAATCAAGATTCGACCGGTGTCTAAGATTGGCCGCCCCAAGATTATGGGTGCATTTTCATCCACCTCACAGTCAAGAATGGGAAAATCGACTGGAAAGACAAATCTATCAACTTTTACCACAACATCTTCAATCCTTCCTTCTGGTCGAACATGAGAGCGATCAACTAGCTGCAAAATAACTGTTGTAGGCCTTGCTTCTCCCATACCAAACTTCATAAAAATAGACTTGGGCATTAGGTTGACACTAGACCCAAGGTTTCATAAAGCTTTTCCCACATAGTTGTCACCAATGGAGCATAAAATGATGAAACTGCCTAGATCTTACTGTTTAGGTGGCAACTTGCTCCACACTGAATAACACTCTTTTACTGTGGCAACAGTCTCATATTTTTCCACCTTCCTCTTCTTGGTAACAATATCCTTTAGAAATTTAGCATACGTTGGCATTTGATCAATGACCTCCAGAAATGGGACATTGACATGCAACTTATCAAGGATATCCACAAATTTCTTGAATTGAAGATTGACTTTGTGCTTCTTCATTCTTTGAGGGAAAGAAGGTGGGGGTCTGATTTCTTCCTCTACTAGTAGGGGTTTGTTTTTTGCCGCAACAAAAGTTGGTCATTCCTTAGCAGATTCTTTAGTTGGGCCTTCGTCCTTGTCCTCCTCAAAACGTATGTCTTCTTGTGCAGCATATTCGCTTTGCCCAGACTTGGGGTTGGAGTCTTCCTTTGTTTTCCCCCTAAACTTATCTCTTTTATTGAGTTACGTGCCACTCCTTAATGTGAGTGCACTACACTATTCCTTTCTATGAGGTTTAGTAACTTCAGTGTCATTAGGCAAACTCCCTTGGGGTCGTACATGCAAGGCTTGTGCAATTTTCCCTACTTGTGTTTCCAAAGCTCTTAAGGACGAACTATGACTTTGTAGCAACACTCCTTGGTTCTTGATGGACGCATCATGGTCTTGGAGTAGAACCTTTGTAGTAGTCATGAAGTCCTTCGTGGTTAACATGAAGTCCTTGAATGTAGATTCCAAAGAATTTTTATTTGATGAAGATGCCGAACCTCTGTTGTTTTGCCATGGCATATTCTGCTGGTGACCTGGGGGTTCGATCATATTTTGTTGCTGATTCGAACTGCTAGCATTGTTGTTCCCCTGGTTCCTCCAAGAAAGGTTAGGATGTTGACGCCATCCTAGATTATAAGTGTTCGAGTAGGGGTTGTTGTTCCTATTGTAGTTCCCTACATAGTTGGTAGATTCTTGATTTTTTGGGCACTCACTCAAATGATGGTTTCCCTCACATCGAAGACAAGCTGATGTAACCTTCACTTCCTTTACCTCATTTGGACGTTGGATATTCTTTAACATGTTGGTAATGGCTGATAATTAGGCTGAAACTGAGTCATCAACATCATATTCTTGCATCCCTTGAGTCATTCTCTCTGTGCCAAGCCTTGAGGTAGGGAATTGGTAGGCGTTGTTTGCTATCCTATCAAGGATATCGAACGCTTCTTCAGGTGACTTGTCCAACAGGGTTCCATTTTCTAAAGCATCCAACATCATTCTTGTAGGGGCATTAACACCATTTTAGAACATCACTACTTGTGTCCAATCACGAAAACCATGATTCGTGTGCTTGCGCAACAGTCCCTTGAATCTATCCCAACACTCGTCCATCGATTCGTCATCAACTTAACGAAATGAAGCAATGTCATTCCTTAATTAGGTATTCCTATTGGGTGGATTATACCGCATCAAAAAACTCTTGCATAGGTCTATCCATGTCTCCATCGAACCGGTAGGTGCTCCAGTCAACCTAGCTCTCACTCGATCACGCAAGGAATAAGGGAACAACTTCAACTTTAACACATCTTCATGCACCTCTTACTGTCAAAATGAATCGCAAACTTCCAAGAATGCACAGATGTGTTGCCTTGCATCTTCATGAGGCGATCCACCAAACTGCCCAATGGAATTCAAGATGTTAAACATGACTGGCTTGAGTTCAAAGTGAGCTGCTTGGACCTCGGGAGCCACAATTCTAGGATTTAGATCATCCAAGATAGGATTCAAGTGATCCTTAATAGCTCGAGGGCGAACTATTGCTCCAGGATTTGCTGTAGCATAATGATTTCCTTGATTACCAACCGGTAATCCTTGATTCTGATGTCTATTCATGATTCTTAAAGCTTCTTGTATACGCCTTTTTTGTCAAAAAAATGTTCAACTTTAGGAATGATAGGTCGTAAGGGTCCGCTAGGTCTTCTTCGGGTCATGCACTAGGGCAACACCTAAAAAGGATAGCAAAAAACAACCAATAAAACTATACAAAGAATAGGAAAAGAAATAAAGAAATACAAAAACTAAACCTAAAATGACCAATTGCCAATCCCCGGCAACGGCGCCAAAAACTTGTTGCGTGTAGTGGTGTACTATAAATGATACACAAACAGTGCAAGTATACACGTTGAACAAGTAGTAAAGTGATGAGTGAGTATCATCTCCACAGGGATTGGAGGTATTTTAGGTCAAGTTTAAGCAATGCAAACACAAACTGAAAATGTAAATGCTTTGGCAAACAGAAGCAAGGCAAGAAATGCTGTAGCAAACAAATATAATAAAAATTGGCTGAACATAATAGACTTAAACTGTCCTCACACGTGTGCGAAGCTCTCTATGGGAATGACTGGCTGGGTTTGCCTAGATAACCTATGTCTAGCTCTTATGGATACCTCCACTATCTATCCTACCCTATGCTCGGTAGGGTTTACTATGGGTGCTCCTAAGCTATCTCTAGTAAGGAGTCTAGTAGCTAATATGCTATAGAAATACCTCTCAGTGTGAACCCTAACACACTTCTACCCATGAAATACTACCCTTTTTATCCGTTGAAACCCTTCACTTATCTCTAAGGTGGGTTAGAGTTGTTCCTCTCAGCATCCAACTCCATTGCCTATGTGAATTTAAGTCTAGCTCTCTCGACCACTGGACTAATCTAACACCTAAAGAAAGGCCAACTCTTGAAGGCTCTTACAACCTTAGGGCAAACAAAACAATAGGCAAAGCATGGATAAAACTGTAAAACACAAAGGCATCCATTAAACGAGGCTGAAACATAAGCATCCAAACAAACCCAAGCCATCTAAAATTAGTTCATGGCTGGGCAATAAACATCCAACATCATTTCGCTCATACAACCTATATCGAGAAAATAAGAAAATGTCAAAGCAAAGAGCAGAAAGAAAGATAAACTCCCGATCTGCCTTGGACTGCTATGAACCACTCTAGGCTTGCTACTTTTCTCAAAGGCCAGCAAGGTCACCCCTTGGGGCTTCAACAATGGAGGACACCAAGTTGAGGAAGAAGATGGAAAAGTGTCGCATTTTTCTTTCTCTCCCTGGCCTTTTTGTCCTCTTTTCAGCACACCCTTAAATGAGGGTATATTGTCCTTTTTATAGTGGAGGCTCATAGGGTTTTGTGCTCTAAACATTCCTTTTGTGACCTAAGGAATATTCCCTTGCATATTCTTGGCATAAAATACAAGATGGGGTTATCACATGTGGGCTGGAAAATATCTTCTTCGTTTTTGTCCTTTTCTGCACCCAGCTTTTACAGTCCAAAATGCTATGGCATTTTCAGCTACTCTTCCCTGCTCACCTGCACATCACTAGACCAGACCAACATTTTCTCAAGTAGCACCCAATTTGCAATTAAACCCTAGCAAACAAAGCAACAAAACCAAATGCATATACATTGACTAAATGCAGCTAAATGCAAATGAAATGAGCTTAAAAACAAGCAAATAACAGAGTAAAAAGGCATGAAATATACACATTTTGCAAGGTTATCATCCCATGAGATAGATATATGGTTTTGAAAGAGTTTATAACTTGTTGAGAAAATGCTATGCAATGATATTGTTTTTGAAATGGGATGAGCCTTGGTTTAAGGTTATGCATTGGAAAACAGTAAGGTAACATGGTTTTAAAGTGTATATTGACAAGTGATGATGCTTATTATAATCGGATATAATTGGTAGACCAATAGGATATGATTGCACTATAATATATACAAAAATTCGTACGTGAGCCAAAATCTTCGGTACACAATGGGGGTAGTTCCATTGTGTTGCGAGTGATGAGGGTTGTGCCATCACCATGGGCAATGGGGGTAGTGCCAACCCGGGCAAAGTGTGCAATATGGTGGGTAGTATCCCCATAAGACTTGATGGGGTTGTAGCCATCAAGGTGTCCGCATATCCAAACATTTAAAGGATGGGGTCGTAGCCATCCTAGTCACTTGAATGCCAATATAAGAGATTACATGTATCTTGGTTGCAAAGAGATTTGTATAATGAGTTTTATACATGAGATCCTATTTTGAGAAATGCTTTACAATGTTCAAGCATGAGAAGTGGCATATAAATTTGCATTGGATTTAATGCATGAGCTAAATGATACATGTGTCTTGAAAGGTAGATGATTTTGCTTTAATGAGTTTAAAAACATAGGGTAGATTTGAGCATGATGAGAAATGGTTTGTAAAAAAAAAGGTTTTTGTAAGGCATTGTTAATGGTTTTCTTTTGAGCATCCCTCACTAAGCTTATTACTTACGCTTCCCTTTCTTAACCATGCAGATCAGTAGCTTGTTGGGCAGAAGGAGGCAAGAGTAGAAGTCCAAGAGGTTCACTTAGCTCAAGTATGGTTTTGAACTAAACGATAGTAATAAATTTGGCAATGGGAGGGTACCTATATGGTTTGGGAGAGTATGTTGTGAACTCCCTGGTTTATGGCAAGTTTGTATTGCCTTATTGGTTTTGTAAATGGCCATTAATGTTTGGTTTGAGCTTTGGTATGGTTTTTGGTGTTTAACTTAGCTTGGCAATAGGGTGCATGCCTATAGGTTTGTCTTTTTATAATGTGATCATGTTTTGATGTTGTTATTGGTGCTTTTGGCTGATGATTGATCTTTGAATAAGTTATGTTTGCCATAGAAGCATGTTAGAATGGCTTGAATATCTTTATGGTATGTTTAATCAACAAATTGAAACATTTCTGGCCCAAGCGTACCGTTACGCTGGGTACCGTATTGGTACGGCTAGGCCAAATTAGGTTTAGCATATCGGTACGGAAAGACTTGGATTGATACGGTCTTAGAGGAAAATGGTTGGGCGTATCGGTACACGGGACCGTATTGATATGGTTTTGTGCTAATTGGAATTCTGGTATATGTCATACTGATATGGGGGAACAGGTGTACCGATACAGTGTTAGGTAAGTTGGTTATTTGGAATCTTATGATGTTATGTTTGTTACGTTTTAGTCCCTGAAAGTTGTGAATGCAATTGAGAGTGTTTGGATGATCAAATTGAGTTGAAATTTGACACGTGAGTATGAAACCTGACTAATTGAATATTGGTAACTTAAATTTCATCACAAGTCCCTAATATCCTTGAGTTTTGCCAAATGGCCCCTAACCGACCATTGGAGCAATCAAATGTCGATTCGACGCCCGATTGAGTTGAGAATCCACCCGCTACTAGCTTGTACACATAGGATAATAATGTGGCATCTAGGAAAGATAAAAAAGAGAAAGGGTCATTTATTGAAGAGAAACTTTTAGGTTTTTCTTCGATACTCCCCGTGTAACCCGTTTGGTCCGGTCTTGCGACTAGGTCGGGTCGGGGGATTACAATATAACTTTGTGCTTTTGCACGAAAGGAAGAATATGCTAACCTTTCAACAGTTTTGGACTAAACATTTCTCCCAGTGTCCCATTCGAGCAAAATTATGGGTAAGCGTAACGCCGACGAATGGTTGGGTGACGCCGACAAAGGTGACACCGATGAATGAGTGGGTGACACCGACACTGACGCCGGCGAGTGGGTGGATATGAAACTAAAAATATTAATAAAATAATTTAAAGTGATCAAAATAAGTCAAAAAGTAAACTTCAGTGAGCAAATTGATCATTTTGAAAGTTCAGTGATTAAAATAGGTCAAAGAAAAAAGTTGAGTGATGATTTAAGTATTTTATCCTTTAAAAAATCGGAAGCGGGGCCCTTCAGCTTTAAATATTCTCCACGTGCTTTAATAAAGTAGATACGAAACCCATGGCCCAATTGTATTGTTCTAGCTGTTCTCGTCTTCATCCTTTTCCGTCTAGAATTGCTACGACAAAAGCTTCTGTTTTTAAAACCTACAAAATACCACCAGCAAACCATTTGTTCCCGCAAATTATAACATTCAATTATATATCTGTTAAGCACAAGAATAACATCCTAAAATACAATTAAATGTACTTGAATTCGAGCTAATAATTCATTTTAGAGATATAAAATATACTCTTTTTAGAGAGTTAACAACGGTTAAGCTTTATCAATTACATCTTGCATGCAATAGGAACGAAACTAAAATTAAATATTGGAGGAGACAATAATTTATTAAACCTTTAAATCTAAAAATTAAAAGGGATGAGCAAGCGTTGATGGCCAGTTAGTCAGAACTGCTCACCTGCTCTATTCCCTCCCCTTAAGTCCCGAGTTCAAGACCCAGCAGGAGTATTTCCTTTCCCCTAAAGTTACAAGATTATGTAAATAAAGGTATACAAGTTTACTCGAAGAATCAAGATTATCAAAAAATCTAATCTTAGACTTAAAATCTCGATCCGCTACCGTCCTGTAGTAGCGGTGAATAATAATATATTACAAAAAAGTTATTAAAAAAGGGTAAACTACATAAATGGTCACCTGATTATGACTTAATTATTTGTTGAGTCTCCCAATTATGAAAAGTTACAAATAGGTTTTCCGATTAATTGCGATTAATAAATCGGTCCAATTTCATTAAAAAATAAACGAGTAATGATGCGGCAGTTAATAAAATCTGTAGAATAACATATTTAACCCTCAATCTTTACATTTTATTTTAATTTGGTCCTAAATTAGCTACCTTCATGAATTTACTAATCTGTAGAATAAACTTTCTTTTATTCAACTATGCAAAATCGTCATGAATTTACTAAACTTTGCAAAAGGGAGTGAAATAAAAGAAAAAGAAAAGCTTTAGCTGAAAACGGTATGAGATTAGTTATTGTTTGAGCCTTTTAAAGAGATTAGCTACCGTTAACAACAATGAAAGTTTTGATTCTCCAACTGTTTTCACTGCTCATACAAATGGGGTTGCAGATGGCTAGTGTTAACAACAATGGAGGTTTGTTTTTTTAGAATGAAAGAAGATGGAGTTTAGGATTTAAGGGACTAAAATGTTATAATACTTAAATGTTGAGACCTAAAATTTTAAATTTAGGGCTAAATTAAAATAAAATGTAAATGTTGAGGGTTAAATATGTTATTACACAAATTTTATTAACTGCCCCATCATAAACCGTTTATTTTTTTTAATGAAATTAGGCCGATTTGTTAGTCGTGATTAGTCGGAGGATTTATTTGTAACTTCTCATAGTCAAAGGACTTAATAAAGAATTGAGTTGTAGTTGGAGGACCATTTATGTAGTTTAACCTTAAAAAAACAATCACTGATCTTGAATATAATTATAAGACGGAATAGTATAGTTAAGAGCAAGGGAATTTAATTATTATTTAATTAAATTAGAAATTAGGACTAAATTAATATAATAGGGTAACTAACATGAACTAAATGTGTAGTTATATAAATTCTCATTAACTGTTACGTCACCTTCCGTTAAATTTTAACAGCAGGTAATTTGATTAAAGCCAATTAAATAGTTCAATTGTCAAGTTTTTAATTTTTTTAATTGGATGATCAAAATAGGACGGACCTAACATGTGTTCACACATAGTTTACCCCAGTGAATAATATATTGCAACGAAATTATTAAAAAAATAATCACCGGTCCCGAATATAAATTATAAGACTGAATAGTACAGTTAAATAAAAGCCCTTGCTACCAACTGCAACATCCCAAGTCTCTAATTAGTCGACACACCTTATGCATGAATTATTTGCTCACAATTTATTATTATTATGTGCCCAAAGTGTTTATAATATTGTTTTCATTATTGAAGTTTGAAAAATTACGCTACAATCACTAATGTGTAGAACAAATCATTCTCCTTTGAAGGGAACATATGGAAAAAAAGTGTGAAAGATGCAAATCAGTTCAAATTATATATTAAATTTGCTTTACTCTCAAATTTTAACTATATCGAGCAATGAATGAAAAGAAAATTAAATTTGCTTTCAATTTTACATCAAGCACATTTATGGAAAGAAAAATAATAATTTCGACCTTTCCACTTTTCTATTCATTTAAATCTCCATACTTATAATTTTTTTCACTCTACCAAACATAGGTAAAGACAATGTAATACTACCGACTATAAATTAGTTTAATAGGATGAGACGCAGTACGCTGGTTTGTAACATTGAGTCAATGTTTGTTGTATATCATAGTAGCAGCAGATTAGGCATTGTCTGGTGTATTGTTCGTTTGAGGGTTAGGGCTGTCAGGTGATCTAGTTTGGTGGAAAAAGCTAGTTGGCTATTTTATTTAGTTCCATATGTTTTACTCTTTTTCTTTATTTAGAATCAGAGAGATTTTTGATGAGGTCCATAATTTATGTTTAGAGATTGTATAATTTCCCAAAACAAAATTATACTTGCCGAACAAAAAAAATGAGATGCTAAATATTTTTTTTTTCTCAACAAAAGTATAAATTTTATTAAAATCTACCACTGAAGCAATGGAATTAGATCAAGATTACAGTCTAAATCAACATGAACATCTTCCCAATCTCAACATAGACAAACATTTAAAACAAAGTCAAACACTTTGCGGTAGTGAATAGCATACAAATCAGCTAAGAAGAATAAAATACGTGTACCAATCAAAACGACTGCCCAAAGATCCAATTAAGGCTGTTACCACGGGAGCTCAAATAACATCTCAATACTCAAAGTACCTACAACTTCAGAAATCTTGATCACTGTAATATATCAGCCATTATTATCGGATTCCGAAAACGTCCGGATTACTCTTATCACCTCAGCAAGATTAATCCCAAACTACCTCGGATCCTAGAGTCAACATAGCAGATCAAAAATAGACCACCACTTCAGATAATTTCAGCATCATTTGTTGTTTACACTAAAAACTTTCGGTGAGATTAAGGGTTTGAATCCTAATATTATGAATGGAACAAACTAAATTAAGAGGGTTGCTCCATTATGGACCTCTACAATATTCATCGAATTAATCAACTAATAAACTAGATATCGATAATATTAATTAAACAATGGAATGCTGCCCTATCATGTAGAATAAAAAATTTTAGTTTTTAATTTTTTAATAAGAAATGGGGTCTTAATGGTGTCTTTATGTCGTGTGGAGGGCACACTTCAAATATACTACGTTGGGGCTTAAGTCTGAACCTCTTTTGCCCACTTCCGTGTGCAAATTGAAATTTCTTAAAGAAATAGTATAATTATTCTTTAATCTTCCCTTATGAATGCAGTAATTACAATAAATTTGTAGGTCTCCACTAATCAAAATGCTTTCTAACTCAGCCATCCACCCCTAATTATGCCACTAGACCCACCATTGCTAGCTATCTTTACAAATTTAATCATTTTTAAATGGCTTAATACACATTTCTCCTATAAACTTTACATGTTTTTCTAAACTTGCCCCTTAAATTACGTTTTGCCCATTTTTGTCCTATAAATTTTTCTCCATTACTCATATAACCCCAAAAAGCTAACACCGTTAAAAAAATTATTTTGACCAATCAAAATGCACCACATCATTTTTATTTATTTTTAAATTTTAAAATAAAATAAATATATTAAAATATTTATTAATTTAATTATATCTACCAAAATACCCAAAACACCCCATCTTCGTCTTCCCCTCATCTTTTTCCTCGAAACCGAATAGCAAAATCCTACAATATCTGGTTATTGAAACAAATCCATTAAGCACAGAAGTCATAGGTTTGATATCTCCCTCGTGATTAACAATTTGCTCCGCCAAAAACTCGATTTCGGACTTGCAACTTTTGGCATCCGTAATCCCCAATCTCTCCACAAAGAACAACCTCAACTCGACATGATTCGGTATCCTCTCATGCTCGAATTCATCAAGAAATGAAAAGAATCGAAGCCTTAAATTCTCATCACTTTTATCAATATACAATTTTGCTTTCCTAGCATGTTTCTGCAATAACTCAACTTGTTTCCTAACATCATCACTTAAATCAACTTGTTTTATCAGAAAAACATCCAAAAGGGTCGAAATTTCTTGGTTCAAAACATGAAAATGGCCTAAAATCGAGTGATTTTGAAGCAAAAGCCACAACTTACCGGATTGAGAGCAATAATCAAGTAGTATCTTGGACCTATATAGCAACAAATAGAGCTCCTTGAAGAACAATACGACTGTTGAATGCAGGTTCGACATGGACCCAGAATTCGAATCCCTCAGATACTCTAAAAGCAGAAGGAAAACTTCAACCTTTCGAATCAAAGATCCAAAATTTCTCCGCCTTATGCTATTTCTTGGGTCGTTGGTTGAATCTTCAAAAGATGATAGCATTCAAATTAATCATAGAAAAATGATTGAGGAGTTACCTTCACCTAAGCTAGATCGAAATAATGCTCAAGTAAGGAAAGCACAAGTTGAATTAGGCCTAGATGAAGCTTTCTCTCAACTCTTTCTATCTCTAAGGTTTTCGGTTCATCAAGAGAGGGAAGAAGATGATGAATCAGCCAATTTTTTTGTTATTCACTTTTTCCTCCACCGATCCTAACACATGCCACCCTCCCACAATTTACACCTCAACAAGCCTTAAATTATTTGTTCCTTAGCATGCAACTTAATTGTTTGCATAAATTTTTAGTTTAGTCATTTGCTAACTAGCCACTCAAGTTCCTATAATCCAATTTTGGTCCTATCTATCAATAAAGGCTTGATTGATTTAATTATTATAGCAATCTAACATAAGATTCTAATGTAACATTCTTTTAGGGACTTCTTTAATCCAATTGCTAACTAGGTAATTTTCCTTGCTTCTTATTTAGATCCTTAACTCATTCCACTATTAATACTAAGGACTTCTTTAATCCAATTGAATTACAATCAAAATTATGCATACTTCTAGACTATATCTTGGGGTATTACACCCCTACTATTCACTGTATGGATGACTCAAACTCCAATTTTGAAATACAGCAGTCCATATGTTTGACGGAGGTAGACGAACGCAAAGATGAAGAGGAAATTGAGGTCTTTGAGGAATTGACAAGGTTGATCGAAAATGAAGAAAAATAGATTTTGCCTCACAAGCAAGAGATTGAGATTTTGAATTTGGGGACATGAGATGAAAAGCGAGAAATAAAGATTCGTTCAACTTCCTCAGCAAAAACCAAGTATGATTTGATTGTATTGCTGAAAGAATTCAAATACATCTTCGCATGGTCATACCAAGATATACTGGGGCTTAGATCCAGACAGTGTTATGCACAAGTTACTTAGGAGGCCTGAATGCAAGCCCATTCAACGAAACCTTAGAAGAATGAGCCCAGAAATGTTGCAAAAGCAATTTGATGATAAATTTCTCAAAGATGGCCGAGACCTTAATAAAGTGGGCTCAAAAGACGATCTTCTTTTGATCCAAAAGAGGTAGAGAAAGCGACATCTACAATCCTGTGAGACTCATTACAAGTTAATACCATTTGGATTAGAAGTATTGGGCAACATATCAAAGGGCCCTGGTAATCAAAATAAAAAGGATGCAAAATTCAAGAATGATTCCCCAAGGATTGAGGTAGTATCACTTGCGGTCCAATTCGTCAAAACATATTCTTGAAGCCACATTTGAGAAACTCATGGGTTAGCAAAAGTGGAACTGAAATTTATCCTAACAAAGTTGAAGTTGTTCAAAATCCTCTACCTCCAGGCAAAAAGAAAGAAAGAAAAGAAAAAAAAAGCAAGCAAAAGAAAAAAAGAAAAAAAGAATGAAATTTGGAGAGATTGAATTATTCATCGTGACAGACATACGAAATGTGGTTTAGTGTTCAAGTTGCTGACAAAGAATGAGGAATATGGGATGAAGAATGCCAGAAAGCCCTAGAAAATCAAGAAACATTTATCAAGTGTACAGTTCTGATAGCACCGGTTCCAGATTGGTCGTCGATTCTTTAACAGTTAATGAAAACTCAATGGGGTGTACTTGGCCAACATGATGACTGCAACACCCCTAACCCAGCTTAGGAGTAAACTAAATTAGAGAGTGTTTCAAACAAACATAAACAACATCAATAAACTTGAACAATCAGTTAACAACCCAAAAGAAAAACATGCAATGTAGTTCAAGAGAGATAAAGGACATTCGAATAGTTTGAGTTGGTTTAACAAATATTATTTTTGTTTTTAAAAACAGGTTTTCAAGTATAATATTTATATCATCATTGTTACTACATGTGAAGGTTAATCCCAAGCTAATCTTGGTTGCATAGCTTTCGAACAAAGACTCCAGAGTAACTTAAAACTCAAGCAATCCACTTTAATTAAACAAAAAGAATACATCATCCAAATTAGTTAACACAATATACATTACTTTCCAAGTTCTTTAAGCATTAAGAAAAGATCAACCACAAGGATTTATCAACTTATCATTCTAGAAACTTGTCAAGGGAATCATGTTGAAAGTTACCTATGTAACTATAGCTTACCACTGACCACTACCAGATCAGGTTAGATATTTGAGCACACCAACATTTACATAAAAGCTAAATGATTAGTATTTTTGCTTTTGTCATACGTCCATCTTTATAAATCATTAACCAGCAAGATTTAAAAAAAGATCCATAATAGCCACATACCCAAAACCAAGAATAAGATAAGCTATCTACAACTCCTTTGTACATTCCAAAAACATAAACTATGAATTAAAATACATTCTAGTATCAAATCTATCATGTTTTAACCATTTGAACTCTATAATTTCATATCTTAATCAATAAGTAACCCTTCAAATGGCATAATAATATATTTCACACTCTCCGCAACCATTAGAACATCATTCTAGTGAAACTTACCCTCCAAGCAACTATTCGAGTAAAAACATGCCATAACAAACATAGCTTAACACACAAGCAACCATAAGGCATAAAAGGCCACTTACATAACTTCGAAATTTATAAAGCTTATATATATACATATACCACCAATAAATAAATCTAGATGCACAATGCATTCTAACAACTATGTGCCACCATCTAGGAGTTTTAAAGGTAATAATTTGAATCATACTTGTGGATCCTTGTGATCATGTCCAAGCTTAGGAGGAAACTGGAAGTACAATTACCCTGAAATGTAACAAAGGGAAAGAGTAAGAAATTGCTTAGTGAGGTAGTTTAGATAACCGAAAGCATAAATCAAAAACTCCATGATATAACTCTATTCTTTCTTAAATCCATTGGATCAAGGTAAGTAAATCGAAACCACTCAAATAGTAACTTGATCGTAAGCAAGTCCTTAACTACAAGGTTCCAAGTGTGATAACCTTTCTTAATTCCAATATATATATATATATATATATATATATCATTTTAGTAAATATAGCTTACTGTACAAGTTATCAAAAGATACGTTAGGTTAACTCGTACTTCGTAAATTACTTACGCATACCCTCACCTAAACATGTATTACTTGTTACTTAAGTTACCAACATGACATAACATAGTCATGGATTTCTCTTTTATATAAGATTTCAAACACGACATTTTAATATGCGAGTTCCTTAGCAAACAAAACATCTATAAAGGCTAAGTTATTCGAAATGAGCATGATCATGTATTCATGGATACTCGAACAAATCATAGGTATGTAGGTACTATACCAAAGCATATCTTTTCACCCAAAAAGAACACTCAAAATTCAAAAGATATAATTTACTTATTATGCAAGTCGTTGTCATAGTTCATTTGTTTAACTTATAAGCCTTCTTGAAATCCTTTTTAACGAATCCTATCAATACACAGAATACCATAATGTAAATTTCTTGGTATGTAAGACATCAAACAAAATATAGCATAACATCCCATTTTCAAATAATTAACCAACAAGTCATTAGAATATCATACATAGTATAGCATATCATCTCAAGTTTGAGCAATTTATCAACAAATCCTTAGAACATTAAACTTAGCATGGCATATCATAAACATGCGTTTGCTTATCGTGGAAGTTATCTTACATAACATATCAAGAGTATAACTATATAAATATATAGCTTGTCTTATAAGTTATCAAATTATTTCATTAGCTGGATTTGCAACTTTCAATATTTTGTTTTATCATAGCCTTGAGGATCAAGTAACAGCCTAGGTACGCGAATCCCCAACCAACTGTCGCCAACAAAGAGGTACATCTAGTACCGGTCAATCCCTCCTACTGTCGCCAAATGACCACAAAACTTCCCTTCTACTGTCGCCAAATAAGGACTGTAGTCCAGGACCGTAGTCTAGGACCACAGTCCACCCCAAACACGAGCTCTATAGACTCTATGGCATGCCAACTATGCCTAAGACTGACTCGAAACTAAGGCTTTAAATTTTATCTTATCGTTTCAGAAACAAGTTGAGCATAGCTCCTTGTCAGAATATCATATCAACAAGCTTAATGTCCTACCACAATAGGCATGTAATCATATCATGTGAATTCTCAATACAGGTTTCATTTTATTCAAATAGCACGTCTTAATTTTTATCAGAATCGAATCAACTCATAACTTCCAAATCAGAGTTTCAAATAACCTGACTTATTATTTATCATGTCAATCATATACTTAACTCATGTATAAATTCCAAATTTGCTTACTTATCTAAATCAAACGTTTGTATAATATGGATCATACATCAAGCATATATATATATATATATATATATTCATATATCTCAATATGAACATAAAAAAAACCACTTCAATCAATTGCAACTTGTAGATTACTTAGGATTTGCATACTTACCTCAATCCAAGTGTATTTAACTAAAGTTTAGCTCAATGATAAGATAACATAACTTAAAAGATGCCAAAAAAAGCTCAGGAAGGTTTTAAGCCTATCCCGAGACTTAAACTACACTCACAGATTCATCCAAGCTAAATATGCTCCTGAATCTCGATTCCTTTTTGCTTATCAACAATGTTACCGGACTTGATCCTTGTGTTCTCAACTAGTTTGGGGTCTAATACAACAAGTATAGTATACATTAATTTTCATGTTATTGTGCTCTAAACAAATTCATGCTTTCCTATAAACTAGAACATCCCCAAATACATGTATTTACAATCATATAAACACAAAACAATCCATAACATTTACAAGTGCCCAAAACAATCCCTAATTACACGTTTTCTCACATATGTAAGCTCAAAACAATCCCTAGCATTTTTACATACATTCACAACAGTCCATTCACTTTCATACATATTCATACCTGCCAAAACAGTCCATTATGTGTATATATACACAAAACAATCTCATCTTTGTATACATGCTTATACATGTTTAAAACAGTTTTAAAATAGTCCTTTTCTAATTAAAATAGTCCCTAGATTTGTAAAACAACTCTTATGAATTTACAAGAAAATAGTCCCCTGTTTCCACTTAAAAATTATGTTCCTTTTTCCATCATTAAATCAGTCCAAAACAATTACTTAGAGTCACAAAATAGTCCTTATCCCATTTAAAACAGCCCCCTTATATTCAAGCTTATAAATCAGTCCAAAAGTGTTATAAAACAGTCCAGAACAGTCATTGTTTTAATGCAAAACAGTCCTCACTTTTTGTATAAAAGTAGTCCTTATTTAGACTATAAAAATAATCCCAAAACAGTCTTTATAGATTCAAATCAGTCCCTCAATTCGCAACATTAATCCATGTGTCCATATTTGTTTAAAACAACCCAAAATAATATTAAATTCATATGCATACAAATTATATGTTTTTTAAAGAGTCCTTAACATTCACAAGCATTCATAACCAGTCCCTAGTTTGTTGGTAGACAATAATGTGTGTATAAAACAACCCATATATCTACATATATACCTACATACATCGAAACAACCCTTAAATCTATTTTAGAAACAAGGCAATTTACCAATTACCATATTCGAACAAATCCTAGAATTCCCTTATCATAGATTGACCTCCAACAATTCTTGTAACACATGATTCAACAATTCTTAACCAAATTCTTTTAACAATTTCATCACTACAAAGATTCATGGAAACCTATAAGTAAGATCAATCACTTTCGACTTAGATCAAAAAGGGGAATAAGGAATTGTTACCTTGGATGTCGAGTCACTTAAGGGAAGCTCAATCGATTGGACCAAAAGAACTTCAATTCAAGCTTTGGAAGAACTCTCTCTCTTTTTCTCTTATGCTTCGGTCAAAATGAAGAAGCTGAAAAGGGATATCCCCCCTTAGTCATCTTCACCGAAATCCTCATCACACATGTCTAATTTTTCCATTTGACATATGTGATAACCACCATGGAAAATTTCATCGACTTGCAAACTCTCAATTTTTACTTGTTTTCAATTTAGTCCCTTGCACTTAGTACATCCTTTCCTTCATTCCACTTTTTTTGGTCTCAAACTCTTAATTTAGCTATCATATTACACATTAGAATTAATTAACTTAGGAATCAAGATAGTAACATTCTTCTAAGCTAGGTTTTGGGGTATTGCAATGACAAAATAAAGGGAAAAGCCATTTATTATCTGAGCAAAGATTCACCAATTACAAACTGTGGTACCCACCAATTCAAAAGCTATGTTGTTCTTTAGGTTTGGGTAGCTTGAAGGCTCAATCAATGTTTGTCGTATCACTCTAATATTTGATCTCAAGAATAGATCCTTTGAAATTCTTGATGGAAACACTAGTGTTGACTAGTGAATAGCTCGTTGGCAAATGTTATTATCAAAGTTCGAAACGGCCAGAAAGTAATGAAGGGTTTCTTAGCGAGTCTTGCTTCAAATGATCATGAGTCCTTGAATTTTAATCTCCCAAATGAGGATTCAATGTGCAAAACATAAGGTAAAAGGAAACAAACCCTTGAAAGCTTATGTTGAGAGAGCATACAATGCCTTTTGTTGTAAGGCAGATTTATCCAAAAGCCTCCAATAGATACCATGTTATCCTGGTCATGATTGATTACTTTACCAAGTGGACGGAAGTTGCTTCCAATGCTGGTAATACAAGAGGAACAGTTTACAAGATGCTGAAGAGAGATTATTTGTCGATATAGTTTGCTAGAAAGAATCGTCACTATTAGTGCCTCTAATTTGAACAACAAGATGATATTAGAAGTTGTGAGTAGTTCAGGATAAAACACCATGATTCTGTAGTTTATCGCTCAGAGATGAATGGGGTAGTAGAGTCGGCAAACATAAACATCAAAAGATTATCTCAAAGACTTGCAAAGACTGACATGAGAAACTATCATTGGCCTTGTATGTATTTTGATCCACAATGTGCACTTCAATAGGGGCAACTTTGTATTCCTTGGTCTATGGGATGGAAGCAATATTATTTATTGAGGTTCAGATTTCGTTGGTGGGTACTGTCAAATGTAAGATTGGACGATGCAAAATGAGTATAAGATCGATAAGGTCAATTGAATCTCATTGAAGAGATGAGACTAAAAGTAATTTGCCATGGTTAGATTTACCAAGAAAAAACGATGCGAGCTCATAACAATGAAAGTTCGTCCAAAAGAATTTTGAGAAGGAGATCTAGTGCTTAAAGAGATATTGCCAGTTCATAAAGATTTTCGTGGGAAATTGATGCCTAATTGGAAAGGGTTATACATCATCAAGGAGACCTCTTTTCGGAGGAGCATTGATTTTGACAGGGATGATCAGAGATGAGTTAAGCAATCTAATGAACTCAGACTTGGTCAAGAAGTGTTACATTCGAAGAATTAAAAAAGGAAAATAAAGAAAAAAAGTAGAGTGAAAACCCAAAAAGGGTGCTTCGCAAAATGAAAATGTTTATGGTTAAAACCCTAAAAGGGCGCCTTAGATATCAAAGATAATAAAAAGAAAAAAAGAAATCAAAATTAAAAAAAAAGAAAAAAAGAAAATCAAAAGAAAATAGGGGTTCAAGATGAAAATCCGCAAATGACGGCTTGAATCTGGGTTAAAAACCTGCAACGGGCGGCTCAGATATTTTGAGATTAGTCATCCGGCAAGAAATCTTCCCAGAATCTACAATTTTGAGGAAATTCGGGATTGGAAGCGCTATTTTGGGTGATAGGCTCTTATGTCCTTCATACAGTTGGTACCTGGGACATTGCATTGAATTTATTATGTTTTCCATGACTTATCAAATTATTATAATTTAGTAAAATAATATTTTGAGCCTTTCACTTATTGTTTCAACAAGCATATTGCATATAAATCGATTAGATACAAGAAAAGTAAATGATTTTGTGGGTATTATTATAATGTACTAATCCTTTAAGTGCAGATAGAACAAGAGGTGGCCTCGGTACTTGGTTAATGATGAAAATTGTGTCAAGGAAATGACACAACTCAGATTGTCAGAAACATTCAAACAAAAGCTACAAGAAAGCGACACAGACAACTCTAGGGAAAATAAAGAATATCAGTCATCTTTTGGGACAAGAGTTGTAGCAAGATCAATCCATCAAAGATCATTACTTTTGAGGCATTTCAAGACAAGAAAGCTTTGAGAATGTTAGAGTGAACAAAGATGATAGTTGAATACAAGAGTGGGGCAATTCTACAAAGAACACTACAAAAGAAGATGTTTTATTCCGATGAATAGAGCCCACAAGCTGGAACAACAGAAGTGATGATCCCTTTTGGAACTATGAGGAGAATGTTGTCAAAGAAGCTGAATGAAGAAGACATAGCAAAAGTGGCTTTCTAAGAAAGGTGTTATCACCAGAACTCGGGTTTTGAGAAATGCATGATGAGATACAACAAAAGAAGGGTTTATGTGTTGAATCTATAAAAAGGCAAGTACGAATTCCATCAGAATTGAAATTAGCCTTGTTTTGTACAAAAGAAAAACATCATTGCAAGAAAAAATAAAAAAAAGAAGAAAAAAGAAAAAAGAAGAAGAAAAAATTGAGGTGAAAACCCCGAAAGGGCGTATTGGAAAAAAGAGAAAAAAAGAAAAAAACCAAGGTGAAAACCTGAAAGAACGCCTTGAGAAAAAGAGAAAAGAAAAAAAATAAAGTGAAAACCCGAAAGGGCACTTTGAGAAAAGCAATCTAAAGTGAAAACCTAAAAAGGTGCTTTAGAGCAAAAGATGCAAAGATCCTGAAGATTGAACTTGAGTGTGAGATGAGTCACATTGGCAGCAAAAAGATTTTTCGAAAGATGAAGCAAAAAAATTTTGAGCCTCCCTGAAGATGAAAGCTCACTCAAGTGGTCCTCAATTGACATATTCATGCATCATACATAGCTAGGCATCCATAAGATTTGAGCATGCTAACTCATACATTCAAATCATTTTTGCATATTTTGATGGGAATTTACAAGAATCAGCAAAGAACAGACAAAGATTTCAATCTACAAGTTAGAGATTAGAGGTGTAGATCCAGCAATAATTTCAATCACATTTTTTTTGAAGCAAAGATATCAATCTGTTTGAAGAGGCAGATCTCAACAAAGATTTCAAATTGTCTGCACAAGAAAAAAAGTGAAATACAATTCTAAAATCTTTGAGTCATTAGTCACGTATGTTTCAAGCATAGAAAGAGATCGATTAAAAGAGAAAAAGCAACAAGAGCTGATATGAGCTTCAGACTAAAAGATTGAGACACCTTTAGATAGAAAATAGTGAAGATCCTAGCGCTTCAAGCTGAAAATTGAGGATATTTCATACAACTTCAACTTAAAATTTCATTAATTGATGACATTTCTTTTTGCATATTTAGTTTTTTCCCCAGAATATGAGGAGAATCAGCATTCCCAGTAAAGACAGAGATCCTAATGTGAAGAGTTCGCTCAGCAAAGATAGAGCTCCTAATGTGAAGAGTTCATCCTACAAAGATAGAGCTTCTAATGTGAAGAGTTCGCTTAGCAAAGACAGAGCTCATAATGTGAAAAGTTTGCCCAGAAAAGATAGAGCTCTTAATGTGAAGAGTTCACCCAGCAAAGATAGAGCTCCTAATGTGAAGAGTTTGCTCAGCAAAGACAGAGTTCGTAATGAGAAGAGTTCGCACAACAAAGAATGCAAAGCTCTTAATGGAAAGAGTTCTTCAAGCAAAGAATGAAGAGCTCCCAATAAGAAAAGTTTGTCCAGCAAAGACAGAGTTCCTAATGAGAAGATTTCACCCAGCAAAGAATCTAGAGTTCCAAATGAGAAGAGCTTTCTTGTTCAACACCTTTACAAATAGGTGGATCAACATTTCAGAAGAATGAAGAAGAAAAGTATACCAACATTTCCAAGAAGAATGATGAGTTTTTAATAAGAAGAGCTGGCTTATTCAATGCCTTTACAGAGAGGAAGGTTAGTGTTCACAAGAAGAATGAGGAGTTCCAAATAAAAAGAGCTCGTCGGTTCGTCATCATTGCAGAGAAAGGGACCAGCATCACCAAGAGGAATGAATGGGTTCATGAAAAGAACTAGTTTAGATTGTGTGGTCAGCTATGGTAGAAAGATTGGGAGTTCATAATAAGAAGAATTTGCTCAAGCTCTCTAAGGGAGAATGAGTAAAAGTTCATAATAGGAAGAACTTGCAGCTCCGAGTGACATGTGGTAGGTACGGGTAAAATTTATGTCTTTGCAGTCTTTGCCCAATTCTCGTTCCATAGCAATGAGCAAGAGGGGAAGCTGTAATACCTTAATTTTACCCTGGTATGGTTATATATATATAGATATTAAATAAATAAATAAAAAGGGGTCCAATAGTCCAAAAATCCAATAAATTTCCATTACATATTAAAAATACTAGAAGCCCAATATAAAGGCCCAAATTCCATTTCAATCTGGTTACACATTTTCCCTCATATTTTCAATATATATAACCCAACAAAACCATTCTAAGTCTTTCCCGCTCAATCTTTAACCCAACAAACACAAATTGGGTTTGATAACCTCTTTTTCCGCTCAAAAATAGCCAAGTGGCAGTATGTCATTGGCCAGAAGAGGCTTCACATGGATCTTGATTTTTTTTTTCAAATGATCTTATTGTAATGACGTCATCCATGACATCATTTTCCACCCACCTATAAACAGGAGAGAGAAAAAAGTTGTTAGATCATTAATACCCATGATAATAATTATTATACTAATATATAATTATAAAAAAGAGAGAGAAAAAGTCGAACCGTTTTGGGGGGAATCTGATTGGTCAACCTGTGCATGAACGATCACCGTAGAAGCTGAACTAGCTCGGGAAACTAAACGGCCAAGCGTTGCTGAAAAGCTTTGAGGCCGCCAGAGTCGTGGATAGTCACCAGAGTGGGAAATCTGCCCGCCATCAACATCACCGAGAAGGTAATTTTATTTTACCTTTTCTGATTCCTGCAAATAAATACGAATATCAGTGCGTATTCATGCATATAAGCCAAAATCTAAACTAAAAATATAAAAATGAAGAGGTGCTTATCTTATTAACGATGGTCGGAGTGGTTTTGAGCCACGGTGGAGTCGAAAATGAGTGTCGAGATATGTAGTTAACTCATAGGCTGGGGAATAAAAAAGGATTTAGTCGAATTCGGGGCTAGGTTAAGGATAAAAAAAATAAGATTTTGGAGATTTTTTTGGGTTTTGGCCGGCCAAAGAGAAGCGGTGGTCAGAGGAGCATGGTGGTGGTTGACGAACACCGGAAGTTGCCGATGAGGGGCGGAGATAGATTGAACGACGGAGACCATGATGAAGTAGGTGGGCTTGAGCTATGTTCATCATGTTCCTCACATTTGTGATGAACATTCAAATGAGATTTAAAGGAAATGGAGCTTTGATCCGTTTGGGGGCTTTTTTCTAGGTATTTTAATGTTTATGGTGTTGTCACTGAATTTTCACCTAACTTCTTTTACTTTCATTGTATTAATTATGACATTTCCAATTTAGTAGCATTATATTACATTGTTAGTGTTACACAATAATTAGTATAAGTGTCATACGTTAGTGTTATAAAATATTAATGTAGCAATTAGTATTTAGAATTATCTAGGTGTCATGTAATATTATTAGTATACTTAGTGTATTATAATATTTGTTATACGGTAGTTAGAATTAACATAGTTTATATGTATTCTTGTTAATAATGTAATAGTTAGATATTAAAACCCAAAATATAAAATACACAACCCAATTACAATTTTTAAAAAATGAATAGAAGATCAATTAGATATAATATAGAGTCCATTAAATAAATTACATGTCCAAATACAATAAGGGCATGTTGGCCCGTTTATAACCAAAACCCTAAGCCTTCTTTCTTTATGAGCAGCTAAAATAGGACCGTTGGATCAAGGGGTTGATCCAACGGCGCAGATCACACCCTAGGGAGTTATAGCGCCGCGTCCCCATCACCGTTGATCCAAGGGAAATCAAACGGCCCAGGCCGCTCCAGAGAAAAGACGCGGATTATCACTCACACGTGGAAGCCACGCGCACGACGTTTCAGCTCTGGCCGTTCCTTCCATCTTTTTTGGTGAATACCCGGACTACTTCCGCACCCTCTCTGTCGTGAATCGTTCCTCGCAAACGTTGATCGAGTCATAAAAAATATGTAAATAAAGAAGCAAGAGGGTTAGATCCTTAAATTGGAGAATAACAATTCAAGATAAAACCAGAAGGGAATTAAATCCCTAATTCGAAGCCCTATTTGGAAAATCAGAATCAAAAGGCTGATACCTAAATCGATGCCATGGCGAAGATCAAGCAATTTTAGAGGAAAAATCAGGGATCTGTGCTTAAAATTCAACCATTTCTTGTGCTATAAATAGGATTGTAAATCATTGTAAAACAACAACAATTTCATACGAAACACATAGAAAGAATTCAGATCCCAATTGCAGTTATACACTTAGCATTCGAAAGTTGTAAAGTCAACAAGCAAGGATTGTAATCAAAGTTTCAAGGCAATAAAGAAGCAAGCTTTCTAGTAATTTATTCTTCTTCATTTGTTTATATTTCGAATTCAACTAAAGAAAAGGGAAATTTTTACCTCAGCTTATTGTAGCGCCACCGCGAATTTTGCTTCTATGTAACTCCGGGGAAGAAAAACACAATTTTAGGGTCATCGAAATCTCGAAAAACTAGGGTTTTTGGGAAATTTTGCCACCGGCAATGGCGGCCGACGCTGGTGGAAGGTGGCCGGCATGGCAGACCATCATCGTGTTCTTCATGAAATGAAGAACACGAATGAACACATTAGAGGATTTAAAGAAAATAGAGTTTGATCCATTTGGGGGGAAATGTATAAAATGATTTCTGTTTGTAATATTTGCTATTTATAACAACCCGTTGACCCGACCCATACCCGATCATAACCCGCGCCCTTCTTCTTCGGATCTTGCGCTGCAGCTCTTCAATTTCCATTTGTTTCAATTACGTCCTTTTTTCTTTCAATTTGGCACCAAATTTTAAATTATTTTTAAATTAACCCTTACATTTTGTTTTTTTAATTTAGTCCTTAATACAGTTTTTTAAAATTAAATTAATTACCATTTTCTTTATTTTAGCAATTGTTTAAAATGTTAATTTAATTTAAGTAATTTTATCCCTTTCTATCTTTAGATGCACATATGTATATGTGTGAAAAACTTTAAGATTAGGATCTCCTCAAACCTAGAATAGAAACTTGTATGTTGTAAAACATTCTTCACATTTTCAATAAGACACATTTAATTATATTTAAACTTTAATAGTTAAAATGAATGTAGATGTTCCTTTAGGGGTTAATCACTAATTAGTTCTAAATTAAAAGACCTTAACACATTTAATTTTCTTGTTGACTTGTTAAAAAATGAAAACTTAATGAATGCGGTGTCTTATCAAACGGGAATGACGGGTTAGCGCCAGGAGTGTTGGCGGTGATTAAAGTTCATCTCTCAGGCAATAAGGCCGTTAAAATAGACTTACATCCATTTAGCGGAAAAATAAATCGAAATTTTGAGAACCTGCAAATTCCAGTTTTAAAAATGCTTTTTGAAATCAATTAGGTACCAATTTTTGGGCGTTGTGGGGGTACTAACCCTTCCCCACACGTAACCGACCCCCGAACCTGTTTTCTCTTGTTTTTGTGGACCAAAAATGTTATTTTGATAAATAAAACATTTTATTAAAATAACCCTTGTTTTAAAAGTGATCTAATCACACTTTTCAAAAAGATTGGTGGCGACTCCGTGATTTTATAAAGTTTTCCAAAACGTCAAGACCTCCTAAAAAGGGTTGTGACAGCTTGGCGACTCCACTGGGGAGATGTTTTTAAAAAAACAAAAGAGGGTCAGGCCACAAATTGTTTTCAAAATGTTTTTAGAAAAGGGAATTTGCAAGTTCACAAATGTTTCAATCTATTCGTCCGCTTAATGAATGTAATTTTATTTTACGCATTTTAAAATTGTTACAAAAAGCTCTATACCCGAGCTTTACCCAATTGTTAAGTGAAAGGAAAACGCTTTGCTCATGTCAGAATATTGATTCTCCGTATGAGCCTAGCAAGTACCTTCGGGACTCATATGCCTCATGTCTTTGTAAGGATACTAATCATTCGAGAAGACATAGAAAGTGAGTCCTCCTGAGTTGAACTTGGTTCGTTTAAAGCCTATAATGGGTGAGATCCAGGGGCCTTGCTACCCTTAGTAGGGGATAACAAGGATAGCTCGGGTATCCTTTTAGATCCCAACCATTTGAGAACTTAGAGCCCACCCCAATAGAGCCATGTGGAAAACCTAGGGTTTTAGTAATAAGGGGAGACATGTCCTGGAGTGTTAGAATGTGCTGCCCAGAATTGTTTGTGAAGTTATCTTGAACTCTCTGTGTTTTCTTACTTTTAATCTTCCTTCCCTTGTTTTGTTGTTTTGCATATCCATACATGCAACATCATTACATATCTAGAAGGGGTTGATTCTCAAAATAATTGCTCAACTTTGAAAAGCTCTTGTTATGGATGGAATGATTTTGAAAAGTAAAGATGAGAATGCAAAGGTGCGACATTGGTCCAAGGTAAATCAGCGGACATTTGGAGATAGTCTAGCAGCAGATTATGAGACAAAGACGTTAGAATATGCCCACATCTGTATTAAACAGAACAATGTGCAAGAATTGCGGGAAATCTGGGAGCACTTTGATTATGAGACAAAACAGTTGTTCCATGAAGTCTATGGTGACATAGCCTATCTCTTGTATGTGAAGGTTGATGAACCTTTTTCGAAAGCTTTGGTTTAGTTCTGGAATCCCGGGTATTGTTGCTTCATTTTCAATAAAGAAGATATGATGCCTACATTTGAGGAGTACTTAGCCCTTTTCAACCAGTGTAAAGTGAAGAAGAACTGGGTCTATGTCAAGCCTCCTAAAACAAAAACCCACATGCAAAGCTTCAAGCTTTCACTGGTATGAGTGATGGTTGGGTCCAGGGGTTGATACGGAAGAGAGGAGACACCTTTAATTTCCCTTGGTCAAGCATCAGAAGTATAATTTCAATTCACTATGACAGGGAAAAAGGGGTTGACCTCCTAGCCATTGTGATCTATGGTTTGGTCATATTTTCGAAGCTTTTAGGGAACATCGATGTGGCATTACTTGATTTCCTTGAACAACTAAAGAGAGGAGTCAATCCGGTACCAGCTGTACTTGCTGAAACCTTCATTTCTCTTAACTCTTGTCAAAAAGTTAAAGGTGTTCGTTTTGGAGGGTGTGCTCCGCTTCTACAAGTATGGGCTCTTAGTCACTTTTAAAAATGCCCAACATTGGTCTTATCAAATTTATTTCTCCAAAATTCTCACTTCTCCGAGTGTTCTTGGTGAAGGATTGGCCTATTGTACAAGTGTGGGGATTTCAACTTCCTGATGCTGCTAGGCCTTTGAAGAGGGATTGGATGTGCACCTTTGTTAGTATCTTGTCAGTTTGGGTCTCGACAGTTCATCCCATTCACTACCGGTCTTGGCTCATCAGAATTCGAGTTCCAATGAGAGTTCAGACAGAAGATTCAGACAATTAGTGATGCGTGGAACCACTGTTATCATATGAAGTTAGAATCTGATAAACATTGCATGCGTACCCCGGACTATGATATTTGGAGGCGTACGAGAGTAAATGACAAAGTCATAGCACCTACATCCAGACAGGCTAAGTCTCTAGAAGAACACTTAAAGGTAGTTCTTATAGAAGCTGACATCCTAAGAGAAGAGTTAAGAAGGGCTAAGTTAGAGATAGAAGCCTTACGAGAACAGAACCAAAGAGACAAGTTTTAGTCAAGCCTTGATGTTGAGAAGTATAAAGGGGAGGCGAAGCGAGTGGTAAAGCTGTATGAAGACCTAGAAAAGAAGTTTGAGATCCAAATGGTTGACTTCCTCAAACTCCAGACTACTATTTGAAATACTGATTAGAGAAAGACGCCGGTAGAAGCAAGAAATCGAGCACACTGTAGGGAAAGAAAAAGAACGAGGAAGGCGCGAGGTTGAGAAATATAGACAAACCCTTGTTGAAGAGAAGAAGAAGGGTAAGCTGGCAACTGAAAATGGAAATGGCAAACGGGTTCATGAAAGTGAAAAAGAAAGTGTGGCTGCATGGAAAAAGAAGGCCCACGACAACAAGATTCGCTTATTTGAGTTGCAGAAGGCATATAACCAGACCAATGCAAAGCTAAAGTAGAATCAGACTAGTGTTATTGAGTTGCAAGCCAAAAAAGATGATTTGAACCACTCGTTGCATAGACTCCAGAATCATCACACCTATATGGAACTTCAGGCCTGCCTAAGCGAGAATGATACCTTGAAGAAACAGGTTGAAGGAATGGATAACATCATGCAGGAATATAGGATAAAGATCTTGGTCCATGAGACATAGCTGAGGGAGGTAACGATTATTGGTTCACTCGTCTTAGAGACGTTGCTAGAAGATTTCAAGAACGAGATGAGTTTGATAGGACTGTCATGACCCAGGTATAGGATGTGGCTCGACAAGTGGTGATGTTAGCCACTGAAGTTACAACTCTTCGTCAGTACGTCAAACCAGCATGAGAAGTGGAACCAAGGCTTATGTGGGTCATTGAAGAAATCAAGGAACTAGGAGTTCAGGCTGAAAAATATTTGTAAACGAAATTTGATGTAATAAGGACCATTTCATATTTAATAAAAGAGTTGTTTCTTGAGCAGATGTTTCATGGAATTGATGGCCTTTCGCTTGCATTCATGCATTTGCATTCCATTCTTCTATGTTTCATAACCTTGCTTTGCATTTGCGTTTACATTTGTGCATGCATACATGACATAATAAGAATCTAACTCAAATAAAAAATGACAGAAAATCAAAATAGCAAGAACAAATCACAAGTACGGTACTCGGTCTCAAGTTAGAGCAATGGAAGACAGAGTGACAACCATAGAAAACAACCATAAAAATACTAAGGATATGATAGATAAGCTGGAGACGGATCTGAAGCAACAAGTGGAGTTAGTTCATCAAAAGACAATTGGTTTAATTGCAGCCATGTTAGGCTTTAAGAACCCAGACATAGTGGAATCTGGCGAGGAAGCAAATGTTATGCCAAAATTTCAGGGGATGGCTTTCATTCATCCAAGTATGCAAAGAGAAGCTCAATCTTCTAAGGCCAAGATTTCACCACATTTTTTTGAAACCTCAGCTTGGAATGATAGAAAGATAAACTCTAAAGAGGTCCTCGAGGTGCCTGATCTTGATGAAATTGCCGATAAGGTGAAAGCTGAGAAGAAATAGGAAGATCGCTATGAGAAGTTGGAAGGAATGATTAAATCTTTCCAAGAAGGAGGTATATATGGAGGAATGGATGCCAAGGATTTAAGCCTAGTGACTGATCTGATAGTACCATCCAAGTTCAAGGTCCCCGACTTCGAAAAATATAATGGAACTACGTGCCCTGTAGCACATCTAACTATGTATTGTAGGAAAATATCGATGTATCTTGACAATGAGAAGCTGCTCATCCATTGCTTCCAGGACAGTTTAGTAGGATCAGCTGCACGCTGGTACACGCAGCTAAGTTGAAGTAACATCAGATCATGGAAGGATTTGTCCAGGGCCTTCAGTGAACAGTACAAGCATGTTTCAGACATGATTCCAACCCGTTTAGTTCTGCAAGGGATAAAGCAAAAGCATCATGAGAGCTTCCGCTAGTACACGCAAAGATGGAGGGATGTGGCTGCTCAAGTCCAGCCACCATTGTTAGAGAATGAAATCACCCTGATGTTTGTAGAAACGATGAAAGGTTCCTTCTACGTTTGCATGCTCAATCATGCCACAAAGAGTTTCATGGATATGCTTATAAATAGAGAGTTTATCCTTACGGCCATGAAAATGAAAAGTTGGATAGTGGGGAAACAAAGAAACCATTCAAAAAGAGAGATAATGAAGTCAATGCCACTAATGTCTACAACCCAGTTACTCAAAGAGGGTAGTCTTTAATACGACAATGTCTCGACCACAGTTCCAGCAGTCACAAACCCGCCGAAGGGAGAACGAAGATATCAAGTGAGCTCAAAACCATATTTCCCTCCTATTCCAATGACATATGCATAATTGTTTGCTGAACTGGTCAAATCCCAGATGGTGCTGCCAAGACATGTTCCCCCATTCTCACCACCATACCCACCATGGTATGATGAGAATGTACAATGTGAATATCATGCAGGAGTTAGGGGGCATACCATTGAGAATTGCACTGCATTCAAAAGGGTGGTGGATGACTTAAGAAAATTGGGGATGTTATCATTTGATACGTTAGAAGATAAGGGAAACCCTCTGCCAAATCATTAGAAGGCAGATGTGAATGCAATCACAGATGAGGATGATAAGGTGGTTAAGGAATGTGTTGCTGAAGTTAGAGCTCCTATGAAGTGGGTATGGGATCAAATGGTGGCAGTAGGGATGTTGGAAGGAGGAGCCCGAAAGCTAAAAATTGAAGAAGAATTGTACTGTGAATACCATATGAAGAAAGGACATGAAATTGATTGTTGCTTAGAATTTAGGCAACTAGTTCAAGACAAGATAAATGAAAAAGAACTTGAGTTCTTTGAAAAAGAAGCCAATGAATGTATGATGGACATATGTGCATCAGAGGAGTCACCCTCTAGAAGAGATTACTCTGGAATGAAGCCTTTAGTTATTAAGGCTAAAACGAGAGTTAGTGAGCCAACAAGGGGTGTAACCCTACGGCTTATAATTAAGGCGCCAACCCCGTTTCCATACAAGGATAGCAAGTAGGTTCCTTGGAATTACGCTTGTGCGATGGTAGCTCCGGGAGAAACATCTATTCAAGAGAAATAAGAGCCAATCAATGAGGCGAGTCATTTCACGAGGAGTGGAAGGCTCTATTCCCAACCAATAGCATAGGATAGAGATGCAACGCAAAGGAAAACTTCTACTGAAGAACCTAAGAAAGAAGATAACAAAGATTTCTTCAAAGAGAAACTGGCAGCATATCACGAGCCTGTGAAGGAATCAGAGACTCAAGAATTCTTGAAGATTTTAAAACACAATGAATACAGTGTCGTAGAGCAACTCAACAAGCTTCTGGCTCGAATTTCTATGCTTTCTCTGTTATTAAGTTCTGAGGGTCACCGTGAGGCATTGTTAAAGATTTTGAACCAGACATTCATACCAAAGGAGATCACAACTGATAAGATGGATATGTTAGTCAGTAACATTGTTGTCAACAACTTCATTTCATTCAATGATGAGGAAATACCGGGCGAAGGAAGAGGATCGTGCAAGGTTTTACACATCACTACCAGATGTAAGGGACATTTGTTACCTGAAGTCCTAATTGATAATAGGTTGGCACTGAATGTTCTACCGTTAGCCACATTGAAGAAGCTGCCAATAGACAATTCTCATATGAGAACTTATCAAAATACGGTAAGAGCATTTGATGGAACTCAGAAGGATGTGTTAGGGAAAATTGAGGTGCCTTTGCAAATTGGACCAACAACCTTCGATGTTGAATTTGTGGCCATGGATATAAAACCTAGTTATAGCTGCTTGCTTGGGCACCCGTGGATCCACACAGCAGGAGAGGTCCTATCTACTTTACACCAAAAGCTAAAATCCGTGATCGATGGACAACTAATAACTGTCAGTGTAGAGGAGGAAATCATTGCATCAGTAACTACTGATGCCCCATCCATCGAGATCGATGAGGGTGCACTCGAATGTCATTTTAGGACATTAGAGCTAGTCAATGCAACCTTTGTCACTAAAGGGAGCAAGGTGCCAAAACTGGAATTATCAAGTTGTGCGAAGATGCATATAAAACAAACGCTTGGGAAATGAGCTGAAATTGGGAAAGGATTTGGAAGGAGACATCAAGGGATGTTGTATCCTGTAGTAGTCCCAGTGAAAAAGGATAGGTTAGGCTTGGGCTTTAAGCCCAACAAATGGCAAAGAAGGGTTGAAATCAGAAAGAATCAAGGGAGAAGAATAGCTAGATTGAAGGGAGAGGAAATTGAGTTGGAGCCGGTGACTTTCCCTCCCCTGAGCCATAGCTTCATATTTGGAGGAATGTTGGACCCAAGGGCCCCAAATAGTGAGGAAGGAAAAGGAGAGAGCATTTTATGTGAAGCATTTGAAAAGTTGAGTATTAACGCTGTGATCAACGAGGAAGAAGAGAACTAGTACCTGTCAATGATTCGCCCTTACTCTGAGCTTGACAATTGGACTGTTGAAGAAATTAATGTAGTCTTTAAGACATGTTCAGAGTAATTCTAAAAACCAACCCCTTTGCTCCAGGCTCGGAGACAATAGTGGATCTTATGTAAAAGGCCTATGTCAAATTTTTAATTCAATAAAAGATGCATTTCCTTAAATCTTGTGTGGCAAACCTTTTTTTGTAAATAAACCAAAACCAAATGAAAACCATAAAGCCAAAAGCATAAAAAAACATTCTATTCATTTTGTTTCTTCCTTTTGTATATATATTTTGCCTATTCATTTTTCAGGTCTTCAGATATCATTAGCATAAATGAATTCGAGTCTAACTTCGAGGTCAACTTTGAATTGCCTCTATGCTTGGAAGAAATTGGAAATATTGACGATGAGGAAGAATATGATGTACCCAGCGACATGCTCAGAATGGTAGAAGGAGAAGAAAAGCATATTCTACCACATAGAGAGGAACTATAAATATTAAACCTTGGTACCGAAGAAGAAAAGCGAGAGGTGAAGATTGGTACTACCATCACAGCCAAAACTAGACAAAGTCTGATTGAGCTCTTGAAAGATTTCAAAGATATTTTCGCTTGGTCGTATCAAGATATGCCTAGCCTTTACACTGACACCGTCATGTATAGGCTCCCTATAAAGGTAGGATATGAACCTGTAAAGCAAAAGCTTAGAAGAATGAAGGCTGAAACACTCCTTAAGATCAAGGATGAGGTAAAGAAGCAATACGATGCAAGATTCCTTGAGGTAGCCAAGTATCCATAATGGGTAGCGAATATTGTCCTAGTACCGAAGAAGGATGGAAAAGTACGAATGTGTGTTGAATACAGGGACCTCAATAAGGCAAGTCCAAAAGACAATTTCCCGCTCCCACATATTGTCATTTTAGTCGACAATACAACATGTCATTCACTATTCTCTTTCATGGATGGTTTCTCCGGGTATAACCAGATTAAGATGTTCCCAGAAGACATAGAAAAT
This sequence comes from Hibiscus mutabilis, assembly GCA_019671005.1. Classification (NCBI taxonomy): domain Eukaryota; kingdom Viridiplantae; phylum Streptophyta; class Magnoliopsida; order Malvales; family Malvaceae; genus Hibiscus; species Hibiscus mutabilis. The sequence continues at coordinate 30,289,312 of CM033711.1, read as the reverse complement.
ATGACTTTTATGACGCTATGGGGAACATTTTGCTATAAAGTAATGCCCTTTGGACTTAAGAATGCAGGCCATGGTCACCCTTTTCCATGATATGATGCATAGGGAAATACAGGTATACGTCGATGATATGATCGCCAAATCTCGATCTAAGGAAGAATATCTGGTTAATTTAGAAAAACTCTTTCTAAGACTGAGAAAGTTCCAATTGAAGCTCAACCTGACTAAGTGCACATGTGGGGTCACATCTGGGAAGTTATTGGGTTTTGTTGTGAGCATAAGAGGAATTGAGATCAATCATGATAAGATAAAAGCTATATATGAACTCCCCCCACCTCAAAAACAAAAAGAAGTTCAAGGTTTTCTGGGACGATTAAATTACATCGCACGTTTCATTTCTCATCTAACTGATAAGTGCGATCCAATGTTTAGGTTACTTAGGAAGAATAACGCGGGGACATGGGATGAAGAATGTCAAGCGGTTTTGGAAAAGATCAAAGAGCAGTTGAGTAATCCTCCAGTATTAGTACCACTTGTTTTAGGGAGACCACTGATCTTGTACCTAACGGTCTATGAAAATTCCATGGGTTGTATGTTAGGGCAACATGACGATACTAGAAGAAAAGAAAATGCGATATACTACTTGAGCAAGAAATTCACTGATTGTGAAACCAGATATTCGTCTATTGAAAAACTATGCTCTGGTCTGGGCAGCTAAAAGGCTAAGGCAATATATATTCTTTATCACGTTACGTGGCTAATCGCAAAGTTGGACCCACTAAAGTTCATGATGGAGGCCCCAGCTCTATCAGGAAGGTTAGCATGTTGGCAAATCTTATTGTCAGAATTTGATATCCAGTATGTAAGCCAAAAAGTGATAAAAGAGAGTGCTATATCTGACTTTTTGGCAAGTCGCGCCTGTGATGAATATAAAGCGTTAAATTTTAATTTTCCTAATGAAGACTTGATGTTTATCTCAGAAGATAATGAGGCTCCCACAGAATATTGGGTTATGAACTTCTATGGTGCAGTAAATGCATTAGGAAGGGGTATAGGGGCAGTTTTGGTTTCGCCAGAAAGAAATTATTACCCTTTTACCAGTCATTTGAAATTCTTCTGCACTAGTAACATGGCAGAGTACGAGGCCTGTATAATGGGTCTAAGAGAGGCTATAAAAAGGAAAATTCGTATTCTAAGAGTCTTTGGAGACTCTGCATTGGTCATTTATCAGATATGTGGCGAATGGGAGACAAAAGATGCAAAGTTGTTGGAATATCACAAGTTGGTCCTTGAGTTGACCAAAGAATCTGATGAGATCACTTTCAAATATCTCCCCAGAGAAGACAACCAAATGGTTGATGCTTTATCCACCTTAGCCGCTATGTTTAGGGTAAGTGAGGGTTCTAAGATGATGCCCATCAGGTTACATATGCTAGACTCTCCGGCTCATTGTTATGATGTGGAAGAAGAGATGGCTGAATTGCCATGGTACCATGACATCTTGCAATATGTAAAATTCCAACAATACAAAAGAAGTCATGATAGAGATTTTATACAAAAGAAGTCATGATCAAGTGCTTCTAAGATGCGTGGGAGCAAAAGAGGCTCAATTAATTGTGGAAGAAGTTCATGAAGGAGTTTGTGGAACCCATCCTAGTGGTTTCACCATGGCCAGAAGGATTATGCGTCTTGGATATTATTGGTCAACCATGGAAGGTGATTGCATCAACTATTCTCACAAATGCCATAAGTCCCAAATCTATGCTGACAAGGTTCATACGCTACCTCAACCTCTTCATGTTATGATAGCCCCTTGGCCATTCTCCATGTGGGGCATTGATGTCATCGGTCAGATTCACCCTAAGACGTCAAACGAGCATCATTTTATCTTGGTAGCCATTGATTATTTCACAAAGTGGGTAGAAGTAGCCTCGTATGCAAACATCACCAAATCCACGGTTTGCAAGTTTTTGAAAAAAGAAATCATTTGTCGATACGGCTTGCCTGAAAGTATCATCACTGGCAATGCCTCTAATTTGAATAACAGGATGATAAGTGGAGTCTGTGAACAGTTTAATTTCAAACATCGTAATTCTGTGGCATATCGCCGAAGATGAATGGGGCAGTGGAGGCTGCGAATAAGAATATTAAGAAGATTATTGCAAAAATGATAGATACCTATAAATATTGGCACAAGAAGTTGCCGTTTGCCTTATACTATTATCGAACCGCAGTAAGAACTTCCACCGGGGCAACACATTGGTATATGGAGTAGAAGTTGTGCTACCCATTGAGGTTGAAATACCATCGCTCTGTGTCTTAATGGAAGAAAAATTAGAAGAGGCGGAATGGATGCAGGCAAGATATGACCAGCTTAAGCTGATTGATGAAAAGAGGTTAAAGGTGATGTGTCATGGGCAAATGTACTAGAGAAGGATGATAAGGGCTCACGAGAAGAAAGTTCACACAAGAAAATTCAAAGAAGAGGATTTGGTATTGAGGAAGAAATTGTTAATCCAAAGCGATTCACGAGGAAAATGGGCACAAAATTGGGAGGGACCTTATATTGTAACAAAGGTTTTCTCAAGAGGAGCGTTAATTTTAGCCGGAATGGATGGAGACGAACTCCAGAGCTCGATAAATTTAGACTCGGTTAAAAAGTATTATGTTTGAAAAGAAAAAAAGAAAAAGGAAAAAGAAGAAAAAAGGAAAAAGAGAAGAAAGAAAAAGAAAAGGGGTTCAAAATGAAAACTCGAAAAGGGCGTTTTGAAACCAAAGGAGGATCTGAGTTGAAAACCCATAAAGGGCGGCTCAGATAATTTGCAGATGAGGCCTTTCTTGAGGTTTGGTACCTGGAAGCTTCATATCTTTCCGCATAATCATTATGTCCAGAGTTTGCTCAGCATAGTTGACATGCAAGGTATCTTACGAAGTCATGACATGAGGAGTTTTGGTTTCTGATATCTGAATGCCTATTCCTTTCCTTGTAATTTCTTTTTGTGTTTGCCACGATACTAATAAAATTTTGAACATGAAGACCATTTCTTTGATATCTTTCCCTTTACTTAAAGCATCTTGCATTAAATGAGAATTATAATTTGACATTACTTGAAATATACAAAAGATTTTTGGACATTACTTTGAAATTTGTCTAAAAGGGTATTGGAACTATGAGGTATTCAATAGTCAAATTTGGAGCTTAGGGTATAAAGAGCGGTGAACTTATGATAAGATTTAAAATAGAAATAGGTTTTGTTGCAAATTTCTAAAGATCCTCAATAGATATTTTGGCATTACTTTAAGGCAGCATGTTGCAAAACAGAGATGCTTACACGAGATAATTTGTTTTCTACAACAATGGGAACAATTTTACAAACATTGAAGGAAATAGTTAAAGATATGAGACATTGGAAGAACAACAAGATTCTAGAAAGCCTGTCACTAAACATTGATGTATCAACTACAATGATAACTTGACAAAGGCTAAAAGACTGTTGAATAATATGACGATAGAGTCAGTCCTTCCAACCAGGAGTACAAGATAGTTGGATTGAGCAAGCAAATGTGTAAAGATCAAAGAAGTACTAAGAATGAGAATGATAAAGAAGAGATGATGGAGATGGCTATCTATGATTATTTTGTCAATCATCGTAGCATACGGTTGCAACTTTTAGATGATTTCCCATGCATTAATGATGGCAAGAAAAAGCATTCCCCATATATCCCCATGGAGTTTCGCTCTTAGGTGTCCTAGCAACGCTATACACTTCGCAAGGAGCTTCTCTGGTTGAAAATCAAGGCAAAAGTCATGGGAAAAGGTGAAAGTAGCTATGACATTAAACTTATGGTACAACATGGTGGTGTTTTGATGGATTCTGATTAAAGGACGTGCCCTACGGCCCTGAGGTTAAGAGTAGGCAATGGTGATGATTTTTTTCCAAGGAATGGTTAGTGGAATTTTAGCAACAAGAAATTGGTGGAGCCAATTAGGTTTGAGAGATAGGATGTTGCCAGCTTTCCTACTCATAGTGATTCTAATGGCATTATGCAAAGTTTTTCTCGGTATGGAGAAGAGAAAAGAATTCCTATTGATCAACCGTTTGATGAGATGGGAATAGAATAGATATCTGCAATCTTTTTCCAGAGTTGAAAAAAATGTTTGAGATGATATAATCTAAGTTTCCCAAAGCTTCACAGTGTATTCTGTGTCTGCTGACTGTTAATCAATTATGAGGAAAAGAATTTAAAAAGCAAAAGAAAAAAGACATGTATTCATGGGTAGGCATCCCTAAGGGCATATGCATCTTAATTGGATCATTTGCATTTGTTTTTGACAGGTTTTGGAACCAGCTTATCTATGCGAGCACAAGGAGAATAGAACCTGCCTATCCGTTCAGGCACTTGGAGAATGGAACCCGCTTATCCATCCAAGCATAAGGTGGATGGAACCTTTTTGAATCTGCTTATCTATTTGAGCACAAGGAGAATAGAACTTGTCTATCCGTTCGGGCACTTGAAGAATGGAACCAGCTTATCCATCCAAGCATAAGGAGGATGGAACCTTTTTGAATATGCTTATCTATTCGAGCACAAGGAGAATAGAACCTGCTTATTCGTTCGGGCACTTGGAGAATGGAACCTGCTTATTCGTTCGGGCACTTGGAGAATGGAACCTGCTTATCCATCCAAGCATAAGGAGGATGGAACCTTTTTAAACCCACTTATCTATTCGAGCGCAAGGAGAATATAACCCTCCTGTATTTATAGGCATTTACGGTTTGGTAATTGGTAAAAATCAGTGTCTTCTGTTCATTGTTCTATTCCTGTTTTACCGGAATGACCAAAGAGGGGTAGTTGTTGTCATTGAATTTTCATCTAACTTCTTTTACTTTCATTGTATTAATTATGACATTTCCAGTTTAGTAGCATTATATTACATTGTTATTGTTACATCATAATTAGTATAAGTTCCATACCTTAGTGTTATAAAATATTAATGTAGCAATTAGTATTTAGAATTATCTAGGTGTCATATAATATTGTTAGTATACTAGTGTATTATAATATTTGTTATACAGTAGTTAGAATTAACATAGGTTATATGTATTCTTGTTAATAATGTAATAGTTAGATATTAAAACCCAAAATATAAAATACACAACCCAATTGCAATTTAAAAAAATGAATAAAAGATCCATTAGATATAATTTAGAGTCCATTAAATAAATTACATGTCCAAATACAATAAGGGCCTGCTGGCCCGTTTATAACCAAAACCCTAATCCTTCTTTCTTTATGCGCAGCTGAAGTAGGACTGTTGGATCAAGGGGTTGATCCAACGGCGCAGATCATGCCTGCAGGGAGTTATAGCACCGCGTCCCCATCACCGTTGATCCAAGGGCAATCGAACGGCCCAGACTGCTCCAGAGCAAAGACGCGGATCATCACTCGCGCGTGGCAGCCACACACACGACGTTTTAGCTCTAGTCGTTCGTTATATCTTCTTCGGCGAATACCTAAACTACTTTCGCACCATCTCCGCCGTGAACTGTTCCTCGCCCTCGTCGATCGAGTCATCAGAAATATGCAAATAAATAAGCAAGAGGGTTAGATCCCTAAATTGAAGCATAACAATTCAAGATAAAACCAGAAAGGAATTAAATCCCTAATTCGAAGCACTAGCTAGAAAATCAAAATCAAAACGGGAAAGGCTAATCCCTAAATTGATGCCATTGCGAAGATCAAGCAATTTTAGAGGAAAAATCAGGGATCTGTGCTTAAAATTCTTGCATTTCTTGTACTATAAATGGGACTGTAAATCATTGTAAAACAACAACAATTTCATACGAAACACATAGAAAGAATTCAGATCGCAGTTGCAGTTATACACTTAGCAATCGAAAGTTGTAAAGTCAACAAGAAAGGATTGTAATCAAAGTTTCAAGGCAATAAAGAAGCAAGCTTTCTGGTAATTTATTCTTCTTCATTTGTTTATATTTCTTATTCAACTAAAGGAAAGGGAAATTTTTACCTCAGTTTATTGTAGCACCGCCACGAATTTTGCTTCGATGTAACTCCGGCGAAGAAAAACACGATTTTTGGGTCGCTGAAATCTGGAAAAACTAGGGTTTCTGGGAAATTCCACAGTGACAATGGCGGCCGACGCTGGTGGAAGGCGGCCGACACGACGAACCATCACTGTGTTCATCATTTCATGAAGAACACACATGAACACATCAGAGGATTTAAAGAAAATCGAGTTTGATCCATTTGGGGGGAAATGTATAAAATGATTTTTGTTTGTAATATTTGCTATTTATAACGACCTGTTGACCCGACCCATACCCAGTCATAACCCGCGCCCTTCTTCTTCGGATCTTGCGCCGCAACTCTTCAGTTTCCATTTGTTTCAATTGCGTCATTTTTTCTTTCAATTCGACACCAAATTTTAAATTTTTTTTAAATTAACCCTTACATTTTGTTTTTTTAAATTTAGTCCTTAATACATATTTTTTAAAAATAAATTAATTACCCTTTTCTTTATTTTAGAAATTTTTTAAAATGTTAATTTAATTTAAGTAATTTTATCCCTTTTTATCTTTAGATGTACATATGTATATGTGTGAAAAACTTTAAGATTAGGATCTCTTCAAACCTAGAATAGAAACTTGTATGTTGTAAAACATTCTTCACATTTTCAATAAGACACATTTAATTATATTTAAACTTTAATAGTTAAAATGAATGTAGATGTTCCTTTAGGGGTTAATCACTAATTAGATCTAAATTAAAAGGCTTTAACACATTTATTTTTCTTGTTGACTTGTTAAAAAATGAAAACTTAATGAATGTGATGTCTTACCAAACGGGAATGACGGGTTAGCGCCAGGAGTGTTGGCGGTGATTAAAGTTAATCTCACAGGCGATAAGACCGTTAAAATATACTTACATCCATTTAGCAGACAAATAAATCGAAATTTTGAGAACTTGCAAATTCCATATTTAAAAATGCTTTTTGAAATCAATTACGTACCAATTTTTGGGCGTTGTGGGGGTGCTAACCCTTCCCCACACGTAACCGACCCCCGAACATATTTTCTCTTGTTTTTGTGGATCAAAAATGTTATTTTGATAAATAAAACATTTTATTATAATAACCCTTGTTTTAAAAGTGATCCAATCACACTTTTTTAAAAAGATTGGTGGCGACTCCATGATTTTATAAAGTTTTCCAAAACATCAAGACCTCCTAAAAAGGGTTGCGACATATGGGCAAAGAAGAATGAGAGGGAGAGAGAGGGTAGTGAAAGTGAAATTTAAAAAATGGGGAGAATAAGCCGGTTTTGGCTTAGAGTTGGGGTTTAAATACCCACTTCTAAATGGTTCTGTTTTGGGCACCGGGTATAGGGGATCCGCGCGTTTATTATTCGTGTCGAACTTGGATCCGCGCATTTTAAAGGAATTTGGGCTAATCAGATGTTTAGTCTTCGAAGTTGTTTTGTAATTCAATTTGGTCCTTTTAAATGAAATCAAAGGTTTACAAGTTTCATTCCTTTTCAATTTTGTCCTTAATTCATTTGTTAATTTAATTTTAATTGCTTTTAACTATATGGTTGATACATGGATTTAAAATAGCATATAGCATTAATTGTTAGATAATTAATTCATTTAGATATCAATTGTTTAGAGCCTTAGTCTTTAGGTTCTTTAATTAGAATTAAAAATAAAAAATAGGAAAGATAATTGTAGAAAATAAATGAGTATTAAAAGGGAAGCTTTAAAGTTCTAAGTTGGATAGTGTCTTATTGCAATGAGATGTTACCCAAGGGTACTTTTAAGTAGAACATTTGATACCCATTTAAACCTAGAAAATGAGAATTAACCTAGTTAATTAAATTAAAGCCTTAATTAGGGCTAGTACTTAAATAATTAGATTCATCAATTAAATTAGGAATATTATTTAATTTGGGGGTTTAATATGAATAGTGCTCAAGCAATTTAATGTTATCTCATAAATGCTTTTATATTTAATAATATTCATAGTTTTAAGTAATTCAATTAATTAGAGCCTTTTTAAGTTAGAACTTAAAATAAACAAGACAATAATTGATCATGCTTTAAAACCTTTTATGTTGGAAATATATTTTTGAATATGAATCGAAGTGTCTAAAATAATTGGGTACTTCTAATTTCGTATTTGGATAAAAATATATTTCTTTATAAAAGGAATATCTCCATTTGGAATTAAAATCAGTTAATAATTAATGGTTAAATTAAATTCAAATTATTATTCTCAAAATGCCAAAATGTCACGTAAAATTAAACGGTACAGATAACGGGCGTTTGTGGGGTGCTAATCATTCTCCACACGTAACCGACTTCCGAACTCGAATTTTTAAAGTGAATCTCTAATTATTTTTATGGTGTCTGGTCTACCAAACTGATCGGTGGCGACTCCAAAATATTTTCAAGATTAAATAAGAAGGTAATTTTCATGACTAATTAATGAAAGATCGATTTAACATGAAAAAACAAAAATTTCAAGATAAAATGAATTAAAAGGCCAAAACCTTAATTTTCAAAATCAATCGCCGAGCTATTTCTACACCCGGTTAAAAAATGGTCCCGACACACACTTGAAACCTATATGGGTGGAACAACATGAGCACCAACAAGTGCAGTCACGCAAGAAACAACAGTCACGTTTCCCGGAGATCCCACAACATTTATAGGAGTAACCAAACCTAGCGAGCTTACTTGTTTACCAGCAGGAGCACGCGAAGATATTATCTCCTCCAAATCTTGTGGACCTATTAGATCATTAGCTGATGAAGGAAAAGGTGCCTCTAACAAATTACCGTTTTTCACAACTTGCAACGGGGTCGTTGGCACCCCTACAGACAACAAAGAAGCACGGGCCAAACAAGTTATAGAAAAATGTTAAATAGAAAAGCAATCATATCTTATAATAAAGCGCAAGCATAGGTTACCCTATAGTACCTCTAGGAATGCATAGTGACATGCCGCCAGCATCTATACACCTCTTTTTCCTACGCTTTAAGTTAATAAAATCACACTCTTCTTCCGAAGAAGATGGAACAAGCGAATGCAAAGATACCTGTTTTCCCCAATACCACTCCCAGCCTCTATCTGATTCTTCCGGGGGTGAGTACAAATGCCAGTATGAAGATAAAAGAAGTTTTCTGGCTCTACCTCACGACCCAAAAGAATCCTCACAACGCGATCATGTCCGTAGAAGGGCCAAGCTTCTGTATATATTGGCACTTTTGCCAAGGACCTTTCAAGAAACATGTTGAAATCCGATTCATCCGAACCATTCGGACTTTTACCCTTCAAGCAATGCACCCACACATTCCTCAGAGTCCCTACTTCTTCAAATCGCAATGGAGGACCTCCTTCGAACCTCTTAAGAAGGCCTAACTCACCAGGCGTCAACTTCTTTAGATCTAGTAGTTCGACTTTATCCTCCGCCGGGGCGATGCCAAACAACAAGAAAAGGAAAGCCCCCAATTTTGTACTCCACCTTAATATATTTACTTATGTTCAAATAAAGATTGTTTGCGTAATTACTCATGACCGACATCTTTTCGGTACGTAGGCTAATCGATACAAAGCCCTTCGCACCCTTATCATCATCAGTCATTACATTATAAAAGTAACAGAAACCATCAATAGAAGGTTCACCACCAAGAATTTTACAGTTCATGAAATATGTCATCAAAGTCCACCAACTTGTCTCAATTAGTTGATCTAGGGCCAAATCGAACCTGTTCAACCAATCTACAAAAAAATGAATGAAGTGGCAAATGGAACCCAGCTTCAAAAGCAAACAGAGGGATAAAAAACCACGATTCCCTTTCATCAAAATACCCACTCAAGCGATACGTTCCTAGTGGCAACCCAAACTGATAGCAAAAATGATCTACTACACGAAGATCCCTATATTCCTAAGCCTTACTTATCTCATCAAACTCAATACTACATTCATATTCGTCGCTTACCACAACAGATGAGTTAGCCATCGAGACAAGAAGGTTCATTTTCCATAATCTCGACATGCCTTACCCCCTAATAAAGTAAAATTTTATGACGTTTCATATGGAACAGTGTATCCTCAAAAGGACCTGACCAGTTCACCAAAAGGATATGTTAGGTGATGTTTCACATACAGAAAACTATCTTCTCAGCATTTCAAAATTCCCATAGAAACTCCCGCTTTCCTAAAGCCTCCGAGATTTCTCAAGTACGCCAAGGTCACTTTATAACCTTCCCTCACCTCGGGGGCAATTGTTAGTACCGGCAAACTACGGTCATACGAATACTCGGTTACAACCAAAGTCATTCTGTTGTGAACTCGACATGCGAACGCTATCTGAATCACGTGATTTGCTTCCATGTCCGAGTCACAGCGAACCCGACTCACTAACATACGTGTCATCATTCCATCCAACCCCTTATAAGGAGCCATGCATCCAAAATTTCAGAGAACAAACAACAAGAACCCATATCTCTATCCTCTAAACGACCCAAAAAACATCATCCAAAGGAGTTGCTCACACTAGTGATCCACAATACTTATGGTAAAAAAAAAATGAAAAATCAGGGTAACCTAACATATAGTGGTTTGACCAAATTAATTGATACGGCTCTTAGACTTTATAGATTTAAAGGGAGGAATCCAATTACTTAAGAAATGAACATAAAACCATTGGGAATATGTGCATTAATTACTAGGAGCGCGTGCCTTCCACACTCTTATCTATGAGCTTAGTTGCCATCGCTTTCTTTTCGCACAACTTACCTTCTAATTCATAGAGTTCACAAACATATTACTTCAGCAAACATAGATTTTTCTTCACGAAACTTGAAGCAGATAATACTTTCACTAAGGGCTTGTTCGGCAAAACTTTAAAAAATTTTGGTTTGTGTCAACATCTGTTGGGAAGGAGAAGCTGAAAATCAGGTGAAATGTCCGTTTGGGGTAACTGTTGAGCAAAGCTTTTTAGTTCGGCAGTTCAATGCCCGTTAAAAAAACATTATCGAATGCGTCCTAAATTTCATAAAGGGTCCGGCAAGGTTTTTTTTGGAACGGTTGAAAGAAGAATGAAATGATGGAAAATTAAAGGGTATAAAAGTAGAATGATGAAAATAAAAATTTTCATTTCACTAATGTGTTTAGTTAAAAGTGTGGAAAATGAGAAGAAATTGCAGTTTTCTTTATATCTATTGGTGGATTTGAAGAAAAGAGATGAAAGAAGATTAAGTTTAGAAAAATACATATTTGAACTAACTCTCGTATTTATTTCACTTCCTCTCATCTTTTTCTTTCAAATTGATATAATTTTTTTTACACACGATGATGAAAAATAGACATCCCTTATTTTCTCTTTCACATTTTTTTTACTACCAAATATACTAAAAGTTTATTTTATTCTCACTTTTTCGTTCCTCCATCCTTCTCTATTTTCACCCAACTAAACAAAATCTAAAAAAGACAAGACGAAATAAAGCTCCACCCCTATTTAAAATGTCAGGAGTATGCTCAAAATTTGAAACAACGTTATTAAGTCTCAACATTTGCGATCATTCAAAGAATTTTATGGAACTCAACTCTCCTTTTCATTTTTAGTTTTTTTTTTTTTATTGTGGTCTTGTGATAGTTTTGTTTTGTTTTTTAGTACTTGATAAGCTCACGCGTACCTTTCAAACAAAACTACTCGAACTCAAGTATCCTAAGGAGTTTCTATTTTCTACTGATATCATTCTTTGGATTCTCACCCCTTCCTATTTTTAAGGCTTAAGAGTGTAAAAAGCCCCTAAATTTTTGAAAAAAAAAATCAATTAAGTTCTTTGACCAATTTTGACCATTAAATTTTTACAGTTTTTTATCTGTTTGGTGCAACGCGTTGTGTTACAGTATTTCTACTTGACATTTCTAGATTTTTTTATTTTATTTTATTTAAAGAATTCTTTAAAATACTAAAAATTCTAAAAAACTTATAAAATTTAAAAAAAAATAATTGTAAATGCAGCATGATAGAACTGTAGTGTATCATGTGCCAATAATATTTAAATAAGAAATTGTCAAGATTTAATAATCAAAATTGGTCAAATGGCTTAATTGATTAATTTTTTAGTTTAAGGGTTTAATTGAGTGTAAAAAAATATTTAAAGACTTAATTAATTCTTTTTAAAAGTTCAGAGGAATTATTACACCTTTAAGCTTATTTTTAATGTACTTGAAAAAAGGCTAATTGGTTTGAATATTCCCTTTTAGGAAAAAATTTGGACAAATACCCTCAAAGAAGAATATTTGGAAAAATACCCCCCATTCTGCCCACGTAGGAAGGACTTGCGTCCTGTAGGACTCGATTTTCAGACACGCATCGCCCAGTATGCGACTTCAAGCACAGGTGGATTATATTATCGATTAATTAAAAAAATAAATAAAAGTCGCATCCGCTAGGATGCGACTTCTGCGAGATAATCAGACGAATCGGCAAAAATTTATCGGCTTCTCGAAATGGCGATATAAAAGGAACTCGCGTTGCAAGGAATGCAACTTTTTCAGCACGAAAACCACGTTGCGCAGGACGCGACTTTTGTGTAATTCTGTTCTTAAAACAAGGTTCGATCATCATGTTTACGCTAATTTTTTTATAGTGTTGGAGAATTATTTTTCGTAGGTATATACTTTTACAGCGCAGTACTGATATATCTCTTGAAAATGGTATGAAAATCGACGTGTATAAAACATTGTAAAGACCGTAGAAATTGCGTTAAAAACACTATATTACCATGTTTCTTTTCATGAAAAACATGGAAACTTGGGTCGGTAGTCATGTTTTAGTCGATATTGTGCTACGTTGCGGGTTATTTCTCTGTGTTAATTAACATTCACGTCGTAGTACGGTACCACATGCTTACAATAGTTCAAAAGCGGAGTGTATAAGGCACCCTAGTGGATGTAGAAATCGCGTTAAAAATGCTATCTAGGCATGTTCAAAAACCCTAAAAAACTTGTAAACATGGGTTGGAGTCAATTTTGTTGTATGTTGGGGGATATTTTTCTTGTTATTTAACTTTCATGTTGTAGTACGGGGATACATGCTGACAATGGTTCAAAATCGGAGTGTATAAGGCATCTTAAAGGCTGCAGAAATCACGTTGAAAACGCTATCTAACCATGTTGAAAAGCCTTAAGAAATATGGGAACATGAGTTGTAGTCTAGGTTGAGTCGATTTTGTAGTATGTTGGGGTATATTTTTTCTAGTTATTTAAGCTTCACGTCGTAGAACGGGAACACATGCTTACAATGGTTAGATTATTAGTTGAAATATGAGAATGAAGGAACTTAAGAATTATTAAAAAAATTTACTTAATAATATATGTTCATAGTTTGAGTATTATTGTGTTCATTTAATTTTGATATTTTAGTAATTAGGAATAACAATCGGGGCATATAAGGCATCTTATTGTGGTACTTAGGAATAAAAAAATACATTTAGAAGTACAATTAGTTCACTCGACGGCAGGTCCTATGAGGACATTTTCTGATGTCGTGTCCACGGTTCCTACAATTACTGCACAACCTAGGTTGTCCGATTCGTTCTCGAGGAACCATATTCTCGGCACAATGAATCCTAGTTGAGCTTGGGGGACCTTTTTTCATGCGTTGCAAGGATTCATCTGGCCGTATCTTAGGTTCATCGATAACCACTTCACGATCACATTTATTTCCGATTGGAGGAAACTCAGATCGGTATACTTTGAATACGATTTCAAGTCGGTATAAAGGATCAACGAGTTTCATTGCGTCGAAATCAAGGGATGCACATGCAGCAAAGACATGCGCACACAGGTACTTGAATGTCTTGAGAATGCTGCAGTCGTATCTTTTCAGTTCTAGATTAACAACGTAATTGCTCAGCGGTATTCCTTGCATCGGCCGGGAAAATTCAGTAACCGTAAAGCGATGTTCGTGACGTGAGAATGTAAAACCTATATTGATTTTGATATAACAAATTGTATAAGGGCTTATTTGCACATAAAAATAAATTTTTAAGTATTTGAAAGACTCACTTAATTGACAAGCATTTGAACCAAAAGAACCTTCAAGTCAAAAATATTTCAAGTGTTCAAATTTTTCTAAGTATTTTCAAGCCAAAATTTAACTCTACGCCCAGACGTATCAATACGCTTAAGTTGTATCGATACGGTTTTCCTTCACTGGAATTCCAATTGATAAAAGTGTACCGATACGACTAACATCATATCGATACGATATTCATATGGGAAAGTTTTCAAACTATAGCGTACCGATACAGTTGTATCCGTATCGATACAGATTTATAAAAAAATATATTCAAAGGCTATAGCGTACTGATACGGTTGGTCACCGTATCGATATGATTTGATGATGTTTGATAAATCTTTGCATTTAATGGTTTCAACCGTTGCTTGTCAGTTATCGGAATCACAAAATTTTAAATGACCGTTAACAGTATTGATACGCTCCCATAGCGTGCCGATACACTTTTTGTTAAAATCCAACCAAGGATTCTAGTGAGCAAAATTCGTATCGATGCGGTTTATGAGTATCGATACACCTCCTGATTTACACTTGAACCATACCGATACGCCTTCCCGCGTATCGATACGCCCCTGATTTTTCAGTCACAACGGCTCTTTTTTCTTTGAGACAGGTACCAATACGGTCTCGAGGGTACCAATATGCTAGACAGTTGAAGACCATTATTTATTACGCCAAAAATGCACCCCAATGGCTAGATTAATGATCTCAACCACCCAAATGGCTAGAATTCAATGCAAGGGTATAAAAGCAAGCCTCCAAAGCACCAGCAACAACTATTGAACCTACTTGCAACATCCAAGCAATTATACAAACCATTGTGCTTTATAGAGTCAAATCATTGTACCCAACTTGTTTGTAATCTTCATTGTAAACCTTTATTTCAAGTTTGGAAACTGTTTGATTGTAAATTGGGTAATATTCAGTCTTGTGAGAGATATCATTTATTTGCCAAAAACTTCTTTGTAAAGAGAGTCTTTTGAGTTAATCTTTGGGTAGAAAGATTAACCGGTTGTAAAGGTTACCTCCTAAGCCTAGAAAAGGGGAAGAACATCTAGTGGAGATTGTTGAAAATCTTAGTGGGACCTAAGGTAGTGGATGTAGAGGTTGTTAAAATCTTGAACCACTATAATTTGCCTTGTCCTAATTCTTTCATTTTCCAATTTGCTCCCTCCAATTTTAAAAAGCCATTTCACTTCCTCTTGGCCATTTTCCTTTCTTTTGATCCACTCAACAATTGGTATCAGAGCCTAACTCTTTGAAGACTTTACATCCATAAGAGGCGATCCTTGAAGAGTGTTGATCATTCATTCATTCAAAGCCATAACATCTACCTCCGGACCAAACTTGTTCGAGTCATAATCGATCACCAAGCCACCATACTTCAATGGGGATAACTATCCTTATTGGAAGAACCGGATGAGACTCTTCATCAAATATACCGACTACGTCCTTTGGGATGTAGTGGAAGACGGACCGACAATTTCTATAAAGAGAGACAGTTAAGGGAGACTTGTTCGGAAGACAAGGGTGGAAATGACCGATGAAGATTGGAAAAGTCTCCAAATCAATGACAAGGCCCTACATATTTTATTTTGTGCACTCCATCCTGACATGTATGCCAAAATGTCATCGTGTACAAGTGCAAAGGAGGTATGGGACAAGTTAGAGACCACTTACGAAGGCACTAATGACGTGAAGGAAACCAAGATCGGGATCCTCAACTTAAGCTACGATAACTTCAAGATGGAGCCGGATGAGAGCGTATCCAAAATGTTCGACCGGTTCTCAGTTATAGTAAATGGTCTCAAGGGCTTCAGTGAAATTATTCCCAAAGACAAGCTTGTTCGGAAGCTACTCTACTCTCTTCCCAAATCATGGGATGGAAAGAGAATCGCAATCGTCAAGGAAAATAACTTGAATACATTAAAGCTCGATGAGTTGATAGGATCTCTCCTTACTCATGAGATCATAAAGCAAGAAAGAGAAGAACATAAGAAAAGAGTAGAGAAGCATGAGGTGGAGAAGAAGAAGCAAGGGATTGCTCTCAAAGCCTCTCTACTACAAGAGGAGAGCAACTCAAGTAAAGAAGATGAATTTGAAGAATTGGCTATGATAACCAAAAGATTCTCTCGGTTCATGAAGTCCAACCGGGGAAGGAAGTTCCAAAGAAAAAGAGACTTCAAGAAAAAAAGCAAAGAAGAAGAGAAGGATCAACTCATATGTTATGAGTGCAAGAAATTGGGCCATATTAGATCAGATTGCCCTCAACTCAAGAAGAAGGGGTTCGATAAGAACAAAAAGATAAAGGCCCATGTTGCTACTTGGAGCAATGAGGAATCATCATCCGATGGAGAAGAGAACGAAGTAGCAAATCTTTGCCTCATGGCCATTGATGACGATTCTAAGGTAAACCTCAACTCATCTAACTTTGATTTTACATTTGATGAGCTTCAAGATGCTTATGATGAGTTACAAGAGGTTTATGATGAATTGGTGGAAAAATATAAAGAATCAGTTTTGAAAAACAAAAAAATTGATTTTCGATTTGAAAACTCAAAATGATTCTTTACCCAAAACCAATTCGGATTTTGAAAAGAAGATTTCGGTTTTAAAAGATAATTTAAAATATTTTCAAAATGAAAATGTTGATTTAAAGAATCTTCTTTCTCAATTTCATGATGAACACCACAAAGTGGTGAATGAGCTCAATGAGCTCAAAGTTTCTTTAAAAGTTTATTCTTCTAGTTTTGAAAATGGTGAATCTTCCAAAACCAACTATGTAAAAAGAAACATTTTTAACTAGAAACAAAGAAGCTCTCATAGGCATCCTAGAGGTAAAAGAATTAGGAGTGTATGGGTTCCTAAGGAACTTGTAACTTCTAATAATATTCATGCTATTTCTTCTTGGATTCCTAAGGGAACCAAGTACTTGGGAGCTAACTCACATGGACCCAAAATGGTTTGGGTACCAAAAATTAAGAACTAATCTTTGTTTGTAGGGGGCATTGCTACAAGGCCAAAGCTTCAAGTCAAAACTATTGGTACCTTGATAGTGGATGCTCAAGACATATGACCGGCGACAAGAGTAGATTCATGGAGCTCAATCCAAAGAGTTGTGGAGTGGTGACTTTTGGTGATAACTCTAAGGGCCACATTAAGGGTATTGGATCTATTGGTAACCTCTCATCTATTCTTATTGAAGATGTCTTGTTTGTCTATGGTCTTAAGCATAATTTGTTGAGCATTAGTCAATTGTGTGACAAGGGTTTTAATGTTCATTTTGATGTTAATGGGTGTAAATTTGTGAACATTAAAATAAATGAAATAATGCTCATTGGTCATCGCATAGGTAACATTTACATGGTGTATCTAGATGACATACATTCATCCCATGCATGTTTGGTTGCTAATGATGAAAATGATGCATGGTTGTGGCATAGGAAACTAGGGCATGCTAGCATAAGGGTTTTAGAGAAATTAGTTTCCCAAAATCTAGTTAGAGGTGTACCTAAGCTAAAATTCACATTAGATAAAATTTGTGATGCTTGTGCTAAGGGTAAACAAAAACGAACCTCATTTAAATCCATTAATGATGTTGCAACTAGTAGGGTATTACAATTGATCCATATGGATCTCTTTGGGCCTATTAGGACAACTAGCTTGGGTGGAAAATCATATGCATATGTTCTTGTTGATGATTTTTCTAGATACACTTGGGTTCTCATTTTAAGCACTAAAGATGAGGCTTTAGAAAAATTTATCACGTTTTCAAAAATCACTCAAAATGATCTTGGTCAAAATATTTGTCATATTAGAAGTGACCATGGAACCGAATTTCAAAATCTAGGTATTGATAATTTTTGTAACTCAAATGGTATTAGCCACAATTTGTCCACACCTCGTACTCCTCAACAAAATGGGGTAGCAGAGAGGAAAAAACCGTTCTTTAGAAGAAATGGCTAGAACCATACTTTGTGAAAATAACTTACCTAAGTATTTTTTGGGGGAAGCCACAAACACAACATATTATATTATAAATCGAGTAATGATTAGGTCTATTTTAAAGAAAACTCCTTATGGGATTTTAAAATCAAAGAAGTCTAACATTAGCTATTTTCATCCTTTTGGATGTAAGTGTTTTGTTTTAAACAATGGACAAGATAACTTGGGTTTGATGCAAAAAGTGATGAAGCAGTTTTTCTTGGTTATTCTTTAAATTCAGAACCCTATCGAGTCTTTAACAAAAGAACCTTAGTTGTAGAAGAGTCAATACATGTGGTTTTCGATGATAACCTCCTTCCGATGAAAGATTCTTGTAATGATGATGATGTAGGGATCATTGAAGCCATTGATGGTGGGCAATCATCAAGGGTGGAAGAGGTTCCAACCAAGGAAGAAGCACAAGATCCACCCATTGAAGCTCTAAAGGGCATGACAATTGAGGAAAATGAACTGAGCTACCCAAGGGAACTCAACTATGTCAAAGGTGGTGAAATCTTGGGTGATCCATCCAAGGGGGTAACCACTCGATCCTCTCTTAGATTAATGAAACACGTAGCATTCATTTCATGCATTGAGCCTAAAATATCAAAGAAACATTAAAAGATGATTTTTGGATATTGGCTATGCAAGAAGAATCAAATCAATTTGAGAGTAATAAAGTTTGGACATTAGTTGATAGGCCTAGTAATAAATCTACTATAAGAACTAAATTGGTCTTTAGAAACAAACTATATGAGAGTGGTAATTGTTGCGCATAATAAGTGCTCCGCAATTGTGCAAGTGTACACGTCGCAAGTTATAGTATAAAAGATATCGTCTCTACAATGATTGGTGCCACTTCAAGAATATAATCTCTTGCACTGTAAAAAGTAAAAGCACAAGTAGGTGATTGTAGAAGTTTAACTAACAACCAAACTAGAAAGCAATTAAGTAAAAGAAGATGTAATCAAATGAGAGAGAATAGGCCAGGTTATTGTGAGTTGAGGTGTGATAGCTGATTGGATCGTCTTGATAAAAGAGTGCAAGGGCAACTCAGTTACCGTGGCAACTTGCGTAGTGGGGTTGCCTTGGCAACTAATCGACGGTTGCCTGGGCAACTGGCTAGGCAACTGTTTGGGCGGCTGGGCAGCAGCTTCAAGGTTTGGTAGAGCGTTCTTCAATGGTTTCTTCTTATCCCTAGGTCGAAACTCTAGATATTTGTGCATGCCTTGATAATACACCCCTGAGTGAATCAAGGGTGAACAACAACCAATCTTGCGATCCTCTTAGCCGTTAAAATCCATAACTTATTCCTAAGTCAGATTAATCTTCACCATCAATAGATTGAATAAAGACCATGCTCATTCGTTTCTTGAATCTAACTCTCCCGATATTAAATAAATAGATGAAGTTACAAGATCCTCTCTCAATTCACTCGCAAACAAGAATAAGAACCAAGAATGAGTAATCCTTGAATTGAAAGTGCAAACTCTTATTACCTAAACAAAATCCAATTATTTCTCACAACCACAAAACACAATAACCTTAGCCAAATAGATTTAGTTCATGGCAAGGTTCCAAAGAAACACAAGACAAAGAATTCCTAATATAAACCTAATTGAACAAGAAAGAAAAAGATGAAGAAAGGTTGAAGCCTTGTCAAAATCTCTCCCTCCTTCTCTTGTCAAAATCTCTCCTTGCTCTCCCTATGAAGTTGACGGCTTGGTCCTCAATTTATAGGGCTAGGTCAAAGTCTTTTCTGAGGAGGAAGTTAAGTTGGAATTAAATATTTTTAAAGAATATAATTCTTTATTATATTTAAATTCCTTCTAGAACTTCTGCTATCTTCTTGGGAGTTAATTTCTCTTTAACCTTTTCATGGAAATCAAACTCCTTTGGGATTTAACTTTGCTCCACGTCATCTTGGGCTTATCTAGTCATCAATTTTGACTGCCATATCATCTTATCCCTTATCGACAATTGCCCTGGCAACTAGCTCGGCATCTCCTTCATGCATTGCCCTGGCAACTAGCTCAGCATCTTCTTCATGCATTGCCCTGGCAACTGGTTCCAGCCTTGCTTTGGCAAGTGATTCTCCACACACACAAAAACACACCAAAGCAATATCTTTTTCCACAAAATTAAGCAAAATATGAAATCAAGCTTGTCCACCAAGGAAACAATGCAAACATGCATGAATGGCTAATAATGCAACTAATATGAGCCTAAGTCTAGCAATAATATGAATAAAAAGGGTAATAAAAATAGTATTTTTGAACACTTAACACACCCCCAAACTCAAACTATTTCTTGTCCTCAAGCAATGCAAACTAATAATTAACTGCCAAGACTTCAATTTTCACAAACTTAGCTTTGAACTTGATTTCAATTCTCAGAACCGTGGTACAAAGTATGATTGGCTTTTCATTTTTCAGAAAACTTAGGAGTTACTTGGAATCAAACTATAATGCTTGTGAGTGTGTGCGGAGTTGTGTGCAAGTTGATTTTTTGGATTCTATGCAAACATGAGGTTTTCAAATTACTTCATTGGGTCCTTTTTAACATGTTTTAACTAGAGTCGGTTTCGGGCACCTCTAGTGTTTTGTTTTTAGTTTTCTTAAGTTAATTAATTTATTCGATTAGAGCCAGTTTCAGGCACCTCTAGCGATTTAATTTTTAGCACATACTAGAGCCAATTTCGGGCACCTCTAGCGATCAATTTTTAGCACATACTAAAGCCAATTTCGGGCACCTCTAGTATTCATCCAATTTTATTCTAATCCCCCAATTTTTTAACTATCAACCTAAGTTTGCTAGAATTCCTTGAATCAATCAAGCCACACAGTGTTTCATCAAGTTTAGCATCATAGTACGATTCTAAGTGTTTCCATGTTTATCCTAGAATAAAAACTTCTATCAATTAAGTACGTTGGCAAAGTCATCATCGGATATTCATCAAATCTAGGCAATTCTTGTTCTAACTAAAGGCATGGCAAGCAATTTATGTATCCGAAATGCAATACTTAAGATGAATGTAACTAAACATGGTAACTAACTAATAACAATTCCCCCCAAACTCGAGTGAGGCATTGTCCTCAATGCATGAAACAAAGAAAAATAAAAATAAAGAAAAGTAAAATGCAAACGAGGACTTACTCTGACAGTTTGTCATCGTGGATGATTAGTTTCCTTTTGGTCGATGTCTTGATTCTTTTGCTTGAACACGGTGGTTGCTTCCTTGTTGCCGATGGTGGAATCAATCCTCGTACGAGGTTGTCCTCATCGTCCTCTTCATCAATATCATTGGCTTTTTGCTTGGGCTTGGAGGATTCGATTGGTGCGGTCTTTGTTGGTGCAATGGAGGACTCGTCCGAATCTAAAAAATCAGACAATGATTTTGTTCGAGTTGATTCGGGCATAGGTGTTTTACCTTTGGCTTTTACAGTGGTTGTCGGGGCGTCTTTAGCTTTGGTTGCCGTGACATCTTTAGTGTTGGTTGCCGTGGCAATTGCTTGGGCAAGCGTAGTGTAGGTTGCCGCATCATCTATTGCGGTTACCATGGCAACTGTTTCATTGGTTGTTGTGGCAAGGATTTCGGTAAGAAAGATAGGGAACGACACGCGGCTGTCCGGGTACTTTTCCAGGATGACTTGGGTGATGGCATTGTTTTGATCCTTCATGTACCGCATGAACATTAATTGCCGGTCTTCAATTTGCCTAAGGCAGTTCACCAACGGTTGTAAGAGTGCTTCAAGTTATCTTAGGGTTGCTGGCCGAGTTGCCCGGGCATCAGTTGCTTGGGCATTAGGGGTTGCTGAGGCAGTAGGAGTTGCCACGGAAATTGAAGGCTTTGGGTATTTTACCAGTGTCTCTCCCATTAGCTTTTAGATTTGTGCTCGATTCCAACCAGACTTTGGTAGGGCATTTTCATCAGTGGACTCACTTGGGACATGCATCTTCTTGCAAAGATTGGAAATCAAGCAAGGGAAGAAAAGAGAACCCTTGTCTTTTGTGCTACATACAAAAATCTCATCACAAATAATTTTTCCAATGTTAATGATGCGATTATGCAAGATAGAATGTATGAGCAAAAGACGAGGTGCATCAACGGTGGTATTGTGTGTTGTGGGCATTAAAGAAGGTTTAACAAACTTATTCCATAATTTTGCCTCGAGTTTAAGCCGAAGGCGATTTACCATGCCCTTGTATTTACCGTCGTTCCAATGAGTTCCCGATAGAGTGAGTTCTTGAAGCACCTTGTCGAGTTTCTTGGGCGGGAGTTGATCAACAAAAGATTGATGCTCGTCTTTCTCAATGTAAAGCCCGTAAAAAGTGTTGATGTTTTTTGGGCTTATGTGTATAGCCTTGTCACGAACAAAAACATAAGGATTATCCTGGTTAGGTGAGTGAGCACAGAATTCTCTTACCCATGAGATGCTACCCGGTTCCGATTGATGGCAAAAGATTTGCCACTTTTGCAATCCTTTCGAAGATGAATGGTTCAAGTCCGAAATCTTGATGAGAGTTGGAGTATTCAAAGCCTTGTTCTTCGCAAATCTTCCGGCTTTGAAACTTGGAGTGAAATCTTTCTTGAACAACCGGTGTAGCAAACTTCTTGTATCTTGGTTCTTTGGAGGAACTTGGATGAACCAAAAATTCGATTTTGGATGCCATGGATGATCTTGGTTGCGAGTTTGGTAAAAACAAAGAAAAGAAAGGAAAGAAAACTATAGAGTTGCAAGATGAAAAATAGGAATAGGTTTCTTGGAAGTTAAGGGTGATGGGTTAAATAGAAAAGATAGGTAGTAAATATGGTGGGTGGTATTAATTGGAAAGAAAGAAAACAAGGGTTTTGATTGGGGGAAGGTGACGGCTAGGGGATTTGGGGAAGGGGAAGTGTTTGGCCGGCTATGTAGGGTTTATTTAGGGTAGGTTGGAGGCTTAATATAGGCCTTAGATTCAGCCCATTAATTTCCTTATTTAGGAAGTTTCTTTCTTGAATCAAATTCCTCTTTATCTTGAACTCTTTTCCTACAATTCAAAAACAAATAAAATAAGGATTAAAATTAAAGATAAACTAATAAAAGAAAATAAATAAAGATGTGCAAAGAAATTCTTAAACTTAAAATTTAAAAATAATTAGATAAATATGAAAGAAAGATGTAGTCTTAATCTTAAAGAAAATAAATAAATCTATCCTAAAAAGAAAAAAATAACCGAAATTAATAAAAAATTTAAATAGTTTGAAAAAATAAAAAAATAAAAAAAAATAAAATATCGAAAGGAGAGCATGCTCATGCATCTCCTAAGGTGACCACTTCTTTGTTACGTTCCACATGGGCATCGTTGTAGTGCTTCAATCTTTGTCCGTTGACTTTGAATTCATGTTCGCCAGTGATGGACTTGATTATCACGGCACCATGGAAGAATGGTTTGACAACTTCGAATGGTCCCGACCATCTCGATTTTAGTTTTCCCGGGAAAAGTTTTAGCTGAGAATTGGATAAGAGAACTAGTTGCCCTGGCATGAATTACCGCGGCAATAGTTTCTTCTCATGCCATTGCTTTGTTTTCTCCTTGTAGATTCGTGGATTGTTATAGGCGAGTGCACGAAATTCTTCTATCTCGTTGAGGTCCAATAAACGCTTTTGCCCGACACTTTCCTAATCCATATTCACAGTCTTGATTGCCCAATATGCCTTGTGTTCGATTTCTACTGGTAGATGGCATGGTTTGCCATAGACAAGTCGGAAGGGACACATACCTAAGGGTGTTTTGAATGTAGTGCGATATGCCCAAAGTGCATCATCTAGCCTTACTGACCAATCCTTCCTAGAGGGATTTACAACTTTCTCGAGTATACCCTTCAATTCCCGGTTGGAAATTTCTGCTTGCCCATTGGTTTGTGGGTGATATGCCATGGCAATCTTGTGAGATACACCAAAGCGTTGTAACATCTTGGCGATGAGTTTGTTGTCGAAGTGCTTGCCTTCATCACTGATCATTGCTCTCGACATCCCAAACCGTGTAAATATGTTTTTCTGCAAGAATCGTTGCACGATCTTAGAATCGTTGGTGGGAACTACAGCTACCTCAACCCATTTAGACACGTAGTCGACGGTAAGTAGAATGTAGAGGTTGCCGAATGAAGATGGGAAAGGTCCCATAAAATCAATCCCCCATACATCGAACAATCCCACCTCGATGATGTTTTGGAGCGGTATCTCATGTCGTCTAGAGATATTACCCATCCTCTGGCAACGATCACATTGCTTGTAAAACTCTTGGGCATCTTTGTACAGTGTTGGCCAATACAAACCGGATTGCAAAACTTTGGCCGCGGTACGTGTTCCTCCAAAATGTCCTCCATAGGGTGAAGAATGGCATTATCGGAGTACATTTTACTGCTCCTCTTCAGGGACACATCGACGTATAACCTGATCTGCACATTGTTTAAACAAAAGAGGCTCGTCCCAAAATTAATGCTTAGCATTATGGAGGAACCGCTTCTTCCCTTGGTGAGTAAGGCTATAAGGTAAAATACCACAAACAAGGAAATTAAATAAATCCGCGTACTAGGGTATTACCGAGGAATGTGTTGTCGTTGCAACTGCTTCCATGGTTGCCAAGGCATCTACGTCTAGAGTTTCCGCGGCATGCGCGTCAAAGTTTTCCGATGCATACACGTTTTGAGTTGCCGAGGCATGTGCGTCAAGGGTTACCAAGGCATGCGCATCCATGGTTGCCAAGGCAACTAATAGTTGCTCATCCGGGAATGCATTGCATATCTCTAAATCTGCGTCCTTCTCCCTATTGTGTTCTAAGCGTGATAAGTGATCGGCCACTTAATTTTCTATTCCTTTTTTGTCCTTAATTTCAATGTCAAACTCTTGTAAAAGCAATATCCAACGAATCAAACGAGGTTTGGCATCCTTTTTCTCAAATAGATACTTAATTGTCGAATGGTCCGTATGAACAATTACCTTTGTACCAATCAAATAGGATCAGACCTTGTCAAATGCGAAAACTACGGCTAGTAACTCTTTCTCCGTTGTTGTGTAATTCACTTGAGCACTATTAAGAGTTTTACTAGCGTAGTATATCACATGAAAGGTCTTACATGTGCGTTGGCCTAGAACTGCTCCTACCGCAAAATCACTTGCATCACACATGAGCTTAAAAGGTAGCGTCCAATTGAGTGGAACGATAATGGGTGTCGAGGTAAGCTTTTCTTTTAGGGTTTCGACTGCTTGGGCGCAAGAATAATCAAAATTGAAGACTTTATCCTGTTTAATAAAATTGCAAAAGGGTTTAGTAATTTTAGAAAAATTATGAATGAACCTCCTGTAAAAACCTGCATGTCCAAGAAAGCTTCGGATTCCTTTAACCGAACTTGGTGGGGGTAATCTCTCGATCACGTCCACCTTGGCTTTGTCTACTTCAATTCCCTTGGATGAAATCTTGTGGCCGAGCACTATTCTTTCATCTACCATAAAATGGCACTTCTCCCAATTAAGGACTAAATCGGTTTCTTCGCATCTTGCCAACACCTTCTCTAAATTACCGAGGCAAATGTCGAAGTCATTACCAAAAATGGAAAAATCATCCATGAAGATCTCAAGGAAGTCTTTGACCATGTCTGAAAAGAGTGCCATCATGCATTTTTGGAAGGTTTTCGGGGCATTACACAATCCGAACGACATCCTTTAGAAAGCATAAGTACCATATGGGCATGTGAAGGTTGTCTTTTCTTGATCTTCTGGTGCTATGGCAATTTGATTGTAACCTGAATAACCATCAAGAAAACAATAAAAGGGTTTACCTGTAAGACGGTCAAGCATTTGATCAATAAAGGGTAACGGGAAGTGATCTTTCCTAGTGGCTTTGTTTAGCTTTCAATAATCCATACAAACCCTCCAACCGGTCACAGTCCTGGCTGGAATGAGTTCATTGTTTTCATTAATTACCACCGTTATACATTCCTTTTTTGGTACATATTGTACCGGACTTACCCATGTACTATCCGAGATAGGGTATATAATCTCGGTGTCAAGCCACTTGATGATTTCTTTTATTACAACAACTTTCATGGCATGATTCAGTCTCCTCTGGGCCTCAATCGAAGGTTTGTGATCATCTTCCAACAAAATCTTGTGCATGCACACTACCGGGCTAATTCCCTTCAAGTCGGCAATTGTCCACCCTATTGCCTTCTTGTGTAGCATCAACATTTTGATCACCTTCTTTTCCTGCTCAGGCTGTAACTTAGAGGAAATAATTACAGGCAATGTATTATCGGTTCCCAAGTAAGCATATTTTAGTTGTCCTGGCAATTGTTTCAACTCAAGATTCGGTGGTTGTTCAACGGATGGCTTTTCGAGTTTACCTTCCTTACCTGAGTAATCCAGTGGTTCAAAGTATGTACCTAGTCGATTGACTAACCAATTTTCCTCTTCTTGTTGTTCCTCATCGATCGGTTATTCATACTCCTCAGGTTCCTCTTGATCGGCAATGTAGTTGCCAAGGCAACTAATTTCCTCGTCGAAGTCAAACTCTGCAGTGGCATGAAGAAGTTGGCATTCTTCCGGATCATTGGCATGCCTTAGTGTTTGGAACACATTTAGTTTAACTTGCTGGCCATTCACCCTCATTGTGAGTTCTCCCTTTTCAACATCGAATAAGGTTCTCCCTGTTGCTAGGAAGGGTCTCCCGAGAATGATAGGTGCATGTTCATCTCCTTCACATTCCAAAACAATAAAGTCAGCGGGAAAAATAAATTTATCAACTTTTACCAGTATGTCTTCAATTTTCCCTCTCGATGCACATAGGATCTATCGGCTAGCTATAGCATAACGGTTGTAGGTCTTACCTTCCCGATTCTTAGTTTCTGGAAAACTGATTTAGGCATCAAATTTTATGCTTGCTCCAAGGTCACATAATGCTTTCCCGACATAGTGGTTTCTGATGGAACAAGGTATTGTGAAACTTCCAGGATCCTTCAACTTGGGTGGCATGCGATTGTGAAACATGGCCATGCATCCCTCTGTTGCGGCAACTGTTTCAAACTCTCCTAGCCTTGTTCTCTTGGACACAACGTCTTTCAAAAACTTGGCATAGTTCAACATTTGTTCAATTACCCCAACCAATGGCAAGTTGATGTGGACTTGCTTTAGGATATTGATAAGTGTTCAAAAGTACTATTTTTATTACCCTTTTTACTCATATTATTGTTAGACTTAGGCTCATATTAGTTGCATAATTAGTCATTCATTCATTAATTCATGTTTCTTTCCACCATTGAGCTTGATTACATAACTTGGTGATTTTTGTGGAAAAAGATGCTGCTTTGGTGTGTGCAGAATCACTTGCCTAAACAAGGCTAGAACCAGTTGCCAGGGCAGTGCATGAAGGAGATGCCGAGCTAGTTGCCAGGGCAATGCTTGAAGGAGATGCCAAGCTAGTTTCCAAGGCAATTTTTGACAAATAATAAGATGATATGGTAGTCGAAATTGATGACTAGATAAGCCCAAGATGACGTGGAGCAAAGTTAAATTCCAAAGGAGTTTGATTTCCATGAAGAGGTTAAAGAAAAATTAAATCCCAAAAAGATAGGAGAAGTTCTAGAATGAATTTAAATATAATAAAGAATTATATTCTTTAAAGATAATTTAATTCCAACTTAACTTCCTCCTCAATAAGGATTTTGACCTAGCCATCTCCTATTTAAAGGACCAAGTCGTCAAAGAGAGGTAAGCAAGGGAGGAGAGATATTTTGACAACTCCAAGGGAGCAAGAAGAGAGAAATTTCGACAACTCCAAAGGGGCAAGAGGGGAGAGATTTCGACAAGGGAGAAAGCTTGGAGGGAGAGTTCGATTGAGAAGTTTTCCAAAGAGGGTTGATCGATTTCTTCTTCTTCTTCTTGGTTTCCATTAGATTCATGGTTTGGGGATTATTCTTTGTATATCTTTTGAACCCAACCATGAACTAACTTGATTGGTTGGGTTATTGTGTTTTGTTGTTGTGAAAAACAATTGGATTTTGTTTAGGTTTTTGAGTTGCAATTCAATTTTCAAGGTTTGTTCATTCTTGGTTCTCAATCTTGTTTGAGAGTGAATTAGGAGAGGATCTCGCAACTTCAACTATTTATCTAATATCGAGAGAGTTAGATTCAAGAAACGAATGAGCATGGTCTTTATTCAATCAATTGATGGTGAAAACTAATCCGGCTTAGGAATAAGTTTAGGATTTCAACGGCTAAGAGGAGCGCAAGATTGGTTGTTGTTCACCCTTGATTCACGCAGGGATGTATTATCAAGGCATGCACAAATAGCTAGAGTTTTGACTTAGGGATAAGAAGAAACCATTGAAGAACGCTTCACCGAACTTTGGAAGTGAATGCTCAATTGCTTAGGAAATCGACCCATCCTTAATTGCCCAGGCAATCGCGGGAGCATTGCCCAGGCAATCTGATCAGACAACGAGGGGAAATTGCCCTGGCAACTGATTGCCCTGGCAATCAACCAGGAATTTGCAACCAAATTGCCCTGGCAATCGACTAGGCAATCGTAACAGAATTGCCCTGGCAATCCGGCTGCTAATCAATCACCACGAAGAACCAATCGGCTATCACACCTCAACTCACGATAACCTGGCCTATTCCATCTTATTTGATTACGTCTTTATTTTATTTACTTGCTCTTTTATTTTATTCATTAGTTAGAACTCCTATAATTATCAATTGTGTTTTTACTTTTACAGTGCGATAACTAAGACAAAGTGGCCCAAACCAATCCCTGTGGAGACGATACTCGATACTTATCATATCACTTTATTACTTGCGACGTGTATACTTGCACAATTGCGTAGCACTTATTACACGCAACAAGTTTTTTGTGTCGTTGCCAGGGATTGGCAATTGGTGTTAGTTGTTTTTGTTATTGCATTTTTTTCTTAGTTTTACTAACTTTTCTTTTTCTTTGTTTTATCAAAAAACGGTGCGCTACAAGTTAAGGGACATCAACATGTCAGGAAATAAAAGCCGATCTATTCGAGAGTTGATGTTGGAAGATATGAATCAATCCAATCAAGAGTTTCTTGCACCCTTTGATGATTACCTATACCAACCGAGAAAAGCCCAAAGAGCCTATACCGTGGAAAAATCTTGTGCTATGTGTGGAGAACATCGTGTGATTGAAAATTGCCCTCACATTTTCGGTGCATATGACTACAAGGAAGACCATAGAGGGAACCAGCAACAAAATTCTTCATGGTATGGTCAAAAAGCTCAAATTGTTTTTTACCATAACAATTTTGCCGCAGCAACAAATATGCCATGGCAATGTAGTCCTTTTCAAGAGCATTCCAATTCCTTGGAGGAAACGTTGCTAGCTTCCTTGGGTAGACTTGACGGATCAATTAAAGAGATTCGAGAGCTATCAAAGTCCATGGATACGAGGATAACTTAGTGGGATGCAATATTAGGGGATTCAGAAGATCAATTGAGGAGATCCACATATGTCATGGATAACATGCACCAGCAATCCATTCCGGGGGATACTGACGTCCCAAGGCAAGAGGATAAGGAGCATTGCAAAGAAAGCTCTTCGATGTGTGGGGAACAACTAGAACCTCCAAGTCAAGAGGATGCCAATGAGAGAGAATGCCCAACACATGATGAGCCTGAGCACAAATTACCTCAGCAATGATTGAGGAGCCTGAACAGAGCAATGCCGCGACAACACTCAATGAAGCTGAGAACAACAATACTACAGCAAATTCTGAGGAGCCTGATGCCCATAAGGTTACAACATTGATGTTGAAGCAGGAATTCGTAGATTTCTCTCATCTACAGTTGTCATGGCAATTACACGACCATATGAGAGATCAACGAGATGATAATACTTTGCCAATGGAATATGAGCAGGTAATGGTTGAACCTTTCGAATTCTTTAAAAACTTACCTCGTCCATTGCAGGTATGTCTTGAGGAACTGATGTTGGTAGATTTGAAGCCATCAAAATCTCTACTGATGGAGATGTTTGAGAGGCCAAAAGAAAAAGGTGTTTGGATTCGTAATGCTTTTTAGAAAATTGGTTCTTCACTTGACTTACAGCAATTTTTGGCAACTGATTGCCACGGCAATTGGCTAGAGCAGCAATTGCTATGACAACGAAGGCTACATCCAACCATGATGGAGCCCGACAAGAATGAGGTAATTAAATGGTTGGATGTTGA
This sequence comes from Hibiscus mutabilis, assembly GCA_019671005.1. Classification (NCBI taxonomy): domain Eukaryota; kingdom Viridiplantae; phylum Streptophyta; class Magnoliopsida; order Malvales; family Malvaceae; genus Hibiscus; species Hibiscus mutabilis. The sequence goes on along the minus strand of CM033711.1, from coordinate 30,258,982 downwards.
TATAATTTTTCCTAATAATATATCCATGCCTTCAGGAACAGTAGAAAGGTGGAATATGTGCATGGACTACAAGGGAACACGAAAGAAAGACACCTCCACCATGGTAACGCAAAATGGAGTAGTAGCAAACACATTGGCCAAACTCTTTTTGGGCAATATTGTCACCCGATGGAGGGTGCGGATGGACTATAAGAAGTATAAAAAATGACCATCCTCAAGTTTTCTCAGATATGCACTAACATTAGAAGATGCATGATGGCACTCTTTTTAGACATGGTCGAAGACTTCCTTGAGATCTTCATGGATGATTTTTCCGTTTTTGGTAGTGACTTCAACAGTTACCTCGACAATTTAAAGAAGGTGTTGGCAAGATGTGAAGAAACTGATTTAGTCCTTAATTGGGAGAAGTGCCATTTTATGGTAGATGAAGGAATAGTGCTCGGCCACAAGATTTCATCCAAGGGAATTGAAGTAGACAAAGCCAAGGTGGATGTGATCGAGAGATTACCCCCACCAAGTTCGGTTAAAGAAATTGAAGCTTTCTTGGACATGCAGGTTTTTATAGGAGGTTCATTCATAATTTTTCTAAAATTACTAAACCCTTGTGCAATTTGCTTGAACAGGATAAAGTCTTCCATTTTGATGATTCTTGCACCCAAGCATTCAAAACCCTAAAGGAAAAGCTTGCCTCGGCACCCATTGTCGTTCCACCAGATTGGACGCTACCTTTTGAGCTCATGTGTGATGCAAGTGATTTCGCGGTAGGAGCAGTCCTAGGCCAATACACAGGAAAGGAATAAAAAATCAAGTGGCCGATCACTTATCACGTTTAGAACATAATAGGGAAGTGGATGCGGATTTAGAGATATGCGATGCATTCTCGGATGAGCAACTTTTAGTTGCCTCGGCAACTATGGATGCGCACACCTCGGCAACCATTGACGCCTCGGTAACCATGGATGCGCATGCCTCGGAAACTCTCGACGCTGCAGCAGCTCTTGACGTGCAGGCCTCGGTAACCCTCGATGCCGCAGCAACCCTTGACGCTTCGGCAATCATGGATGTGCATGCCTTGGCAACCCTCGATGATGTAGCAGCTCTTGACATGCACACCTCGGCAACTCCAGTCGCGCACGCCTCGGCAACCACTGATACGCACACCTCGGCAACCATGGACGCGTATGCCTCAGAAACTCTAGACGCACACGCCTCGGCAATCTTGAGAGCAGTTGACACGGCAGCACATGCCTCAGCAATACCCTGGTACGCGGATTTAGTTAATTTCCTTGTTTGTGGTATTTTACCTTATGGCCTTACTCACCAAGGGAAGAAGCGGTTCCACCATGATGCTAAGCATTACTTTTGGGACGAGCCTCTTTTATTTAAACAATGTGCAGATCAGGTCATACGCCGATGTGTCCCTGAAGAAGAGCATCAGAATTTACTCCGGTAATGCCATTCTTCACCCTATGGAGGACATTTTGGAGGAACTCGTACCGCGGCCAAAGTTTTGCAATCCGGTTTGTATTGGCCAACACTGTACAAAGATGCCCAAGAGTTTTACAAGCAATGTGATCGATGCCATAGGACAGGCAACGATCACCCACAAACCAATGGGCAAGTAGAAATTTCCAACCAGGAATTGAAGGGTATACTCGAGAAAGTTGTAAATCCCTCTAGGAAGGATTGGTCAGTAAGACTGGATGACACACTTTGGGCATATCGTACTGCATTCAAAACACCCTTAGGTATGTTTCGCTTCTGACTTGTCTATGGCAAAACATGTCATCTACCTATGGAAATCGAACACAATGCATATTGGGCAATCAAGACCGTTAATATGGATTGGGAAAGTGCCGGACAAAAGCGTTTGTTGGACCTCAACGAGATAGAAGAATTTCGTGCACTTGCCTATAACAATGCACGAATCTACAAGGAGAAAACAAAGCAATGGCACGACAAGAAACTATTGCCGCAGCAATTCATGCCAAGGCAACTAGTTCTCTTATTCAATTCTCGGCTGAAACTTTTCCCGGGAAAACTAAAATCAAGATGGTCGGGACCATTCGTAGTTGTCAAACCATTCTCCCATGGTGTCGTGATAATCAAGTCCATTACCGACGAACATGAATTCAAAGTTAACGGACAAAGATTGAAACACTACAACGGTGCCCATGTAGAACGTAACAAAGAAGTTGACACCTTAGGAGATGCATAAGCATGCTCTCCTTTCGATATTTTCTTTTTCTTTTTCTTTTTCTTTTTTTTCTTTTTTTCGAACTATTTTTTCTATTTTTTCGGGTTTTTCTCTTTATTTATTTTTGGAATTTTTAGGAGATATTTTATTTTTCTTCATTATCTTTAGTTTCCAGTTTTTTTTTCTTTTCCACAACAAGACTCACAACCACTGTGCTAAGAAAATTCACTGCCGACTACTTGCCAAATCAACCACAACAGAGATTGCCCATGCAACAACAATGGCGTCGGCAACTTCTGATGCCCAAACATGGATCAAATCAAAGCAATGCTATTCACGCGGTACCAGCCATAAGCATGCAACCACTGACCGGAAAATGAATCAAGCAAACGACACAAAGGAAACTTATCACTCGAGGTGACGACCTCTCTGACTAGCTCATTTCATTTAGTTTCTTTTTAATTTTGTTTCACTTTTACGTGCATTGAGGACAATGCTTCTCTCGAGTTGGGGGTGTTGGTTTCTAGTTAGTTTCATGTTTAGTTGCATTCATCTTTAGCAATTACATATAGGTTGCATATGTTACTTGCCATGCCTTTAATTGGATTTAATTGCTTAAGACTTGTTGAATATCCAATGATGAATTTTTGCCACTGCACTTAATTGAAAGAACCTTTAATTTTAGGACTGCATGAAAAGAACTTAGAATTTTACTATGATGCTGAATTTTTTTATACGGTTGTGGCTTGATGATTGAAAGAAACTTAGTGAACTTAGGTTGCTTAAAATTTGGGTAAATTTAAAATTGAAAATTAAAAGTTAATTTCTTGCTAGAGGTGCCCGAAATTGGCTCTAGTCGACTAAAATAAAATGAGAAATTGCTTACTTTGCTAGAGGTGCCCGAAATTGGCTCTAGTGAAAATAAAAATAAATGCCCCGGTAATTAAATTGATAAAAGCCTATTGTTCACATAGAATCTTGAAAATCAACTTGTACACAACTACGCACACACATTGTCACGAGCATTATAGTTTGGTTCCGGGTAATTTTGTGCTATCCAAAAAATTAAAAGGTGATCATACTTTGTGCCACTTCCGAGGTATGAATTCAAGTTTGAAGCATGTCTTTGATGATTAAAGTCTTGGTTGGTAATTGTTAGTTTGCATTGCTTGAGGACAAGCAATAGTTTGAGTTTGGGGGTGTGATAAGTGTTCAAAAGTACTATTTTTATTACCCTTTTTACTCATATTATTGTTAAACTAAGGCTCATATTAGTTGCATAATTAGTCATTCATGCATTAATTCATGTTTCTTTCCACCATTGAGCTTGATTACATAACTTGGTAATTTTGTGGAAAAAGAAGCTGCTTTGGTGTGTTTTTGTGTGTGTGAAGAATCACTTGCCTAAACAAGCCTAGTACCAGTTGCCAGGGCAGTGCATGAAGGAGATGTCGAGCTAGTTGCCAGGGCAATGCTTGAAGGAGATGCCGAGCTAGTTGCCAAGGCAATTTTCGACAAAGAATAAGATGATATGGTAGTCGAAATTGATGACTAGATAAGCCCAAGATGACGTGGAGCAAAGTTAAATTCCAAAGGAGTTTGATTTCCATGAAGAGGTTAAATAGAAATTAAATCCCAAGAAGATAGGAGAAGTTCTAGAAGGAATTTAAATATAATAAAGAATTATATTCTTTAAAGATAATTTAATTCCAACTTAACTTCCTCCTCAAGAAGGATTTTGACCTAGCCATCTCCTATTTAAAGGACCAAGCCGTCAAAGAGAGGTAAGCAAGGGAGGAGAGAAATTTTACAACTCCAAGGGAGTAAGAAGAGAGAAATTTTGACAACTCCAAAGGTGCAAGAGGGGAGAGATTTCGACAAGGAAGAAAGCTTGGAGGGAGAGTTCGATTGAGAGGTTTTCCAAAGAAGGCTGATCGATTTCTTCTTCTTCTTCTTTGCTTCCATTAGATTCATGGTTTGGGGATTATTCTTTGTATATCTTTTGAACCCAACCATGAACTAACTTGATTAGTTGGGTTATTGTGTTTTGTTGTTGTGAAAAACAATTGGATTTTGTTTAGGTTTTTCAGTTGTAATTCAATTTTCAAGGTTTGTTCATTCTTGGTTCTCAATTTTGTTTGCGAGTGAATTGGGAGAGGATCTCGCAACTTCAACTATTTATCTAATATTGGGAGAGTTAGATTCAAGAAACGAATGAGCATGGTCTTTATTCAATCAATTGATGGTGAAGACTAATCTGGCTTAGGAATAAGTTTAGGATTTCAACGGCTAAGAGGAGCGCAAGATTGGTTGTTGTTCACCCTTGATTCACGCAGGGATGTATTATCAAGGCATGCACAAATAGCTAGAGCTTTGACTTAGGGATAAGAAGAAACCATTGAAGAACGCTTCGCCGAACTTTGGAAGTGAATGCTCAATTGCTCAGGCAATCAACCCATCCTTAATTGGCCAGGCAATCGCGAGAGCATTGCCCAGGCAACACGACCGAATTGCTCTGGCAATCAACCAGGCAATTGCAACCAAATTGCCTTGGCAATCGACTAGGCAATCGTAACAAAATTTCCCTGGCAATTCGGCTGCTACTCAATCACCACGATGAATCAATCGGCTATCACACCTCAACTCACGATAACCTGGCTTATTTCCTCTTATTTGATTACGTCTTTATTTTATTTACTTGCTCTTTTATTTTATTCATTAGTTAGAACTCCTATAATTATCAATTGTGTTTTTACTTTTACAGTGCGATAACTAAGACAAAGTGGCCCAAACCAATCCCTGTGGAGACGATACTCGATACTTATCATATCACTTTATTACTTGTGAAGTGTATACTTGTACAATTGCGTAGCACTTATTACGCGTAACAGATATCAAGAAACATCTTGAATTGATATTCTTGCTTTTGTCGCTTCAACCTTTGTGGGAATTGTGGTGGAAGTCGGATATCTTCGATCCTTTCATTGGTTTGGAACCTGATTGATGGCATTGCCGAGGCAACTGGAGTTGCTGAGGCATTGTCAACTAGGGTTGTCGTGGCATGCCTATCGCTGGTTGCCGAGGCATGCTTATCTCTGGTTGCCGAGGCATTTCCTGTTTCAGCATCTGAGGCTTTACCGCTGAGTTCGTCTTGTTCTTTTTGTGGAGTTTGTTTGATGAACGAGCTTGAGCCTCTTTAAGTTGTTGGTCACTTCTAGTGGTGATCGCCTTACATTGCTCATGGCCAGTTCCTTTTGCGACTTCAGGTTTTGAGCAAATTGTCTGACTTGATTTTCCAATGATTTAATTAACGCCTCTTGGCTTTGCAATCTCATCTCGATCCTGTTAATAAAAGCATCAGTTCATGTATTGTGGCTTGGCATCTAACTCCTCCTCTTCTAGCAGATGGGAATTGATAATTATTCTTGGCAAGCCTGTTTAGAATTTGCATTGCTTCCTCCGGCGACTTATCTAGGAGTATGTTGTTTGCCGAGGCATCTAGCATCATCCTTGTTCGTGTATTCATAGCGTTGTAAAACATTGTTACTTGTGTCCACACTGGGAATCCGTGTAAGGGGCATTTGTATAGAATTTCTCTATATCGCTCCCAAGCCTCGTACATGGATTTATCATCTGTCTGCCGAAAAGAAGTAATTTTGTTACAAAACTTATCAGTCAAATTTGTAAGATTAAATCGAGCAAGGAAATCACAACAAAGATCGGTCCAAGATTCTATTGATCCGGTAGGAATACTATTCAACCATGCTTTCACCCTATCCCTTAGTGAATAGGGGAATAATCTTAGTCGTAAAACATCGGGGGTGACTCCTTGTATTTTGAATGAATTGCAAATCTCGATGAAAGATTTAAGATGTTGTCGTGCATCTTCAGTTGCTGAGCCGCCAAATTGACCAATTTTGTTGATCATATTGAACATCACCGGTTTCAACTCAAAGTAGTCAGCTTCAATTTCAGGTGTGACAACTCCTGGATTGAGTCCTTTAAGATAGTCTCGAATAGTTCTGTTTCGTGCAAGAATCACTCCTCCTGGTCGAACATCCTGATTTATATTGCCGTCTTGATTAGCCATTGCTACTCTTAACCTTCGTCTGAGTCTTTGCAAGGTTCGTTCGATTTCTGGATCAAAGGGATATTCCGGTGTAATCGGTCTCACCTTGGTCATATACCAATGCAAAACCAAAGTTTGTTAACCCTTTGAATCTTAAATAAGAAATATAAAAAGTGCAAGAAAATAAAAAAAAAGTTGTTATTGCCAATCCTCGGCAACAGCGCCAAAAACTTGTTGCACGTAATAAGTGCTCCGCAATTGTGCAAGTGTACACGTCGCAAGTTATAGTATAAAAGATATCGTCTCCACAAGGATTGGTGCCACTTCAAGAATCTAATCTCTTGCACTGTAAAAAGTAAAAACACAAGTAGGTGATTGTAGGAGTTTAACTAACAACAAAACTAGAAAGCAAATAAGTAAAAGAATATGTAATCAAATGAGAGAGAATATGCCAGGTTATCGTGAGTTTAGGTGTGATAGCCGATTGGATCATCTTGGTAAAAGAGTGCAAGGGCAACTCAGTTGCCGTGGTAACTTGCGCAGCGGGGTTGCCTTGGCAACTAATCGACGGTTGCCTGGGCAACTGGCTAGGAAACTGTTTGGGCGGCTAGGCAGCAACTTCAAGGTTCGGCGGAGCATTCTTCAATGGTTTCTTCTTATCCCTAAGTCGAAACTCTAGCTATTTGTGCATGTCTTGATAATATATCCCTGCGTGAATCAAGGGTGAACAACAATCAATCTTGCGCTCCTCTTAGCCGTTGAAATCCTTAACTTATTCCTAAGCTGGATTAATCTTCACCATCAATAGATTGAATAAAGACCATACTGATTCGTTTCTTGAATCTAACTCTCCCGATATTAGATAAATAGATGAAGTTACGAGATCCTCTCCAAATTCACTCGCAAACAAGAATAAGAACCAAGAATGAGTAAACCTTAAATTGAAAGTGCAAACTCTTATTACCTAAACAAAATCCAATTGTTTCTCACAACCACAAAACACAATAACCTTAGCCAAATAGATTTAGTTCATGGCTAGGTTCCAAAGAAACACAAGACAAAGAATTCCTAACACAAACCTAATTGAACAAGAAAGAAAAAGATGAAGAATGGTTGAAACCTTGTCGAAATCTCCCCCTCCTTCTCTTGTCGAAATCTCCCTTGTCGAAATCTCTCCTTGCTCTCCCTATGGAGTTGACTGCTTGGTCCTCAATTTATAGGGCTAGGTCAAAGTCTTTTTTGAGGAGGAAGTTCAGTTGGAATTAAATATTTTTAAAGAATATAATTCTTTATTATATTTAAATTCCTTCTAGAACTTATCCTATCTTCTTGGGATTTAATTTCTCTTTAACCTCTTCATGGAAATCAAACTCCTTTGGGATTTAACTTTGCTCCATGTCATCTTGGGCTTATCTAGTCATCAATTTTGATTGCCATATCATCTTATCCCTTATCGACAATTGCCATGGCAACTAGCTCGGCATCTCCTTCATGCATTGCCTTTGCAACTAGCTCGACATCTCCTTCATGCATTGCCCTAGCAACTGGTTCCAGCCTTGCTTTGGCAAGTGATTCTGCACACACACAAAAACACACCAAAGCTGTATCTTTTTCCACAAAATTAAGCAAAATATGAAATCAAGCTTGTCCACCAAGGAAACAATGCAAACATGCATGAATGGCTAATAATGCAACTAATATGAGCCTAAGTCTAGCAATAATATGAATAAAAAGGGTAATAAAAATAGTACTTTTGAACACTTAACAGTAACATAGTGAGAAACAAGGCTAGACTTGTTGCTCAAGGTTACACATAAGAAGAGGGAATATATTTTGATGAAACATATGCACCCGTAGCTAGGATGGAAGCTATTAGGATGCTTCTTGCATTTGCATGCTTTCATGATTTGATGCTTTTTCAAATGGATGTTAAAAGTGCATTTTTAAATGGTTTTATTAATGAAGAAGTGTATGTTGAACAACCGCCGGGTTTTGAAGATCCAAATTTTCCAAACCATGTTTTTAAATTAACCAAAGCCTTATATGGTTTAAAACAAGCTCCTAGAGCTTGGTATGAAAGGCTTTCAAACTTTTTAATTGAAAACGGTTTTGAAAAAGGCAAGGTGGATACTATACTTTTCATTAAAAGATATGGCAATGACATCTTAGTAGTTCAAATTTACGTTGATGATATTATCTTTGGTTCTGCTAATGAGTTTTATTGCCAAGAATTTTCTAAGCTAATGCAAGTTGAGTTTGAGATGAGCATGATGGGGAAGCTTTCATTTTTCTTGGGGCTCCAAATCAAGCAAATGAAGGATGACACCTTCATCAATCAAGCCAAGTACATCAACGATATGCTCAAGAAGTTTGATTTGGAGAACGTAAAGCCTCAAGCCACTCCAATGAGCTCATCTATTAAGCTTGACAAAGATGAAGTAGGTAAGTATATTCTAAGGTTTATCGTTCAATGATTTGATCTTTGCTTTACCTTACCGCAAGTAGACCTGATATCATGTTTAGTGTTTGCTCCCTATAGAATCGCACCTAGTAGCCATTAAGAGAATCTTTAGATACCTTAAAGATATACCTAGTTTAGGTCTTTGGTATCCTAGAGACTCATCCTTCAACCTTCATGCTTATTCGGATGTGGATTATGGGGATGTACGATAGATAGGAAAAGTACCTCTGGAACATGCCAATTCCTAGGTAGTATGCTCGTATCTTGGTTCTCTAAGAAACAAAATAGCGTAGCCTTATCTACCACTGAAGTGGAGTACATATCCTTAGGGAGTTGTTGTGCTCAAGTCCTTTGGATGAAGCAACAACTCTTATACTATGGTGTTGAAGTAGATACCATACCCCTTAAATGTGACAATACTAGTTCCATTTGTCTCACTAAGAATCCCATCCAACATTCTAGAACCAAGCACATAGAAATAAGACATCATTTCATTAGAGATCATGTCATGAAAGTTGATGTAGTTCTAGAGTATGTCGATACCTTGAACCAATTAGCATATATATTTACCGAATCAATTAGATAAAGAACGTTTTTGGACCCTTAGGAGAGAGTTAGGTTTAACAAGCCTTCATTGACCCTTTAGAGTCCCAAAAGACAAAAAAAATTTCTTGAATTGATTTAATTGCCATGTTTATGTAATTTTTGCCTCTTGATGCATCTATGCCTTTATTTAGGGGGAGTATGCATCTATTTTAGACCATATATCTTGCTCATATATCATTCACATGCATTTAGGCTCGTCTAAAGTTGAATTTTTGGACTTATTCTTGTCCAAAATACATTTTCTGGCAAAGGGTATCGATACGGCAATAATCGTATCGGTACGGTGTCTTAAATGGGAAATGATACAGTCAGCATTGTATCGATACGGTCACGTGTATCAATATGGTTTGAAAATCGTACTGATACGGTGGATCGATACGCCTAGTCAGCGTATTGACACGGTATACGCAGATTCTTTAATTCAGGCCTTTAAGAGCATATCTACTTTAATTAAATTCAAATCCCCTTTTCTCTCAAAACCCTAACCGAAAACCCCTATAAAACCCCTCTAATCTCATTGTTTTATCACACCAAACGTAAAAATCTTTGAGGGTTTTTCATCAAAACATTAAGGCTCAAGCTTTGCTAGCAACTTTGTGCATTGTTCATCCTTCATTCTTCCAAATTCCTATCTCGAGGTATAAAATCCTTTTCTTTTCTTTTTAAATTTTGCGTTTATTTTATTTGTTGTTTTAATCAATTTTTATATAGAAAGTATATATATAGTATGGGTTTTCAAGTGTTTACAAAAATTCTTTAAAATCTGAAAATTTTTGTTTCAAATATAAAATTATATCGTATCTTTTTAAATCTATTTTTCAAATTTATTTTTCCCAATTTTTTTATACTTGTATATATTTTTAAAACCTAAAATATCATGTTTTTCACAATACCTTGAATTATTGGAATATTTATTGAATCGAATATGATGGTAATTGCATACACTGTTTTTGAATGTTTTGATGTTTTTCAGGCTTATAATGGGGTTGAAAAAGAGACCAAGAAAAGAGATACCATCAAGTTCATCAAATCTCAATACCGAACACGAGAGTATTTCAAAACCAAACCTTGGCTTTATAATTCAAAATTGTTTTCAAACACCATCGGCTATGGCCCATTATAAACAATATCAAGGTTTTACAATTCGGGATGAGTGAGTTGTTTCAATCCCTTTTCTAAACTCATAACGTTTTAAATTCAAATACTTTGGGTTGTTAAAAAATGGAAATTCTTACCTTTTTTAAACCTCCTCCTGTCTTTATATCGAAACCTTGTTTTAATCTTCTTTTCAAATGCCCCGTGTATTCTTGATGAAGAAAGAAAACATGTGATTGCTATTGAATCTTACCTTATGAACAAAAAATTTCGAATTGATCAAGATGTTTTATGCAACGTTTTTGGTTTTGAAAACATTGGGATAGATGATGAACATTCTTTGGGCCACACACAACTAGGCTCCGTAACCGTCTTTGATGCCCAGGACCGTATCCTTCATCTTATCATCTCTTGGTGGCTTCGTCCTTCCGGTTGTAAATTCTCAACCAACCCTTCAAGTTGATACTTTTTGGTTTCAATGCTTTTGTTAGGGTAAGCGCCCAAATCTTTGCCAAATTATGTTTGCCGACTTAGTTTATCTTATTCAACATTGCCACACCGATCAAGTCAAGTCATTCTACTATGGCGCGACCTTGAGTCATCTCTTCCATGCCTTAGAGATTGAATGTTCTCATGATGCAGCCGAGCCTCTTGGTAAACCAATCGATGAACACTCTCTCATTCGTGCTAAATTTTAGTTCATCAACAACGAGTAGGTTCAAGTAGTTAATCCTCATTCTCCTCAAGAAGTTCCTCAACCTCATCCGGTGGCTCCATAAGGTCCCCTTATTCAACCATCCAATGATGCTTTGATGGCCTTTCTCAACAAGAAATTCACTTCGATGTGCACTCATATGGATGGTGGTTTTGACGCTATTGCTACTCGTTTCACCGCCTTGGAAGAAAGAGTTGGGGTTATTGAGAACCAAGTCATCTCGATTGATCACCATATCACTACCATTAAGCAACAACAAGCCTTGATGGATGTCTCTCTCACTTCATTTCATGGCTCTTGGCTTAATTATCGTGTTCCTTCGCCGCAAAATGATGATAAGGATGAAAATGACATAGATGAGGATGATAGCAACGATGATGGGGATGAGTTCTAGTACATCTCATTCATGTCATCTCATTTAGGCTTTCTTTTCTTATGCACCTATGTTTTATGTTTAAGAACCTTATGCTTTGCTTTATGTTTTAGGTTATGTGTTTGGATATTAAGCTTGAACTTCCTTTGATCTTATGATTGCTTTGGATTATATTTGAACTTTAATGCTATTATGTTGCTTTATTTATGCTTTGACTTGTGCTTTAATTTCCATTATCTTGTTTATATCCCTTAATTATGCATTGATTTTGATCTAACAAAAAGGGGGAGAAGAAAGTGTAACAAGTGCCAAAAATTTTAAATCTTTATATCTTTTGAAAAACCTATCTTAAATTAAGGGGGAGAAACTTTTCAAAAATTTTCAAACACTTAAAAATTTTACTTTGGTTTTACTATATCAAAAAAGGGGAGATTGTAAAACCTATATTGATTTTGATATAACAAATTGTATAAGGACTTATTTGTATATACAAATAAATTTTTAAGTATTTGAAAGACTCACTTAATTGACAAGCATTTGAACCAAAAGAACCTTCAAGTCAAAAATATTTCAAGTGTTCAAATTTTTCTAAGTATTTTCAAGCCAAAATTTAACTCTACGCCCAGGCGTATCAATACGCTTAAGTCGTATTTATACAGTTTTCCTTCACTGAAATTCCAATCGATAAAAGTGTACCGATATGATTAACATCGTATCAATACAATATTCATCTGGGCAAGTTTTCAAGCTATAGCGTACCGATACAGTTGTATCCGTATCGATACAGTTTTATAAAGAAATATATTCAAAGGCTATAGTGTATCGATACAGTTGGTCACCGTATCGATGCGATTTGATGATGTTTGATAAATCTTTTCATTTAATGGTTTCGGCAATTACTTGTCAGTTATTGGAATCACAAAATTTTAAATGACGATACGCTCCTATAGTGTACCGATACACTTTTTGTTAAAATCCAACCAAGGATTCCAGTGAGCAAAATTCATTTCGATACTGTATATGAGTATTGATACGCCTTCTGATTTACACTTAAATTGCACCGATACGCCTTCTCGCGTATCGGTACACCCTTGGTTTTTCAGTCACAATGGCTCTTTCTTCTTTGAGATAGGTATCGATACGGTCTCAAGGGTGTCGATACGTTGGGAAGTTGAAGAGCATTTATTACGCCAAAAATGTAGCCCAACGGCTAGATTAGTGATCTCAACCACCCAAACTGCTATAATTCAATGCAAAGGTATAAAAGCAAGCCTCCAAAGCACTAGCAACAACTATTGAACCTACTTGCAACATCCAAGCAATTATCCAAACAGTGTGCTTTATAGAGTCAAATCTGTGTACCCAACTTGTTTGTAATCTTCATTGTAAATCTTTATTTCAAGTTTAGGGAGTGTTTGATTCTAAATTGGGCAATATTCAGTCTTGTGAGAGATATCTTTTATTTGCCAAAAACTTCTTTGTAAAGATAGTCTTTTGAGTTAATCTTTGGGTAGAAAGATTAATAGGTTGTAAAGGTTACCTCCTACGCCTAGAAAAGGGGAAGAACATCTAGTGGAGATTGTTGAAAATCTTTAGTGGGAGCTAAGGTAGTGGATGTATAGGTTGTTAGAAGCTTGAACCACTATAATTTGCCTTGTCCTAATTCTTTCATTTTCCAATTTGCTCCCTTCAATTTTAAAAAGCCAATTCACCTCATTTTGGCCATTTTCCTTTATTTTGATCCACTCAACAGAGAAGAATATTGCACCCATCGCGTTTGCGTGCGCAAGGTATATTTGAAATTTTTGTTGGAGATCTGGATGGAATGTGTGGCCACCTGCTATCCAATTCGTTGCTTGTTTTCCGAGGTTTGCAAAAAGTGTAGCGAATCGATAATATGTTACCTTGACAACGAATGTGATAGGTAAATGATGCATTCCCTTCAGAGACGAATTGATTGCCTCAGCCAAGTTGGTTGTCAAGTGACCATAATTATGACCCTCATCGTAACATCGCAACCAATTCCTGCTCAAGATATCAAGAAGATGGTTATATCCAGTTAAATTTCTATCTCTCAACTCTTCCAGCAGCTCCTGAACGTCCTCTACTCGGTGTGCGTTGCCTATTCAATAAAAGACAGAATAATTAACGAGAAATAATAGTAAAAGGCATATTAATTAATAATTTTGAGAGTGAATGGCCTACCCATGTGATGACCCATTATACGTTCATCATCATTCTTATATCTCTGGTAGTAATTGGCAGCAATATGTCGTAGACAGTATCAGTGATGAATATACGGAGGTTGCCAAGACTGGCCCAAACGTTCAATTGATCCCCATATCCCTACGCCTCTGTCTGAAATAATACATATCCCATCTTCTCTTGAGTGAAGAACCCGACAGAGGACATGCGTGCGCAGGTTGGAGAGAAAAAATGTCCATGAAGGGATATCTTCCTTTTCAACGATTGCGAAAGCTACAGAAATAAATTTTCTATTATTGTCTTGTGCAACTGCTAGTAGGAGGATCTGGGTGTATTTTCCATACAAGAATGTGCTGTCAGAAAGCCTCAACACATTGCGGGAATGTTTAGAAGAGGCAGAAAAATCGGCACTCCCCAGCTACAACCTGATCATTGTAGTATCTTGGCTTTGTCTCAAGTTACAAAATTGTTCCTGTGTTGTATTTCTGTATAACATTCAACCACGTTCGTAGCTCGCTGTATGATTCCTCCCACTGCCCATATAGTTTTTGGATGGCACGATATCTTGCATACTATGCCTTATCGTATTTTACCTTGTATATGAAATGATCTTTAATCGAAGCTATACATACCGGTACAGATACGCGTGGATTTGCTTTAACAAATGGGAGGATATGATCAACAAGCAAGTGCACATCCAAGTTAGCATGATCTTGACTCAGGCTTACCACGGAGCATGTGTGAGGTCTGTCGTATCTCGTTATCTTCTAGAGGTTGTGCATCCTCTTCAAACGTGATACACAAACCCTCCAATTACATCCTTCATTCTTGTGAGGGCATTCAACGATGTATTTGTCCGCTTCAGTTTTCTTTACTATGCACGTCACTGAGTTGCGTATATTGTAGTGCTTGATCGCAGCCTCCGCCAGTTTTTTAGTCATGAAAACCATTCTACGTCTGAGTTCACCATCATTCTGTTCATTGAACATCTCCAAGGTATTCTGGAAATTTTGTAGCGTAAAATCCTTCCATATCCACTTTTGTAAAGTAGGATGATGGATCGTAATACGCTACGCCCGTAGAACTGCATGGGGCTGCAACTTCTATAGGTTCCTCCTCCGCATCATCCTCTGAAATAGTGTATGCATCATCCTCTGAAGTAGTATCCTGCATCATCCTCCACATTAACGGGCTCGTAAAGGTCTGGTGGTTCTTCAGGAAATAAACCCATCTCTTCACCTTCAAGCCCAGGCTCCATAAGTGGTTCCTCATCATGAACATCCCCTTCAAAACTGAATATTTTTTATTCATCGGCAACATGTACCTTGCCAGGTTCTGCGGCTGCCACCCGATGAGGAGACCGCTGACAAGGCCTATGTCCAATATCTAGGTCCACATCAACAGCACATGAATGTCTTCCCATTGATGAGAAATCATGTGTTTGTATCATTTGGGATATAAGTTTAGTGGCATCATGGAAAAAATCATCAAACTGGTAAAACTCTTCATTATTGGACGGCCCTGTAGATGATGATGACCTACACCGGGGATATATATTGAGTGTCTTCCGTATGAGATATCATCTATGTTTGCCTCACTGGGGATATAAGTTGAGTGTCGGCCGACTAATGAAAAATTGAATGGGTTAAACTATTCGTGGTAGGACGACAGCGTAGATGATGACACTCCTACACCCGCATTGCATGGATTGTACGTTGAGTTTTATGTTGGTGGCATGTTGAGGTCTAACTCGAAACTGGTTGTACAAGAATGCCTTGGCCTAGAGGTCGAAGGCGATGTAGCCTCATCATTGCCCGTACTTAATAAGTTGAAGCCTTGTCGTAAACTTGATGTTAGACTATTAGCATTTGGGTCGAATTCAAGATTTGTACAAAGCCAATTTGGCACCGTAGTCTCCCCTCTGATTTTTCATCCAGAAAATGTTACGAAGAGCTTTATGGGCCATCTCATGGAACAACCGGTGTGGGTCTCTAGCGTCATTTGCACATCTTTGTCGTCCCGAACATCAAATATTGTGAAATGCAATAGATTTAACGATGAAGGTAGTCGATACCTCAATAGCTATAATTTCTTTCTGGAAGTATGTGGAACCGTCCTCGTTATTGCTCGCTTAAGCCTTTCATACGTTACTCCTATCGGAATCTGTATGGTAACATTGTTGGGGGACTGGAATATGACACCAATTTCTGCATCAGGGGTCATCTCACCATCGTAGTATACTACAGCTTCCACTCTTTTTGCCATTGCTGAAACTAAGAAGTGGTATTTCTTGTTCGCAGACAAGGTGATTTGAAGTTGTGTTATTTCTCCATTTCATGTACCTATTTATCGGACGTAACTTGACACAACTTGTCAACCACGTTTTGAGGAAGTCGCGTTCTACAAAATGCGAGTTTGTCTATCTTTGAAGGAACCTGCGTTGTATAAAACGCGACTTCAGCAAGCAAAGCAGGATTCCTGACCTGTCAGGTGAACTCGCGTTGTACACAACGCGATGTCCTTCAAAGCTAGCCAAACTCGCATTTTATAGAATGCGACTTCCTCCCTCAAGCTTTTATAGAAAGCCAACTTCATAAATTACGTTATCACGAAATTCGTTTCTTCGACTTACAAAATACAGAGAACAACTTCATCAACTTGTTACGTTATTCTCAAATTCGTTTCCCAAACAATTAAAATACAAAGTATGGCCTGATTTTCTCTACCATTTTCTTCTGCAGAACTTATGCCTACACATCTTTCAATGAAAAAATCAAAAAATATGTGTTATTTGACTTGATTTCAACACGAGTCAGCGAGTTAACAAAACAAAAAATTTTGGCCTTGCATGTTAAAGTCCAGTCACTGAGCCCGGCCCAAAAGATCATTACATGCTAACACTATCAAATGAGAGAGATATGCACAAGATGTTTCAGTCATACAAACGTGTGAGTTTACAAACATCGAGCTCACTGTACAATTTGATGAGGGCTCTAGTTCATCAACAAGGCCATCAACTACCCCTAATTTCCAAGATAAAGACGTTGATACATTGTCAATGCTGAATTATAGGAGGCGGCAATAGAAAGAACAAATAATGGAGGAACTAAACTTAACATCTGACATGAGTACAGACTATGAGAACACGGAATCAGATTCCTTATCCATTCATTTTAACTAGGCTTTAGTAATTTAAAGTTGGCGTAGTTATTTCAATTAACTATCGTGTAGCATGTTTCGATAATGTATTAATTTTGTCTCCCTCAGAAAAAAGATAGTACCTATTTATAGGGTTGCAAATGTACCGACCATGAACGAAATATCCAATTAATTCTGCAATCGTTAATATTCTACTTTATTATAAAAACGTACGAAACATCCAAATACATTGCAATAACTAACATATATGAGGTCCGTCGTATCTTACTATGCGCCACACATTGTTTTGCTTCTTGATTCATGATACACGGATCCTCCAGTTACATCTGTGGTCCCTGTGGACACATTCTTCAATATGGTTGTCCGCATTTGTTCTCTCCACTTTCAACAAAACTGAACATTGTACGTTGTAATGCTTAATTGCGCCCTTCACTAGGTTCTTTGTCGCAAATATCATTCCAACTTCTAATTCGCCATCACAATCGATAGCAACATCGCATGACTGTCTCCCAATACATGGGAAATCATCAACATTGACAGCCATTATAGAGTGGATTAATAGGAAATTGAGTACGAAGAATATATAGCGAAAGAAAATTTTAAGGAGCAATTAATTGAGGAAGTAAGGAGAGGGTATTTATAGAAACATGACCATCAAAGTCACCATCAAAGTGTTGCTCAACACATCATAAATCCTGAACTTACGTCCTACCAACCGCGTTTTCAATTACTTCGTTTGATTTAATTTTTTTAAAAAAGAACTTCATTTTTTTAAAACTTAAATGCGTCAGCATTGAAATTGAATTTGAATATATAGAAACAAAATATATACTAAATTGCTTTCTTACGTTACATACTTTTCATCAAATCTTCTGTATCTATCCGAATTACATTGCTTACTTAAGTTACATACTTTTCATGAAATCTTAGAAGTCTATACACGAACCATCCAACTTGTTTTACAGACATTCTACAAACACTCAATTCTCTTCTTCAAGCCTAGATCGATATTTATGGTGATCCTCAATTTCCTAGGCCGAGTAGTCCAACAAGTTTAGAACCTAACAAAACTGCATACAAGATCCTTAACTTGTATTTGAGGTGATCTGCAACTGCCAGGCACGAGTAGTCCACCAAGTGACCCTAGACATGACAACAATTGCTATGCATTATCAGCTATCAAGTCTGGGTTGCATCATATCTACAGTTCTGACCCTGACATAAGATGGCCCCGACCAAAGATGGCATCTTGTACATTATTAGGACGTGGTCAACAACATTGTAACCGGTCAATGTACTCCTACACATGTCTATTCTTTGTCTGTGAATGAAGTCGTGGGTTTTGAGGTTTATCTCATTACTCTCCATTTTATACCCACTTTCATCATCAGCGGACATGGTGGGAGCTTTGACTACGGTTACGTGCGATGGTATTCACCTAGCCTCCACGATGACGGCATAAAAATAAGTAACTCACACCGTCGTGCGATGGTCTTCACCTAGCACTTTAAGAAGACCACGTATTTTTTGGATATTGTAATTTTTCGTTCATCTTGATCACAAACACGGTACACGCATCGCACCACAACTTCTTACCTACCAAAACTCTATTTTGCATCATACAACTACGAATAGCAACAAATCACAATACCCGAGAAATCTTTGTGCGAAAATATTTTTCGGGTACATGATTTGTTGTTATTAATAGCTACAACAGGAGCAAAGTATCTGGAACCGTGGCTTGTTGGGGCTATTTATAGCCCCCAACTCGCGTTCTGTAGAAGGCGAGTTTGGCCACTATTCCTGACATATCATAGAAGTTACGTTTTGTAGAATGCGAGTTTGTCCAAGATTCTTGACGTGTCAGGAAAGTCGCTTTCTATAGAACATAACTTTGGCAAGGATTCCTGACGTGTCAGGGAACTCACTTTTTGTAGAATGTGATTTCCACCTGGTACGAAAAAATAAGAAATATATATATACTAATTAAAAAAATTACAAGTATGAATTAAAATATAAAAAAATAACTGTAACAAATAGCAGAATATATATACTAATTAAAAAAATAGCTCACTTGGTACTTACTACATAATAATTTAATAACTAAATAAAAAAATATTACAGTTCAATTTTTGCAAATACCATAAACTACTAATCACGCCTATGTCCACTAGTACCACAACACGGTGGACACCGAGTTCGATCAGGATTGCGTCGGGGGCGAGTAACATCAACCGGCTCATCCTTATTGTCATCGTCGTCGTCGTCGTCATCATCATCATCATAATTGGTAGTACCACTCGTTCCACCGCCGGTGTTTCTTGGACAATCCCAATTACAAAAATGGTCCCCGCCGGTGAAAACTGCATGAAGGGCACATAGGGTGGACGATAGCTCGAGGCCCCACTCACTATCACCGCAAACTGACCATAGGGGTCTGACATAAAAGGTGTGAAAAAACCTTCAATTGGACTCGAGCATGACTGGAACGATGACTGCATCGAATGTGTGAAGTTCTGCGGAGACATCGGTGGTGGGGTGGCATGCGATGGTGGCAGTAATGGTGACAGTACTTCGGAGGCAGTAGCACGGCATTGATTCGATGATGACACACTGGCAGATGTGTTTCGTGCTCCCATCGTACGTTGAGACCGAGGGCGGTTGCGTTGCTGGCGCCGGTGGACGAACGATCGCTCCTCCAAAGTCAGAATAAATGGCTTCCCATTCGCCAAAAATCACTCCTCGTAGTCATGGATGACCATCGTATCAAACATACGGTACTTACGTTGGGGTTTCCATCGTGGATTTGTGTTGTCCCTCTAGTGAGCGATATAGTTTTGGTGGTGCACCGACCAATCAACCTATCCAACAATATAAAAAATTATTATTCTTTTTAGATATGAATCACGTTAGAGTTAATAAAAGAATGCAGTAAGTATATCAATATTACCTCGGGCTTCCCCTGTCTTGTAAGTTTGTGTAACTCGTCCAGATTTGGAGGGACCGCGAGAATAGGTTGGAAACAACCGAACTGCCATAAGACGCGGTCAATCGGGTGCCACTCAATTGTAGCGTAGGAAACGAGTGGTACAGTGGCCGTCCAAAGAAGCCTTCGTTCAAAAATTCTGTGATGCACTCGTGCACTTCCGGATCCTTGTACGGTTTCCATGAAAACTGCACAATATATAATTAAAGTTAAATAAATTAAAAAAAAATACACCAAAACCAAACTGTTACCTGATTTTTCGCGGATTCATTCTCAATATCCTGTCTAATAATGTCTAGACTGCTAGCAACACCAACATGGGTTAGAGGACCGGTCTGCCTATAAAATAAGATGTATAATTCAAAAATACGTTTATGAAAATAACTAATTTTAATTATAAAAAATTGTATATTTAAAAAAATAAACGGTTTTCTTACCTCCGGCCCAGTTAAAAAACATATGGAGTAGGTTGCCTAAGCTGAGGGCGTAAAAATGGCATTCTCCACCACATCTAGGATTGGAGCAACGTCAAACAACCTCCAATATGACACTTTTCAGGATTAGTGTTCTTACACAGCTCCCGAAATAGACATGTCAGAACTGCGGATCCCAACTCAGTTTACCGGCATCTTTAAAATCCCCCAAATGCCGCAACCAGATCGTGTGCACTTTGTTGAGGGATTTGTCAAGCATTAATACCCCACCAATCATTAGTAAAATATGAGCGCGAGCATATGCCATAGAAACATATATTCAAAAATAATTTCCCATAGCCACTTCATTTTCAGTAAATATTCAAAAAAATATGAGCGCGACCATACATAAAGATTTTAATTATTTCAATAATATTAAATTTCTTTTACCTTCCTCATGTCTTTGTTCGTGTCAGCGGGTAAATTTTTGTAAAATTTTCTCGCAGCCACTTCAATTTCATTTTTCCACTATCAAAGCTCTGCATCACAACCCCTAGCCAATCCAAACATAGGGTATGTCAATCCAAAGTACCGGGATCGCTTATCACCTCTCCATCAACAGGCAAATCTAGGATATACGAAACATCCTGCAGGGTGATCATCGCCTCACCGCAAGGAAGGTGGAACGTGTGTGTCTCCGGCCTCCACCTCTCCAAAGGAGCGTTGATCAATTCAAAGTCTAATTTCGCACCTCCAATAATTTTGGATGCGTGCAAAAATCTGGCGTCCTCCAAATACGGTTCAATCAATGAATCTGGTAAATTCGATACCTGATTGTAAGACACCTCCAAACGTCGTTCCTCCCCTCCCTAAAAAAATTAAACACGCGTAAGTATAAATTAAACTACATAAAAAATTATATAACATGTACGTACATAAAATTAGAATATATAATAAAATAAAAAATAAACAAAATTAAAGTAGATAAAACTTACGTGTCTCCGATGATAATCGAGCACGTGCTTGTGGTCCAACCTTATCAATCCCGCCATTATATCAAACTCGATAAATCAAACGAAAAATTGAAAAAAAAAGAAGATTTGAGAGAGAGTGAATTGTGTTGTGGTGGGGTAAGAAGGGGATTTGGGACCAATTTATAGTGGTAGTCGCACCGGTTAGGGTACGAGGATTGAATAGAACTCGCACCCTGCAGAACGCAAGTTTCTTGAAATCCTAACGCGGTCAATAAATTTTCGACCGTTCTGTAAATTTTCGAACGTTCTATAAATATTAACGCATAACTCACATCCTATGGGACGCGAGTTTTGTTTAATATTTCAAAACCCTAACGCCGTAAATAATTTTCTAACTGTTAGATATTAACGCAAAACTCGCACCCTACAGGATGCGAGTTCAATTAAATTTCAAATAAAAATTTATATTTTCATTATAATTAATATTAAATTAGAACACTCTTTTAACCATTTATCTTACAAATCAAATCTAAATTTCAAAGAGATAGGATTCCATTTATCTTACAAATCAAGTTTAAATTTCAAATAGATTGTATTCCATTTATTATAATTAAATTTCAAAGAGATTGTATTCCATTTATCTTACAAATCAAATAAAAAACGCATTACTTTTTAACCATTTCCCATATTAATTGAAATACTCTTTTTTAATTAATATTAATTTAATTAATGGAACTTGAATCCTATAATTAATTTTAAAAACTATTCCATTAATCGGAACAATCTTTTTATAATTAATATTAATTTAATTAATGGAACTCGAATCTTATTATTGACTTTAAAAATTATTCCATTAACCAAAACAGTCTTCTTTATATAATTAATATTAATTTAATCTACTCTATATAATTAATTTTAATTTATATTGAACTTGTGTCCCGCGCAATGTGATTTCCTTGCTGAAAAAGTCGCATTCCTTGCAACGCAAGTTCCTTTTATATCGCCATTCCGAGAAGCCGACAAATTTTCACCGATTCGTCTGATTATCTCGCAGAAATCGCGTCCTAGCGGATGCAACTTTTATTTATTTTCTTTTTAATTAATGGATAATATAATCTACTTGTGTTTGAAGTCACGTACTGCGCGACGCGTGTTTGAAAATCGCGTCCTGCACGATACGAGTTCTTCCTACGTGAGCAAAATAGGGGGTATTTTTTAAAATATTCTTCTTTGGAGGTATTTGTCCAAATTTTTTCTCGAAAGAAAATATTCAAACCAATTAGCCCCTTGAAAAAAAGTCCCTACAAAGAAATGATTCAATCCCTTTTTCTATTAATTACAATACAACTGACCGAGATCGATTGGTTACAAGTTGAATGTCAGATTCCAAAAGTGTACTAATTGATAAGGTTAATTAAGTAAATCATCATTAAACTTTATTCTCAACTTTATTTCGGTCATTAAAGTTCTAAAACGTTCAATTTACTCACTAAAGTTTAGACATTAAACGTTTTTATTCACTCCTTCATTAATTTTTACGGCGTTGTATGATTTAGACGTCATCTATCGGACACCGTCGTCGGACATCATAGTCGACGACCGTAGACGATAGTCATTTTGTCCATAATTCTATCAGTCATTTCTTATTAAGTCTTATGAACTCGAATCCGGTCTCTACTTGGTCAGAAAGTGCCTCGACATCCACGATCGGACAAAACTTTTTTGATTTTCCTTTCTTTGATCTCTCTCCTCCGTTGTTAGTTGAAGTTCATTTCTCAGTATATTAATTTTCTCGTGCTGATGAAGTTTATGTTCGAATTTTGGAGAAGTTTCTTTATTCGCCAGTAAATGAACGTCGTAAAAAGTTAACGGAGAAGTGACCAAAAACATTCATTGTCTAAACTTCAGTTAGTAAATTAAACGTTTTGAAATTTCAACAACCAAACCCTGTGGCAGCTCCATGAAAAGGCCATCACCCTCGTTCGTTTCGTCTCTCCCGGAACCCTTGTTGGGTGAGGGTCCCACTATGTGGGTAACCCATCACCGGTTGAACCCCAAATTCAAAGGGGTGGTTGCTGCCATATTTATTTTGCTTGACTTTTATAAGCCTTTAACTATGACTTTTATTAGTATATTATAGGCTTGGGCAGAATTTGAAAGAGATTGAAGAAGAAAGCTCAGAAACGTTCGAGAGAAAAATAGGAGAGAAAAATTATTTCCAGCTTTGAGCAGTTTTAATCAACTCTTCGATCGGAGGTCCATCCGTGGTTCGATTGAGCTGATTTTTGGACAGCAGCTAGGAGACTTGGTGATCTTAACTTTGTACGGTCGGATTTTTCATCCGAGACCCGTAGCTTCCGAAATCCCCATTTTACAGCAGCTGCATTTTTGGTGATATTCTCTCATTTTACTCTCTTTTGTTAAAGACTACTTGTTATTAGCCTTGTTGGAGTTGAATGCTTGTTGTAGGTTGGATATTGTAGTTGAACACTTGATTATAGTGGAGCTTTTGATCGGACTCTAAAGTCTCATGGTTTTTACCCTTGATTTAGAGGGGTTTTCCACGTAAAAATATCGGTGTCTCGATTTACTTGTGTTGTGGTTGCATTAAAAATTTGTGGTTGATTAGTGCTGCTAGAGAACATATTTGTAATATTGTGCTTGCCATAATTATTGACTTGAGTTATAGGGAGAGAAAGAACACCGGTTGTGCTTCCGCTTAATTTCGGTTGTTCGGTTTCTTCCCAACAAATTGGCATCAGAGCTTGGTTATTGTGTCAGATAAATATGGAGATTAATACAAGCAAGATGATTATGTTGAATGGCACGAATTATCAACTTTGGGGGAATAAAATGAAAGACTTGTTGTTTGTAAAGGCTTTGCATCTTTCGGTCTTTGCTACTCAAAAACCCGATTCAAAAAGTGATGAGGAATGGGAATTTGAGCATCAACAAGTATGTGGCTATATTCGACAATTTGTTGAAGAAAATGTTTACAACCACATTGATCAGGAGACACATGCTCGCACATTGTGGGAGAAGCTTGAAAGCTTGTATGCTTCGAGGTCGGGTAACAACAAATTGTTTTTGCTAAAGAAAATGATGGCGTTGAAATACAGAGAGAAGGAACGTCTCTGAGCTGACCATGTTAGTGAGTTTCAAAGTGTGATGAATCAGTTGCTTGGTATGGGTGTCAAATTTGATGATGAGATTTTAGGGCTTTGGTTGCTTGCTACTCTACCGGACACTTGGGAGACTTTTTTTGGTCTCACTCATTAATTCTGCTCCAAATGGTATTATTACTTTGGATTTGGCTAAGAGTAGTGTATTGAATAAAGAGGTTAGAAGAAGATCTCGGGGTTCTACATCACAAAACCGAGGTGTTGGTTACCGAGAACAGGGGAAAGAAACAGAAAAAAGATGGCAAGGGTAGAGATAAAAGTCGAAGCAAGTCAAGATTGAGATATAAGAATCTTGAATGTCATCATTGTGGTAAGAAAGGCCATATCAAGAAATATTGCTACAAATGGAAGAGAGAGAACAAAAGCGGTGGTGATAAAAACGATCGAAATGATGATGAAAAATCTGAGTGTATTGCTACTGCTACTCGTGAAGATCTATTGGTCATTTGTTCTGAAAATTTGGTCAACCTAGCATGCGATGAGACTAGTTGGGTGATTGATACTGGTGCTTCAATTCATGTCACGTCGAGGAGGGATTTCTTCACATCTTATACTCCTGGTGATTTTGGAGTATTGAAGATGGGTAATGACGGTTTGATTCCAGTTATTGGCATGGGAGATGTTAGCTTGGTGAGCAATAACGGAACAAAGTTAATTCTCAAGGATGTCAAACATGCACCGGATATCCGTTTGAATTTGATTTCTGCAGGAAAGCTTGATGATGAGGGATTTTGTAACACCTTCAATGAGGGGCAGTGGAAGCTGACTAAAGGCTCTTTGGTTGTGGCTCGAGGAAAGAAGAGCTCAAATTTGTACTTGATGCAGGCTTTGACTTCCAGAGACACTATGAATGTGACAGTAAATGACTCAACTGAGTTGTGGCATAAACGGCTTAGTCACATGAGTGAGAAGGGGCTTAATTGTTTAGCCAATAAGAATAAACTTTCTGGGTTGAAGAATGCCACATTGAAGAATTGTGCTCATTGTCTAGCGGGGAAGCAGAGAAGAGTTTCTTTTAGAAGTCATCCTCCTCATAGAAGATCAGAGTTGCTAGAGTTGGTCCATTCAGATGTTTGTGGTCCGATAAAGGTAAGGTCACATGGTGGTGCACTTTATTTTGTGACTTTCATTGACGATTGTTCAAGAAAGCTATGGGTCTACACTTTAAAGTCGAAAGACCAAGTTTTTGAGGCATTTAAACAGTTTCAAGCGTCAGTTGAAAGAGAAACAGGGAAGAAGGTAAAGTGCATTCGTACTGATAATGGTGGCGAGTACACAGGGCCATTTCATGAGTATTGTATGCGAAAGGGAATTAGACATCAGAGAACACCACCAAAGACTCCACAGTTAAATGGGTTAGCTGAAAGAATGAACCGGACATTGATTGAGAGAGTCAGATGTTTGCTGTCAGATGCAAAGTTGCCAAGATCGTTTTGGGCTGAAGCCTTGAATACAGTGGCACATGTGATTAATCTGCCTCCTAGTGTTCCTTTACGAGGTGATATACCAGACAGAGTTTGGTTTGGTAAAGACGTGTCATATGATCACCTGCGTGTGTTCGGTTGTAAAGCATTTGTTCATGTTCCAAATGATGAAAGATCGAAGTTGGATGTCAAGACTCGTCAATGCATCTTTATTGGTTATGGTCTAGATGGTGAGTTTGGTTATAGACTCTACGATCCAGTTCAGAAGAAGCTCGTGAGAAGCCGAGATGTTGTCTTCATTGAGGATCAGACCATTGATGACATTGACAAGACAATGAAAGAGGATTCACAAGACAGTGGTGACTTGACGGATGTGAATCCAGTTCCCCTGGACCCTTCACCGAATCCTATTCAGGATGATGTACAAGGTGATGTTAATAATGACCAGCAGGACATAGGTGACTTTGATGCTCCCATAGATGATGTTGTGAATGATCAACAACAAGCACCTATAGCTCCACCAGTAGTTTCACTTCGAAGATCTTCTAGACAACGACGATCTTCTGTCAGGTATTCTTCTGATGAATATGTTCTTTTAACTGACGGGGGAGAACCTGAATGTTATGAAGAGGCTATGGAGAGTGAATGCAAAGATCATTGGGTTGAAGCAATGAAAGATGAACTTCAATCCTTGCATGATAACCATACCTTTGAGTTGGTGAAACTACCTAAGGGCAAGAGAGCTTTGAAGAATCGGTGGGTTTACAGGTTGAAGCAAGAAGAAAAGTCTTCATCTCCACGATACAAAGCTAGATTGGTCGTCAAGGGTTATACTCAGAAAAAAGGGATTGATTTTGAAGAAATATTTTCTCCAGTTGTGAAGATGTCCTCTATTAGAACTATATTGGGTTTGGCAGCCTGTTATGACTTAGAGGTTGAACAAATGGATGTGAAAACAGCTTTTCTTCATGGTGATTTGGAAGAAGAGCTTTACATGGAGCAACCAGAGGGATTTGTTGCACAGGGAAAAGATGACTACGTGTGCAGGTTGAAGAAGAGCTTGTATGGTTTGAAGCAAGCTCCTAGGCAATGGTACAAGAAGTTTGAGTCTGTTATGGGGGAGCAAGGCTACAAGAAGACTACTTCTGATCATTGTGTTTTTGTTAAGAGATTCTCTGGTGATGATTTTATTATCCTTTTACTCTATGTTGATGATATGCTTATTGTTGGTCGTAATGCTTCCAGAATTGACAAGTTGAAGCAAGAGTTGAGTAAATCCTTTGCGATGAAGGATTTGGGGCCAGCAAAGCAAATTCTTGGCATAAGGTTGACACGTGATAGAAAGGCCAAGAAATTGTGGTTATCACAAGAGAGGTACATTGAGAAAGTACTTCAAAGGTTTAGTATGGACAGAGCTAAAGCGGTGAATACTCCATTTGCTAGTCACTTCAGATTGAGTGTCAAGCATAGTCCTTCCACAAAAAATGAGAAGGAAGAGATGCAGAAAGTTCCTTACTCTTCAGCCGTGGGCAGTTTGATGTATGCAATGGTTTGCACGAGACCAGACTTGGCTTATGCTGTTGGTACAGTTTAGTCGATTTCTTTCTAATCCAGCAAAGAGCATTGGAATGCAAAGAAGTGGATCATGAGATATCTTCGTGGCGGTTCCAACTTGAAACTTTGTTTTGGTAATGAAAACCTGTTCTTGTTGGATATACAGATTCAGACATGGCGGGGACATTGACTCGAGGAGATCTACTTCAGTTACTTGATCACTTATGCGGGGGGAGTCTGTGGCATGGCAATCGAGATTGCAAAAGTGCGTTGCCTTATCCACCACCGAATCAGAGTTCATTGCAGCGACCGAAGCGTGTAAGGAGATGCTTTGGATGAAGAAATTTGTGCATGAACTTGGCTTTACTCAGGAGAGGTATGTCTTGTATTGTGATAGCCAGAGCGCGATTCATCTTGGTAAGAACTCAACTTTTCATGCTAGATCTAAGCATATTGATGTGAGTTACCATTGGATACGAGATGTTCTTGAAGCTAAATTGTTAGAGCTTGAGAAGATTCATACTGATGATAATGGTGCTGATATGTTGACTAAAGCCTTACCAAGAGGGAAGTTTGAAGCATGCTGCTTGATGGCCGGCATGAAGACATTCCCCACATAGCGGGAGGGGGAGATTTGTTGGGTGAGGGTCCCACTATGTGGGTAACCCATCACCGGTTGAACCCCAAATTCAAAGGGGTGGTTACTGCCATATTTTTTTTGCTTGACTTTTATAAGCCTTTAACTATGACTTTTATTAGTATATTATAGGCTTGGGCAGAATTTGAAAGAGATTGAAGAAGAAAGCTCAGAAACGTTCGAGAGAAAAATAGGAGAGAAAAATTATTTCCAGCTTTAAGCAGTTTTAATCAACTCTTCGATCGGAGGTCCATCCGTGGTTCGATTGAGCTGATTTTTGGACAGCAGCTAGGCGACTTGGTGATCTTAACTTTGTACGGTCGGATTTTTCATCCGAGACCCGTAGCTTCCGAAATCCCCATTTTACAGCAGCTGCGTTTTTGGTGATATTCTCTCATTTTACTCTCTTTTGTTAAAGACTACTTGTTATTAGCCTTGTTGGAGTTGAATGCTTGTTGTAGGTTGGATATTGTAGTCTTGTAGTTGAACATTTGATTATAGTGGAGCTTTTGATCGGACTCTAAAGTCCCGTGGTTTTTACCCTTGATTTAGAGGGGTTTTCCACGTAAAAATATCGGTGTCTCGATTTACTTGTGTTGTGGTTGCATTAAAAATTTGTGGTTGATTAGTGCTGCTAGAGAACATATTTGTAATATTGTGTTTGCCATAATTATTGACTTGAGTTATAGGGAGAGAAACAACACCGGTTGTGCTTCCGCTTAATTTCGGTTGTTCGGTTTCTTCCCAACAACCCTCTCCCAAAAGGGTCACTCTGCTTTCATCCTCCCTTGTCACTGCCAACGTCGCCGCTGCCACCAACTCCGTCACTATTGGCTCCAAGCCTCTGCCTTCTCTCCATCGATCATTCTCTGATCCCACTGCCGCTTTAGAGTTCCAGCGGCCACTCCACCAACACTAAGGTTGAATCTTAATTAGCACTGACTTTGCGTTGACCCTAATTGATACGTAGTGCCATGACCAAATTAGTTGATATGGCTCACACTTTTTAGATTTGTAGTGCCGTGACCAAATTGATTGATATGGCTCACACCTTTTATATTTAGAGGTGGAAGCCAACGTGAATATGTACATTAATTATTAGGAGAGTGCCTTCCACACTCTTTTATCTATGACCTTAGTGGCCATAGTTTTCAGCATCAACCTATTCCCTCCATTGCAGAATTTTGTCTATAAATTCTGCAGATCAAAGGCGTGTGTCCACCACAAGCCTTCTTATCTCAGAGATCATTACTATTTTCTACATATTCCTGCTTCTGTTCATCATGGTTGCCCCTCGCGCTCTTCAACTTTCGTCACTTAACATCATTGAGATACCCCTACAAGTCATCGACACCGAGGAGAACAAGATTCGTGAGCCCAATGTTGTCGAATTCGATTACTCTCAGAGAGGACAATGGCTTCGAGCTGCCATTTTGGGACCCAACGATGGATTGGTCTCCGTTGCATCACTAATGATGGGTGTTGGCTCGGTTAAACAAGACATCATGGCTATGATTATTGTTGGTTTTGCCGGTTTGGTCGCTGGGGCTTGTAGCATGGCGATCGGGGAGTTTGTATCGGTATGCACCCAAAGGGATGTGGAGATAGCTCAAATAAAGAGAGAAAAGCAGAAGGGATCGTCGGAGAGTGTGAATGATGAGAAACTACCGAATCCCGTACAAGCAGCCGTGGCGTCGGCTTTGGCTTTCGCCACCGGTGCGTTGCTTCCACTGTTGGCAGCAGCTTTTACAAGACAGCATAGCGTGAGGGCTGCGGTGGTGGCGGCGGTTGCAAGTGTGGCCTTGGTGGTGTTTGGAGTGGTGGGGGCTTTGCTCGGAGGAACTCCGGTGGCGAAATCGAGTGCCAGAGTGCTTGTTGGCGGATGGTTGGCCATGGGGGCTACTTTTGGGCTCACCAAGCTGGTTGAATCCGTTCATGATATGCAAATTTAATTTACTTTTGCTTCACTGTAAATGGTTTCTTCAGTGACTTGTTTGTCTGAATTGTGTATGAAAATGTCAATGATAATTGCGAAATGCAGTTAAGCTTTATCAATTACATTTTGCATGCGGACCCAGTTAGGATCAAACATAAAAAGAGAGTAATTTTATTTGACTAAACTTTAAGCTAAAAAAGCTTAACACGCTATTATATCAAAAATTTGGGAGGAATATATTGATTAATATCCATTGAAAGAAAACACAAGAAACTGAAGAGTCTAAAATTACCAAACAGAGAAGAGAACGGGGAGAGAAGATGAAACAATGTAGGCTTACAATCAAAACTATGATTGGGCCAGTTGATTAATATAGCCCAACTAACTAACTCATAACAAATTGAATATTTTGTTATACAATTTGTTAAAGTAAACGGGCCTAGGCTAATAGACTAACCGAATGGTGATTTTATATCTTTAATATTCACCCTAATTTTTTTTCTCTTGAGCTTTGATTTATTTTGTTGACCAAACAGTAAGCTACCTTCGAAAACACTGAAATTGAGAGATCTTCAGTGTTTTTGTGAGCACATCAGCAACATGATGTTGAGCAGGAACATAGTTCACTTTCAACTGATTCTGCATGACTCGTTCTCGAACAAAATACAGGTCCAACTCTACATGCTTAGTCTTAGCATGCAAAACAAAGATTGGCTGCCATAACCACTGTACTTTTATTATCATATCAGATTTTGGGAGGAGCACCAAGAGTAATTCCCATGTCCACTAAGAGAGTCTGAACCCGTAATACTTCAGATGCAACATCAACCAAATTGCGATATTCAACTTTCGCAGTAGAACGAGACACTGATTTCTGTTTTTTAAAACTCCATGACACAAATGACCCCCTAGAAAAGTAAAATAGCAAGAAATTGACCTCCTGTCATCCACATCATTGTCCCAGTCTGCATCAGAGAAAGCCTGCAATTTAGGAGAGTCATTTCGAGCAGCAAACCAAATTTCATGATCAAATGTTGCCTGCAAATATCGCATAATACGCTTAACTGCAGCCCAGTGCCCCTCTTTGGGATTCTGCATAAATTGGGCAACTTTGTTGAGTGCAAACGCTATATATGATCGAGTGTGACAAATGTAAAGAAGAATACCTACCAAGCTTCGGTACTGCTTAGCATTTGCATAGTCCAAACCAAGATCCTTACTAAGTTTAGGAGATAAGGCCATATGGGTGTCTACAGGTTTAGTGCTCCTCGTCAATATACTTCTTCTAGCTAAGAAACAGGCCATTTTCATCTCTAAGAGCCTCAACCCCAAAAATAGTGAATTTGACCGAAGTCTTTCAAAGAAAACTTATTATGTAAGTTTTGAATAACAAATGCTATAGAATCTGTGGATGCTCCTGTAACCAGTATGTCTTCTACATAGACTGCTATGTAAGTAAAAACATTTCCACCTTTTTAATGAACAAAGAAGAATCAACACTTGATGATCTAAAGTCAAGAGTGCACAGAAAGTCTCTAAGCTTAGTAAACCAATTTCTAGGTGTTTGTCTTAGACCATAAATAGCTTTTTTAAGTTTTCATACTAGTGGTACACCACCTTCCTCTTTTTAACAAAACCAGTAGGTTGTTTCATATAAACATGTTCCTACAAATCACCTTTCAAGAAGGCATTATTAACATCTACCTGGTGAATCTCCCAGTTGTGAGTAACAGCTAAACACAACAAAGTATTAACAGTGAAGAACCTAATTACATGGATAAAGGTTTCAAAGAAGTCATACCCAGGAACCTGAGCATAGCCTTTAGCTACAAGCCGAGTGTAACCCCGTTGACCCGGCCTAGTCGCAAGACCGAACTGACCGAACCTAATAACGTCTATTTTTTCTTTTTTATATTATCTAAATGCAACATATTAACCTAGGGTGTGCATAATAGCAGCGGGTGAAAACTCAACTCAATCGAGCATCATATTGATATCCTATTGCACACAATTACAATTTAGGGACCAAATTGTAATTCTAGAAAACTATAGGGTCTTAACTCATTTTAAAGTTACCAACCTTTAATCATTCAGGTTTCATGCTCACTTTTCAAAAATCAGCTCAATACAATCATCCAAACACTTACAATTACATACATATCAATCAGGGACCAAAACGTAACGAACAGAAACTTCAAAACACCATATTAACTAACATAACTGTTGACCGTATCGGTACAGGAACAAGTGCATCAGTACGCTTTGGTAATCTCATAATCCTTAATTTCTAGTAGCTCAAAACCATACCGATACGGCTTAAGCGTATCGGTACACATTGCCAAGATACACTACTCGTATTGAAACACTTCCTTGCATATCAAAACATAGACCAAATTTTGTTTGAACCCGTACTGAAATGGTAACCAGCGTACCAAAACGCTGTCCCCAAATCAGCTTACCCATATTGGTACAGAGACACGCGTACTGATACATTTGGACCTGAAATGTCCACTTTTATTGATTTAACTCATTTTGATAGTTCCGATTCTACTTATACATGCTTCAAACATTCCAACCACACTACTAAGGATCGATCCATAACATAACATCACAGAATCATCAACATATAAAGGCAACCATGCTTGAACGAAAGACTAGAGGCATGCTTCCTAAATCACAAGCCAATCAAAGCATGAATCTTAAATCCAAAGCAAAACCAAACAATCGAAGGCCAATTACAAGTCCAAAGCAGCATAACAAACAAGATTTAACAAGGAGTTTAATAATACATCTCCTGGAACAACAACGGAACCCCTCATTGCCCTTATTACTCATAGTCTAATTGAAAACATACTTTCAATATCGAAGTCCTTGGTTCATCCTTGCTTCCTCGCTGGCTTCGATTCGTTAATTCTCTACATTGATGGTAAAAGAGAGCATAAGCACACAAGGCTTAGTGAGGAGTGCTCAAAAACAACATACCATCAATGCATTTAAAACCATTTCCAACATACGTTGAAATTTTCATTTCAATCATCATTTAAGACATCATGCCTTGAAAACCATGCACTTAACACTTTCAAAAACCAGAATACTAAACCATATGCAACATGTATCATAAACCAACAACAAATCCCATTGCTAAAACTCAATTTAAGTCTTCCCATGCATAACAACCATATGCAAAGCTTAAAGAGTAAAACATGTATAAACCATTATTATACATTAACAACCATTAACATGATATATCAACAATTATAATGGATTTCAAGTGATCATTGAACAAGTTCCATTTCCAAAATAGTTCATCGGATACATGGATTCAACAAGTGTCTTCTCGACACTTCAAGCCATCTCAACCGGAATAACAATACAATCATAATCATGGTACAATTGCAACCGGGTATAATTACAACCCACGGGGACACCAACACTAATCATCGGTTAGACTCTTAGCCCACTAATGGGAGTTTTCGGTACCATAAACCCCTCAACCGTTAGGGTACTTGGATGGAGTAATCGGTACACCGTATAAACCCTTCGACATCCAATGCGACTTTTTATAGTGCACTATTAATCCTATGGTTGGCGAACTATATCCAATAACATTTTAAATCACATCACTTGCCAATATAATTCATTATTAACCATGTACCTCATTGTTTTTATATGCATCATTTCAAAACCACTTCCAAAGTAACAACCATGCTTTTAAAAAAGTGTAACTCATACTTACATGGATCACTTACCATGTGTATCCATAAGCATTTCATGATCAAAACCAGTATGTAACATACTTTAAAACATGCTTAAATAGTAGGTATCATGTAATTCAAAACAAGTGCATAAAATTCATTTCGTAAAAGCACGACAGAGAGAGAAATTCCTTATACTTACTTCTGAGTTTAAACCAACATTTCAAACTAAGTTTAAACTCCCATAAACCACCGTTAAATCATTTCAAAGATAAAATCTACGTTCTCACGAAACCTCGATTGCCGACGTGAAATCAAGCGTCCGAAGCCTCCAAAGCTTCACCGATAGCTATAAGATCAATCTCCCCTATTTTGATCACATAGAAATAGAGGATTAATGCATCATCATGTATTCAAATCCTAGCAAAACAATTCCTCAACATTGCTTTGCTAAAAGCTAACAATTGCCATTCGAAAACACCATTGATTACCCTCCAAACTTAACCCAGCCAAAACCTAACAATTCAATCCACTTATAAACATCGATTAACATCTAAAAATCATCTAATATCATCCTTATATCACTAGCATGCGTTAAACCACCACAACTCCTCAAAAACACATAACTAGCAACCTAGAAAATTAGAGATACACATAGCTTTCGGGATTCCAATGTTAAAACCAATCTATTAACATTATTAAACATCAAAATCCTGATTAAAACCAATCAAAAACTCAGCAAAACAGATCCAATTCGAAAATCACAAAATCCCATCCATAAAACCTTGATTTAACAAAATTCCATAATTAAATCAATTGAACTTAATAGAAAACATTTATAAATAGTCAAGAAATTGGGAATTTCAATAAAGAACCTTTATATTGGAGGAGAAAATGAAAATCACCTCTAATCCCTTGCCTTTCCCTTAATTGGCAAGATTGAATTTAAATCTTCAAGAAACAAGTGATGCTTGACACAAAAATCCAAGGAAACCATTTAAAAATCAAAGTTGGATAAGAAGGAATAAATCTCTGAAGATTTTAGAAGATAAAAGGTAGTTTGGTTGATGATAAAGTGGAGATAAAAGTTGGGAGCCAAAAGAAGTTACGTAAGAAAAATGTTTTGTTTTAATAAAACTCTTTCTATTAAATCCTCATCATCCTTAATTAATATTTACTTAAAACACATTTTAAAATAGACTAAATTAAGGGAAGAGGCTGATTAAAAGAATTGGCCAAATAGCTCATTAAATATTCTCTGCCATAGGATCTAGAAGTTTGCCATAGGATCCAGATTTCGGCAGTTTCTCTGCCGCGCTGGCCGCCGCTCGCCAGTGGCCGGTATATCCAAACAAACCTAAAAGTGATCATCTTTTCATTTTAAAAACAAATCCCACCTCCGTTTTGCAAAAATTGGACCCCTTTTCCTTTCAAACCCAAAAAACGAATATAAAACCCTTTAAAAAACATTTTTGACGTCCATGTCTTCTGTCGATTTGCTATGCAAGGCCATGGATGGGCCATGAGGCTCCTCAACCACAAGGAGGAGGATGGACACGACAAAAACCGAATGGCCGAAGGTAAAATCTAAACCACCTTCCGTGTTTTTTTATGTGTATGCTTTGAAGAGATAATGAAATGAAGAGAGGTACCTCTGAAGGTGTTTTTCTATTGCTTGCTTTCTGAAATTTCCCCTTGCAATGCTTCAGGTTACAATAGTTAGGGTTTTCTATTTTTTATAGCTTGAAGTTACATCAATTTAGCATTTGTACAAAAATTGAAACAAAAATTGCTATTGGTTGCTGTTAATTCCGTTCGCTGGATTCATGTTGCTCTAATTTTTTGTTGGTTTGTCCCCTGCCATATGAGATTTTGAAACGGTTCTGACATTTATTTTTTTCCTAGTATGTGAGGAGAGGAGGAGGGGACCAGAGAGAGGATCGGCTTGGGGAATAAGTCTCTGATGTGGCCGTCGACATGGCAGATCGACGGTGAGGTGGTATTGGGCCATTGGGTCCTTCGGTCAACGTGGAGGCAGAGCTAGGAGATGAACTAGCGTGTGTGGCCTCAACGCGGGTGATGAAGTGTCGTGCACGCGCGCGTGAGGAGCTCCAACCATCGCGCGTGGGCACGTGCTGGTTGCTGGACCATTCGATGTGGCGATCTGGATCTAACGGTGGCTGATGGGGTGGCTGCAAAAGAAAATCAAGGGATTAAACTAGGTTTTTTTGTTTAGGGCCTTATTGGGCTAAGTATTGTAAATGGAATGAGTTATTTTAAAGGACTTGGGCTCTTTTACTATATTATAAGTTTATAGTTTTTTTTGTTTTGTTTCTTTTCTGATTTTAATTTAATAATAGCAAAAAAGAACAATAGTGATATATAACAAATGATAGGAAACGATAATAATAATAATAGAAATATAATAGATAGTAATAATAAAAGATAAAATGATACTAGTAACAATGAGATAATATATATATATACGGTAGTAATGTAACAATATTTCTCAATAATAACAATGATAGTATTTAAGAGGTAATAATAATAACACAAAGAAAATAATATACTATAGTATTTAGGGGTTTTCTTTTAATTGAATGATAATAAATAACGAAGCATAGATGTATACTTAATTAAAAAAGTATTAATAAGTAACTATTTTTTTGGGTTTTAAGATTGAACAATTGTAACAACATATAGAAACTCTAATAATGATATATCTTTTAAAATGACAAAGCTCATTACACATATTCTTTAGAGATGGTAATATTATATACATAAGCCTGTTATTTTGAAAACAAAAGAAAAATAAAACGGATCCACCCCGGACAAAATTAGTGATTACAACTGCCCCACTTTGCTTATGATTGTGGAACAAGAATAAAGCAAAGACTATAAGCACTAATTTTGTCCTACTTCCCTGTTGGACGATTTGCTCTTCCGAAATGGCAGCGAGCAAATCCAAATAACTTGTTTTCCCTGAGCGGCAGAAAACAAACTGAGTGATGCTGGTAGGTTCATCCGAAGTGGCAGCAGACAAACCAACTAGCCTTCAAACGACTCATTCTTCCAAAATGGCATTGAATGAATCAAATAACTTTGCTTTCCCTAAGCGACAAAAAGCAAACTGGGTGGCACTGGTAGGTCCTTCCGAAGTGGCAGTAGACGAACCAACTAGCCTTCAAATGACTCATTCTTCCGAAATGGCATTGAATGAGTCCAAATGTCCTTGATTTCCCTAAGCGACAGAAAGCAAATTGGATGGTGTTGGTAGGTCATTCCAAAGTGGCAGCAGACGAACCAACTAGCCTCCAAACGACTCATTATTTCGAAATGGCATTGAATGAGTCTAAATGTCCTTACTTTCCCTAAGCGAAAGAAAGCAAATTGGATAGCGTTGGTAGGTCATTCCGAAGTGGCAGCAGATAAACCAGCTAGCCCTTAAAGAATTCTTCCTCTTTGTCCTTTGCTCCTTATCTAAGGAGGCATTTACTCTTCGTTGTGATTAAATATAAAAAAGGAAGAAGTGCCAAATTTGTGATGAAATGAGTTAGCATGCCCCTAACCTTGGAATGTCTAACTAAATATGATGCATGAGCATAGAAATTTTAGAATCCCTCAAGCAATTTCTCTTTTTTCCCCCTCGTACTTGTGTCATTCTTTTTCTCTTCTTCGCGATGGTGGTACTTCCTTCCTTGCTCGGGTTCACCCCGCATGCCCCTCTTTAAGTTCTCGAACCTCTTGTTCTAAAGCGCCTTTTTAGGTTTTCACTTTAGAGAATTTTCCTTTTTCTTTTTCTTTTCTTTTCTTTTTTCTTTTTTTCTTTTCTTTTTCCTTTTTCTTTTTGTTTGTTTTTTCTTCCTTTTTTCATTTTTTTCATTTTCTTTCTTTTTCATTTTTTTGTCTTCTTGGGCACCCTTGCAGGTTTTCGCCCACGGTTCCTCGGGCTTTAGTACTAATAGTGTTTGATGCATTTACACGATAGATCATCAACTTTGACTCTGATGCCTTCTTGTCGCAATTTTGGCGATCTCCTTTCCTATTCGGGAATAGACTTGCACTCAATAGGTTAAATCATAGTAATGCCAATAAATCCTTTGCTTTCTATTCTATGTCAATCCACCCGTGGAATAAAAGAAACTAAAATATAATTTTATTAATCAGGATAACTTGGAAAGTCATGGAAAACATGAAAAGAGAGAAAAAGGTATAGAAGATGTCAACTGTATGAATGACGTGGGCCTATCAACTTCGACAGATCTCTCCCTAACTATCTTTGGTTATTTCCAACGATATGAAGACCGAAGCTAAACCCTTTAACCAAGATGAGGCTCACCAGCTGGTTGTTGAAACTTAATTCTATCCGAATCGTCCTTTTTTGGATTTTCAATTCAGATCCTCCTTTGGTTTTAAGGCGCCCACTTTTGGGTTTTCACCTTAAACCCCCTTTTCACTTTTCTCTCTCTTTTTTAAGGATAATACTTCTTGACAAAATCTG
Organism: Hibiscus mutabilis; assembly: GCA_019671005.1. Taxonomy (NCBI): domain Eukaryota; kingdom Viridiplantae; phylum Streptophyta; class Magnoliopsida; order Malvales; family Malvaceae; genus Hibiscus; species Hibiscus mutabilis. The sequence continues at coordinate 30,220,800 of CM033711.1, read as the reverse complement.
AATTTACGAGGTTAGACAATTCCCTTTCGTCCATCTCCATCAGAATCAGCGCCCCCCAGAGAATGCCTTCTTGACAACGTAGGGCTCTTCCCAATTGGGCATCCATTTTCCCCGAAAGTCTTTTTGATTCAACAAGATTTTCTTGAGCACCAGATCTACCTCATGAAACTCCCTTGGGTGAACTTTTTTATTATAAGCTCGCATCATTCGCTTCTGATACATTTGATTATGAGAAATAGCTTTTAATCTTTCCTCATCGATGAGGTTCAGCTGGTCAAACCTGGCTTGCATCCATTCAGCTTCATCCAACTTTACTTCGTTCAAAATCTGTAGTGACGAGATTTCCACTTCAACGGGTAGCACTGCTTCGGTGTCGTTTACTGAGGAATACGGCGTTGCCCCGGTAGAAGTTCTCACGAATGTCTGATAGGCAAATAAAGCAAAAGGGAGCCTCTCATGCCAATCCTTGAATATCTCTATAGTTTTTGCTATGATCTTCTTAATATTCTTATTTGCCGCTTCTACTGCTTCGTTAATCTTAGGGCGATAAACACTAGAATTATGGTGTACAATTTTAAATTGTTCACACACCTCGGTCATCATCTTATTGTTCAAATTGGAAGAATTATCGGTGATGATCATTTCGAGCATACCATGTCGACAAATAATTTCCTTCTTGAGAAACTTGTAGATTGTCGCTTTCGTAATACTAGCGTACAAGGTGGCTTCCACCCACTTGGTGAAATAATCGATGGCCACTAGGATAAAGCGATGCCCATTGGAAGCCTTTGGATGTATCTGACCAATGACGTCCATTCCTAGGTAGCAAAGGGCCACGATGAATTCATGGTGTGAAGAGGCACCAGCAGAGAATGTATCTTATCGGCGTAGATTTGACATTTGTTGCATTTCTTCGCATAATTGATGCAATCCCCTTACATAGTTGACCAAAAATCGCCATATCTCATGATCTTCCTTACCATTGAGAACCTGCTGGCGTGGGTCTCACATAAGCCTCCGTGAACCTTCGTTAAAATGGTTTTGGCTTCCCGAGCACCGAAACACCTTAACAGTAGCTGATCCTTGCTTTTTTTGTACAAAGTTTCCCCGTCAAGGACATACCCCGAAGCTAACCTTCTGATAGTCCTTTTGTCATTATCGTCTGCCCCATTGGGATAGGTATGGGACTTGATATATTGGAGGATGAAAAAATACCATGGGTTGTCGTCCTACTCTTCTTCCAAATATAATAATAGGCTTGTACCTCAAATATCTGTATTTCGATTGGACCCATCTCAGCTACTCTGCTTACTTCGAACACAGCGGCCAGAGTTACCAAGGCGTCGGCCATCTGATTATTCTCTCTTGGCAAGAAAGTGAAACTGATATCTTCAAAATCCTTGGCCAAATCTTAGATCAAGTCATAGTACTTGATCAGCTTCAGATCCCTAGTCTCCATTCTTTCCGAAGCTGATTGATTACTAAAGAATAATCTCTGAAAACTCAGAGTACCTTGACCTCCTTCTCCACGGCTGCTCAGATTCCCATGACACAAGCCTCATACTCGGCCATATTATTGGTGCAAAAGAAATCCAACCTACTTGTGGAAGGGTTGTAAACATTTACAGTGGATACCAAAACTACCCATACTCTGTGGCCTAAGGCATTTGATGCCCCATCAAAATAAAGCCTCCAACCTTCATTCTCGGTAGTAGAGGCCTCTTCCGGCAGATCACAGATCAGATCTTCATCTGGGAAGCTAAAATTCAATGGATCATAATCATCTGAGGCATGACTTGCTAAAAGATCTACCACCGCACTTCCTTTTACCGCCTTTTGACTTACATAAACAATGTCAAATTCTGACAAAAGCATCTGCCAACGGGCCACTTTCTCGATTAATGTTGGTGCTTCCATTAGAAACTTCAATGGATCTATTCAATAAATCAAATAAGTGGTGTGATACAGCATGTATTGCCGGATTCGCTTAGTAGCCCATACCAAGGTGCAACATAACCTTTGGATCAACGAGTAACGGGTCTCACATTCGGTGAATTTCTTGTTCAAGTAATAGACCGCTCTTTCCTTTTTCCTTGTGTCATCGTGCTGCCCCAACACATAGCCCATAGAGTTTTCAAAAATGGCCAAGTATAAAATCAATGGCTTATCTGGTATTGGTGTTACTAAGATTGTGGGATTGGCCAGATACTTCTTGATCTTCTTTAGCGCTTCTTGACATTCTTCATCCCAAACTCATGGGTTATTCTTTCGGAGTAGTCTAAAGACGGGGTCACATTTATTGGTCAGCTGAGATATGAATCGGGAGATCCTAAATTGCCTTCACCTTATCAGGATCAATCTCAATGCTTTTTTAACTTACCATGAAACCTAAGAGTTTCTTGAATGTTACCACAAACGTAAATTTGGTGGGGTTGAGCTTTAATTGATATTTCCTTAGCCTCTAGAAGTACTTTCGCAATTTTTGGAGGTGCTCCTCTTTGGTTCGGGACTTGGCTATCATGTCATCCACGTACACCTTGATCTCCTTGTGCATCATGTCATAGAACAAGGTCACCATGGTTCTTTGATATGTCATCCCAGCGTTCTTCAACCCAAAAGGCATCACCTTGTAACAAAACGTCCCCTATATGGTCACGAAAGTGGTCTTCTCCATATCTTCGAGATGCATTTTGATCTGATTATACCCCAAGAAGCCATCCATAAAGGAAAACCAAGCATGCGCCGCGGTATTGTCAGCTAGAGTATCAATATGAGGCAAAGAGAAATTGTCTTTGGGGCTCGCCTTATTAAGGTCCCTATAGTTTATACACATGCGTACCTTCCCATCCTTCTTCGGCACCGGCACTATGTTAGCCACCCATTCTAGGTACTTAAAGACTTCTAAAAATCTAGCCTCAAACTGTTTCTTTACTTCTTCTCTAATTTTCAGCAACATGTCTGTCCTCATTCTCCGAAGCTTTTGTTGGATAGGCTTGCATGCTGGTCTAATAGGGAGTTTGTGTGTTACAATATCTATGTTTAGGCTTGGCATATCCTTGTACAACCATACGAAAACATATTTAAACTTTACAAGCAATCCAACCAAATTTTGCCCGACTCCTGGTGAAAAGGTGCTTCCAATATTCACTTCTTTCCTTTCTTCATCGGTCCCCAAATTTAAAACCTCTATCCTTTCTTGGTGTTGGAGGATTTACCTTTCTTCACTAGCCATCATTCTTAGCAGCTCTTCGGGAATCTCTCCATCCTCTTCTTCTACCTCTGCCAAGTACGTGGGTCGTTCAAAATATACCTCATGATTGGGTTCCACATCATTCATACAGTTTATAATAAGAGGCCTGCATGATTTTGAAAGTGCGTATTGGGAAAGGAAGAGTGTAGCTTATGATGTAAATGAGTATATATAAAAGTAAGCGAAGGGATGGATAAATAAATAAATAAATAAGTAAGTAATTAATGAATAATGAAATGAAATGAATGTTGTGTTTGCCATTTAAGAAGGAAAATGTAGACATAGTCTATTTCATTTAAAGTAGATAGATATGACATAGCTGCCCTTTTTACAAAGGATATCCGTTACTTTCAGGTAAAAGTAATGTGATCGTTCTGAGCATTACTTTGACTTGTTCCTAGAAAAAGCCAGTACGTCCCCAAAGGTCCAGTTGTTGAGCTTATCTTCTGGGAGGCAAGGGCGAATCTTGGCCAGAAATTGATTGGCCTCGCCCTCGTCGCCAATCATGTCCACGTCCATCTCTTCAAACGCTTCACTAATTAACTCTTCCTAGAGGCGCCCCTCGCCTTCTCGTCTTGCTGACTGGATATCCACCTCCGAATTTCGAATTTCTCCATATATAAAGGTGCCATTGAAGTCACCATAGATGATAGGGGCCTATAGGATGTCCTCCCCTTTAAGCCTAGCCTTCTTTTGCTCTTGCTTCCTCTTCCACTATTACCTTTTTTGTAAGAAATTTGGCTTGTAACCGAGTCCGAAGCTGTCAACATTGTAGATTACCTTGATGGTTCGAAGGCATCCTTGCAAATTCTTTCCCAAGCCTTTCCTTTCTTTGCTCCTTTACCTAGGGTTTCGTACACCACCATCTTAGTGCAATTGGACAAATTCAGGCATAGAATCCTGCTTCCTTCGACAACAAAGGTAGCATTGACAAGTTCCAAGGCCCTGAAGGTACACTTCATTACTTCCTCATCGGTGTGGATGTATGGTGTGTCCGAAGTCATTGAGGCGACGATATCTTCTTCGGCATTTACTATCACTAATTTTCCCTCGGTGACAAACTTTAGCTTTTGATGGAGCGAGGATAGAACAACGTCGGCTGAGTGTATTTATGGCCTCCCTAATAAGCAGTTGTAGGATGGTCGAATATCCATAACCATAAAACTGACAACGTATTTGATAAGTGTTCAAAAGTACTATTTTTATTACCCTTTTTACTCACATTATTGTTAGACTTAAGCTCATATTAGTTGCATAATTAGTCATTCATGCATTAATTCATGTTTCTTTCCACCGTTGAGCTTGATTACATAACTTGGTGATTTTTGTGGAAAAAGATGCTGCTTTGGTGTGTTTTTGTGTGTGTATGTGCAGGATCACTTGCCAAAGCAATGTTGAGCTAGTTGCCAGGGCAATGCATGAAGGAGACGCCGAGCCAGTTGCCATGGCATTTGTCGACAAAGACAAAATGCAATAGGGATGTCGAAATTAATGACTTTACAAGCCCAAGATGACATGGAGCAAGGCCCAAGCCCAAAGGAATTTGATTGCCATGCAGAGATTAAAGAAGAATTAAATTCCAAGAAGATAGGAGAAGTTCTAATAGGAATAAAATTATAATAAAGAATTATATTCTTTAAAGATAATTTAATTCCAACTCAAACTCCTCCTCAAAGAAGGACTTTGGCCTAGCCCTATAAATAGCAAGGAGATTTCGACAATCCAAGAAAAGGAGAGCAAGAGGGAAATTTCGACAAGATAGCAAGGAGGGGAAATTTCGACTTCTTCTTCTTCTTTGCTTCTATTAGATTCATGGTTTGGGGATTATTCTTTGTATATCTTTTTGAACCCAACCATGAACTAACTTGTTTGGTTGGGGTTATTGTGTTTTGTTGTTGTGAGAAACTATTGGTTTTTGTTTAGGTAATAAGAGTTTGCACTTTTCTATTTCAAGGTTTATTCATTCTTGATTCTTATTATTGTTTTTATGAGTGAATTGGGAGAGGATCTCGTGATTTCATCCATTTATCTAATATCGGGAGAGTTAGATTCAAGAAACGAATGAATATGATCTTTATTCAATCCAATGATGGTGAAGATTAATCCGGCTTAGGAATAAGTTAAGGATTTCAACGGCTAAGAGGAGCGCAAGATTGGTTGTTGTTCACCCTTGATTCACGCAGGGATGTATTATCAAGGCATGCACAAATAGCTAGAGTTTCGACTTAGGGATAAGAAGAAACCATTGAAGAACGCTCTGCCGAACCTTGAAGTTGCTGCCCAGACGCCCAAGTAGTTGCCCAACTAGTTGCCCAGGCAACCATCGATTAGTTGCCAAGGCAACCCCGTTATTAGTAAGTTGCCACGGCAACTGAGTTGCCCGTGCACTCTTTTACCAAGACGATCCAATCGGCTATCACACCTCAACTCACGATAACCTGGCCTATCTCTCTCTCATTCGATCTCATCTTTTCTTTTACTTTATTGCTTTCTAGTTTAGTTATTAGTTAAACACCTACAATCCTTTAATTGTGTTTTTACTTTTCACAAGCAGATAACTTAAGCAAAGTGGCCCAAACCAATCCCTGTGGAGACGATACTCGATACTCATATCACTTTATTACTTGCGACGTGTATACTTGCACAATTGCGTAGCACTTATTACGCGCAACAAGTTTTTGGCGCCGTTGCCGGGGATTGGCAATTGGTGTTAGTTGTTTTTGTTATTGCATTTTTTTTATTAGTTTTACTAACTTTTCTTTTTGTTTGTTTTATTAAAAAAATAGGTGCGCTACAAGTTAAGGGACATCAACATGTCGGGAAATAAAAGCCAATCTATTCGAGAGATGATGTTGGAAGATATGAATCAATCCAATCAAGAGTTCCTTACACCCTTTGATGATTACCTATACCAACCGAGAAAAGCCCAAAGAACTTATACCGTGGAAAAATCTTGTGCTATGTGTGGAGAACATCATGTGTTTGAAAATTGCCCTCACATTTTCGGTGCATATAACTACATGGAGGACCATAGAGGGAACCAGCAGCAAAATTCTTCATGGTATGGTCAAAAAGCTCAAAAATTTTTTTACCATAACAATTTTGTCGCAAAGAATGATATGCCCATGGCAATGTAGTCCTTTTCAAGAGCATTCCAATTCCTTGGAGGAAACGTTACTAGCTTCATTGGCTAGACTTGACGGATCAATTGAAGAGATTCGAGAGCTATCAAAATCTATGGATACGAGGATAGCTCAGTGGGATGCAACCTTAGGGGATTCAAGATCAATTGGGGAGATCCACATATGTCATGGATAACATGCACCAACAATTCATTCCTAGGGATACTGACGTCCCAAGGCAAGAGGATAAGGAGCAATACAAAGAAATCTCTCCGATGTGTGAGGAACAACTAGAACCTCAAAGTCAAGAGGATGCCAATGAGAGAGACTGCCCAACACATGATGAGCTTGAACAACAAATTGCCTCGGCAATGATTGAGGAGCCTGAACGAGCAATGCCGCGACAACACTCGGTGAAGCCGAGAACAACAATACTACAACAAAAATTACGAGGAACCCGATACCCGAGGTTACACAACGTTGATGTTGAAGCGAGAATCAGAGATTGCTCTCATCTACGATTGCCACGGCAATTACACGACCACATGCAAGATCAACGAGATGATAATACTTTGCCAATGGAATATGAGCAGGTAATAGTTGAACCTTTTGAATTCTTTAAAAACTCACCTCGTCCATTGCAGGTATGTCTTGAGGAACCGAGGTTGGTAGATTTGAAGCCATCAAATCTCTACGATGGAGATGTTTGAGAGGCCAAAAAAAAAGGTGTTTGGATTCATAAAGCTCTTGAGAAAATTGATTCTTCCCTTGACTTAGAGCAAAATTTGATAACTGATTGCCACGGCAATTGGCTTGAGCAAAGAATTGCCATGACAACAAAGGCTACATCCAACCATGATAGAAGTCGACAAGAATGAGGTAATTGAATGGTTGAGAATGGATATAATTTTTCTTATTAATATATTTGTGCCTTCAGGAATAGTAGCAAGGTGGAGAGTATACATGGACTACAAGCGAACAAAGAAGAAAGACACCTCCACCATGGTAACGCAAAAGGGAGTAGTGGCAAGCACATTTGCCAAACTCTTTTTGGGCAATATTATCACCCGATGGAGGGTGCGGATGGACTATAAGAAGTATCGAAAACGGCAACCTTCAACACCGCAACAACTCCCGATACGCACGCCTCGCAACCATGGACGCCAAGACGCCTCGGCAACCCCTGACGCCTCGGCAACCATGGATGTGCATGCCTCGGCAACCCTCGACGCCACGGCAACTACTGATACATTTATTTTTATTTTTATTTTTTGAACTATTTTGTTCTATTATTTTTTGTTATTTTTTCTCTTTATTTTTTTAGGATATATTTTATTTTTCTTCATTATCTTTAGTTTCCAGGTTTTTTTTTATTTTCTTTTCCACAACAAGACTCACAACCACCATGATAAGGAAATTTACTGCCGACTACTCGCCACAACAACCACAACGGAAATCAGCGATGCCCAGCAACAACAATGGCTTCGCAACTATCGATGCACATGCAAGTAAACCTGCATCGGCAAACATGGACCAAATCAAGGCAATGCTATTCACGCGGTACCAGCCACAAGCATTCAACCACTGACCGAAAATTGAATCAAGCAAACGGCACGAAGGAAACTCATCAATCGAGGTGACGACCTCTCTGACTAACTCATTTCATTTAGTTTCTTTTAAATTTTGTTTCACTCTTACATGCATTGAGGACAATGCTTCTCTCGTTTGGGGGTGTTGGTTTCTAGTTAGTTTCATGTTTAGTTGCATTCATCTTTAGCAATCACATATAGGTTGCATATGTTACTTGCCATGCCTTTAATTTGATTTAATTGCTTAAGACTTGTTGAATATCCAATGATGAATTTTTGCCACTTTATAATTGAAATAACCTTTAATTTTAGGATTGCATGAAAAGAACTTAGAGTTTTACTATGATGCTGAATTTTTTTACACGTTTGTGGGTTGTTGATTCAAAGAAACTTAGTGAACTTAGGTTGCTTAAAATTTGGGTAAATTTAAAATTGAAAATTAAAAGTTAATTTCTTGCTAGAGGTGCCCAAAACTGCTCTCTAGTAGTAAATACACTTTCTTGCTAGAGGTGCCCAAACTGCTCTAGTAGTTAATGCACATTAAAGAATCGCTAGAGGTGCCCGAAATTGGCTCTAGTCGACTAAAATAAAATGAGAAATTGCTTACTTTGCTGGAGGTGCCCGAAATTGGCTCTAGTGAAAATAAAAATAAATACCCCGATAATTGAATTAATAAAAGCCTGTAGTTCACATAGAATCTTGAAAATCAACTTGTTCACAACTACGCACACACATTGTCACGAGCACTATAGTTTGGTTCCGGGTAATTTTTGTGTTATCCGAAAAATTAAAAGGTGATCATACTTTGTGCCACGGTTCCGAGGTTTGAATTCAAGTTTGAAGCATGTCTTTGATGATTAAAGTCTTGGCAGGTAATTGTTAGTTTGCATTGCTTGAGGACAAGCAATAGTTCGAGTTTGGGGGCGTGATAAGTGTTCAAAAGTACTATTTTTATTACCCTTTTTACTCACATTATTGTTAGACTTAAGCTCATATTAGTTGCATAATTAGTCATTCATGCATTAATTCATGTTTCTTTCCACCGTTGAGCTTGATTACATAACTTGGTGATTTTTGTGGAAAAAGATGCTGCTTTGGTGTGTTTTTGTGTGTGTATGTGCAGGATCACTTGCCAAAGCAATGTTGAGCTAGTTGCCAGGGCAATGCATGAAGGAGACGCCGAGCCAGTTGCCATGGCATTTGTCGACAAAGACAAAATGCAATAGGGATGTCGAAATTAATGACTTTACAAGCCCAAGATGACATGGAGCAAGGCCCAAGCCCAAAGGAATTTGATTGCCATGCAGAGATTAAAGAAGAATTAAATTCCAAGAAGATAGGAGAAGTTCTAATAGGAATAAAATTATAATAAAGAATTATATTCTTTAAAGATAATTTAATTCCAACTCAAACTCCTCCTCAAAGAAGGACTTTGGCCTAGCCCTATAAATAGCAAGGAGATTTCGACAATCCAAGAAAAGGAGAGCAAGAGGGAAATTTCGACAAGATAGCAAGGAGGGGAAATTTCGACTTCTTCTTCTTCTTTGCTTCTATTAGATTCATGGTTTGGGGATTATTCTTTGTATATCTTTTGAACCCAACCATGAACTAACTTGTTTGGTTGGGGTTATTGTGTTTTGTTGTTGTGAGAAACTATTGGTTTTTGTTTAGGTAATAAGAGTTTGCACTTTTCTATTTCAAGGTTTATTCATTCTTGATTCTTATTATTGTTTGCGAGTGAATTGGGAGAGGATCTCGTGATTTCATCCATTTATCTAATATCGGGAGAGTTAGATTCAAGAAACGAATGAATATGATCTTTATTCAATCCAATGATGGTGAAGATTAATCCGGCTTAGGAATAAGTTAAGGATTTCAACGGCTAAGAGGAGCGCAAGATTGGTTGTTGTTCACCCTTGATTCACGCAGGATTTATTATCAAGGCATGCACAAATAGCTAGAGTTTTCAACTTAGGGATAAGAAGAAACCATTGAAGAACGCTCTGCCGAACCTTGAAGTTGCTGCCCAGACGCCCAAGTAGTTGCCCAACTAGTTGCCCAGCAACCATCGATTAGTTGCCAAGGCAACCCGTTGTGCAAGTTGCCACGGCAAATGAGTTGCCCGTGCACTCTTTCCAAGACGATCCAATCGGCTATCACACCTCAACTCACGATAACCTGGCCTATCTCTCTCTCATTCGATCTCATCTTTTCTTTTACTTTATTGCTTTCTAGTTTAGTTATTAGTTAAACACCTACAATCCTTTAATTGTGTTTTTACTTTTCACAGTGCAGTAACTTAAGCAAAGTGGCCCAAACCAATCCCTGTGGAGACGATACTCGATACTCATATCACTTTATTACTTGCGACGTGTATACTTGCACAATTGCGTAGCACTTATTACGCGCAACAGTATTCGGTAGGACCAATGAGCATGGGTACTTCTCTCTTCCCGACCACATCCCTCTAGGTCCCATCGAAGGCTCGCACAGTACTATGATAGGGCTGCATATATGAACTGTCAATCAATAGTCGTTGTAAAGTAGCTAACGGTATAACATTTAGCGCGGAGCCATTATCGATTAGCACGCCTGGTAATACATGACCTTTATAGTGGATGGTGATGTTTAGGGCCTTAGTGGATCCGTACCCTCCCCGGGATTTCGTCATCACCAAAGGTAATATAATTAACGTTAGTAATATGGCTGATAACCTGATCCAACCTCTTAACTGAGATATTCTTTGCAACATAGGTCTCGTTCAAAACTTTCAGCAGGGCTTCACGATACTTCTCAAAGTTTAGTAAGAGGTCCAGTATGGAGATTCGAGTTGGTTGTCTCCGAAGCTGGTCAATGACGTTGTAGTCGCTGTGCTTTAAAAACCTCAAAAACTCTTGAGCTTGAGTTTCTATGACCGGTTCTTTAATTCTTGGCGGTAGGTCGTCTCTGGAAACTTTCTCGGGTTGAACTTCGGCCTCCTTGTCTTTCTCATTTGCTTCCTCCGGTGTGTTTAGGTCCTCTAGAGCATAGCATCTGCCACTCCTCGTGAGATTCCCTACATCTTTTACCTCTTCGGTCCCTGGTTCCAAAGGTTCTTCTAAAACGGGTATCTTCCCTACTTCTATGTTTCCTCATTTCGTGCAAACTAGAGAAACCCGGTATTGCAATGCCTGTAGTGTAGTTCCAAGGAACCATCTTCGTATCCTTGAAAGGAAACGACCTCGGAGAAGCGATTATCATCTTGGGGGCTACCTTTGGTGTGCTTGTTTCGCTTGGCTTGAGACCAAGGACGAGTGGTCTCTTGGTGCTATACTTGGTTTCCTGGTTTTTCGATGCGCAAACTTCTACTTCCTTCCTTCCTCTTTCTTTCTTAAGAAACTCAATCTCTTTCTTATCCATCATAGCTTGTATCAGCTGACGGAACTCCTCATAGTCTTGAATCTCGTGGTCTCCTGACTGATGGTACTCACAATATGGGCCACATCCTTCTTTCACCAACACCATCCCCCGATCGATGAGGCGTGCCATGCATAACTACTAAAAGACCCATCTCAAGGGAGATTGGACCTCTGACACATCCTTCTTGGCTCTCCCGAGGTACTCAGTTTCGATAGTATTCACGCCTTGACCTCCATTGATTTGGCAGATGTTTGTTGGTTGTGCTCAGTTCTCCCAACTGTAACACTCTGGTTCAAATCAAGTTTTGAATAAACTTCTTGAAAGCCAAACAATTTTCAATTAAATGCCCTAGAACATCGGCATAGTACTCACAGTGTACCTTCGGGTCATACTATATGGGGTAAGGTGGATTGTAAGGAGTGACATGATAAGGATGAACTAAATCCACCTTATATAATTGTGAGTATAGCTCCTTGTAAGAGATCGACAAAGGGGTGAAGGGTCTCTCATTCTTCTTCTTCTTCTTCTTGGGTCCCTTATCTTCTCTCTTACTGATGTTTCAGGAATTTCCCGTCGTGGCTTGAGGCTGAGAAATGATGTAATTCTTGGTTACCTCGAAGATATTGGCATTGTTCACCTCATGGTCCTTCTTCTTGTACTGCTTACGTGGATGGTCCCCTCCATCGATCTTTCCGCTCTTGATGGCCGCTTCAATATGTTCGCCAGTCATGATTATCTCTGTAAAATTACTGATAGGGTTACTGATTAATCAATCATAAAGCGTCCCTTTTAGATTATCCACAAACATCGAGGAGATCTTGTGCTCGTGAAGCGGCGGTTGAACTTGTGTTGCCTCACCACGCCATCTCTGAGCGTATTCCCGAAGAGTCTCGTTGCGCTTCTATTCCATACCTTGAAACAGAAGTCGGTTGGGGACCATGTCGGTTACATGCTTATACTGATTAGTGAAAACTTTCGTCAGATCCCTCCATGACTTAATTTGGGCCCTGGTCAGTTGATTATACCATATTGAAGCAGATCCTACTACAATGTCCTGAAAATAGTGAATTAGGAGCTTCTCGTTATTGGTAAATCTAGCCATCTTTTGGCAAAACATCACTATGTGAGCAGGCGGATAGATGGTTCTATCAAACCTTTCAAAATCGGGCTCTTGAAATTGTAGGGGATTTCCACATCAGGGACCAAGCTGAGTTCCCTGGCACCCAACCCATAGGAGCCATCCTCGTCTTCCTTCACTCGAAAATTTTCCTCAAGGTCTTTACGAGTATCATCCAATTGCTTAGTGAACTCTACTTTCACCTGGTTCAACTTCTCTAACTCATTGAAGTCTGGGATGTTGTCCCCAATGACCTCGAGATTCTTGAAGGTGACCCCTGGCTGAGCTTGAGGGGCTAGACCGATGTGAGAGGAAGATGTCTCCTATGGCAGGCTAAGAGAAAGATCAATAATCAGATGACTCTGGACGATATGGGCATGTAGACGATCCCCTGTGTTTTGGGCAGGATTCTCAATGGTACCCTTACCCCTCGGATCCAGTCCTAGCCGAGCCTGCAACAGCTGGGATATTTCCTTCATCATGTCCTGCTAAGACTTGATGATGGTGCCCCCTAATTCCTGTTGGCCTCGTTCCAACTGGCCACGTAGGTCCGCCTCCAACTTGGCAAAGTTCTCCTCTATTAGCTTTGATCGTGAGCGAGTTCGATAAGGGTGTATAATGATGACAGTTTTTAAGAAGCAAAAAATGCAATCTTTCTATGAAATATAGAGCTTTTTAATTAATAAATGGAAACTAAACAAAAATACAAACAATTGTATTAATTAGATGACTATTGGCTTTTAACAAAAAAATGCAAATGAAAGAATCATGCATGAATGCAAAGAGCGACACTAAGTTTGGCAAATATCATCGTTAAACGATTTTCATTAATGGAAACGTTGTCTTGTTATAATAACTTAAAGAGAACCAACTACACATATGGCTTCAAGGTAGTATCAAGGTTAATGATCTCCTGCATAATCCAAACGATCCTCTCTCCTTCCTCATAATCATCATCCACACAGTCATGGAGTTTAGTAGCGTCTTCTGCCAGAATCTGCACTTTCCGGGCAACCTCTTGTATTTGGGTCATCCAATGTGTCGGCTCTTACTCCTACCTCCAAATTATGTAGGCGACAAAGTGCAGTTGCTCCAAACTCAGCGTCGGACGTACTTGAATCACCCCCCTAAGGCTTGCCAAGTGATCCTTAAGCTATTGAACCTTGGTTTCCAACTTATCGATACGAGTCGTCGGGACTTTATTCTCCAAGTTGCTGGCCTTCAGCTTACTAGTCGAACCTTTATGCTTGAAAAGAGACTTCTCCAAGCACTTTACCTTAACCCTCAAAGCTTCATTTTGGTTTTTCTCGACTTCGATCTGTCTTGGGTGGGAGATTCGTAGGTTCTTCACTTCTCCAGTCAAAGCGAGCGCTTGATCTTTGTGCTCGTAAAACATTCTTTTGTAGTTCTCAGCTATTACTTTCTCCTCTTTCAATAGAAGCTCTAACCCTTCATTTGGTATGCCTTTTGCGAACCTTTTGCTCTTGTTCAACCTCTTAAGCTTTTGAATCTCTTCCTTCTCTATCTTGAGTTCAAGTTCCAACTCATCCCTTCTCCTCTGCAAATCTTTAACCACTCCCTCAAACTGCATCTTCTTTAATTCGAAGTCAAACTTCTCTTGATGGGCTCTCTCCTCAAGCTTGAGGTACCTCTTTCTCTCATCTTCAAGTTGCTTCCTCATCAAGTCACCCTTAGTAGGAAGTGTGGCCAATCTCTCCTCCACAGATCTTCGCCTATCGGGGCTCAAGTGGGTAATATTGTCATTGACACGATTAAATCGCCATGCTTCATACTCGGGAGTGACCATGTACGGAGCGTTTACGATTCTAACCCGTCTTGCATTATTCCAAGTTGAAGAAGCATTGTATACCATCGTCTTGTAGCCCTTCTCTTTTGAATAATCCACGTTGAACTCATTTAGTCCCTTGGTGGCTGGCACAAACTGTTTCGACCTGTACTATCTTGAAACTAGAAGGGGTGCATACGCAATATGCCCCCAAAGGCCAAGCAGTGGTACCCACGAATGCTCTCCGCATCTATAGAGAATGTTCTTTGCCAACAACCACGGTGCTCTCCAAACTATATCTTCCTCATTTAGGTTTCGAAGGACATCCTTCCATACTTCTTTGGATCTTCGGGTTGGCCAATCATTCTTTCGCAGTAATTCTTCTAAGGGCGAGAACTTGTCGTCATAAAGAGGCCTTGAAAAACTGGGGTTGGTCCAAAAGTGGCTATAGAACCAAACAGTCAAAAGCTACAGGCACCCTCGAAAGTGATCTCCTTCATGCTCCCGACAGAACCTCAAAGATCAAAAAGTCTCGGCCAAAATTATAGGTACTGGATTAGTCCCGCTATCCAAACGATCAAATAGATCCAAAACTGATGGATCTATGAGTCCCAACGCTCAGGGAAATAATACCAATCCGTAGATCAACAAAGTAAAAAGATTCCGTTGGACTCGACCAACGGGATGCACAGAGGCTAGAGCTAAGATCCCCTCCCACTTGAGATACTCTTTGTTGTTCCAAGTAGTGACTTGATGCTCGACCCAAGATGATAGCATATCAGAGAACTTCTTCAACTTTCCTCGAAAGGCTTCGTTCTTACTTGGCTTTGAGTACACCCGATTCATGTCAATCTTCTTACAATTTATGAGATCTGATGTCATCTAGTCTTTAAAAGTACTATTCAAAATCCCATTCCCAAACTCACACATCATTGAACTTTGTATTCATGAATGTAATAAGATATCTAAACAAAAAGGGAAAAGGAAAAAAATTCTTTTCATCAGCAAACAAAAACATTGATCTAGTTATAAGATAAATAATGAAATGGAAATGAAAAGAGATAAAAGGAAAAATGAACAAACAAAAAAGTTATAAGATAAACAATGAAATGGAAATGAAAACATAAACTGAACAAACCAAACATAAGGGAACAAACCTAACCACATGAATTCTAGTTCGCTAGGGTCATTCGTATGGCTCTAACGGGGTAGGTTTCCTAGATTCTCACACATGTGTTTGATTATAGACAAGGGTACCCGAACCTATCTTACTACCTACTAATGTAGCAAAAACCCCAATTCTGGCCCATTACAAGCTTGGGAATTGGTTTCAGTTCGAGGGAAAGCACGACCTAGTGACGTGAAGGGCTGCTCACATGTCAAAAGGCATGGATTTTGGAAGTGAAATACCAACCCGTGGAGGGCTACTCACGTGGGTATGTGGCATTTCACTCCCACTTAAGGGATGGAGCTCGGTATAGAGCATGATGATCATGATGCAACATATGTCGGTGACTCTTTAGAAATTAAATAAAGAATTAATTCAAAGACAATCAATTATCAAAGCATGTGCAATCTTAGTCACATTTTCAAGAAAAAGATCAACCTCATTAAAGTTAATTGAAATTCCAATAATTTCCACCATTTAAAAGCAACAAAAAATTTTCTTGGTCTAACTCTCCTTTTGTTTTTATAAAAACAAAATCGTTCCCAAACAGAGTTGCTAATCTGTAGCAAACCTTTTTTAAAATTTAAAGAAAAATATTTAAAAAGTTTGGAAAAATCGTCGGCTACTAATCATCCCATAAACCTTTTTTTGAAATCTTTGTAAAAATAGGGATTTAAAAATCTTTTTTTTTTGAAAATTGATAAAAAAAAAACTTGGAATCGCCACCAACCACTTGGATAAGGTAGGCCGACACTAAAGAATACCAGAGATTCATTGCAAAAAGGTTCGTGAGTTGGTTATACGTGGGGAAGGATTAGCACCCCCATCATGTCCGGATATCGGTACCATAATATTTGTTGCCTTTAAAATTGATGGAATTTGTTGGAATTTGAATAAACTTTAGTTTGGCATTCTTAATTAGAAATTGACCTCAATTGCACGGGCTCATTCAAATTGGTGGGTCCAAATTAATTAGGTATTTAATTAATAAAGATGACGATACACGGACCATAGACTAAACCGACATCGAATAAGGCCAACTATCGTGTTAGTTTAGGGTTCGATCCTGTACGTCACCTTTATGCATGATGTAAGCAATTAAAGAATGATGAAATGATCTTGTCAAGTTTTAATTTTTACCTAATTTGGTAAAGATTAACCCAAATATTCGGTCAACATCCATTGAGGCAGGATTGTTATGACACGAATATCGAGATTAATAAATACCTCATGTTCCATGATTTATGCTAGTTAATGCAAAATTAATGGGCCATATGAATGACGATTAAGGGATGGCAAACAAAGGCACAAAAATAAACACACGAAAGGCCCAACCCAAGACCTAACCTATAAAGGCCCAAATTATGGGAAGCCCAAATGATGATCTAATTATTAATTAGATGATTCTAATATTTAATCCTAGGTTGATTACCCTAAAAGACTAAAACTCTAACAAATTATGATAATTAATTTAATGTTAATCTAAACTTTGAAGTTCATTTTATCCTAAATTCATTAAGAAATGTTCAATTAATTTAATGAATTTAACGTTCACACAAATGAGCCAAGAACGAATTTAAATTCACTAAACTAATTCGAACTCTAATCTAACTAAGGCTCTAAAAAACTAAGCCTAGAATTAACTTAATTAATTTAAGAATCGTGCCCCTATGAGACGAGCACACGATCTAAATTAATTAAACTAATTCACTTAACCTAATCTAAAGCCCAAAAACTATTAGCTAGGCTCAAAACCTAAAGCTAAGCCTACACTAAAACTATGCCAAACCTAAACTATTTCAAACAAGGCCTAAACTAAAAGCCCAAACCCACATACCATAAATATATTAAGAATATATTATATAGATTTAAGAACCAAATTAAGTATATTAAAATAATATATATATATATATATATTACACAAATATTATGAAAAAGAACCTTTTAGCATATATATATTAAAAAGCTATATATATTATATAAAAAAAAACTTATAATATATATACTATAATCTTTATAAAACTATATATTATATAATTTTAGAAAAATTTTATATTTTTAAAGAAAACTATATATTTAATATATGTTAGAAAAAACCATATGTTATATATCTATTATAGAGACCATATATTATATATATTTAAAAAAACTATATATCATATACTTTAAGAAATCGTATATATATATTATACAAACTATATATTATATGGTAAACACCAAACCAAACATAAAACCACATATTATAACATGTACACATGAAAACCACATTAAACAAGAACATATCCATAACCAAAATAAGGCAAGAACAAAACTAACAACATGAATTAAAAACTGAAAATTAGAATGCATGAAAAATTGAGCCTAATATACTGGAAAATGACCAAAACATAGAAAAATAAAATTAAGGGGCTGAAATAAAAAAAGCAAATTTAACCAAATCAAGGGCGAGATTGCAAACATTTGGAAACGTCAAGGACCCGGAGAGTGATTATAAAAGGCAAAATGGCTGCTTATGTGAATTCAACGAGGCGGAGGGACTAAAGTTGTTATTTCAAAAAGCGGAAGGGTTCACAACATGAATGACGAAAGGCGGAGGTCCTTATTTGTGTAATAAGACCATTTTAAAAATAAAATTTTATAAAAGAAATCGGTCGAAGGCCTGCCTCCCTCTTTGGCCATTTTTAATTACCCACTCTTTGAAAATAGGGATGAACACCGTTGTGTTCATACCCTAAAACCCAAAAGTTCGCCATAGGATTCAAATTCCGGCGGTTTCTCTGCCACGCCGGCCACCGGTATGCAAACAAACTTGAAAATGATCTTCTTTTCATTTTAAAAAACAAATCCCACATCCGCTTTGCAAAAACTGGACCCTTTTTCCTTTCAAACCCAAAAAGTGAACCTAAAATCCTTTGAAAAACATTTTTGACGTCCCCGTCTTCTGTCGATTTGCCATGGATAGGCCAAGAGGCTTTTCAACCACAAGGAGGATGATGGGCATGATGAAAACTGAACGGCTGAAGGTAAAACCTAAACCCTCTTTCGTGTTTTCTTGTGCGTATGCTTTGAAGAGATAATGAAAAGATGGGAGGTACCTCTGAAGGTGTTTTTCCATTGCTTGCTTTTTGAAATTTCCCTTTGCAATGCTTAGGGTTACAATAGTTAGGGCTTTCTGTTTTTTATAGCCCGAAGTTACATCAATTTAGCATTTATACAAAAATTGAAACGAAAATTGCTATTGGTTGATGTTAATTCCCTTGGCCTGATTCATGTTGCTCTGATTTTGTGTTGGTTTGTCCCCATTGCCATCTGAGATTTTGAAATGCTTCTAACATTTCTTTTTTTCCTGGCATGTGAGGAGAGGATGAGGGAACCAGAGAGAGGTTCGGCTTGGGGAATAAGTCATCGACATGGCTGTTGACATGGCAGATCGACAGTGAGGTGGCATTAGACCGTTGCGGGTGATGAAGTGGAGGTAGAGCCAAGAGATGAACTGGCGCACGTGGCCTCAATGCGGGTGATGAAGCGTCGTGCACGCGCGCGTGGGGAGCTCCAACTGTCATGCGTGGGCGCGTGCTGGTTGTTGGATCGTTCGATGTGGCGATCCGAATCTAACGGTGGCTGATGGGGCGGCTGCAATAGAAAATCAGGGGATTAAACTAGGGTTTTTTTTGTTTGGGGCCTTATTGAGTTAAGTATTGTAAATGGACTGAGTTATTTTAAAGGACTTGGGCTCTTTTACTATATTATAAGTTTATAGTTTTTTTGTTTTGTTTCTTTTCTGATTTTAATTTAATAATAACAACAAAAAAAGAACAATAGTGAATTATAACAAATGATAAGAAACGATAATAATAATAGTAAATATAATAGATAGTAATAATAAAAGATAAAATGATACTAGTAACAATGAGATAATATATACGGTAGTAATGTAACAATATTTCTCAATAATAACACAAAGAAAATAATATACTATAATATTTAGGGGTTTTTTTAATTTAATAATAATAAATAACGAAACATAGATGTATACTTAATTTAAAAAGTATTAATAAGTAACTAATTTTTTGGGTTTTAGATGAATTGAATAATAATGTAATCAAAAGGAAAACATATACATCTTCTTTAGAGATGGTAATATTATATACATAAGCCCGTTATTTTGAAAAAACTCTAATAATCATATATCTTTTAAAAAACCCCATAAAACCAACAACAATCATTTTCAAACTTTACAAAACTTTCAACATCAAACATCTTTTAGAGATGGTTTGATCCATCATTATAATTGACATTAAAAACAACCTAACAACAACCTTTGAAAAAACAAAAAAAAATTACTATCAACCTAGAAAATTAGAGATTCATCTTACTTCAAGATTCAAATGTTAAAATCAATCTATTAACATTATATAACACCAAAACCATGTTTGAAATACACTTGAGCCGTGTCCTCAGTAGCCTCAACAAGTGTTTCAACAGGACTTGAGACATTCACAAACGGGTTATATCCATCATCCATTGCATTAGTAACATAATGACACATGTTTTCCTGAGAATCAGACTGTTGCCTCTCTTGTTGAGCAGTTATCCTCTTGTAGTTTTGATCGAATCGATGCCAGACGTTCAACTAAGTGGCCTAACTTACCACAGAGCTGACATTGTAGCCTTTAACGCCCTTTATAACGACCACCAGTTGGATCACCATCTCAACCACCACGAGGTCGATTATCAGTAACAGCACGAGTAGCACTCGTATCACTGTTCCTAGACTCACTAGAATGATCAGTAGTATAGCGAGTATAATTGATACCCATGGGAGAATGCATAGGATCTAACAGCCTAGTCTTAGCATCCATAAGAACGGAAGTAATAGTTTCAAATGTGTAAGGTTTGCGACTTACAATAATGGCTACAATAAACGGTTTGTACTCTATTGGCAGGCCATTGAGCACGGTAGCAATTGCTCAACCACTAAAACAAGACTACCAATGGTGGCCAAAACATCACAGATCTCCTTGATCTGAGTAGTATAATTCCTGAATGAAAGTGAACCCTTCTTGAGAGCATGAAGACGACAGTGAAGATTCATGATCTTCGTGGTCGATAACTTGGAATAAAGCTAGGTAACCTTGCTCCAAACAACCGCAGTCATATCAGCCCCAACCAATTGGAGAAGAATCATAGGGCTAATAGTCGAAAGGAACTAGAATGCAAGGTTGCAATCTCCCTTCTTAAAACGACGATAAGCTAGATTTAAAATCATTTGCCCCTCGAAATCTGCAATCACCTTCGGCGGGACCGACATATTTTCATCAAGATAGGACTCAAGATCATGACCACGAATCATCAACATCACCTGCTGCTTCCATAGAAGATAGTTGAAATCGTCTAATCGAATATTGACCTGCTTGTTGGTAAACAGTGGATCAACGAAAATCGCGATGACCAGAATCTACTCAGTCGAGTCACCAGAATGCGTCGAATTAGATTCCACTATCGTCATGACAATCAGAGACAAGAACCAGAGAACGATATGCAAAAGAGTAAAGAAAAAGAGGAAGCAAAAGCAAAAAACTCCTCGGGAAAGATGGAGAATTATACCATATTGATTGATATCCATTGAAACCTGGCCCACAGGTCCTAGGATCGAAACTTGTCTCTGATACCGTATTGATTGATATCCACTGAAAGAAAATACAAGAAATTGAAGAGTCTAAAATTATTAAACAGAGAAGAGAACATGAAGAGAAGATAAAACAATGTAGGCTTACAATCAAAACTATGATTGGGCCAGTGTCAACAGTTGGCTAATATAGCGCAACTAACTAACTCATAACATATTGAATATATTGTTATACAATTTGTTAGAGTAAACGGGCCTAGGCTAACAGACTAACCGAATGGTTATTCAATATCTTTAATAGAGCATGGCTTTGTCCCTGACAAGCACTATAGGTGGTTGATGCTGGCACCAAGTTCTTTTTTTGCTTAGTAAAAGATATTTTATTAATGGTTAATAAAATCATATCCTACATAATATGACTCATTAAAAACTTTCTTATACCGAAGTCCAAGATTAATTTTACGTGAGTAATGGGTTGACCTTCCCACTTGTATTAATTACGATAACAAAATCAAGATAATATAAGTCCAAGTTACACATGATTTATGGTATAAGATTATGTAAGTAAAGGTATACAAATTTACTTGAAGAATCAAGATTGTCAAAAAAAATTCTAATCCTAGACTTGTAATCTCGACCCGCTACGGTCTCGTATTAGTGGCGAATAATATATTACAATAAAATTATTAAAAAAAATCACCGGTCCTGAATATAAATTATATGGCAAAATAGTACAGTTAAAAAAGAACCCTTAGAAGAATAGTTTAAAAAAAAACCTTTATAATTTTTTTGAATAATCTAAAGGTGGTTATAAAGTAATATCTATTCATACATATTCTTAATACTTTAACAATATACATATACTTTGTAGACAAAACGATTTAAACACTTTAAAGTTAAATAACTGCGACATCCCAAGTCTAATTAGCCGACACACCTTATACAAGAATTATTTGTTTACAATTTATTAATAATATGTGCATAAAGCTAGCGTGCCATTAATACCAATATACATTAGGGTAAATTGAATCTATGTTCACTAATGTTTATACTCGTTAATATCGGCGAGTTACAGCCAAGCGAATGTCCAGTTACAAGCCTCTAAGAATATACCAACAAGATTAAAGTACCAACAAGTATAAACATTAGGGTACTATTTATGTTCACTCGACATGCAATACTACCCGAATCACATGACAGAGTACGTGATCCGCGTCAATGTTCGAGTCACAACAAACTCAACTCACTAATACATCTCTCCTTCTCGATTGACATGTACTTTAACTCCATCCAGCTCCTTATAAAGAGCCATGTATTCCCTAACAAAGACAGGCCCTAGAGAACTCAGACCGAACCTCTAAGAGCATGCAACATGATCTCACGTCTTTATCCTCTAAACAGCTTAAAAACCTCCATCTAAATGGGTTGTTTACATAGGTGATCGACAATACTATTGTTTTCATAATCGAAATTTAAAAAATTACGTTAAAATCATTGATGTGTAGAAACAAATCATTCTACTTTGGAAGAAACATATGGAAAAAATGTGTGAAAGATGCAAATTAGTTCAAACTATGTATTGAATTTGCTTTACTTTCGGTTTTTAATTATACCGAGCAATAAACGGAAAGAAAATTGAATATGCTTTAACTTTTTCATTCTTCGTACCAAACACATTTATGGAAAGAAAAATAATATTTTTTACTTTTTACTTTTTTATTCATTTAAATTCCCATCTTTATAATTTTCTTTTTATTCTACCAAACAAAGACAAAAACAACAAAATAGTACCAACTACAAATTGGTTTAATAGAATGAAACTCTAGATTTTTTCTTTTCAGCCAAAGTATAATTTTTTATTAAAATCTACCACAACAAGCAGTGAAATTAGATCAAAATTTAAAACAAAATCAAACATTTTACGGTAGTCAATAACTAACAAGAGACATAAACGTTCATGAACCGTTCGGCGGGAAGTTCGTTTATTTATTAAACGAACGAACATAATCAAGATTTCATGTTCATTTAATTAAATGAACGAACAAGAACAAGAGATATGTTCGTTCATTTATGTTCGTGAACGTTCGGTAATCTATTCGTTTAAATTTATTCACATATGTCTATTTATATTTATTATTTTTCATAACAAAAAGTATTATATTTAAAAAAATTAAAATATATATTAAAAATATGAAATAAAAAAATTAACCAAATACTTAATGTACGAGACTTTAGATTTCTTAAGAAAAAATTAAACAATACTCAATGTTCGTTTGCGTTAGTTTATTATTTTAACAAACGAACATGAACAAGAAATTATGTTTGTTTAATTGTTCGTATTCGTTTATTTGTTTTGTTAAAATTAAACAAATGAATATAAACATACCCTCGTTCGTGTTCGTTCGATTCGTTTACAGGTTCAATACTCAAAGTACCTACGACTTCAGAAAACTGTATCACTGTAATATATCATCCACTATCAACGGATTCCAAAAACATCCATATCACCTCAGCAAGATTAATTCCAGAAAACAGACCACCACTTCAGATAATTTCGGCATCATTTGTTGTTTACACTAAAAACCTTGACTAAAATTAAGGGTTTGAATCTTAAAATTATAAATAGAACAAACTAAGCAGGGAGGGTTTAGAGGTGGCAATCGGGTCATTCAGATCGGTTTCAGTTCGGGTAATTTTGGTTCGGGTCATTTCGGGTCTGTCTAAAATCAGTTTAGATTCGGTTCGGGTCTGGTTCGGATTTAGTTCGGGGTCTATGATCAGTCGGGTCTGGTTCGGGTATGGGATCGGGTCAAAATCGGATCGGATGTTTTCGGGTCGGGTCAATATCAGATCGGAGGCTTTCGGTTCGGGTCTATATCGGGTCGCTCGGATCGGTTTCGGGTCGGGTCAAAATTTGAATTTTTTGGTCGATTCGGTTTGAGTTGGGTTATGATTCACAAAGACTTCATTGATGTAGAAGATTTTGTGTCAATAGGATACATAAGATTGTGTCAATTCGGTTTGAGTTAGGTATTTCTATTATCTAAGGTTTATGTTTTATGGTTTAGTGTTAACAATTTATGGTTTAGTTTAAGGTTATTGATTTATGGTTTATGATTTATAATTTAATATTAACAGTTTATGGTTTAGTTTAGTGTTATTGGTTTTTGATATTAGTTTTGATTCCTTGAGGTTTATGGTTTAGTTTAGGGTTATTGGTTTATGACATTAGTTTTGATTCCTTAAGGTTTGTGGTTTAGTATCAATGGCTTATGGTTTAGTTTAGGGTTATTGGTTTATGAGTTTAATTATGATTCCTTAATGTTTATGGTTTTGGGTTTAGTATTAATGGTTTATGGTTTAGTTTAGGGTTATTGGTTTATGAGATTAATTATGATTCAACTTGCTAATTTATGCATTTGAATTTGATTAAATATTTCAATCGCGAACATAATTAAAAGAATTCTAAAACTAAATGTGAAATTTCAATTAAATTAATCTAAATTGAGACTCAATTTAATTAAACTAAAACTAAAAGTGAAAATTCGGGACTTAAATCAAAATTATGTAAAATTGGAAGGGCTAAACAATGAATTCCCCTAACCTAAAACTAAAAGATAACCGGGTAATTTTAGTTAAAAAAAGAGAGGGAAAAACAATTTGCAAGAAAAAGGAGGGAAAACTTGAAGGGAAAGTGGGAAACGAGCCGCCCATTTTTTAGGTTAGGGGTTAACTAACCTTTAAGTCCTGGTGCGTTTAAAATGTTACATTTTAGTCCTGGTATTTACTTTTAAGTTTTATTTTAATTCAATTTAGTCACAAGTATGAAGTATCCCCACGATTTGGACTTCGGATATAGCAACCCTTCCCCACAGTGATATTTAGTCCCTAAAAGTATACTTTTAGTTGAAATTGACACGTATTTATTTCTAATTTTTTAATTTAGTCTAATAATTTTAATATATTGGTATTTTTGTTCATTTAAGTTCCTAAGATTTAATTTTCAGCCGAAATTGACCCCTATTTATTTATATGGAAAATTGTAAAATTGGTCATTGGACTCTAAAATTTCATTACTTCCAAATTGTCAAATTAGTCCCCTAATTTCGGTTTTATACTATATTTATGGTAAAATTGTGAAATTAGTCACTGGACTCTCAAATTCTATTACTTCCAAATTGTCAAATTAGTCTGTAACTTCGGTTTTATGCTACATTTTATGGTCTCTAATTTTGGTTTATGGTTTTGGGTTTAGCCTTAGTGCTAATGGTTTAGGGCTTATGTTGTAGTTTATGGTTATTGGTTTATAAGATTAATTTTTATAACTTAAGATTTATGGTTTAGGATTTTTTAGGGCTTAGTGGAAAAAGTCTATTAAACTTCTAAATTTAAAAATTAGTAGGGACAAAAGCCTTATTTGACTAATATTTAAACTCACAATGAAATAAAATGTTATTATACTACAATTTTGAGAAAGCAACGGTCTCTCCCATAATATAATACAAAAAGATAATAAAACATATATCATTATACTATTTATCATATTGTTAGAAATAGATAACATTAAAAAAATTATTCATTTACTTTACCTTAATTATCGGGTTAAAATAGGGTCAATATTCGGTTCAGCTTTCGATTTGGGTAGCATTCGGTTCGGGTACATTCGGTTTGGTTCTATTCAGTTCGATTAAAAATTGGTTCAGGTCCATTTCGGTTCAACAAAAATTTCGGGTCGGTTTCAGTTCGGTTTATTTCGGGTTTCAGATCAACTTCGGATCATCATATTCGGGTCAATATCGAGTCTCGGTTCGGGTTTCAGGTCAAATTTGCCAGGTCTAGGAGGGTTGCTCTATTATGAATTTCTGTAATATTCATCGACTTAATCAACCAATAAATCAGATATCGATAATATGAAAAATCAAACGAATACTGTTGTATCTAGGGGTGAACAAAACTCGACTCGAATTGAAAAAATCGATATTTTTTTTCAATTTTGAGTTATTCGAGTCGTGTTATTCTAGTTGTTCGAGTTATTCGAGTCAACTCGAGTAACTCAAAAAAATTTCGAGTTCGAGTTGAGTTGAAATTTTCCCAACTTGAAAAATCGAAAAACTGAATTTTATAGTTTTGCAATTTAGTCCCTGATTTCATTTTTCTTCAATTCCTCCTTCATTTTAAGTCTATTTTTTACCAAATTTGAATTGCATATTCCTAAACCAATGTAGAATACTTATTTATCTTCAATTTATATTTTTGAAAATAAATTTCATATTTTTTCAATTCAACCCCTTAACTTTGTATGATTTCCTCATTTCTTCAATCCCTCCTTCGTTTTACGTCAATTTTGACCAAATTTGAACCGCATGCTCCTAAACCAACGTAGAATACATATTTAGCTTCAATTCATATTTTAAAATTAAATTTTCAACTTTTGCAATTTAGCCCCTTAACTTTGAATGATTTCCCATTTCTTCAATTTCTCTTTCGTTTTAAGTCTATTTTTGACCAAAATTAAACCACGTGATTCACTAAAACTATATAATATCTATATAAATTCAATTTATATTTTTAACAAATATATTATTTTTTTCAATTTAGTCCTTTTACTTCACATTTTATTCAATTTGTTCATTCAATTGATTTTTTTGTATTTTTTTCTTCATATCAATTTATTGACTCGTTTTTACTCCCATCAATACTTTATCCCCAAAAGTTCCTTATTTAAAAATAATATTATAAATATATTTTAGAATTTTAAATTATATTTTTTTATTAAATAACATTGCAAATCTTACTTATACATGTGGAAAATAATATGAAGAAATATATATGCATATCTTATATGATTAGAGAAAGTTGTTTAAATTGAAATCAAGTTGTACGATAACATGGTAAACAATTACAATTAAATTTGTATAGGAACTCGAAAACTCGACTCGAATCGAAAAAATTTCAAATTAAGTTTAAGTTGTAAAATATGACGCGTCAACTCGAATAACTCAAAATTTTTTGACTCGATTCGATCGAACGCTCACCTCGTATCCTATAGAATAAAAAGTTTTAATTTTTAATTTTAAGATTAAATCTCAAATTTTAACGTAGTAACCGAGTACATAACTTATCAATATTTACATGATTGCTGTAAAGATATGAAGGATACGAAATACGATATAAGTGCACAAAAAATCGTATCTACCAAATATGTATTCAATTATTCTTTAATTTTTTTTGGTTTGAACTAATATCTATCGCCGATAGTAGTGATTAATCCTTTCGTCGCGGGTGCTCTCACTAAGAGATAAACGGCTGGCCATGAAATGTACTTCATTCCTACTGGTAATAAAGGGATGAGGTGAGCAACCACCACACTACATCTCATGATTAATTATTCTTTAATTTTTCTATAATTTTTTCGCCAAGTCAGCCATTTTTATTAATTAAGGATAAATCTCAAAGGGATAGAATCCGTAAATGCCAAAAATCAAAGGACAATCTACCAAATACAAGCAATTTCCGAACAAAAATCTTCTGTCCCTAATCATGTAGCTTTCTATGCCCCACACTAAAAATACTAAAAAATTAAATTTTAAACTCTAACTCTAAATTCTACATCCTAAACCCTAAATCCTACACCCTTAAAAATATACCCTACCCCTAATTTCCTAAACCCTAACCACAATTTTTAACCTTAAATCCTAAACCTACTTTTTTAAAATGGTGACACCAAAAAGGGCATAGTTTAGGGTAGACAATTTTCATCCGTAATTTCCATGTCTCTAATGATCAAAATGTTTTCTAACTCAGCAATCTACCACTAATTATTGCCAGCCATATTTACAGATCTAATCCATTCTTTAAACATTCCATAAACACCAGCAAATCCATCGTAGCATTACTTATAGTAGGGACAAGTCAAGATTTGAGATTGAGGGCAAAATATAAATATTTAAAAGTGAGTGGTGAATTCATAAATAATTTAATTTTTAAAAATAATTATATATAAAAATAAAGGTAAAAAGATTTTAGAGGTGAGGCCCACATAATTCCATCCCTGACTCCCAGCAACAATTTCGTCAGCTTCGCCACCGACACCTCCATATACAGCATCGGATACTCACCGATCAAAAGTGAAACTCTCAATTCTATCAATAAAAACCGCAATGGTGGGGCTTTAGCATCCCCAAAAAGACCAAATAAAACTTGAGTGGGAAGTTCAAAAAATGGGGTCTTAGTGGTGTCGATTTGTCGTGTGGAGGGCACACTTCAAATTTACGACGTTGGGGCTGAATCCCTTTGCTCACTTCCGTGTGGAAATTGAACTTTCTTAAAGATATAGTACTTATAATTATTCTTTAATCTTCCTTATGAATGCAGTATTACAAGAAATTTGTAGGTCTCCACTTATCAAAATGCTTTCCAACTCAGCCATCCACCCCTAATTATGCCACTAGACCCACCATTGCTAGCTATCTTTACAAATTTAATCATTTTTTAAATATATTTCAACCTTTTGATTAAATTAAAGTATAATGCGAAAAAATGTCATTAACATTTGATTGGATAGTCACTGTGGTCTATATTTATTTTCTGAAGCACTTTAATCTTCAACATTTTATTTTAGGACAAAATATCTTGTTGTGCATGAAAAATTGTTAGTCAACTAACGATTTACAATTTAGAATGATGTGACAAGCCTACATGACAACGCATGCTGATATAGTGATATCATATAGACAAATGTGTTGACTTGACATAATGATACATCCCAAAGAGTCATTTCAACGAAAATAAAACATAGAGGGTTAAAGTGCTTCAAAAAAAATGGACTAAAGTAACTATTTTTTAAAAAAACTAAAATAACTATTCAATTAAATGCTATGAGTATTTTTTGATATTTTACCTTAAGTTAAATAAACATTAATGACTTTTGATATTAAAAATTTAATTCAAGATAATTCATATATTTATTTTCATTTAAGAGCTTATATTTATTAAGTTAGGATTTTAGGAGTATGCCCAAAATTTACAACAACACTAAAATATCTTTAAAACATGGCTTTTAGAAAATTTTAAAGGGTAAAGTATTTAAATGTTTCAAGGAGTTTAGTTCGGTTTTGGTGTCTTCTAGACTTATAGTCGAAGTATTATAGTGGTATAGGCTAATTAGAATCGAGTTTCGATTATTAGTTTGCTATAACATGGGTCCTTGTATCCATTGTATAGTATTTTATTACCAATAAAATGATTGTCTTGCGAAAAAACTACATATTCATGAAAGTAAAGTTATAAGTCATTTACAATAAGTATGCCAATGTATCAGTGGTTGATAGAGTGGGTTTTGAATGAAGTTGGACATGTACAATGATTTTAACGACAGAGTGACTTGTAACTATGGTAGTACCCAAAAGATTCTTTGTTGTTGGATTATATAATAGGATCATCGGCTAAATGAGAACTTAATAGTTAAAGAAAAAAATAAGTCCAATTGAGTGTCAATTGATTCAAAAGATTCTTAGAGCTAAGAAATTATTGATTTAATAGCAAATAATTAGGTATAAGATCAAAATTGACACTAAATCTTATGAAATCCAACTCCACACCATGTATGGAAGTACCCAAAAAATTTCCTATAAAGATTGATTCAATCCATTTATTCACAACCCTACTTATTATGGTCGATAGATTATAGGTTAATGTAACTCGTATAAACCATATTCAATTTCTAAAAAAAGTCAAACCCTTATTTTTTTACATTTTAATTTTATTATAAGATAATATTTTAATATAATTTTAAATTTAGCTAAACTCACGCGTACCTCCAAACTACACTGTTTGAATCTTGCTCACTTAGGAAGAACATGTTGCCCTTATTTAAATGTATCGAATATAGGCATATTAAATACTAATCTTTAATCAAATGAAAAAATAGGATACCAACAACCAATTGGTCTAGTGAGATGAAATGGTAGGTCCTTTAAACAAGGTCAGAAATATAAATCCTGACATGGTGAACGGAGAAAACTGAATTGTGAGGGCCGTCCTCACATGAACATCTGCAAAATTCGATTCAAATTAGTTGACCAATGGATCAAATAGTTATAAGTAAAAAATGAAAAATCAGGGTAACCTAACATAGAGTGGTTTGACCAAATTAATGAACCTAAAACCATTGGGAATATATGCATTCATTACTAGGAGCGTGTGCCTTCCACACTCTTATCTATGAGCTTAGTTGCCATCGCTTTCATTCCCACATTTCCACCATTTTTCCCTATAAATTCTCTACATCAGAGGCGTGTGTCCTCCACAAGCCTTCTTATCTCAGATATTATTACAATCTTCTATATATTCTTGCCTTTTTGGTTCACCATGGCTGCCTCTCAAACTCTTCAACTTTCATCCCTTGACAATGTTGTCGTTCACACGGAACAAAACCAGATTCATGAGCCCGCAGTTGTCGAATTCGATTACTCTCAAAGAGGACAATGGCTTCGAGCTGCTGTTTTGGGAGCCAACGATGGGTTGGTCTCCGTTGCATCACTAATGATGGGTGTTGGCTCGGTTAAAGAAGATGTCAAGGCTATGGTTATTGCCGGTTTTGCGGATTTGGTCGCCGGCGCTTGTAGCATGGCGATCGGAGAGTTTGTATCTGTATGCACGCAAAGGGATGTAGAGATGGCTCAGATGAAGAGAGAAAAGAGAAAGGGGTCATCGGAGAGCGGGAATGATGAGAAACTACCGAATCCTGCACAAGCTGCCTTGGCATCGGCTTTGGCTTTCGCTGTCGGTGCGGTGCTTCCGCTGTTGGCGGCTGCTTTTATTAGGCAGCATAAGGTGAGGATTGCGGTGGTGGTTTCGGTGGCTAGTGTGGCTTTGGTGGTGTTTGGTGTGGTGGGAGCTTTAATTGGAGGAACTCCGATGGCGAAATCAAGCGTCAGGGTGCTAGTTTGTGGATGGATGGCGATGGGCACAACTTTTGGGCTCACCAGGTTGTTTGGATCCGACCATGGGATGCAAGTTTGATTTGCTTTTGATTCTGCTTCACTGTGAATTGTTCCTTTTTTAGATGGTTAATGGTTTAGTTTCAAATTCGATTTAAATTTCATTCACATATTCATCTTATTAAACTTCATACCGGTATTATTTTATTATTGTTATCACAATAATAACCGATAGAGATATTTAAAATAATATTCAAGGATAAAAAGCATACAAATTTATTATTATAATAAATCCAATAATCAAAATATCATGTCCATATAATAGGTCTATGCTACTACTACTAATATAAACCATGAAACCTAAACACCAAATTCAAAATCCTAAACTATAAACAATAAAAACCTAAAAATAATATAACAATCAATGTCAAAACAATGAGAAAATATGAACCTAGAATTTTAGAGGTAAAATAGTACATTTATACATAACACTTATCTTTTAACTTTATCACAAATTTCATAACAAAACACGCTGATGTAGTAACATCTGTCTTTTAACTATCTTTTAATATACAAATTTATTTAAAATAACACACATATTTTACATTTGTTGGCAATATAATTTTTTTATATATATATTTGTCATCCTCTCTTGTTGTTTCAGCATGTCCGAAATATCCTTAAACTATTCGAGGTTCATGGAAAGCTAAGTGTCATGATCTTTACAAGTGCTACCAGGCATTATGCATGTAGCTTTGTAGTCAGAATTTTCATTCATGTGAAAAGTGATAGTTTGCTGCCACATTTATTGTGTCCATTCTTATATTAATATATAAGTGTCGTGATCTTTACAAGTGTTTAGATTTGTGATCCAACAACAAGAGAGGATGACAAATATAAAGAAGGAAGTTATTCTGCAAACCTAAGGGCCTTCAACCTAAGATGTTTTTAGATTTGTGTAGCGCTCCAATCTTAAATTGTTGTCAGTTCTCCTCTACGATCACGTTCTCTGCTTCTATCACCTTTTCGAGCTTTGTTTTTATTTTGATGACGGTGGTGGAATTGTGGGTGACGATAAGTTCAGTTATAAGAGCCGAGGATGGGACAGGTGAAACTGATTTTTGGTGGTGACAAGGATTGGGAATGGAGTGCAAAGATCGGTGGTAAAACTGATATTCATTGACCAAAATACAACAATGGTTAATTGTAAGTTATGTGAATCTCCATCAACTATTGGCGCCGGTACTAACCGAGTTTTCTGCTTCATCTCTTTGGCTTTGCCCCATAGGCACCACGTATACTCCATACACGAGCATAATTCCTCCTATAAAACTCGAATCCGAATAACTTGAATTTGATCTTAATTATCCTTTTTGTTTTTATGGAAATCAGCAGTCTCATATGAGGAATCATCATCGTGTGTGGAGTATACGTGGTGCTATGGGGCGAAGCCAAAGAGATGAAGTAGAAAACTCAGTTAATACCAGCAGTTGATGGAGATTCACATAACTTACTATTAATCGTTGTTGTATTTTGGTTAACTATAAACATCAGTTTTACCACCAATCTGTTGGAAAAACGTGAGAATTTGGTTATTTTGAACCATGATTCGAATGGGTAAAAGTGGAGATTTGAATAAGAATTCAATTGGATCTTATTCTACTCCATGAGACCTTTACAACGGTATCTCATTTTCTAAAAACGAATGATTAATGAATGAGAAATTGATGCTCAAAGTAAGGAGTTGTGAATTAAGAAAAGGAAATGAAAACCTCAATCCCACATTGATGGGATAAATGGAATACACACTTACTCACTTAGTGGTCATTGAATGACTTGAGTTGAACATGTGCCTCGCGCGCAAGGGGGTGCGAATCAATCCCATTCGGGTTGGGGCGCACCCGCAAGACGTGGACGATGCAAATGTTCGGACCGGTCGGACCCTGCGTGGCCTCTCTTCAGTTTTAAATACACAAGTCGAATCTGTCTTAAGGAACCTGCTTTCCTGCAGGCCTCAGCCATTAATTTCTAGTTATTTCGTAATGGTATTTTGAATTAAACAGTATTGTGTTTATTTTAGTTATTTTATTCAATTTATTATTTTAATTATTTCGGATTAACCCAGTGCATACTTGGTGACGCATTCGATCTGTTAGCTTTTCTTAGAATGGCTGGGGCGTAAGGTATTCTAGATGGCCAGTGATCTCGTTAGAAGGGTGGGTTTTGGGCACTTGGCTTTTGTTGTGTCAATGTATGTGATATGTTGGTGGTTTTATGTAATTTCTCTCTGGTTTTTAATGAGCCGCACAATTCAAATATCTTAAGGAACTTCTCGTGATATGCAAATTTGATTTGCTTTTGCTCTACTTTGGCTTCACAGTAAATGGTTTCTTCTCTTGGACTTGTATGTTTAAATTGTGTATGAAAATGTCAATCATTGACGATTGTGAAATGCAGTTGAAGGTTTATAAATTACATTTTGCATGCACTAGGAATGGAGTCAAGTTCAAGCATTGAAAGAGTCAATAATTTATTAAACCTTTAAATTTATAAATTTAAAGAGATAAAAATTTTATTTGACTGAGATTTAAATTAAAAATATTATCATACAAAAAAAAATTGGGAGAGAAATGACTTTGTCCCTGACGAGCACTATATAAGTGGTTGATGCTAGCACCAAGGTCCAAGATCAAGTTTATGTGAGTGATGGGTTGACCTTTGATAAGTAATTTATTTGGTTATTATTTTATCTTTAATTATGTCTTCAATGGTTAGTTCATGTTGCTGATCTGGATATTTTTGTGCGTTTTTTATGTAAGACTACAATTCTGGAAATTGTACTTAAAAGACAACATTCTGTAGTTTTATTTTTTGGAATCAAGGCTGGGCTAGTGGGCATGAAGCGCCTGACGTGGCATACAGTCAGCGGCTTCTAGAAGGTCCAGTTAGCGATTTCTAGAAGGTCTAGTCAGCGAGGATAGATGAGCGGATCAGCTGCATTTAAAATTCGAATTAGAAATTATCTTTTGTTTTTAGGATTTAATTTGAATATTTTCAGGAATTATCTTTTATCATTTCTAGGTTATTTTTAGGGTTTCAAAATACTATAAATACCCCATCGGAATAAGCTAGAAAATCATATCTCTCATTCTTAGTTTTGTTTTTGCTTTTGAAGTTTTATAAATTCCCCTTTCTTTATGTTCTTGTTTTTAAGTTTTTATTTATTTTCTTTTAATATGCTAAGTATGATTTCTACCATAATCATGCTTATTTAATTTCCCAATTAGCCAAAGGCTTAAAGAGATGCCTCAATTCATTTTGTGAGAATTGAAAAGCACTTAATATATTCGGATAACATTCTCAATTTTCTGAAAACTTAAATCGGCAATCGGTCTTTCTTTTAAAAATCTTTACACTTTCATCTAAAAAACGCGTGTTGGTTTGAATGTTGTTCTGATTTAAAGTTGGGAGGAGGGATCGACTTGTAGCATATTTGACTTCCTATGAACACACTTGGCGACAGATTCACTAAGGGAAATTGAGATCGGATTCGATTCTCATTGAGATCCCATAATCCGAGTCGGGCTTTTCTAACACTTAAACTGCTTTGGTGCTAGCAACGATAGTTGTGGCTAGTCCAAGTAAAAACTAAATTCCAAAGATTGCCTTTGGATTATTGGTTTATCAAAGTGAAAAGTGAGTTACAGAGGTTGGGCCTTGTAGATTGTAACCGGCATGTATCCGGTGTAAAATATTTTTTGATGATCAGTTTGAATTGAGACTAAGCTAAGCTTGAGGCTATTCCATTTAGTAAGTTTTCTCTTCAAATTTACTTTCGTCATTTTCTCCAAATCTATTTTCAAAATCGCTTTTATTTACTTTATTTTTACTTTCTACTTGGTTATCTAAATCAACCCCTTATTTCCTTTACTTTTTCAACAAAGTCAGAATCAAAACCTCCAGTTATCAAAAGCTCCTTAGTCCCTGCAGATCGACCCTTCTTCTCTTTACTACACATTTTTATTTATTTTATTTGAGATTAAGGACTATTTATTTGACAATTACGACGCTTGTCAAATTGGCACCATTGCCGGAGACTTCAGAAAAGTTACTAATAAAGTTTGTTTTGATTTATGAACAGAAAGAATTCGGGCAAACTAGCAGATTTTGAACCGAAAATTGAAGAATTAGCCCGAAGACTACACGGGCAAACACTTCAGGAAAAAAGACAACGACAACAGCACGAACAACAACAACAAACCGAACCATATCTAGAGCACCCTCTGACACTGAAATCCACTTTGAATTCGACAACGAAGAACAAATTCCGATGGCAGACGAAGACCAAACTATTTGCAAACTTGTCACGGCACCAGATGACCAAAAACCCTTGTGCATTACATTTCCGAATGGAGAAACACCATTCGCACTCAAGACGGGCCTAATACATCTTCTACCGACCTATCATGGTTTGCCCAGTGAAAACCCGCACAAACATCTCAAGGAATTTCATATGGTCTGTTTAAGCACAAAACCATAGGCAATATCTAAAGACCAAATTAAACTTCGTGCTTTCCCTATTTCGTTAGCCGATGTGGCTAAATATTGGTTATTGATTTACTGTCCAATTTGGTTACTACATGGACTGACATGACTCGACTTTTTCTTGACAAATTCTTCCCTGCAGCCAAGGTGAGCGAACTATGGCGAAACATCTTGAGTATTTGACAAAAAGAAACTGAGTCATTATATGACTACTAAAAGAGGTTCAGGAAATTATGCGCAAATTGTCCACAACATGGACTGTCGGAACAAACGTTTCTCCAATATTTCTACGAAGGCTTACTCCCTATGGAGATGAAGATGGTCAACGTAGCAAGTGGAGGAGCACTTGTAAACATGACCCCGACTACGGCTAGAAATTTAATTTCAACTATGGCCGCCAATTCTCAACAGTTTCGCCCTTCTAGTAAACCCTTTCGACGAGTTCATGAGGTAAGTACAGTTTCTCTAGAGCTTAAAATTGATAAGTTGGCTGACATAGTTCAATCCCTTGTTGCAGAAAAAAGGTAAAGTTAGACTTTCCAAAATATGTACGATGCTGGACCATCCCACAGATTGTTGTCCGATGCTGTAAGAAGATGTTACTGCACAAGTAAATGTAGTAGGTAATTTTTCGGGACCTCCTCAGAGACCATACAATCCTAACGCAAACACATACAATCCATGATGGATAGATCATCCGAGCTTCAGTTATGCGCAGAACCAGAGACCAAATCAAGCATATCAATCGAGATCGCCTCCACAGCAGCCGTATCAACAATCGAAGTCGTCATTGGAGTCCATTATCGAAAAATTGACACTGTCTCAAGAGAAATTTCAAAATCGCACCAAAGCCCATCTACAAGAGTTAGATAAGCATATGAGCCAACTGGCTCAGACAGTAGGACGACTCGAGTCTCAAGGGAAATTACATTCTCAAACGGAGCCAAATCTGAGAGAGAATGTTAGCGTCATCACTCTCCGAAGTGGTACCATCGTCACACCACAAGTCTATGCGAATGTTGCCATAGAGCCTTAGAAAGATGACAAATTAAAATCCTAGAGAAAAAAGAAAGAAGAATCGCAAGCTCCTCCCGCGCCATCTCCCTACGCCATTCCACCCATTTTCTCATCGAGGTTGGTAAAACGAGATAAACAAGCCGAAGAGAGGGAAATCTTAGATATATTTTAGAAAGTGGAAATTAATATCCTACTTCTCGAAGTAATTCGAAAAGTGTCGAGGTATGCAAAGTTTCTAAAATAATTATGCACAAATAAAAGACTGTTCACCGAAATTGAGAAGGTAAATTTGGGAGAACACGTCTCAGCCGTTTTCCAATGAAAGCTTCCACCAAAGTTAAAGGACCAAGGTATTTTGCTATTCCTTGCAAAATTGGTAAGATTGGGATAAAGCGTGCAATTTGTGATTTAAGCACTTCTATAAATGTTATGCCTCTTTCTTTGTACAACTTACTTTCTGTTGAGCCTTTGAAGGATGTGAAAGTGACGATACAGCTGGCTGACCAATTCATGATATAACCGGAAGGACTCCTTGAGAACGTCTTAGTAAAGGTGAATGAACTTATTTTTCTGGCGGATTTTTATGTTATCGACATGAAAAATAACCAATCAAACACCTTTTCAGAAGTCCTTCTCAGTCGTCTCTTCCTTAGTACGACAAATACAAAATAGATGTAAGAAGATGAATTCTTACAATAGAGTTTGACATCTACAAAGCAATGCGATATTCATATAATGTTGCTGGTATTAATTTTATTGATGTTATTGAGCCTGCCGTTGAGGAATTTATAGAATCTAACTTTGTTGATGATCTATGCAGGGAATTGAAGGACTTTGAATAAGAGATCATGGAGTTTGAGAAAAAAAATTCAATTAATTTTGAATCAAGCTTTGTTCCCTCAAACTCTAAAGTTTTACCTTCTATTTTGCAGGCCTCTCAAATCGACTTGAAGCAATTGCTGGAACACTTGAAATATGCATTTTTGGGAGAAAACGAAACTTTACCGATAATTATCTCAAATAAATTGTCAAAAGAAGAAGATGATGACTTGGTGAAGGTGTTGCGCGTGCATAAAAACTCCATTGGATGGACTATTGCTGATATTAAGGGACTTAGTCCCTTGACTTGTATGCACAAAATAAAGATCGAAAAAGGGGCAAAACCATCACGAGAAGGTCAACGCCGGTTAAACCCGTCGATGATGGAAGTTATGAAAAAAGAAATACAAAATCTCCTTGATGCAAAATCGGAGTTACGATAATAAAAAACTCAGAAGGTAAGTTAGTTTCGACACGGGTACAGAATAGATGGAGAGTCAACATCAACTATAGAAAGTTGAATTCGTCAACTCGAAAAGATCATTTCCCACCTCTTTTTATAGATCAAATGATAGAAAAATTAACCGGTAAATCTCACTATTGTTGCCTTGATGGATTTTTAGGTTTCTTCCAAATACCGGTAGCACTAGAAGACCAAGAAAAAATGACATTTACATGTCTTTTTAGCACTTTCACCTATCGACGTATGTATTTCGGCCTTTGTAATGTGCTCACCACGTTCTAGAGATACATGCTTAGCATCTTCTCAGACTACGTCGAGAAAGTAATCGAGGTCTTCATGGACGACTTCACCGTATACGGTAGTTCATTTAACGAGTGCCTTTTAAATTTAACTAATGTGCTTAGACAGTGCCTAGAATTTAACCTCGTGTTGAATTATGAAAAATGTCATTTTATGGTAGATAAGGGGTTAATTCTACGGCATATTGTTTCTTTTAATGGAATTGTGGTTGATAAAGCAAAAACAAATATTATACGCTCACTCACTTAGCCCACAACTGTGAGGGAACT
Source organism: Hibiscus mutabilis (assembly GCA_019671005.1). Lineage (NCBI taxonomy): Eukaryota > Viridiplantae > Streptophyta > Magnoliopsida > Malvales > Malvaceae > Hibiscus > Hibiscus mutabilis. The sequence goes on along the minus strand of CM033711.1, from coordinate 30,182,386 downwards.
TTGCTCCTTTCTTGGTCATGTAGGATTTTACGGTAGGTTCATTAAGGATTTCTCGAAGGTAGCGCAACCTTTATGCAATTTTCTTTAGAAAGATCAAGCCTTTGATTTTGATCAGGAATGCAAGGAATCATTCGATACACTAAAAGAAAAACTTGTATCAGTTCCGATTGTTCAACCGCCGAATTGGGACTAACCCTTCGAACTCATGTGTGATGCATCAGATATGAGCGTTGGAGCTATTCTTGGTCAGAAAATCGACAAAGAACCCCATGTCATAGCTTACACATCTCGCACCTTGGATTCGGCTTAGAGAAATTATTCTACGACGGAAAAAGAATTATTTGCTATAACTTTTGCTTTAGAAAAGTTTAGATCTTATCTAATTGGCACTAAAATTACAGTTTTTCTGATCATGCAGCCTTGTGATATTTGATGAGCAAAAAAGAGGTGAAGCCATGACTTATACGATGGATTCTATAAAATCTAGAGATTAAAGACAAAAGGGGTGCAAAAATCTAGTAGCCGATCACTTGAGTCGTATTCCCCTCTCCACATCTGATCTGCCGATTCAGGATAAATTCCCTAAGGAGAGCTTAATGATGGCGCAGAAAAATACTCCATGGTTCACAGATATAGTCAATTATTTGGCTACAGGTAAGTTACCATTAGATTTTCCGAGAGTTAAAGTTAACTGAATTAAGCGAGAATCGCGATTTTATATTTGGGATGATCCGTACCTTTGGAAGCACTACTCGGATCAGGTAATTCGGCGGTGTGTCACCGAAGATGAGGTAAACTCAATCCTAAAATTTTGTCATTCTTATTCTTGTGGCGGTCATTTTGGACCAAAGCGATCTGCCCATAAAATTCTTGAACGTGGTTTCTTTTGGCCTGATATCTTTCGTGATTCTTACTTATTTTGTAAAACTTGTGAAAGATGTCAATGCGTGGGAAACATCAGTCGCAGAAACGAGATGTTGCTCAATCCAATTCATATCTGCGAAATCTTTGATGTTTGGGGAATTAATTATATGGGTCTCTTCAGTTATTCATTTGGAAATACTTACATAATTCTTATTGTAGATTATGTTTCTAAATGTGTAGAAGCTAAAGATATCTGAAATAATGATGCTAAAACCACGATTAAATTTCTAAAAGATTTTATTTTTTCCAAGTTTGGCACACCACGAGCAATAATAAGCGATAACAGAACTCACTTTGTCAATCGAATAATTAAAGTCCTTATGAAGAAATTTGGAGTAACTCAAAGAGTTGCCACGGCTTACCATCCGCAAACAAATGGGCAAGTAGAAGTATCGAATCACGAAATTAAAACAATACTTGAAAAGATCGTCAAACCAGACCATAAAAGATTGGAGTGTCAAGTTAACCGATGCATTATGGGCATACCGAACTGTGTATACATGCCCCATTAGAATGTCTCTGTACCGCCTTGTCTTCGGTAAACCGTGCCATTTGCTGGTTGAATTGGAACATCGCGCGTATTGGACAGTCAAACAATGTAACATGGAGATGGATGCAGTCAATGAAGCATGCAAATTACATATCCAAGAACTTGAGGAAATACGTAGAAACGCTTCGATAATGCTGAGATATTTAAAGAAAAAACCAAAGAATTCCATGATCGTAACATTTCTTTTAAATCTTTTTCTATCGGTCAAAAGGTCATATTATTTAATTCCAAGTTTAAACTTTTTGCAGAAAACTTAGATCAAAGTGGCTCGGACCTTTTACTATAACTCAAGTTTTTCCTCATGGTTCGATCGAAGTCAAAGATGACTCAGGGGCGCAGTTTAAAGTTAACGGTCAAAGGTTGAAACCGTATTATGAAAACACTCTAGTTGGTTTAATCGAAGAACTCGATTTGAAAGAACATGTAGTCTGAATCAGGTCGTCGAGCTAAACGACGTTAAATAAAAAGCTTTAATGGGAGGTAACCCATTTTAAATTTATTTTCTCTTAATTTATTTCTTTATATTATTATTTTATATATTTCTTTATGTTATTATTTCACAACAAATATTTCCAAATATGCAGGTTTGCACTAGCAGTGGTCTTTAAATAAAAACAAAAGACGAAGAGGAGTTAAAGAAGGGCATTTAGGATCTTTCAGCTGTTGGCCCCCAAACCCCATGCACTCTGCCACAATTCCCTTTTCCCCAACCCCCATGCGCACCAATTAAACTAAAAGGCGCACGTTAGCAAAGCCCATATTTGTAGGTGCATGTTAGCATAGCCAATTGGCAGACTTTTAAGTTGCCGGTTAGATTCCAACAATTCCTTGAACCGATTATCAATCTTTTATCTCTATTTTAAACCAATCTTTTATCTCTATTTTAAACCAATCTTTTCCCTATTTAAATTTTAAACAAACTCGTGGACCCTACACCTTTTGCCAAAACCTTTAAACAAATTCCTTCCTTTTACCTAAACCCTCGCGTGCTTCACTCAAACCCATATTTTTATTCCCTTTTGTTTTTCTTCACCAGCCACACACATTTTTTCCCCTTTTCACCTCCATCTTCTTCGACCTTTCAACCCAGCATGGTGCGCACTCGAGAGCAAGCTCGTCCACTTCCACAAGAACTAGTGGTTATCGATGACTCAGGGGCACAGTTTAAAGTTAACGGTCAAAGGTTGCAACCTTATTATGAAAACACGCTAGTTGGTTTAATCGAAGAGCTCGATTTAAAAGAACTTGTAGTCTGAATTAGGTCGTCGAGCTAAACGACGTTAAATAAAGAGCTTTAATGGAGGTAACCCATTTTAAATTTATTTTCTCTTAATTTATTTCTTTATATTATTATTTTATATATTTCTTTATGTTATTATTTCCCAACAAATAATTCCAAATATGCAGGTTTGCACTAGCAGTGGTCTTTAAATAAAAACAAAAGATGAAGAGGAGTTAAAGAAGGGCATTTAGGACCTTTCAGCTTTTGGCCCCAAAACCCCATGCACTCTGCCACCATTCCCTTTTCCCCAACCTCCATGCGCACCATTTAAACTAAAAGGCGCACGTTAGCAAAGTCCATATCTGTAGGTGCATGTTAGCATAGCCAGTTGGCAGACTTTTAAGTTGCCGGTTAGATTCCAATAATTCCTTGAACTGATTATCAATCTTTTATCTCTATTTTAAACCAATCTTTTCCCTATTTAAATTTTAAACAAACTCGTGCACCCTTCACCTTTTGCCAAAACCTTTAAACAAATTCCTTTCTTTTACCTAAACCCTCGCGTGCTTCACTCAAACCCATATTTTTATTCCCTTTTGTTTTTCTTCACCAGCCACACACATTTTTCCCCTTTTCACTTCCATCTTCTTCGACCTTTCAACCCAGCATGGTGCGCACTTGAGAGCAAGCTCGCCCACTTCCACAAGAACCAGTGTTTATCATCGGACGTCGCCGCTTCGTGCCGCCTCAGTTCATCCAAGTGCCCAACAACTCTGACTCCGCACCACCGCCACCTCCTCCTCGCCGTAGTGGTCGATGACATCTAGCAAATGCAGCTCCACTGGTTGAACTCGAGCCTTCGTTCATTCGCGCCACCTCATCGATCATCCCACCATCTGCTGGCAACTCGTCATACTTATCTCGACACTACAGTGTCGCCGACGGTTCTCAATCACGGTGGAACCCTCCTTCATAACTGACATCAACCTTATTATTTCGATCGATGCTTACTGCCATTTTATCTCGCTTAATGCCAGATGCTGTCCCCTCATAATCCATGCACTCATCCGTACCGGACCAAGCTAAAGAGGTAAACTCTGATCCAATTTCAATTCGAATTGCTAATGTACCATACCATTTTTGGTTATATAGAGAATTGCGGTACTAGATTTCCTATGGGCGGTCCGTCGACGGAGCAACCAAATTTTAGCCATAAACAGCCCGTTTTATCTCACTTTGACAGTGAACAGCCTGCTTCGCCTTTCTTTGTCGCTAGTTCGGGCAACAACACTATACCAATTGATATACCAGATCAACACGAACGCTCTGAACATTATCGTCGTGGCCCAACCTATTCTGTGCTGATTGAGGAAGTTCTGCAAGGATACTTGCACTTCGACGACGATAACGCTTTGCGATTCAATACCGTTCGGCATCATAAGTTCTAGGTTTCCAAATATATTCCTTCCCAAACTCTCGACACTTTACATTTGCGCGAATCTGTCATGTAATTTTTCGATGCTATTGGCTGGACATTGTACTTTGAGATTAGATGTAGCACATACTATGAGTTGATTTTTGAATTTTATGCTATATTTTTATTTTTGAAAGATCAAGTTGTAATTGTCAATTCGCCTGATGTTATATCTTTTCGGTTGATGGGTTAGTATTTTAAAATGTTTGTTACGAATTTTAATTTGTCTATGGGATTCGTGACGAACGTCACGGATCATAGGTATCTAACTGCTTTACTTGAAATTTCACAGGATTTTGATACTGACCTAGCTTACGAAGGACTTACTGCCTTGGCGGGTTCGATGTTCGATGCCTGCTCAACGAAAGGATGACGCATACACAACCTCGCGCTTCGCTACATTCACTGGTTCCTAGCATACAACTACTCTGAATGTAATGATACTACGTCTAATTTAAGTAAGGTTGAACTGTTCTTTTTATGGTGTATGCAAACCGGTACCAAGGTAAACTTGGGCTTTTGGTTCGCTCGCGCTTTCGAGCGAGTTGTGCGATCCAATCTTCCACTCATTCTTGGACCTTATATTACTCACCTTGCATCTCGCCCTTTTTCCATTGACTTTTGACACTGCACAATTTACTTTCGCCTTTGCAATGGATGCTTTATATGCATGGTGTTTGGACATAATGAGACTTCTAGCCGGCACCCGTGATGCACCCTATATCGTTCCTCCGGGCACCATTATGCCTCGTAATGCTCGTGTCTTCCTTTGGAGGATCGCACCGCAGCCGGTACAAGAAGAGAACCCACAGTCAGACGTGCACAACGAGATCCACGAAGTACACGGTCGACTCAACTCCATCAAAACCAACTTTGTCGAGATTCTATCTTACTTCGCCCGGGACATTCAAATGTGGCTGTGGCCGCGGCCGTCGTTAGAACGGGGAGTATCTCTATTCCCTCTCTTGTACTTTCATTTACATATTGAGACAATATGCTTGAGTGGGGGCGGGGTAGAAAACGTTTGCATCAAATTTCCTATCTTTTATTTATATGCCTGGAATTAAGTTGCCTTGGTTGAATTGTTGAAATCTCTTGTTTTTAATCTTGATTTTTTGCTTTGTTTCATTTATTACCTTATGAGTTTGTGATCACGCTTTTATCGAATTTAGGAAGCATGATAGTAAAATGGCAAGATTGGTGTTTTTCGTTAAATTTTGCTTGATATTCCATGATTTCATTGGTTGATACGTTTCTTGATTCAATGCACAATGCACCTCCTTGTGAGATTTGAGCCTAAACAAGCATACTTTTTATTCTTGCTCATGTTCTTGATTGAGTGTGCTGGATTAATTTTGATGTTCTAGAACTTGTAATTAAATGCATGTCAAGACTACACGTTGAACTGAATGTTTTAAAATGATTAGGACACATAGGATTAACCCATTTCTCTACCCAAATTGCCTACCCATTTATATCCATTAGTGAACTAATTTTGTGCCTTTACCCTTTTTCTTTGTTTTTACCCCATTACTAAATCGAAGCCTCTTTTATTTTACCCTCTTTTGATACCCATGTTAAGACATAGATCGATTTGTTCCATGAAAAAGTTTGAGAAGAAAAAGAAAGAAGCATTCGAAAAAAAAACAGTAAAGAAGTGTTCAACAAAATAGAGAGAAAAAAAGAGAAAAAAGAATAAAAAATAGCAGAAAAACAACAAGAAAATGGGAGAAAGAAAAAGTTAATTGATTGTTTACGCTTCTTCAAAGTTGTTTATTTTATTGAATTTCGTGGCTTGAACTTCTTTTAGCATCTCTTGTCTTGACATTTAAACCCACTTTTTGGCATTATCCCTACCCCAACATAAGCTCCGTTACAACTTTATTAAAGACCATTTGATTAATACATCTTGTTCATTCTAAGTAGTGGTGACTTGATTTTCGTACAAGCCTATGATAATGTCTTTCTTAATATTGGCTTTGAGCATTTCCTTTACCCAAAATACATTGAGCGATAATGAGTGAACTCTTGTGAGGTATCGAATCTTGTTACATAGAAATTAATGGATAATTGGAATGTCTCGGCTTTGGCTTAAACTTGTTACTAGTTGAGCCTATTTTCTTGATTGTCATCATGTTTCCGATAATTGATGTGATCATTTATTCATTTGACATTCCTTGACATATTGTGGGATGACAGATTCGTAATTTAAGATTTCTTTTATTTGACTAAGGTATGTTTGAGGACAAGCATTGAATAAGTGAGGGGGAGTTTGATACGTAATTTATTTGGCTACTATTTTATCTTTAATTATGTCTTCAATGGTTAGTTCATGTCGCTGATCTGGATGTTTTTGTGCGTTTTCTGTGCAAGACTACAATTCTGGAAATTGCACTTAAAAGACAACTATCTGTAGTTTTATTTTTGGAATCAAGGCTGGGCTAGTGGGCATGAATCTGGGCATGAAGCGTTTGACGTGGCATCCAGTCAGCGGCTTCTAGAAGGTCCAATTAGTGGTTTCTAGAAGGTCTAGTCAGCAAGGATGGATGAGGAGATCAGCTGCATTTAAAATTCAAATTAGAAATTATTTTTTGTTTTCAGGATTTAATTTGAATATTTTCAAGAATTATCTTTTATCAGTTCTAGGTTATTTTTAGGGTTTCAAAATACTATAAATACCCCATCGGGGTAAGCTATAAAATCATATCTCTCATTCTTAGTCTTGTTCTTGCTTTTGAAGTTCTATAAAATTCCCTTTTCTTTACGTTCTTGTTTTTAAGTTTTTATTTATTTTCTTTTAATGTGCTAAGTATGATTTCTACCATAATCATGCTTAGCTAATTTCCTAATTAGCCAAAGGCTTAAAGTGATGCCTCAATTTATTTTGTGAGAATTGAAAAGCACTTAATATCTTCGGATAACATTCTCAATTTTCTGAAAACTTAGATCAGCAGTCGGCCTTTCTTTTAAAAATCTTTACACTTTCGTCTCAAAAAACGCACATTGGTTTGAATGTTGTTTTGATTTAAAGTTGGGAGGAAAGATCAACTTGTAGCATATTCAACTTCTTATGAACACACTTAGCGACAGATTCGCTAAGGGAAATTGAGATCGAATTCGATTCTCATTGGGACAACATAATCCGAGTCGTGCTTTTCTAACACTTAAACTGCTTTGGTGCTAGCAACGATAGTTGTGGCTAGTCCAAGTAAAAACTAAATTCCAAAGATTGCCTTTGGATTATTGGTTTATCAAAGTGAAAAGTAAGTTACAAGGGTTGGGCCTTGTAGACTGTAACCAGCATGTATCCAGTGTAAAATATTTTTTGATGATCAGTTTGAATTGAGACTAAGCTAAGCTTGAGGCTATTCCATTTAATTAGTTTTCTCTTCAAATTTACTTTCGTCATTTTCTCCAAATCCATTTTCAAAATCGCTTTTATTTACTTTATTTTTACTTTCTACTTGGTTCTCTAAATCACCCCCCATTTCCTTTACTTTTTCAACAAAGTCAGAATCAAAACCTCCAGATATCAAAAGTTCCTTAGTCCCTGCGGATTGACCATTCTTCACTTTATTACGCATTTTTATTTATTTTATTTAAAATTAAGGACTATTTATTTGACAATTACGACGCTTGTTAATTTAATTACGAGAACAAAATTGAGATAATATAAGTCTAAATTACACATGACGGTACAAGATTATCTAAATAAAGGTGACGGTACAAGATTATCTAAATAAAGCTATACAACTTTACTTGAAGAATCAAGATTATCAAAAAAATCTAATCTTGAACTTATAATCTCAATTTGCTACCGTTCCATATCAACGGTGAATAATCTGCTGCAATAAAATTATTGAAAGAAATAATTATCGGTCCGACGGTTCTAAATATAAATTATAAGACGAAATCTACAGTTAAATAAGATTTCTTGCAAACTCAACAAGTGTCTTAATAAAAAAAAAGATGGTATGCACATTATTAAAAAATTAAAAATATAAATAAATATAATCATATAACCAACTTTAGACTATTAAAAGAAAAAACTGCTAGCAACTTCGACTTCCCAAGTCTTTAATTAGCCGACACACCATATGCATGAATTATTTGTTTACAATTTAATAATATTATGTGCATAAAGCGTGCCATTAAAACTAGTATATATTAGGGTAAATTAAATCTATGTTCACTAATCTTTACAATATTATTTTCATAGTCGAAGTTTGAAAAGTTACTTATTGAAAAAAAGTTTGCAGAAACAAATCATTCTAATTTGAAAAGAACAAATAAAGTAATATGTGAAAGATACAAATTAGTTCAAACTATGTATTGAATTTGCTTTACTCTTACTTTTTAACTATACCGAGCAATGACCGAAAGAAAATTAAATTTACTTTCAATTTTTTCATCTTTCATACCAAGTACATGTATGAAAAGAAAAATAAGAAATTTCTACCTTTCCATTTTCTATTCATTTAAATATCCATCTTTATAGATGGACAATTTTCTTTTCACATTGCTTGCAATGCCTCCCATTTTATACATTTTACACAACTTAAAAGGAACGCCGGTCTGTCAGATCCCAAATCTCCTGCACTAGAAACTATCTGATCCTGCTGCATGGTTCTTTTCTTGCGAAGTCTAAGTCTCGTTGCTTTGTTTGGGAGTGGTTTGTGGTTCTCTCTTCTTTGTTAATTTAGTTTCTTTTTGCGCTATTGATGTTCGAGGATAGTGAGACAAGGAAGAAATTTCTGGAGGGACATCGTTTTGATCACTGGTTAGAAAAATGTAATGGAGTGGACACCCATAATTGGCATTCCAAATTGTAGACTCTGGCTATCGGCAAGCGGAATTCCTATTCATACATGATCGAAGGCTACCTTTAAAAACATTGCAACAATTTGGGGTAAGTTAACGCAGATGGATATTGAAACCTTATCACTGTCGACTTTCGAGAGGAGTAGATTCCAGATTGAAAGATTGGGTGTCACATATTGATGAGAAAATTAACTTGCAAGTCGGCGATAATATGTTTCAAATTTGTGAGGTTGAGATGGAAGAATCGTTAGGGCCGAATTGTGACTGCAGTTGTGGTTATGAGGATGAGTCTAGTGGCGAAACTTCTGCGGATGAAGCATTAGCGAGTAGTTGAAAACAAGATGAGTTTCTTAGTGAGAGTCCTCCTAGGGGTATTGAAAATTCGACGAATGACATGATTGTCTCGGAGTCAATTTCGAGACAATATCCAAGCCCGGACCACATCGAGCATATGTGGGAAGATAATAGAATGGAAGATTTGAGGGTATTGAAATCGTGCACAATGTTGACATAAGGGATTACTGATGAGGAAATTGGTAGCAGAGAGATTGGCGTTGAACCAAGCATACATCGATGTCATGACAGACGTAAGTCACGAATCCCAAATCGGTGTAGTAGCACAACAACAAGAGTTGCCTCTTGTTGACTATAGACCAGAGATTATTGTAGATGGGCTGAGATCTGAAATAATTAGGGCAGGCAAAGCAGTCACTATTGATTATAACAAGGAACCTAAACGTGTGCGGCAAGTTTCGGAGATTGTTCTTAGCTTATTTCCTCCTAATGAACGACAAGAAGCTGAACAAAAACTTGGAAAACGGGGCAGATGTAGGCCAAAGAAGAACCAAAACACAACAACAGTGGCAAACGACTCTTTGTCTGATTCTGAGTTTTTGAATAGGAAGCGAATGATCCTGCGAGAAGTGAGGGAAACGTTGCATTTGGGGAGGTTGATCGGAGCAGAAACAGTGGGAAACTAGGAAGACATAGTAAAGGATATTGGCCGTCTCATAGAGGCGAGGGAACTGAGACAATAGCATCGAGTGATGCGAGTGTTGTCGTTGAACACTAGGGGCTTAGGCGCGTCATCGAAGAGACGAGCGGTGCAATCAGTAGTGCGATAACATTGTTGTGAGTTGGTGTTTTTTACTGGGAACTAAATTGGAGATGGTGAATGGGTCTATTGTTGGTCGATTGTGACATTCAGACAACTTTGATGTTGCGTATATTCCCTCGTTGCGAAGATCTGGTGGGGTGTTTGTGATTTGGGATGCAACTCGTTTTTGTATGTCCGTAGTGCGGAAGGGCTCTCGATTTGTTATGGTTGAAGGAAGGTGGATTGTGGATGAGTGGTGTTGTGGGACGGTGGCGATTTACGCCCCATGCATTGTAGAGGAACAAAGGCAGCTATGGCAGGACCTAGGGGCGTCCTATACCTTGGTGCCTAGGAGGGGATTTCAATGTCGTGCTGCATCCAAAAGAGCGACAGGGATGTGCGCTGATAAATCGAGATTTTTGGTTTCAAAGGAATGGCTTATGAAATGACAGCGTAGAGTTGTGCTTTCTTGCATTGTTTTGTTTGATTGGTGTTTATTCCTTCATCGTGTTATTTCGGGCTTTCTGCTCTTTTTTATTCACTGTCATGAGTATTCGTTTCTTCTATTTAGACTTATAAATATTTTTAATGAGGCTCGTGATAGTGTAGGCTTTGTATGACTGGACATTAATAAAATCATATGTTTCGCCGAGCAAAAAAAATATTCTTTTCACCCTACCAATCAAAGGCAAAAACAACAAAATACTATCAACCACAAATTAATTTAATAGGATGAGACGCTAAATTTTTTTTCTCAACAAAAGTATAACTTTCATTAAAATATACCACTACAAGCAGTGGAATTAGATCAAGGTTACAGTCTAAATCAACCTGAAATCTTCCCAATCTCAACATAGACAATCATGACAAAATTTAAAACAAAATCAAATACTTTACAGTAGTCACTAGCATACAAATCAACCAAGAAAAATAAGACTCATGTACCAATCAAAACGACTGCCTAAAGATCCACTGTAAATTGCTACCACAGGAGCTCAAATAACATCTCAATACTCAAAGTACATACGACTTCAGAAATCTTGATCACTGTAATATATCAGCCACTATCAATGGATTCCAACAACGTCCAGATTACTCTCATCACCTCTGCAAGATTAAACCCAAACTACGCCGGATCCTAGAGTCGACATGGCAGATCAAAAACAAACCACCACTTCAAATAATATCGACATTATTTGTTGTTTACACTCCCTCAAAACCTTGAGTAAGATCAAAGATTTAAATCCTGACATTACAAATGTAACAAATTAAGTTGGGAGAACTGCTCTGCTATGAACCTCTACAATATTTATCGACTTAAACAACCAATAAATAAGATATATAGAAAAAAAGTTTTAATTTTTAATTTTTAATTTTTCAACATAAAGTTTAAGTCTTAGTGGTGCCTTTCTGTCGTGTGGAGGGCACACTTCAAATATACTACGTTGGGGCTGAATCTTTTATAATTATTCTTTAATCTTACCTTATGAATGCAGTAATTACAATAAATTTGTAGGTCTCCACTTACCAAAATGCTTTCTAACTCAGCCATCCACCCCTAATTATGCCACTAGACCCACTATTGCCAGCTAACTTTACAAATTTAATATTTTTTAAATATATTTCAACCCTTTGATTAAAATTAAGGTATAATGTCAAAAAATACTCATAGCATTGATTGAATAATCATTTTGGTTTTTATTCTATTTTTGAAACACTTTAACCCCGAATATTTCATTCTAGATTAAAATGGTTCTTCCGTGCATGAAAGTTGTTAATCAACTAATGATAAGTGGCTTGAAAAGATGCGACAAACCTACATGGAAAAACACATTGATATTGTTGGACAAGGGGCGTTAATAATCCAAGGAAATAATAATAATAATAATCAGTAAAATAAATACGATAAAATTATTATTAAAACGAACAAAACAAATACAAAATAATATTTGAAATATAAATCAAATATTAAAGCAGTAAATTAGAACCGTTTACTTGCATCCAGGCAACATTTTGGATGAATGGATTTGTTGAAGCTTGCGAAAGCACAGTTTCCTTAAGACAAATTTGTTTGCTCCTATGGTGCTTGAGAAACGTTGGACTTCTATCTCCCAGGATACAACAACAAAATGATCAACTGCACTAGCACATATACAGAGATCACGAACTGGAAGTTTGCCTTCTTCTTTCATCGTGGAAAACAATGAAAACCAAATGCACGATGGTTTTTAGAGAAAATGGGGAGATCTGAGAGGAAATATTAATCACTTGCAATTGTGATGAGTGAATTCTCTTCTTGCTAAAGCCTCCTTTATAGGCAAGCAATGATAGAGTTCTAATCACAGTTGAACTCAAATTCATAATTTAAAATTCAAAAAGGACATTATCTGATAAAATCTATCTAAAAATAAATTATTCAGATTCTCAAAATCTATTTTGAATTTCAAATTATTTGACTAATTCTTGGATGAGGATTTCATATTTGGGCTAAAATTCTGGTAGCTCCACACTAGGCCAAAGCGGTCCAAACATTCATATTCGCCCATGACGTGCATGCGCACAAGACACAATCTTTGGTAAGCTTATTCAACAACCCCTTGGTTGGTTCCATTACATATACACCTTCCACACTTGGTCTCTAACCAATGTGGGATTCAAGCTTACTATTTCCTCTCCAATCATTGCAAATTGTCTACTTTGAGCATCAATTTATCATTCACCATTCAACCAATTTGAGCATATGAGATATCGTTGTAAAGATCTCATGGAGTAGAATATGAACACGTAGTTTCATGATTCAATTCTCCATCTTTACCCATTGAAATTATTCCTCAAAGTTTCCACATGTTCACAATTTTCTAACAATCCCCCACATGAATGAAATTGATGTTTTAAAATCATTTTGACCTTATGTGATGATAGATTCTACGATCAATATCTGCATAGGATAGGTATGTATCCACCCTTGAACCTTCCCTTGTGAAAGTATATTTACTTTATTGGCTTACCAGTAGACGTGATGTCCTTGAACTGTTATGTCGTTTGTGTAAACGATGATATACCTCACACAACTATCTCGCTGGCAAAAAAATTAGTTCTCATGGGTATGTCCATATAATCGTGAACATCTCCTAGTTCTGCAAGAGTTTGAGAGAATTATGCTCCAATAGTCTTCTTGAAGCGGCCCCACTTTACTCTCACATTGGTGACTTGTATTGTTCAGCCCATCGATACACACAATGGCCATTAAAAGCTTTTCTTATCCTGTACCACTTTTGATCACTGTTTACATCATAGGAATAGACTTGGTAGAAGAACCCCCACAATGACCGCATAAGGTCTATGCAATTAGGTTGTCCCTTTGAACCTAGATCTTGGGATCTCCAGTCAACTAGGTAGGGTTTTCCTTCACATATCGCCTTAAATTTCCATGGGCTATAGTCTCATTCCTTTCGATGTTTTCTCACCTGATCTCGATTCAAACCTTTTGTTAGCGGATCCGCAATGTTATCCTTTAATCTTACTAAATCAATAGAGATAACTCTATTTGAGATCAGTTGTCTAATGGTATTATGTCGATAAAACATATGCCTCGACTTGCCATTATACATAAAACTTTGTGCTATACTAATTTTTTGCTTGGTCATCACAATATATGCATATTGTGGGCACATGCTTTGGCCATTCAGGAATATCCTCTAAGAAATTTCTAAAGCCATTCGACTTTTTCTCTAGACTTGTCTAGAACTACAAACTCAAATTCCATTATGGATCTGGTTATAATCATTTGTCTTGGGGATTTCCATCTACTTATGCCATTGATATCTTGAATATCATATATTCAACTAGCATTGGAGTATGCAATCCATAATTCCAAATATATCAAAGATATCTTGGTACCCTCACAATTCCTTTCTAGTGATTTCCACCTAGATTGTTTGTGAATTTACTTAAACTGCTCACAGTAAATGCAATATCTAGTCTAGTGCAGCTCATGAGGTACATTAGACTGCTTATGACCCTTGCATATTCCACTTTGTCAACTTTTTGACCTTTATTCTTGGACATATCTTGGCTCACGTCTATTGGATTTCTAGCTATAACAGAATCATCATTGCCAAAATTTTCAAGAATTTGTCAACATAATGTGACTAAGTCAATATGAGACCTTCAAGTGACTGCTTGATTTGGATGCCCAAAATTATATCATCTAGTCTCATATCTTCCATGTCAAATCTTGAATTTAACATGTCTTTGGTACGTTTTACCATTTCATTATTACATATAACAATGAGTATATCATCAACATAGGATCATATATACTAATGTCGGTAGGTTTGACATACACACATTTGTCACACTTATTTGTCATCATGACAATATCGTAGTTTTAACCTTTTGTTGAACATCTGGACTATCTTCACTAATAGTCTCTAAAGTTCATTTGTTAAACTTGGATCAACTTCCTTAGTTATACAAGAAAATATGTCTTCAAATGATGAGATTTCTTTGATTACATTATCATATTCTAGTGAATCTCAGGGTTCTTTGATTCTCTCACAAGAAACTGATATACGTTGCTATGTTTCATATAGCCAAAACAATCCACCGTTTCTATTTCCATTTGCTTCAGTAGTGAGGTCATTACCTTTGCAAGACACCCCACATTTTCAAGTAGATGTAGGAAGGTTTAATTACCTTCCATAACTCATATAATGTCTTATATATTTAATTGTGGGGAACCTTATTAAAAAGGTAATTAGCTTATAGAACATCTTCCCCCATATGTTAGGCACATTATAGTACCAACGTTACTCATATAGAGCTTCTCCCCCATCTTAATCCTCTAATTAAGTTTGAGTTTCAACATCATGCTCACATAGAATAATTTTCTCTATAGCTTCATATTTTCTTTTAAGCAAATGCACATAACATTATTTTTGTGCTATCGTCAATGAAGGTAATAAACATATTCCTTCAAACAATATTTTGCCATGTCAATTGTTACGCCACTAACATTGACCTCGTTTGGAAGTCTATAGTCCGAGGAATTATTCCCCATCTTATGGAAATTGAAGCATTTCCCATGAAATTTTGCTTCTTGAACATACCGCCTAATTTGCGGTTTGAAGTCCTTTTTTTTTACTTCCAGTACGTTTTTCATGGTAATATTTGTCTTAGCAATATTTACCTTACTAACAGTTGAAGGTGGTAACAATATTTACCTTAGGAGGATCATCCTTAAGATATTTGACCAGGTTTATCATGGTCAAATATGCAACATCTTTTGTTGCCATGTTTGAAATCCTTTCCAATGACTTTCACTGATTTTTCCATTGTGTCATATAGACGCAATCCAAAACCAAAGTATTATGAATCTGTTAAACGTCAGGAATTTAGTCAGAGGCTAAAACCAGAAATAGAAACATAATTTCTGACTTTTGTTAGATGATGAAGATTTAATAAACTAAACCCTAAAACAAAAGTTCACACGGTCTTAATAGAAAGAACATTAAACAGTCCTAATAGAAAGAACAATAATAAACAGTGCACCATGTAGGTAACTTATGAAAGAGAGATGGTGCACTAGGCACGCTTAAATACCAGGTCTCTCAAAGAACCAATCCTAGACATGCATGCACTTTCAAATTGTCTTTGAATCATCTGTTTATGGTCTAACGGTCTTCACAGTTCTTTAGCCATTTTTAAACACCGTGCACTTCATAGCATGCATCAGAATAAGCTTTAAGAATTTAATTTTGACATAGAGAACCAAGTTCTTCTATGCTTTGATTCGAGACCTCATTCGGAATCAACACTTTGAACTTGGTAACCAATCTTACTTCCCGAAATAAATTCACCGATTTATTTCAAGATTGAATCATTCTAGATTCCCACGAAATTAAATCCAACGATTTATTTCCCTTAACAAGTTAGAATCAACGCATGATTCTAGCATAAAGAAATAAATTCAATCCTTCTGTTAAACAACAAAGATATCAATCCAACTTAATTCTGTTTAACCAACAGAAATCAAAAGGAATTAATCCTTTGATTTTAATTCAATTGATTATTGTTTGGAAGATCAAGTAAACCGTTAAAACGGCAGAAATTAATTCTCGAAATGAATTATTTACGAGATCTTTATTTCTTAAACAAATCATGATTTCCCCTGAGTATCATGTTCGTCTCTATAAAATTTCTCAAAAGAAATTATTAGTAGAAAAATAATAATTCATTGTTACCAAAACACTTACAATAATAATTCTCGTGAATATAATTCAATAGAGCAAAATCATACCATTATAACATCATAATTTAAGGATTTACCTTATACCAAAATTTCTATTCCAATAACGCATACACCTACTTTGAATAGGGTTACAGTTGGCGGCCACTCAATCTTCTCAACCATGCAAATATGGTCATGCTTTCCATGTATAACATCGTGCTCTCATGGCTTGAAACATATGGCTTAACCTTTCCCATATAAGCATGTGAAAATCACGTTAGGAAATAATTAAAAGAAAAAAAAATGTTAACATATAAATATGTGAACAATTGATGTTGAAACATCAAGCATAAACATGGCTTGTACACCGCTTCCCAAAAACACAATGTTCGTCTTGGATTAAACACTTCGAATTTGCCTTAAGATTGTTGGACAATGGGCGTTAATAATCTAAGGAAATAATAATAATAATAATAATAATAATCAGTAAAATAAATACGATAAAATTATTATTATAACGAACAAAAAAAAACAATTACAAAATAATATTTGAAATATAAATCAAATATTAAAGAAGTAAATTAGAACCACTTACTTACATCCGGGCAGCATTTTGGATGAATGGATTTGTTGAGGCCTGTGAAAATACAGTTTCCTTAAGACAGATTTGTTCGCTCATATGGTGCTTGAGAAACGTTGGATGTCTATCTCCAGTATACAATAACAGAATGATCAACTGCACTAACACATATGCAGAGATCACAAACTGGAAGTTTGCCTTCTATCACCGTGGAAAACAATGAAAACCAAATACAGAATGGTTTCTAGAGAAAATGGGGAGAATTGAGGGGAAATATTAATCACTTGCAATTGCGATGAGTGAACTCTCTTCTTGCTGAAGCCTCCTTTTATAGGCGAGCAATAATAGAGTTCTAATCACAGTTGAACTCAAATTCATAATTTAAAATAAAAAAGATATTATTTGATAAAATTTATCTACAAATAGATTATTCAGATTCTCAAAATCTATTTTGAATTTCAAATTATTTGACTAATTCTTGGTTGAGGATTTTGTATTTGAGCTAAAATTTTGATAGGTTCGCACTAGGCCCAACTGATTCGAACATTCATGTTCGCCCACATCGTGCCTGCGCACAAGACACAATCTTTGGTAAGCTTATTCAACAACCTCTTGGTTGGTTCCATTATATATACACCTTCCATACTTGGTTTCTAACCAATGTGAGATTCAAGCTTACTATTTCCTCTCCAATCATTGCAAGTTGTCTACTTTGAGCATCAATTTCTCATTCACCACTCAACCAATTTGAACATATGAGATATTGTTGTAAAGATCTCATGGAGTAGAATATGAAGACGTAGTTTCATGATTCAATTCTCCATCTTTACCAATTTAAATTATGCCTCAAAGTTTCTATATGATCACAATTTTCCAACAGATATAACATTATCATGTAGACAAAGATATTGACTTGAGAGAATGACACATCAATCAAAAAATAATTTTATAAATTCATATAAAATATAAAATTATTTTTTTGTTGACGTGTCACTCTGTTAAGTTATTTCAAGCTGTTTATCGTTAGTTGACTAACATATTTCTTCTACGGAGGGATCATTTTAATCAAAATGAAACATTGAGGGTCAAAGTACTTCGAAAAACATTGAGGGTTGCCAGCCATTGTCCGCAACTTTTTCATTTTAACTTTTCTTTCTTTTTCAATCTTTACGTGGCAGACAACGACATCAATCTTGATTCTGGTTGCTGACCGTCGGTAATGTTTTCTTTTTCTCTTAATTTGTTCTTTATTTTCTAGTTTTTAAATTTAATAATTTTACCCTTATGACATGCTTTTCTCTAGCTTTTTTGTATGTATCCTCAGTCTTTTGGCATGTTTTTTTGTCTTAATCGGTAGTTTGGCTGCTTATTTAGTCATTTGATTTTCTATCAGGGTTGAATTTGACGTCGTCACGACTGATCAAGATGACGCTTTTTTATTATCTTGTTGATCTTCCTATTTTGGACCCTCGAACTGGATTTAGATACGAGCTCACAGTCACCGTTCTTGTCCACAATTGAGTTGTGGTAATGACCGTGTTGTCAACCTGCCTTATTATTGTAACATGCATTTTTTAATGTTATTTGTTGTTAGTTTTTATCTTTCATCGTCGAGCGTTGGTAATGTTTGTATTTATTTTGTTTCTAACCTTTGAGTTAGAGTTTTTATCTTTTCTTTGTATGATCATGTTTATGGTCTACAAACGTTAGTTTTCGTGTTTTAATAAAACTAGCGTATTCATATTCATATTCATATTCATATTAAAGAATTGAAACTTTCTTAAAGATATAGTATAACTATTCTTTAATCTTCCCTTATGAATGCAGTAATTACAAGAAATTTGTAGGTCTCCACCGATCAAACTGCTTTCTAACTCAGCCATCCACACCTAATTATGCCACTAGACCTACCATTGCCAGATATCTTTACAAATATTATCATTTTCTAAAATATAGTTCAACCTTTTGATTAAATTAAGCAGTCAAAAAATTCTCATAACATTTAATTGAATAGTCACTTTGGTCCTTATTCGTTTTTTGAAGTACTTTAACTCTCAACATTTCATTTTAGGCTAAAATGGTCCCTCCGTGCATGAAAATTATTAGTCAACTAACGATAAATGACTTGAAATGATGCGACAAACCTACATGACAATGCACTATGACATAACAATATCATATAAAAAAGATGTCGACTTGACATAATGATACATCAATCGAAAAATAATTTTATAAAATTATATAAAGTATAAAATTATTTTTTCTGTTGGCGTGTCATTCTGTCAAGTCATTTTAAGTTTTTTTTGCCGTTAGTTGACTAATAGTTTTCATCAACGGATAAGCCATTTTAACTAAAATGAAACATTAAGGGTTATAACTTAAAATAAATAGGGACAAAAATAATAATCAATTAAATGTTATGGGTATTTTTTGACATTATACATTAAATTAAATGAAAGTCGATGACTTTTGATATTAAAAGTTTAATTCAAGATAATTTATATATTTATTTTTATTTAAGAGTTTATATTTATTAGGTTAAGATTTTAGGAGTATGCCCAAAATTTACAATAACAGTTTTGAAGTTGGTCTAACGGTACGAAACACTAGGTTTTTAAGTAAGGTCAGATATTTGATTCCTTACATGGTGAATGGAGAAAATTGGGTTGGGAAGATTGCCATACAATGAGCATCTGTAAAATTTGATTCGAATTAGTTAGTAAATAGATCAGATAAAGGTGGTTAAAAAATTAAAAAATCAGGGTAACCTAACATACAGTGGTTTGACAAAATTAATTGATTTGGGTGTTAGACTTTATAGATTTAAAGGGAGGAATCCAATTACTTAAGAAATGAACTTAAAACCATTGGGAATATATGCATTCATTACTAGGAGCGTGTGCCTTCCACGCTGTTATCAATGAGCTTAGTTGCCATCGCTTTCATTCCCACATTTCCACCATTTTTCCTATAAATTCTCTAAATCAGAGGCGTGTGTCCTCCACAAGCCTTCTTATCTCAGATATTATTACAATCTTCTATATATTCTTGCCTTTTTGGTTCTTCATGGCTGCCTCTCAAACTCTTCGACTTTCATCCCGTGACAACAACATTGTTCACGCGGAAGAATATCAGAATCATGAGCCTGCTGTTGTCGAATTCGATTACTCTCAAAGAGGACAATGGCTTCGAGCTGCTGTTTTGGGAGCCAACGATGGGTTGGTCTCGGTTG
Organism: Hibiscus mutabilis; assembly: GCA_019671005.1. NCBI lineage: Eukaryota > Viridiplantae > Streptophyta > Magnoliopsida > Malvales > Malvaceae > Hibiscus > Hibiscus mutabilis. The sequence goes on along the minus strand of CM033711.1, from coordinate 30,162,255 downwards.
AATCACTAATGATGTGTGTTGGCTCGGTTAAAGACGATGTCAAGGCTATGGTTATTGCCGGTTTAGCGGGTTTGGTCGCCGGTGCTTGTAGCATGGCGATCGGGGAGTTTGTGTCCGTATTCACCCAAGGGATGTAGAGATGGCTCAGATGAAGAGAGAAAAGAGGAAGGGGTCATTAGAGAGTGGGAATGATGAGAAACTACCGAATCCTGCACAAGCTGCCGTGGCGTCGGCTTTGGCTTTTGCCGTCGGTGCGGTGCTTCCGCTGTTGGCAGCTGCTTTTATCAGGCAGCATAAGGTGAGGATCGCGGTGGTTGTTTTGGTTGCTAGTGTGGCTTTGGTGGTGTTTGGAGTGGTGGGAGCTTTGCTTGGAGGAACTCCGGTGCCGAAATGGAGCGCCAGGGTGCTTGCTGGTGGATGCATGGCGATGGGCACAACTTTTGGGCTTACCAGGTTGATTTATTCCTTTTTTTAGATGGTTAATGGTTTAGTTTGATTTGCTTTTGCTTCTGCTTCACTGTGAATTATTCCTTTTTTTTAGATGGTTAATGGTTTAGTTTCATGTTGTAAGGATTAAACTTGTAACCATCTAAATTCGACTGGAAATATTTATTTAAACTCTAATGCTAAAATCGTGTTACTGCTTTGTTAAAATGTTTAACAGGTCTCGAACTAGACCTTACTGATGTTGATCCGGACATAAAAGAAACACCACTGTGAACTCTCTTTCATGTCGCTGCCCTGAATTAGTCGACTTATTTCTTCGCTATGGTCCCATGGAGCTCGAGCAGACATCGGAAGTGACGGGCGACTACTTTTAGACGGAATTCTTTCTATCCTAAGGTGTTGGTTTTGTGTATTTGGCTGCTTGATTTGTGCGTTACATGATTGAAGCAGGGTTGGTTTTAGGTCTCTGTTTCTTATTGCAACGAGGGAAATGAATTCAGACATTGTTCCTCAAAACCATCTATCTACATGATGTCTATGTTACACATCAATTATACATAATCGTATCATATTCTGATTTTGCACCTCAGTAATACATAATTGTAGGATGGTACAAGATCGAGATTACAAATGGCTAGAAAAGTCCACCCCGCTCGAGAAAACAGGTTTTTGCTTTGACGTTTGGAGACACTTGGGATGGACAGAGAGGATGTTAAGAGCAATTACATCTCTAGAAAATTTTAAGTTTTAATATATTTTTATTTTTTATTTTACATTGATAATATAACTTCCCACCTTTGTATTTGTAACACTAATTTTATTCGTATAGTTTAAATCTGAGCCCTTTAGGCCCAAAATAAAATAAACCCACTACCCAAAACCCAACTGCTCACACTGGACCCAACCCCACCCGGTTCTAAAAAGGCACCAGCTTAGAGTATTCTTAAAAGAAATATATACTTTTTGACGACCTTCAAAAGTGGTCATTACCAGATCCACCATATAATTCTAATTATTGGTGTTCATAATTAATCAAAATACTCGTCCTAGACCCTAAACAATGATCTGTAACACCCAATCCTAAACCCTAAATTATAAACCATAAACAATGAACCCTAACCTTGACCCCAAACCTCAAACATTGAACCATAAACTCTCAACCCTAAACAATAAACCCCGACCCTCAAACCCTACACCCTAAACTATGAACCTCATACTCTAAACCTTAACCCCCAAACTCCAAATCAATAATCTTAAACCCATAAGCTTCAAACCCTAAACCTCAACCTCTAAAACACAAACCCTAAATCTTAGCCATGAACCCCAAACCTCAATCACAAAAACCCTAAACCATAGACCACAACCACCCAAACTCCAAAACATGGTCAATAAACCCTAAACATCAAAGCATAAAATATAAACCCTAAACAATAACCACAACCACCAACCCTCAAACCCCAAACTCCAAACAAAAAATTTAGAACCATAAAAAATAAGTCCAACCCTAAACCATAAGCCATAAACTCCAAACCATAAACTCTAAACCCTAAACCATGCAATCATACCGCAAACCACAAATATAAAACCCAAACCTTGAATTCTAAACCCTAAATCTTAAAGTATTGGATTTCATATGCAAAAATTGATCTAATATCAATAAGAAAATGTATCATAAAAATTATCATACAAAAAATTTCCTAGATCTCATGCGATCATAATAACCAATGATAGAGACAATAATGAGATTAGCTTAATTTTTGACTCAGTAATCTTGTTGTGTTGGGGCACCGCCTTTTTGAAAGATGACCACCCTCTATAAGTATCCACTCATGAATGAACGACAAACGGCTAACGAAATGCTAGTTCCTCTCTATTTCATAAAATAGAGATTTTGCGGTTTTTGATGGCTTTCGAAAAAACTAGTGAATGAAACCCTCGGCATATATATACATATACATACATGCATATATATATGACTTGATTAGATTAGGTTAAGTTCACTATTATAATTTATTTAAAACTCTTTTAAACAAAAATAATTAAAAACAGATTCTTTATTTGATAAGGAATTCAAATCCAACCAAATCTAGATAATGAGATTTATTTAATATTATTTCAAAATAATAAAATAAATATATTTTGAAACAAAATCCTTATCTAATAAGAAATTCAAATTCAACCGAATCTAGATAACGAGATTATTTAATAATATTATTTATCTAATATTATTTTTGAAAATTGTTGATGCACAAAATGTGCAACTCTCTTGGACTATGGTTCATGGTTGTTCGGAGGGTGGAGATTATGAGGTCCCTGTAGAGTTTTTTAGCCTGGTTTGAATTATGGAGAGCTTATGTGTGAGTTATGAGGAGGTTGGGTTTTATTTGAGGGGTGCATGGCTCCTTATAACGGGTCAGATGAGGTGAAGACATGTGTTGTGCGAATGAGACATGTTTCTTGGTAAGTTGCCAAGACTCAATATCAATATAGATCGCGTGCATCGTCACATGGCTCAGGGTAGCGTTCTCATGCCCAGTTCGCAAAGAGTCGTGATTGGTCGTTCGCATAATCATGGTTCCCTAGTACGTTCACAGAGGGTTGTAATTGGGTGTTCGAGTAGTGGTGGTTCGCAGGTACTAACAATTGCCCCCAGGCGTGGGAAGGTTATAAAGTGACCTTCATAAGTCTGGAAACTTGAGTTGGTTTGTAGAAAGAGTTTGGAAGGTAACCTTTTGTGTAATTTATCTCTTATTTTCTATTTTGTCATAAATGTTTGAGATGATTTTTATTCTGTATCGTAATGACGTATTATATTTCCTTTGGGGTGGATTATTAAAACACCCCTAACCCGGTTTAGGAGTAAACCGAATCAAGAAGTGTTACCGAACCAAAAAGCCAAACAAACAAGTAATGTCTTAGCACAACACAGCTAAGTATGCATTCAAATATCGGGGTAATTTAAAACTTTTTTTTTTGACAATTGTAAGGTCTAACATTATCTTTTAATTTATGCACAACAAATTTATATGCATAAGCAAAGTAATTCAACTATCGCTTACAATTTGTTCATTAACTGACACCTTATTAATCTTAGACAGATTATGAACATGCATATTTCAAACGATTTCTAAAGCATATCAAACAATTTTGTAAATAACCTAGCCTAAACCATCAAGTAATCGTAAGGCATTTAAAAACGATTCTTAAAGGTGATAGTTACAAACAAAATACAAGATAAAAGTCATTTCAAAGCTTGCACCAATCATATCCTTTTTCATGTCTTTGACATAGCATTACCTTGTACGAGTTTATTGACTTACTTACCATTTGTTTGATTTAACTATCAACTTAATCATTCAACTATAGTGTCTTTTTAATAGACACATATATATAAATTAGCCCTCAATACACATGTCATCAATGTGGTCTAGAACTTAGATCACAAGTAAATATTTAATCAACCATACGATCATGCTAACCATTCAAATCATATAGCAAGCAATAATAAAATAATTATAGGCCCCTTTACAAAACTTTGAGCACTTATAAGGCATATAAACATATTAAATCAACAGGGATTGTAATACACAATGCATTCCTAACAAACTATGTGCCACCATCTAGGAGTTCTTAAAGAATACCCACGAACAACATGATACTCGTGATCTCGTCCAAGCTCAGAGGTTCTCACAACAAGTTCATCCTGAAATACATTGAAAGGATAGAGTAAACATAGGCTTAGTGAGGTAGCTTAAAGAAATTAAGAGTATGAAGCAATGAACTATCCTTTCCTCAAATCCTATACAACCTATTTCTTTTATTAGAAAGAAATACTAGGCTTGGACAAGAGGTTAGCCCACTTAGGGAACGCAAGCAAGCGCATATGTTTATACAAGGTATTCGCATCAGACATGTACGAACACACACACATGAATCAACAAGCTTATACATGCATACTTGATTACTCACCCGAGCATAATAAAGCTAGAGATTCTTATCACACAAGCTATTCAACATAACATATCAGAGAAGGTAATACTTATCACACAAGTTATCCAAACTAGCATTTTGTTAACATTGTTACTTGGCTTATAAGCTATCATTCTAGCATACGAACAATCAAGATACTTGGCACATGAGACTTTAGACATATCAACTCACATTTATGAAATACTCATACATTTACAAAACATTCCAAGACATATTCATTTATATCAAATTGTCCATTTAACGTGTATACACACCTATACATTGCAAAACAATCCATGTATAATTAATTCATGGTAAACAGTCCAATAGGTATGTATACACACTTATACATTGCAAAACAGTCCACATATATTCAATTCAAGCCAAGTCAGTCCTTTAGACATGTATACACATTTATACATAGCAAAACAGTCCACGTATATTCAATTCAAGCCAAGTCAATCCTTTAGACATGTATACACATTTATACATAGCAAAACAGTCCACATATATTCAATTCAAACCAAGTCAGTCTTTTAGACATGTATACACATTTATACATAGCAAAACAGTCCACATATATTCAATTCAATCCAAGTCAGTCCTTTAGACATGTATACACATTTATACATAGCAAAACAGTCCACATATATTCAATTCAAGCCATATTGAAATATCATTAAGATTCTAAGGCATTTTTGGGGTATTACAATTACTGCCCCTAGTGAGTAGAAAGTTGTGGAGAATATATTATAAAATTTAAATTATTCTCATGCTTTGATTTTTGTGGAATGTGAATAATTGTCTAGCCTATTTTGCATACGTTTGCTCGCTGTTGCGAACATTTTGCCCTCGTATGTTGTATGCGTTTATTTTTTGGTTTGAATAATTACCCCTTCTGCGGATTGCTAATTCATTCGCTAACTATTAGTTTTGCCCATATATTTGTAATGTTTGTCATATTTACCACTTAGTTTGAAAGTGGCAGATGTTTAGACGATCTATTTTATACTTCGCCTGCTTGGGGTGTTGTATGTTTTCACCCGAATTAACTCATAACGACATTGCTAACTCATTTGTTAGCTTGGGGCAATATCGCTACCTTATAGCGAAATTGCTAACTTGTTCGCTAACTCAGAGCGACATCGCTAACTCATGGCGGGATTGCTAACTCTTGCCCCTTGAGGCGAGGGAAAGTTATAAAGTGACCTTCTCAATCCTAGGATTTATTGTTTTTTATCTTTGAATTCTCAAAATGCTTCTTTCTTTAAAAAATGTCAAAACATAAATATAGACTTCTGGTATTGCAAATTTGTAAGATAGGTAGGTAGCAGACTACATTATCTTGTGTATTCACACGTCCATTTTTGGATATGAGAATTCTTGCCCCCCGGGTGAGATGATTTTGATCACTATACACTTATTTGGTTTAGCTATTTTTCTAATACTTGTAAGATGAATCTAATTATCATTTTATTGGTACATGCTCATTCATTGTTGTAAATGCTTTCCCTCCTATAAAAATGATTCGAGGGATTTAATCTATTGGTTAGACTATTTTGTGTAAGCTTGTTTGTTTAAATATGAGAGACTTTTCTAATTTTGTGTAGAGTGATGGCATATGTTTCCTTTCTGATAATATTAACAATGGATCTGTTTACGAGTCAAAAATACAACTTTAATGCAAACCTATGGAAGTTGTCAGCATCTCTACTTATTACAGGTCAATCTTCAAAGAGTACAACACCTAAAGCCACACCAAATTCGTCTCAGGAAGCACTGATGTCTACTTTAGCATTTGCAACAATGTTCGAGTCTGGAATGAAGAAAAAATACTATGCAATTTAGAGCTTCAGTTCATAGTGAAATAAGGGATATCAAAACTTATTCGCTTACTTGGAGAGATAAGGTAGTTCACTAACTATAAGGAACTTTTCCAATCTTGGAGCGGCTTTGCTAATTTAGAGCAAGTATATATTTTGTTGCATTGCTAACTTGGAGCGATAAGAGAGTTCCCTATCGAAGGGATTTAAAATTGCATTTTTCACATAAAATAGTTTTCCTCACTATATTTTATTCGAACATTTCTTAATATATTATTCATCACGTGTTTACTTGGGGATGGCAAATGTTTAGCCTTTTGTTTGGATTTATCTTTGCGGTCGCTTTACTATACGCACTTACTGTGAAAGTGGCTAGCAAACCTTTACATTTGCTCTAGTTTCATCACTAACTTGGAGCGGTAAGAGAGTTTACTTTTATATCACTCACTTATGGCAAACTACATTATATGTATTCGCATAACTACCTTGAGTTGGGGGGATTCTTGCCCTATATATTTATTCAAATTATACAATCATTCTTTCTTTATTGCCCACACTTACTCGAAAGCGGCTAGTGACCATTTGTTTTGGCAATCGAACGCTTTACTGTGCGTACTTACTTGGAAGCGGCTAGCAAACCTTAGGGTTGGTATTCTGTTTAACTTGAGCACTTGCTTTGGACGCGGGATTAGTAACGTATATGTATTTATTAGCTAACCTGTAGCGACATCGCTAACTAATTCATTATCTCATTCGTTAATTAATTCGCTAGTTTGTTCCCCATTTTCTTGTGTGGTCACATATTCATATTTACTATTGTCATCATTCTCTCGGAGTAGATTATATGTATTCGTGCCCCCATGTTGTTGATTGTTTTGAAAATCTTAGGTTTATGAGTTTGGAGATGAAACTTTGGTAAGAAGATATGTATTTTTGTATGTGTATTTTTTGTATTGCTAATTTGGAGCAAATAAGAGAGTTCGCTAACTATAAGTGGCTTCGCTTAATCTAAAAACTGAAATCAGATTGTTGGCTAGATTCTTGCTTCAAGTTGCTTTATTATGCACTGTAAGCCCCTCGACTCAACCTTGACGCCAAACTAAACCGAGCGAGCTACATTGGGTTTTGCCGAAACAAAACCCTCTAAACTTAACCCAGCCAAAACGTAAAGGTTTAATCCCTCTATTAACTTCAATTAACATCCAAAAACAACCTAACATCTTCCTTATACTTCCAGCATTCAATAAACACCCTTAACTCACCAAAAACACAACACTAGCAACATAAGAAATTAGAGATTCACTTAGTTTTGGGATTCCAATGTTAAAATCAACTTATTAACATTATAAAACATCAAAATCATGATTATAACCAATCAAGAACTCAATAAAACAGATCGGAAACAAAAATCACTTAATCTCATCAATTAAACCTTGATTTACCCAATTTTCACAATTAACTCATTAAAACTCATTAGAAAACATTAAGCAATGATCAAATACTTGGGAATTTCAATAAATAACCATTAATTAGAGGATAAGAACAAATCTTGCCTCTAATGAGTGACGTTCCTCTCAATTGGATGTTTACTCTTGAAAAATAAAGAAAGACAATGAGATTCTAGAAAACATGATTGAAGAATCCATTAGAAATCAAAATTTTAAGAAATCAAGATCATTACCTCAAATATTTGATGCACAAGAAAGTGTTTGGATGAAGAGAAGTTGAGAGAAAAGTTTGAGAAACGAAGTAACGTCAAAAATGTTTTTAGAAAATAACTGCCTCCTTTAATTAATTCCCTTTTAATTTCCTTAATTAAAACTCATTAAAATAATCCCAATTAAGAGGAAAATCAGATTAAAAACATTAGGTAAAATAGCTCCTTAAGTATTCTAAAATTTGACCCGTTCTCAAAATAGTCACTAAAAATAGTTTTCATTCTTTAAATTTTGGTCACTAGCCAAAATATCTAATTTCCAAATTCCATTTTCTAAAATTGAAATTACTAAAAGTATCCATATATTAAATAATAATTTTTAGATATTTTCCCATATTTTTCTCACACCAAAAATATTTACTCTAGTTAAATCTTGAATCCGACTCATATCTCCAGTCTCGGTCCACCAGACCGTCTAACCAACCTAGAAAATCCTAGTCCTAAAACCGGGCCATTACAACTCTCCCCCACTTAGGAAATTTCATCCTTGAAAGTTTACTTGAAGGAAACAAATGCAGAAACTATTTCATCATGTCCACCTTACTCTCCCACGTGGCCTCCTCAACTTTACGATGTCCCCACAACACCTTTACAAGGTCGATCGTATTGCCACGAAGAACCTTACTGCTAGAATCAAGGATCTCAATAGGTTCCTCATCATAAGACAAATCCGGTTGCAATTCAATGTCCTCCACCAACATAACATGCGATGGATTCGACCGATACCTCCGCAACATTGACACATGAAACACATCATGAATCTTCTCCAACTCAAGAGGAAACCTCAACCGATAAGCCACAGGAACTATATGCTATACAACCTCATGCGGTCCAATGAAACTCGGACTAAGCTTTCCCTTACGTTCGAACCGCATCACCTTCTTCCAAGGTGACACATTCAAGAACGCACTATCCCCAACAGCATATTCAATCTTTTTATGCTTCAAATACGCATAGGATTTCTGACGATCTGATGCCACTTTCAAGTGATCAAAAACAAGCCTCACTTTCTCATTCGTGTCTTTCAACACATCCAACATAGAAACATGCTTTTCCCAAGCCTCAGCCCAACACAAAGGCGTATGACACTTCCTACCATACAACACCTCATACAGTGCCATTTGTATACTAGCTTGATAGCTATTGTTATAAGAAAACTCAACCAAAGGAAAGTGCTTCTCCCAAGTCCCTTTAAACTCAGTGATACAACACCTCAACATATTTTCCAAGACTTGGATCGCACGTTCAGACTGACCATTCGTTTGAGGATGATACGAAGTACTAAAATTCAGTCGTGTACCCAAAGCTCGGTGCAAACACTCCCAAAATCTTGTTGTAAACCGCATATCTCTATCTGAAACTATGGACTTAGCCACCCCGTGCAAACGCACAATCTCAGCAATATACAATTCCGCCAACTTATCCAAGATATGAGTTGTATGCGCTAGTACAAAATGTGCACACTTCTTAAACCGATCAACAATCACCCAAATCGAATCATTTTTAGTGGGTGTCAATGGCAACCCAGACACAAAATCCATGGTGATTCTCTCCCACTTCCATTCCGGTATCCTCAATAGTTGCAACAACCTAGAAAGAAACTAATGCTCAGCCTTAACACACTGACACACCATGCATCTAGCAACAAAATCAACCACATCTTTCTTTAAACCAATCCAATAGTACTCTTCCTTCAACCCTCCATACATCTTAGTACTACTAGGATGTATAGCAAAAGGACTAGTATGCACCTCAGTCAAAATGGTACGCCTCAACTCATCATCATTAGGCACCACTATCCAATCCTTGAAACACAACACCCCATCATCATTAAAGTGAAAATCCATCAGATTTCCATCCTTGTTATCCTTAACATGCGGTACCAATGCATCATCATAAGGTTGCTTTTCCTTAATCAATCGTGACAAAGATGGCTTTACTTGCAACTCGGCCAACAAACCCCCATCCCATGTCATACTTAACCGTGCAAACATCGCTCTCAGCTCCACTATAACTTTTCTACTTAAAACATCAGCTACAACATTAGCCTTCCCCGGATGATACTCAATTGTCAAATAATAATCCTTAAGTAACTCCAACCATCTACGTTACCTAAGATTAAATCCTTTTGAGTCATCAAATATTTCAAACACTTGTGATCTGTGTACACAACATACTTCTCATCGTAAAGATAATGTCTCCAAATCTTCAAAGCAAACACAACTGCAGCGAGCTCAAGATCATGCATAGGATAATTGCGCTCGTGCACCTTCAACTGTCTAGATGCATAAGCCACAACTTTTCCTTCTTGCATCAACACACAACCCAAACCTACATATGATGCATCACTATAAACAACAAACTTCCTACCTGATTCAGGTTCAATCAAGATTGGAGCTTGCATCAAAGCCTCTTTCAACTTTTCAAAAGCCCTTTGTCTATCCTTCATCCACTCAAAACATACATTATTCTGCAACAACTTGGTCAAAGGAGCAACAATCTTCGAAAAAACCATCCACAAACTGACGGTAATAACTAGCCAACCTAAGAAAACTACAAACCTCCGACACAGACTTAGGTGACTTCCAACCTATCACCGCCTCAATCTTGTGTGGATCAACCCAAATTCCTTCTACAGACACAACGTGTCCAAGAAAAACAACCGTCCTAAGCCAAAACTCACACTTGCTTAGCTTGACATACAACTGATTATCCAACAATGCCTGAAGCACAATTCACAAGTGTTTATCATGATCTTCCTCAGTACGAGAGCACACGAGAATATCATGAATAAACACAACCACGAATTGGTCCAAAAACTCATGGAACACCCAATTCATCATGTCCATGAACGCTGCAGGGGCATTAGTCAAACCAAACGGCATCACCAAGAACTCATAATGCTCATACCATGTACGAAAAATAGTCTAAGGCACATCCACATCCTTTACCTTCAACTAGTAATACCCAGACCTCAAATAAATCTTAGAAAACACCAAAGTACCTCTAAAATGATCAAACAAATCATCAATTCATGGAAAATGATACTTATTCTTAATCATCAACTTGTTCAGTTGCCAATAATCAATGCACATCCGTATCATGCCATCCTTCTTTTTCACAAACAATACCGACGTACCCCACGGTGAAACACTAGGCCTAATAAACCCTCAATCAACCAACTCTTGAAGTTGCGTCTTTAACTCCTTCAACTCCTTCGGCACCATGCGATAGGGAAAAATAGACATTAGAGCTGTATTTGCATACAACTCAATGCCAAAGTCAACCTCTCTATCCGATGGCAAACCCATCAACTCCTCCGAAAAACACCCAAAAACTCACATACCATGCAAATGTCCTGAATGCGCACCTCTTTTGATCTTGAATTCATAACATAGGCCAAGAATGCCTGACATCCAGAATTCATCATACGACTTGATTCCAAAGCTGAAATAACATTGGACAAGAACTTAGTATTTTCACCCACAACGACCACTTCGTAAGTCATCAGCAAGTTTCAAGGGAACTCGCTTGGTTTCAAAATCAACCACAGCTCTATGCTCGGTCAAACAATCCATACCCAATATTACATCAAAACCCATAAAATGACAACTCCATTAAATCAACTGCAAACACATGACCTTGAACCGTCAAAGGATATCTTCTAAACAACATTCTCGTAACAATCGTCTCACCGAAAGAACTAGTTACATGCATACCACATCCAACACTTCTAAAGGTATATTACACAAATACGCATGCTCACGCAAGATATATGAATACATAGAACCAGAATCAACTAAAGAAAACAATGACAAAGATTGTAATGTAAATGTACCTGCAATCACGTTGGTGTCGTTACATCCCTCGCGATGTGCATACACCCTCGCAGGACCACCACCCTCAGGTTAAATAACAACGGTATAATCCACCATCCTCGGACCCTCATCCTTTCGCTGAAACTATCCTCAGCCACGACCACTACCTCTCTATAGTGCAATCGTAGGTGCCCTAGTCTGTCTACCACCTACCAACAACAGACAATCACATCTCAAATGATTGCTTGATCCATAACTCCAACAAGAGTTAACAACAACAACCGCAGTGGCCTGTCCCTCACGAGCCAAACATGGACAATCTCGGCTCATGTGATCACGCGATCAACAAATCCAATAGGTATTATATAATGCTCTAGCCTGGGTACCTTGACCTTGCGATCCTCGTCCATTACTACCTCCTCCTTGCCTCAACTCCAGGTGATAGTTTTTATCATGATGTTTTTTAAACTGACCACCACTGAAAACAGAGCCAAAACTTCCCACAAGAACCAATAAACCCAAGTTCTGGTTAATATCCTTCGCTCGTGTAATCAACACGTCGAAATTGGTGTAACATATATGTCTTAACATCTTGTACCAGTTCGTAATAGAATCGGTCACAGTGGTGTTTCTCATCTGATACTAGTCCAAGAGCATACTGACTCAACCGAATAAACTGAACCTCATACTCCGCCACAAACATACTGTTCTGAACCAAAGCCATGAACTCATATTTCTTTTCATCTAAGTATCTAACTCCCAGATACTTATTCTTAAAAAAAAGTTTAAAGAACTCCCAGGTCACATCATCGGGTTCCATGCCTGCAGTCACGGTAGTCCACCAGCTATACGCATCTCCTTGTAGCAAAGATACAACACATCCCAGCTTATGGGCATCATTGCACCCCATTTGTACCAAAATTTGATTAGTACTAGCCATCCACTTCTTAGATAACTCGGGAGCCAACCCTCAAAACTCAACTCCTCTCAGACTACGCAAACGTTCCAACGACAACCCTGTTTTCCCAACAACTGGTGTAGGCACATGCACCCCAGTAACAACAGCTTGAAAACCTACAGTTATCGCCTATAACAAAGGCGTCATATCACCCAACACTAGCTTAGCTGGCCCAGGTGGTACTTGCTCCACTCCTAAAGGTGGATTACGCAGAAGAGGTGGAAACCCTCCAGGAGGTATAACATTCTCCTAATTTTCCTTCCCAACGGCATCATCAATTATGCCACGCCTCAATTCTCTCCTCGGTCCCATCGTGATAAAATATCTAAGGCATGATAATTTCACCAAAACAAAAAAAATCAAGCCAACTTCAAGCAAGGATCCAAGACTTCCATTTCAAAATTAAAACATTGCAAACTGTAGTAATAAGGCAATGTGTCCCACAAATATCCCCCAATATAGCATATGTGTCAACCAACAGACAAATAAACATTCATCGTGCATAGAAAACAATAGTAATCAATCAATAACATCATTCTCACAATCTTATCCTCATCCCACTTATCACAAACCTGTCTCTAATACCACCAAATGTAACTCCCTCAACTCGGCCTAGACGCCAGACCGAACCGAGCGAGCTACATTGGGTTTTGCCGAAACAAAACCTGGAACGATTAACTAAACTTAGGTCCATTTTATCTTTATATTTTTTTCTAGATGCAACATTACATCCTAAGTGAGTATGCTGACAGTGGGTGAAATCTTAACTAAATAGGGCATCGATTAGACATCCAATTGCACAAATTGCATTTTAGGGACTAAAATGCAAATCTAGAAAGTTACAATGATTTAATTAAAATCCAAGTTACCAAAACTTAATGAATCATATTACACGCTTTCTTTCCAAATTTTAGCTCCAAATGATAATCCAAACTCATACAATTGCATACATAAAATCCAGGGACCAAAATGGAAGAATCTCAAAACATAAAACCTCCATAACTAACATAACGACTAGTCGTATCGATACGGTCCCAAGGCATATTGGTACGCGGGCTACACCAAGAAAACCCATATTCTAGTGGCTAAAAGACGTACTGATACACGCCCCTATGTACCGACACGAGGCCACCAAATACACCTACTCGTACTGATATAGAGCCTCACGTATCGGTACGCCTAGACCTGTAATGTCCAAAATTGTTGGTTTTTATTTTGAACATGGATTCAAACATACCTTAACAGGTCATAAACATGTGTACCACTTATCTATAGATCAAACCATGCCAAAACATCAAGGAATCATGCTTAAAACAAATCAACATTCTTCAATCAAGAATCTAGAGACATGCTTCCTAAAAACTTAACCATCCAAAACTCAAAACATAAATCCATATCAAAACCAATCACATAAAATCTCATACAAAACCATAACAACATTATAAACTTGCACAAATAGGGAGTTTAGCAAATAACCCTCCCAAACAACAACAATGAACCCCATTGCCTTTATTACTACTAATCTAGTTCAAAAACTATACTTTTGAATTTTTCAAGTCCTTGGATTTTCCCTCGCTTTCTCGCTACCTCCAACCTTTAATTCTCTGCATTGATGGACAAAGAGAGAGTAAGCACACAAGTCTTAGTGAGGAGAGCTCAAAACACAACACCATCAATGCAATTAAAACCAGTTTCTAACTCTCATGAGTTCATCATTTTAAAACCTCTTTTCAAAACATCATGCCTTTCAAACTATGCACTTAGCATTTAAAAAACATACATATTAAACCATATGCCACATGTATCATGGGTCAACAGCAGAATCCCTCAATTTAAGCTTTCCCATACATAATAACCCATATGCAAGGCTTAAAGTGTAAACATGTATAAATCAACATTATACAACAAAATCCATCAACATGATACATTATCAATAATATTGGCTTTCAAGTGATCATAAACCAAGTATCACTTTACAAAATACTACATCGGATACACAGATTCCACAAGTGTCCTCTCAACACTTCATGCAATCTCAACCAGAATTTAAGGTGCAATCACAACCGAGTACAATCACCACTCAATCATCGGTTAGATGCATAATCCACTAATGGGAGTTTTTGGTACCATATAAACCCTCAACCGTTAGGGTACTCGTGGTAGAGTATTCGGTACATATAAACCCCTCAATACCCGAGGCAACTTTTTATAGTGCATTATCAATCCTATGATCGACCAACTATATCAGATAACATTTTAAACCATATCACTTGCCAATATAATTCATTATTAACCATGTACCTCATTGTTTTTATAAAGCAACAATCAAAACCATTTACAACGCATTAAACCGTGCATTAACAAGTATTGAACATACTTACATGGAACATTTTCCCAATGCATCCATCATCAATATATGATCAAAAATAGTATAAAACATACTTTAAAACATGGTTAAATAGTAGGTACCATGTAATTAAAAACAAGTGCATAAAAACAATTTCCCCAAAGCACGACCGAGGGAGAAATCTCATCATACTTACTTCCGAGTTTAAACCATCGTTTCAAGCTAAATTTAATCTCCCAAAATAACCTTTAAGCCATTTTAAAGTTGAAATCCACGTTCTCACTCACCGACTTCACAAAACCTCGTTCGCCGATGCAAACTACTCCTCCAAAGCATCCAAAATAGTGCCACAAGCTTGAGGATCAACTTCCCTTGATTTCACCAAAAAAAAATAGAGGATTTAATGCATCAAAATGTATTCACAAACCCAGCAACAATAATTCACAACAATCCTCCTCAAACTCTAACCGAAACCTTTCCATAACAACATAAAACACCCTCCAAACTTAACCCAGCCAAAAAATAAAGGTTTAATCCCTTAATTAACTTCAATTAACATCCAAAAACAACCTAATATCTTCCTTATACTTCCAGCATTCAATAAACACCCTTAACTCGGCAAAAATACAACACTAGCAACCTAAGAAATTAGAGATTCACTTAGTTTCGGGATTCCAATGTTAAAACCAGCTTATTAACATTATAAAAAATCAAAATAATAACTATAACCAATCAAGAACTTAGAAAATAGTTCCAAAACGAAATTCACTTAATCTCATCAATTAAACCTTGATTTACCCAAATTCCCTAATTAACTCTTTACAAACATTAAACAATGATCAAATTATTGGGAATTTCAATAAAGAACCATTAATTAGAGGAAAAGAACAAACCTTACCTCTAAGGAGCAATTTTCCTCTCAATTGGATGTTTACTCTTGAAAAACAAAGAAAGACAATGAGATTTTGGAAAACAAGATTGAAGAATCCATTAGAAATCAAAAGTTTAAGAAATAAAGATCATTAACTCAAATATTTGATGCAAAAGAAAGTGTTTTGCTAAAGAGAAGTTGAAAGAAAAGTTTGAGAAAAGATGTAACGTCAAAAATGTTTTTAAAAAATAACTGCCTCCTTTAATCAATTCCCTTTTGATTTCCTTAATTAAAACTCATTAAAATAATCTCAATTAAGAGGAAAATCAGAATAAAAATATTAGGTAAAACATCTCCTTAAGTATTCTAAGATTTGACCCGTTTTCAAAATAGTCACTAAAAATAGTTTTCATTATTTACATTTTGGTCACTAGCCAAAATGTCCAATTTCCAAATTCCATTTTCAAAAATTGACTTTAACAAAAATATCCATAAACTAAATAACGATTTTTAGATATTTTCCCCATATTTTCCTCTCGCCAAAAATATTTACTTCGAGTTAAATCTCTAATTCGACTTGAATCTCTAATCCCGGTCGACCAGACTGTCTAACCAACCTAGAAACTCCTCGGCCTAAAATTGGGGTGTTACATGCACGATTACTCGGGTTGGTGTAGGTTTGTGCTCGTGACTTGGGGGCATTGTATATTCTCTCACCCGTTTTGCGGGTTGTATCTTTTCACCCAATTTGGGGTGCCATATCTTTCCACCCAATTTACGTGTTGTATCTTTCCACTCGATACGAGCGTTATGTCTTTTCACCTAATATGTGCACTGTATATTTTCTAACATGATATGGGCGCTGCATCTTTTCACCCAATATGGGTTCTATGTCTTTTCACCCGATATGGGCGATGTGTCTTTCATCGCTACGCTACGTATGAGTCGTAGAAGAATTTTATTTTCATCGCTACACTATGTATGAGCGATAGGAGAATTTTCATTGTTCATCGCTACGCTACGTATGAGCCGTATGAGAGTTTACGTTGTTCATCCCTACACTACGTATGAGCCGTAAGAGAGTTTTCATTGCTCATCTCTATGCTACATATGATCTTTAGAAGAGTTTTCATTGTTCATCGTTGTAACGCCCCAGTTCTGGGCCTATGATTTTCTAGGTTGATTAGACAGTCCGGTGGACCGGGTTAGAGATTCAAGTCAGTTTTGGGATTAAAATTGGAATAAATATTTTTGAGTGAGAAAATATTTGGGAAAATATATAAAAAATTATTATTTAGTATATGAATATTTTTGGTAAAGTCAATTTTGAAAAAATGGAATTCGAAAATGTGACATTTTGGCTAGTGACCAAAATGTAAAGAATGAAACTATTTTTAGTGATTGTTTTGTAAAAGGATCAAAACTTTGAATCTTTACGGAGCTATTTGCCCAAAGTCTAATATCAGGCTTTTCTCCTTAATTGGTTATTTTCAAAAAGGATTTGGGAGAGGTATAAATAAATTTTGAGGAATTAATTTCATAATTAATTCCTAAGTAAATTTCACGTAACTAACTTTTCTCTAAAAGATTTTCTCGCAAATTCTCTTTAGCCAAACACTCTTTTCTTCTTCAAAATCTTCAGGTAACTTCTTGATTTCTTCAATCTTTTATTGTCAAATGAGTTCTTAATTGTTTCCTATCAAAATCTTATTGTTTTCATCTTGTTTTCTCATGTAAATCAACACAGTTAAGGAGGAAAGTCAACATTAGAGGTGAGCTTCATCCTTATCCTCTAATGTATGGTTTTTTATTGAAATTCCCAAGTTATTGATCCTTTACATATGTTTTCTAAAGAGTTTTAAGGATTTAATTATGGAAATTGGTTAAATTAATGTTTAATTGATGAGATTAAGTGATTTTCGTTTTGGATCTATTTTGCTGAGTTCTTGATTGATTATAATCATAATTTTGATGTTTATAATGTTAATAAGTTGGCTTTAATATTGGAATCCCTAAACTATGTGAATCCCTAATTGGTTAGGTGACTAGTGTTGTGTTTTTGGTAAGTTTTGGTTGATTAATGAATGCTGGAAGTATAATAATGATGTTAGGTTGTTTTTGGATGTCAATAGAAGTTAATTGATGGAATAAACCTTTAGGTTTTGGCTGTGTTAAGTGTGGAAGGTTTTTGATGTTGATTTCGGTAGTTTTGGAAAGGTTTCGGCTAGCGTTTGTAGAGGATTGTTGTGGATTGATGTTGCTGGGTTTGTGAATGCATTTTGATGCATTCAATCCTCTATTTTTGTGTGGTGAAATCAAGGGAGTTTTGCGTTGTTGGTGAGTGAAAATGGGTTTAAGCTCTTTAAAAGGATTGATCGTTGGATCATGGGGGTTTAGTTATAGCCTAAAAATCTTAACTAAGCTCAAGCATAATTTGTTCTTACTTGGCTTCATTTTTGGTTTTGAGATGAGCTTGCGAATTTCATGTTGGTTTTGTATTCACTAATTTTATCCGGGGTGTTACCCGTTTTTTATATTCTACAATAAAGGGCTTCGTTCCGCCATTATTATGTATTGCAATTGATCTTATGTTATTATTACATATTAGTGATATATAATACTATCTATTATCATGTTTGGTTATTATTGTATTATTATCCAATTGGAAAACCCTAAAATATTATTAGTATATTATATTAGAATTGTTATATAGTATTATAATTATTATTAGTATTATATAATTCAAAACTTAAAGCCAAGAAAAAAAAACTAAGTTAAATAAGTAACAATCCAATTTTATTAATGTTTATAATGTTCATATACAAATAAATAAAGCCCAATATATATATCGGTTAATATTAAGCCCAAGTTCATTACACAATCCATTTATAAAACAAAAATAAAAAATTAACTCTTAATACATTTTGGCCCAATCCGGCCCAAACCCAATAGCCGTAACAAAACCTTAATTTGATATCTATCTCTTTTGGCGTAGCCAGCTCCCAGCAGTTAGATCTAGGGCAAATCTAACGGCTTGAGATCAAGGCGGGGAAGATTTCAGAGCCTCTACGCCCCCACGTTCCTGTCTCTTCAGCTCCTCACACCCGCGTGCAGTTCACGTCTGACTTCTCAGCTCCTCCATGTCGTCTACCATGATCCAGCTGATGTCTCCTCCCTAATCAAGCACAAACAACATGCAACCCAATGAAATCATGGATGATTAGATATAAATAATAGCAAGTAGCATGCAGACAAAAGAAAAAAAATGAGAAAACAACAAAGGCAGCAACCACCAACATGTAACAGAGTTAGAGCCAACATCCGCAGAAAGTTACATAAGCCCAACCAAAATTGCACAGATCGACCAATAGAGATTAGGAAATTTTCTTTTTTTGCTTCAAAAAATTGTAAACTTAAGGGGCTATATAAACAAAGCCTCGATCACTATAAACCCTAGTTCTCAACCGAGGGAAAATTTCTATATCAAGAAATACAAATTAAAGAACCTTTAGAGGTATATCCATCTTCTACTTTATATTTTTGAATGCAAGAAAGGAACAAGAGGGTTTCGTACCTTCTTCGGTCGCCTTCGTAGGGACGATTGAGGTGGGTGTTGCTGAGGAACAACACTGTTGTCATGGTCATTTCGTCTTCCCGGGTTTGGGGGTTCAAAATCTTAGGGTGTTTTAGGCAAGAAAAAAAGGGTTTTTGCTTCGGTTTTTACAGATTTGAGGGGCAGACGATGTTTTAAAAAAAATCAAGGCTCATATTTGAAATCAAGGAGGCAAAAGAAGTTGTTTTGGCGGTGGCTATGGTTCGCTGACCATCGGTGAACGGCTGTTGACGCAATAGAAAAGTGGTCGGGTTCTAGAATTTGTAGCAATGAGGATAAACACGACACCTGTGGTCATCCGAACCCCAAAGAAAAAGGGGGAGTGTTTTCAGTTTTTGGAGAAATGTTTGAAAAAATTCTGGTTTCAGTAAAAAAAAATTAGGTTTTATACTCGTCCCCTCATTTAAAAATGGGATAATTCCCTTTTAGGTACCTCCTCACTTTTAAAATATCACCCGCAGTCATTTCGTCTTTGATAATTTCGCCTGCGATCCTCCCGTTTTGTAAAAATCTCTGCAGTAGCCCCTAGGTTTTCAAAATCCTTGCCATATCGCCTTTCTTTTCATAAATGTTTTAATTTTAGTACTATAATTTGCTTTTTTCTATTTCAGTCCTCTATTTTATTTGTTAGTTTTTTTGTAATGACATGTATATGCTTAATGTGAATATGGGGTGTATACATTATGTTAATGTGATATATGCATGATAAAGTATAGGCTTTATGTGTAATGCATGTGGTTTTTTTTTATTATATACATAGTTTATATATATTATATGTAATACATGTTCTTAGTATATAATATATAGTTTTTATGTACATAATATATAGTATAATATATAGTTTTCACGTATAATGTATAGCTTTTTATTATAAGTATAGTTTATATATATATAATACTCTATATGATATATGTTTTAAGTATATGATATATGGTTATAAATGTAACATATAATATGTATAATACATGCATATAATACCTATATAATATGTGGTCTAGTATATGATACAATTTTTATATATTACTATATGATATGTTTTTGTATAAGTTATTTATTATACATGTTAGATACATTTTGTTATATCCTTTTGTGCATGGTTTATTTTCATAGTTATTTATTTTGTTTTAGGTAGTTAGTCTTTAGAATTTATTCTAATTATTTTAAAATATATCCTTAGCTTAATGGGGTGTATGTTTAATTAAATTAAGTTTAGAGTAAGTTTTAGGGCCATAGTTAGATTTAAGGTTCAAATTAGTTTAATATGTTTAAATTTATCCTTGGCTTATTGGGATAAATGTTAAACTCATTAAACTAGTCGAACACTTCTTAATTACTCCTTAGGGTAAAATTGACAAAGCCTAGGTGGACACTTAATTCAAATCACGATTTAATCATTAGGAGTTCTTTTTAGGGGTAATTAATTTAGGGTTAATATTAGACTAGCCTAGCAAATAATTAGATCACTAATTAAACTTCCATAATTTGGGCCTCTTAGGATAGGACTTTAGTGGGCTTGGGGTTTCTTTTCAAAACTCTTCTTTGCCATGTATTTTTTTAAAAAATTGTCATTCATATGACCTTCAATATTCTAATCAGGCATGATAATTAATCAACTTTAAACCCTAAAAAGGTGGTATTCATTAATTCCAATATTTGTGTCGTAACAGTCATGACTCAATAGATGTTGACCAAATATTTGAATTAATCCATACCGTCTGAAGGTAAGCATTAATTAAAAGTTGACAAACCATATCATCATGTTTAAATGCTTGCATCATGCATAAAGGTGATGTACGAAATTCAGGCCATAAATTAACACGGTAGTCGATCTTATTAGATGTCGGTTTAATCTATGGTTCGTTGTATTGTCACCCTCATTGGTTAAACGTTTAATTGATTCGGACCCACCAATTGGACTAAGCCCACTTAACTAGAGCTCATACTCAATTGAGAACATTTAATTAATGTTAATTTGAATTTCGCACATTTCCATCGATTAAAAGCAATACATGGTTTGGTACCGATTTTGAGCATTGTGGGGTGCTAAACCTTCCCCACACGTAACCAACTCCCGAACCTAATTTCACGAGTCTCTAGTTTTATGGTGTCTGGTGTACCTTAGCTAAGTGATCGGAGGCGACTCCAAGTCCTCTTATTTTCCAAAAGTAGAAGAAAAAATAGATTTTTCAATTTCAAAAAAATGGTCGCTACAGCAAGGCGCTTCGCTGGGGATACGTTTTGTTTTACAAAACAAAAAAAAAGAGTTAGGCCAAAAATCATACTTTTACTCTTATCGATGGAAATTTTGAAATTTAAGTGGACTTTAATTGATTTGTTTTTCAAAGGTGACGCTTTCATTAAGTGGGTTTTGATCATTGGTGGTTTTGCATTAATTTCTCATTTAAATTAGAAGAAATCACCGACATGTGTTCCATCACGATCATCAAGCTCTATTCCTAAGCTCTGTCCCTTGAGTGGGAGTGAAACGCCACATACCCACATGAGTAGCCCTCCACAGGTCAGTAATTCACTTCTGGAATCCACGCCTTTGACACGTGAGCAACCCTCCACGTCATTAGGTCGTGCTTTCTCTCGAACCAAAACCATTTCGCAAGCTTGTAATGGACCAGAATTGGGGTGCTTGTTACCTTAGTATGTGATAAGATAGGTTCGGGTACCCTTGTCTAGAACCAACCCATATGTGTGGAAATCTACGAAACCCACCCCTATTAGAGCCATGCGAACAACCATAGTGAACTAGAATTCATGTGATTAGGGTTTTCCTTTCGTGTTCTCTTTTCGCCTAATTTGTTTGTATTTGTCCTTCTTCATTTCTGAATTCATTATTTATCCTGCGACTAACACATTTCTTTTTGTCTTCTATCTTTTCCTTTTCGCTTTTATTTTGCATATTTTTTCATATCATGAAGAGCACACTGAGTTGGAAATAGTATGAAATTAAAGGCTCGATCAATGGGATATTTGGTCCGTAGCAACGATGAGAAGAATTTTGATGTAAAAGTATGGTCAGAAGGAGAACAGTTCCATGATGGAGACAGTATTTCTACCAGGTTTGGGTTTGAGATGTCAGTTGAGACTTTCATGGATGCAGAATATAACGACATGTCTGGATTAAGGTCAGCTTGGAATAGTTAGGATCTTGAGACAAGAGACACTTTCAAAGGAAAGTATGGCGACATCGTGTACCTGTTAGATGTTCCCGTCGATCAATCACTACTTCAAGCCTTGCTGAGGTTTTCAAATTCGGCCTACAGTTGTTTCACTGTTGTCAACGTCGATTTGACCCCAAAAATTGAAGAGTGTCAAGCCCTCATAAATTGTAAGAAGATTGACGAGAATCGTTTCTACTCAAAACCAAGCAAGAACAAATCCTTCCGGGCTAAGCTTGGTAGGTTCTCAGACACTTTTCCGTATTGGTTCGGCAATTAGGTCACAACTTGGAACAAGAGAGAGTATCTCAAGTGGGAAGGAATTTTGGCTTTAGCTTTAGTACATCCCATGGGTCGAGTTCAGTGGGACCTTTTTGAGCTTTTGATCAATGGGTTGGTGTTTTTTTTGAAGGCCTTGGGACTTATCGACCCGTCATTATCGAATTTGTTCGATTGCCTGGGTGGAGGGACCAATCTGGTACCCGTGATTTTGGTAAAAACTTTTCGGTCTTTGAGGTTTTGTAGATGGCACGAAAGAGGTCATTTTCGAGGATGCCCCCAGCTTTTGACCATTTGGCTCTACAGTCACTTTTGTCCGAATGTTCATTTCTCAATACTTATTTTCAATGGCAAGTTCTCGCCATTAGAGGAGTTCATACGAAAAGAGGATTAGCCGATCGGGAGATTCGAGGAGGTTTGGATAGATATTTTTCGGCATCTGAGGAACAAGGACATAGTTTGGAGAGCTTCGTGTCTATAGGCGAAGAATATCCTTTATAGATGTAGGGAGTACTCTTGGGTACCGTTGCTCGGTCTATGGGGGCATACGGCCTACCCATTCCTTTTGGTTTTGAGGTAGTATGGTTCGAAGTAGCTCGTCCCAACCACAAGAGGATTGAACGAGTTGAACATGGACTACGAGACTGAAAAGGCTACAAGGGGAAGGTGTATAGTGCTTTTTTAGCTTGGAACAACGTGAGACGGGTTAGGATCGTAAGTGCTCCTTACGAGGTCACCCCCGAGTATGAAGTATGGTGATTCAACCGTGTCAACGATAATATTCCAAATCAGATCCGGATAACATAAAGTCTATTGAAGAAAGGTTGGCTATGCTCTCCACCGAAGCTGATTTAATGACAAAGCAAATCGAAGAGGAACAAAAGAGGTTTATTCAGCTCGAAGAGAGAGCCAATCAAGATAGGTTCAACTTTGAATTGGATAAAACGAAATTCAAATGAGAGATTAGAGGCCTACAAAGAAAAAAGGATAAGTTGGAACTTGAGCTCAAGTTGGAGAAGGAGGAAATTCAAAAAATACAAAGGCTAAACAAGAGCAAGAGAGTTGCGGAGGACGAGCTAAGCAGAGGATTGGAGCTCCGACTTAAGGAAGAAAAGTCAAAAGCTGAGACTTACAAGATGAAGTATTACAAGCACAAGGACAAAGTGCTCTCTATGATAGAAGCGATGGAGAATATATGGACCTCTCACTCAAGGCATCTTGAAAAGGAACGGCCCCAAAGCAAAGCATTGAAAGCTCAAGTAAAATCTTTGGAGAAGTCTTCCTCAGGCATAAGGGTTCCACCTGGAAGTTGGAGGCTAGTAGCTCAGAGAATCAGGCTTTGAAAGTTCTAATTGGAGGATTAGAAGCCGAGGTTCAACAATTCAAGGACCATATAGCGAGTTTTAGAGGGGCAATTCATGTAACACCCCCTTCCCGGTCTGGTAGAGAACCGGGTCGAAAAGTGTTATCGGGAAACATATTCAGAAATTGGAAGCTTAATCGGAGTTGGAAACTTATTCAGAAGTTCTAATATTCTTATTTAAGACTTAGTGAACCTTATTATCAATTACTAACTTAGTGAACCTAATTATCAATTACTAACTTAATATGAGGGGTCAATTTTAAACTTTTACAAACTTATGGACTAAATTGCAAATTTCATAAATTAGCGATCCAATTCCAAAATCTTTATTACTGACTTTTAATTAAACCTACCAATTATTGATCTACAAAGGTTTGTTACTATCGGGTATCATTTACTCAATCAATTAAACTATATGACTTTAGTGACCATTTTGTAAACTGTCAAGAACTTCTCTTTACTCTTTAGAACAGAATTAACTAACACCGTATCGATACACTAAGGGATGTATCGATACGCTAAGCCTAATTTCAAATTTCCAGATTCAAAAGATGTCAAGCTCGTACCGATACAGCTAAGCCTGTATCGATACTAGTTGACTAGCGTTGGCCCTGTATCGATACGCTATAAGACCGTATCGATACCATTTTTCCAACCAAATTCCAGTGACCAAAATCCGTACCGATATGCCTCAAACCGTATCAACACGCCCTATTTGACCAATGTTGACCAGTCCATTTATGCAAGGGTCGTATTGATACGCCATCACCCGTGTCAATAACCCCTGGCATGTAATGATAGATTTTTACTGGTTTTTATTCGAATTAACCTAGCAAATGTTGTCTAAACATTACCAAATTTTACCATAAAACTAATAAACAATAAGTCTATTAGCATGTCAAATTTTAGAGCGTTTCGAATCCATTTACTAAAATTTTACCAATTAGGGCTTTTAAGCTCATTTTAACTAATTTACTAAACTCAAAACATGCCATATTACACATACAACACCTAGGTACTATTATGCTTACACAACCACATCAAAATAAGCTATTATAACGTGTTTAAACCTTATGCCACCATTCTAGGAGTTCAGAAACAAAAGTAGACATACATATAGTAGTGGGAATGACTTGCAACCGCAAAATACATTATCGATGTCCGGAGAGCTTTAGGATCCTGAAATGCATGAGGCACACATATGTTAGGCTTACATAGCCTAGTGAGGTAGTCATAAAAACCGTGAAGCAATTAAATCACATCATTGGCATACTATGGTCATGAATTACATAGCATCATACTCAATGTCATAATTACACTATTAATCACATAAGTCTCGTGCTTAAATCCTTTATCATATTTTCACCCAATCATCGCAAGGTTTAACACATATCAATCCCTTGGAAAATATAACAAGTGGATACGCGGATTACCCTTTACACCACACATATATCGGAAGAGAGGTCGTAGACACATATAACAGAAAATAGGTCGTAGCCTTGAGCCGTAGCTCTAGATAGTATCCCTTACGCAATCCATCCTTATCTTCCCCACATATAGGCCGTAAACCCGGACCGTAGTCCAATCCCTTATTTATAGGATCTCAAATAACCCTATGGCATGCCAATAGTATCGAAAACTCACAAATGTCCAAGGTTACACATATTTCATCATACATCATACCTTTATGCCCGTAGGCCATGGCATATCGGAATCAAAATTGAGCCTTAGCTCTTTATAACGGATCATATCATATGCATACCCTATCATAACATATTCATAGCATATTCATATCGAATTCACCTATAGCATATTCATATCGGATTCACATATAGCATATTCATATCTGATTCACATATAGCATATTCATAGCATATTCATAACGGATTCACATATAGCATATTCATAGCATATTCATAACGGATTCACATATAGCATATTCATAGCATATTCATATCAGGTTCACATATAGAATATTTCAAACATAGTACATGAACCTACCCATATCAACCATATCGAAGACTTACCATGCTAGCCGTTAGCATCCACACATGTTTGCTCTATGTGATCCTTTAAACAAAACGCAATTATAACATAAACAAATGCAACGAGATGGCCCCTTGCCAATCCCTTGACACTACTACACTCACCTTGATTACGAGGTTCTCGGATTACAACTCTGTTGTGCCTAGCTTCCTTTAGAGATGACAAGGGATCCTTCTCCACTATTTGAGGTAGCACAAAATTAGGAGTTACATTATAATTCTATCTAAAGATTCAAAAACATATTTCAAGCTTACCAAAACTTGTAGGCAACATCAGAATATTAAAATTAGCTTTCTAATTCATGGACTTTCCTTTGAACATAGAAACCTAGTTTCGAAATTAAACCTCAACAAATAATGGAATCAACAAATTGATATAGGGGTTTTACTCACCGAGTCGTAGGCTTTCAAACGAAGTATCAAGGTTGAACAAAGGACAAAGATGGAACCGATGTCCTTGCTTAAGCTTGAGCTTAAAGATGGAAATGGAGGTGTGTGCTAATTGGAGGCAAAGGTAAGGTGTTTAATGTACGGGAGACTCAAAGATGAAGATGAGAGCTTTTCTTACTCCTTTTTAAAATCTTTTATTCTCCTTTAATCATTTCCCACCCATCCTTTGGCCAATAGAGGGATTTCCTCAAGACAAGGGTTTGCCTAGTCATCAAAATATATTTTTTTACAAAGGATCATATCGATACACTTATTACCGTATCGATACAGTTACGCTACAACAGGTAGGTTAGTTATTGGTAGTTGGACCATGTCGATACTGGCTTTAGCGTATCGGTACGCCTAGCTCAGAATTTTCAATTTGGCTTTGACTTTCATACAAGGGAGTTCATTCACTCAAATAGGACCAAAGTGTAACTTCATTATACAAGAGGGGTACAAAGGTTAATCATTAGAAATGTTTAACATATCGGATTAAAAATTTTTGATCACCAGAACCTACTTCCAACTAGGCCGGTTTTCGGGATGTGACAACTCTTCCCCTCTTAAGAAAATTCGTCCTCGAATTTTCAAATCAAGCAAAAAGGTGCGAATACTACTTTTGCATGGTTTCTTCAGGTTCCCAGGTTGCCTCTTCAATCGAGTGGTTTCTCCAAAGAACCTTCACTAGGGGCACAAACTTGTTACGAAGTCTCTTGACTTCTCGTGTGAGGGTCTACATAGGTTCTTCTTCGTACGTTAGATTGGATTAAATTTCCACATATTCTGGCTCGATCATGTGGGAAGGATTCGATCGGTACTTTCGTAACATAGATACATGAAAGACGTTGTGGATCCAACTTAACTCCTAAAGGAGGGCTAATCGGTATGCAACATGTCCAACTTTTTCGATCACTTTGAACGGGCCAGTGAAACGAGGACTTAACTTTCTCTTTTTGCCGAAACGAAGGATCTTCTTCCACAGAAACACTTTGAGGAAGGCTTTCTCACCAACTTCATACTGGATATCTATTCTCTTCAGATCAGCATATGACTTCTACCGGTCGAAGGCAGCCTTAAGCCGATCATGAATAATGGTTGTCCTTTCTTCAGTTTCCCGAAGTAAGTCAGGACCTAGCATTTTACCTTCGCCAAGCTCGGTCCAACATAGAGAGGTTCTACATCTCCTTCCATATAGAGCTTCATACGGAGCCATTTGGATCAAAGCTTGGTAACTGTTGTTGTAAGCAAATTCGACCAAGGGTAGGGATCTCTCTAGTGTATCCCCAAAGTTGATAACACAAACTCAAAGCATATCTTCTAGAATCTGAATAAACCTTTCGGATTGACCGTTGGTCTGAGGATGGAAAGCAGTACTTAGGTACACTCAAGTTCCCAAAGCCTCTTACAGGATTCTCTAAATCCGAGATGTAAAGCATGGATCATGATTGGATATAATAGATACTGGAACTCCGTGTAAACGGATGACTTCACGGATGTATAGTTCTGCGAGCTTAGGAAAACTGAGGTCTATTCTCATTGGAAGAAAATGGGCAGACTTAGTGAATCGGTCCACAATGACCCAAATAACATCATTCCTCTTTGGAGTCACAGGCAAACCACATACGAAGTCCATCGTGATACGCTCCATTTCCACTGTGGAAGCTCGATAGGCTGTAGAAGGCCAGTAGGCACCTTGTGCTCAGCTTTGACTCATTGGAAAGTCAAGCACTTAGCCATGAATTTCGTGATCTCGTTCTTCATATCGGACCACCAATATAGCTCTTTTAGATCTTTGTACATTTTGATAGCTCCAGATGAATAGAGAAAGGGCTAGAATGAGCTTGACTTAGAATCTGATTCTGAAGATCATCATCATCAAGCATACAGATACAGTTGCGAAAACATAGCAAGCCTTTGGAATTCATAGCAAAGTCAGGATCTGTGTTATCCTTGATCTTAGCTATGAGAGGTTGCAACTTCTCATTATTTTCTTGGAGTGCTTTGATTCGGGATACAATGGTTGAATGAACTCTCAATTCGGCCTACAACTTGCCATGCTTCTTGAGTCAAAAATGAGCGTTCAAACATCTCATAGAGAGAGTAGGTTTCCGACTAAGAGCATCAGCTACAACATTGGCTTTACTGGGATGGTAATCAATAACCAAGTCGTATTCCTTCAGAAGCTCCATCCACTAATGTTGACAGAGATTCAACTCTTTCTGAGTCAAAAGATATTTCAAACTTTTGTGATCAGTGTACAAATAGCAATTTTCACTATAAATGTAATGCCTCCAGATCTTTAAGGCAAACATAACGGCGACTAACTACAAATCATGTGTCAGATAGTTCAGCTCCTGTGGTTTGAGCTGACGTGAGGCATAGGCAATGACCTTTCCTTCTTGCATCAAGACACAGCCTAATCCCAAGTAGGATGCATCATTGTACACGGTGAAGTCTTTGCCCGACTCGGGTTGCACCAAGATATGAGCATGAGTAAAGACTTGTTTAAGCTGATCAAAGCTCCTTTGTTGATCCACTATCCATACAAAGGGAGTGTCCTTATAGAGAAGCTTTGTCAAGGGTGCAGCAATTAGTGAGAACCCTTTAACGAATCTACGGTAGTAGCTTGCAAGGCCTAGAAAACTACAAACTTCTCCAACATTCTTCGGAGGGATCCAATCAAGGATTGCTTGGATCTTCTTTGGGTCAACTTGGATTCCAGCATAAGATATCACATGGCCAAAAAAAGATACTTTGGATAGCCAGAATTCACATTTGCTGAATTTGGCGTACAGTTGTTTCTCTCAGAGAGTTTAAAGCACAATCTGGAGATGTTCTTCATGAGTAGCAGCATCTTTTGAATAGATCAGGATGTCATCTATGAACACCACCATGAACCTATCTAGGTAAGGCAGGAACACACGGTTCATCAAATCCATGAAGGTTGTAGGTGCATTCGTATGACCAAATGGCATCACTAGGAATTCATAGGGCCACATCTAGTTCGAAAGATAGTCTTTGGAATGTCAGACTCCTTCACTTGTATTTGATAGTATCCAGATCACAAATCTATCCTAGAGAAGACAGAAACATCTTTCAATTGATCAAAGAGAACATCGATCCTTAGTAACGGATACTTGTTCTTGATTGTCACCTTATTCCACTGACGATAGTCAATGTATAAGAACATTGATCCATCTTTCTTATTTACAAACAAAACCAGTGCTCCCCAAGGTGAGGAACTCAGTTGAATGAATCCCTTGTCCAAAAAGTCTTGGATTTGGGCTCTTAACTCTATTGGAGCCATCCTATATGGAGTAATAGAAACTGGAGTAGTCCTAGGTTGCATTTCTATCCAGAATTCCACTTCACGGGTGTGAGGGAGTCCCAGAAGTTCATCAATGAACACATCGGAAAACTCTTTTACTATAGGCACATTCTCGAGTTTTGGATCTTCTTTAAACTCCATGGCACACAAGCTAGACTTATTAGGCTCGGATTCGAATTTCATCAAGGTTATACTCTCTTTACCGAGTCCATAGAGATATAACTTCTTCTTCGAGCAGTCTACCCAGGCTTGATGTTTAGCTAACCAATCAAGGCCTAGGATGAGATCGAATTCCCGAAAGGGTAATGCTATCAAGTTGGCCAGAAATGGGATCCCTTGGATCCTTATAGGGCAAGCTTTACAAACCCATCGAATAACCACACTATCTCCTAAAGGATTAGAAACAACCATCTCAGAAGTAATAGGTACAGAGTTTAAAGCATACTTAGCAATCAAAGGTGAACTAATGAAAGAGTGCATAGAGCCCGGATCTATTAAAACATAAGCATAATTAGAATATAATTCCACCATACTTGCAATCACATCAGGATCATCCTCATGCTCACAACCCCGAACATGGTACATCTGGGTTAAAGTTTGAGGGTCACGACTAGCCGGAGGAGCATTGGCGTTGCGAGGTCTCCCCGTGGATCCGGACTGCATCTATTTTTCTTCTCTTCCCTTACTAGGATTATTCTTAGAATCCACGGTAGTAGGGGCATTTGGATTCTGCGGACACTATCTGATGAAGTGGCCAGATTCACCGTAGAGATAGCACGATGTAGATTGTCTACGGCACTGCCCTGGGTGCCTCTTTTGGCAGAAGTTACATAGAAGAATCTGAGAATCCTTCGCAGAACCACTTGTACTATCTACTAAAGCTGTATAAGTAACGGATGTTCCTGCATATTGGAATTGTGGCACATAGCCAGATCATGGCTATTGCTGAAAAGTGGCAGACTTCTGGTCCAACTGCCTTCCCTTCTTCTGTGGCATAAAAGGCTTTGTATCATTATGGAATCTCTTATCAGATCGGCTTGATTCCCTTTCCTTCTTTCAAAAGCCTTTTGGGAAGCTTCAGTAGAAATGGCTCGGTTGACAAGTGTTTAGAAGTCCTCTATCTCCAAAGCAACAAAGAGAAGACGTAATTCATCACAAAGGCCGTCAATGAACATTTGACACTTCTCATTTTCTATGCAGATGATCTTGGTGCCATATCTAGTATATTTATAGATGTTGAGGATGTATTGCTTCAAGGGTCTTCCCCCTTGTCTTAAATGGAGGAACTTCTTACGCCTCTCAGCGATATAGTGGTTACTGACGTACTTCTTATATAACTCTTGGAGAAAGAAGTCCCAAGTGATCTTATGCTCAGGCACGGCGAGTGTTATAGTGTCCCACCAACTTTTTGCTTCCTCGGTGATCAAAGCCAAGGCACATTCTAGCTTGTGCTCCTCAGGGCACTTCATTTGCTTGTTTAGAACTTTGAGCGTATTCTCCAGCCAGTATTCTGCGATCTCAAAATTATCCAAGTCCTGGCTGGTAAATGTATAAACTAGATATTGTTTGAGCTTGTAAATAGGGTCTCGAGAAACAGGCTGAGTTGCCTTAGCATGTTGAGGGAGCGGTTCCTGTCAGAGAGTTACGACCACCTATTTGATCATATCGGCCATTGACAGTAAATACTCATGCTGGGACGGAGGCATTGGCAGAGGATGAGGTGGGTCGTTCTGCCCCACATGTTCAAGCCTTGATTCCAGCCTCAAATTATCTCCCTAAGTCGAGGAGGAGCTAGGATTTGGTTCATTTACAGCGCGTCTATCAGTAGGCGTAGTCATTTTCAGATCTAGTCATATAGAAAGATTAAATCGTATAAGCTGCAAGTCACAGATATCATATACAAATAACTCCTAGGTGGCATAAGTACATACAAACTCATAACGGGCTTCAGTTTAGTCCTAGAATCGACTAAACCTAGGCTCTGATACCACAACTATAACACCCCCTTCCCGGTCTAGTAGAGAACTGGGTCGGAAAGCGTTATTGGGAAACATATTCAAAAATCGAAAGCTTAATCAGAGTCAGAAACTTATTCGAAATTTCAAATATTCATATTTAAGACATACTGAACCTAATTATCAATTACTGACTTAATATGGGGGTCAATTTTAAACCTTTATAAACTTAGGGACTAAATTGCAAGTTTCATAAATTAGCGACCCAATTCCAAATTATTTATTATCGACTTGTAATTAAACCTACCAATTATCGATATGCAAAGTTTCGTTACTATCAAGTATCATTTACTCAATCAATTAAACTATATGACTTCAGTGACCATTTTGTGAACTGTCCAAAACTTCTCTTTACTCTTTATAACAGAATTAACTAACACCGTATCGATACCCTAAGAACGGTACCGATACGCTACGCCTAATTTCAGATTTCCAGATTCGAAAGATGTTAAGCCTGTACCGATACAACTAAGCCAGTATCAATACTAGTTGACTGGCGTTGACCCCCTATCGATGCGCTATATGACCGTATCGATACCATTTTTTCCAACCAAATTCCAGTGACCAAAATCCGTATCGATACGCCCCAAACCATATCGATACACCCTATTTGACCAATGTTGACCAGTCCATTTATGCAAGGGTCGTATCGATACGCCATCATCCATATCGATACCCCTGGCCTGTAATGACAGATTTTTACTGGTTTTTA
The DNA here is from genome assembly GCA_019671005.1 of Hibiscus mutabilis. NCBI lineage: Eukaryota > Viridiplantae > Streptophyta > Magnoliopsida > Malvales > Malvaceae > Hibiscus > Hibiscus mutabilis. The sequence goes on along the minus strand of CM033711.1, from coordinate 30,129,348 downwards.
TTCGAATTAACCTAGCAAATGTTTTCCAAACATTACCAAATTTTACCAGCAAACTAATAAACAATAAGTTTATTAGCATGTCAAATTTTAGAGAGTTTCGAATCCATTTACTAAGATTTTACCAATTAGGGCTTTTAAGTTCATTTTAACCAATTTACTAAACTCAAAACATGCCATATTACACATACAACAACTAGGTACTATTATTCTTACACAACCACATCAAAATAAGCTATTATAACGCGTTTAAACCTTAGGCCACCCTTCTAGGAGTTCAGAAAAAAAAAGTAGACATATATATAGTAGTGGAAGTGACTTGCAACCGCAAAATACACGATCGATGTCTAGAGAGATTTAGGATCCTGAAATGCATGAGACACACATATGTTAGGCTTACATAGCCTAGTTAGGTAGTCATAACAAACGTAAAGCAATTAAATCACATGAATGCATACTATGGTCATGAATTACATAGCATCATACTCAATGTCATAATTACACTATTAATCACATAAGTCTCGTGCTTAAATCATTTATCATATTTTCACATAATCATCGCAAGGTTTAACACATATACATCCCTTGGACAATATAACAAGTGGATACGCGGATTCCCCTTTACACCACACATATATCGGAAGATAGGTCGTAGACACATATAACAAAAAATAGGTCGTAGCCTTGAGCCATAGCTCTAGATAGTATCCCTTACACAATCCATCCTTATCTCCCCCACATATAGGCCATAGACCCGGACCGTAGTCCAATCCCTTACTTATACGAGCTCAAATAACCCTATGGCATGCCAATTGTATCCAAAACTCACAAATTTCCAAGGTTACACATACTTCATCATAATTAATACCTTTATGCTCATAGGCCATAGCATATCAGAATTAGAATTGAGCCTTAGCTCCTTATAACGGCTCATATCATATACGTACCATATCATAACATATTTATATCGGATTCACCTATAGCATATTCATATCGGATTCACAAATAGCATATTCATATCGGATTCACATATAGCATATTGATATCGGATTCACATATAGCATATTCATATCGGATTCACATATAGCATCCACACATGTTTGCTCTATGTGAGCCTTTAAACAAAATGCAATTATAACATAAACGAATGCAATGGGATGGCCCCTTGCCTATACCTTGACACTACTACACTCTCCTTGATTACGAGGTTCTCAGATTACAACTCCGTTGTTCCTAGCGTTCTTTGGATATTACAATGGATCCTTCTCCACTATTTGAGCTTGCACAAAATTAATAGTTACATTAGAATTCAATCTAAAGATTTGGAAACATATTTCAAGCTTACTAAAACTTGTAGGTAACACCAAAATATAGAAATTAACTTCCTAATTCATGGGCTTTCCTTTGAACATAGGAACCTAGTTTCAAAATTAAACGTCAACAAATGATGGGATCAATAAATCAATATATAGGGCTTTACTCACTGAGCCGTAGGCTTTTAAACAAAGTATCAAGGTTGAACAAAGGGCAAAAGTGGAATCGAGGTGCTAGCTTAAACTTGAGCTTGAAGATGGAAATGGAGGTGTGTGATTATTGGAGACAAAGGTAAGGTGTTTATTGTACGGGAGATTCAAAGATGAAGATGAGAGTTTTTCTTACTCCTTTTTAAAATCTCTTAATCTCCTTTAATCATTTCCCACATATCATTTGGCCAATAGGGGGATTTCCTCAAGACAAAGGTTTGCCTAGTCATCAAAACAGATTTTTGACAGAGGATCGTATCGATACACTTATTACTGTATCGATACGGTTACGCTAAAATAGGTAGGTTAGTTATTGGATGTTGGACCATATTGATAGTGGCTTGACCGTATCGGTACGCCTAGCTCAGAATTTGCAATTTGGCTTTGAATTTCATACAAGGGAGTTCATTCACTCAAATAGGACCAAAGTGTAACTTCATTATACAAGAGGGGTACAAAGGTCAATCATTACAAATGTTTAACATATCGGATTCAAAATTTCTGATCACTGGAACCTACTTCCGACTAGGTCAGTTTTTGGGATATGACAATTTAAGTGTATCAGATGTTAACTTTGGAGCAACTACGGTTCTCTAGTTACACTATTTGGAGGCAAGAGCAAGAATTAGCATATTTGATAACTCAGATACAATAGGTTGCCTAAAAGTTACAGTTTCTGGCGGAAGATGCTACCGAGCTTCAGGACTACTTGGATAATGAATTCGGGGAGGAAGAGAGGATTGTTTGGATCTTGAGCGAGATCGTCAACCTAGATGCTAGCTCGGGACCATATGCGTAGTTGGTTTTCTTTGGTTATTGTAACGAAACAATCTTTCCACCAGTGCAAGTTGTTTAATGATGATATTTTCCGAACTCAGTGTGATTCTTTGCATTAATGCATGACACGTTTATTTGCACATTTTGTTTAATTACTAAAATTAATAAAAAGAATTCTCATTTCAGAGCATTTTGATTCCTTAAATTGCAATCATTCCACACCCATATCGCACCCGATTACAAAAAAAGGATAATGCAAGAAAGCTTTGCAAAGTTGGAAGCCGATCTTAGAGGCTAGTTGGAACGGGCTCATCAAAAACTGAGGGAAACCATCATCAAGTCCCAACAGGACATGATGAAGGAGATATCTTAATTGATACAGTCCAATCTAAGAGGAAAAGGTGTTGTCGAGAACCCAACCCAAGACTCGGGGGATCACTCGTATGCCCCAACCTTTAAGAACCCTCTCTTTATCAACCCTTCAACCCTGCGAAGGGTGTCTTCCCCTTATAAAGCCAGTGCCTCCACCCTAGCTCAGCCTGACATGACATTCAGAAGCATTAAAAATGTCAGAGATAGCATCCCAGATTTTGATAAGTTGGAAAAGTTAAACCAAATGAAGGCAGAGTTCTCAAAGCAGTTGGAGGACACTTAGAAAGATCTCAAAGAAAAGTTTCGAGTAAAGGAAGATGAAGAAGGTCCCTACGGACTAAAGGCTAGAGAGCTCAGTTTGGTCCCAAATGTAGAAATCCCACACAAATTCAAGACCCCAAAATTTGAGGAGTTTAACGAGATGACTTGCCCTACTACACACATAACCATGTTTTGTCAGAAATGGTCGGGTGCACGGACAATGAGAAGCTGTTAATTCAATGTTTCCAAGATAGCTTAGTGGGATCCGTCTAGAGATGGTACAACCAGCTAATACAAGCTCAAATTGAGTCATGGAAAGATCTAGCCAAAGCTTTCACCGACTAGTACATGCACATAACTGACATGGTCCCTAATTAACTTCTATTGCAAGGAATGGAACAAAAACATGATGAAAGCCTGTGGGAGTATGCTCAAAGGTGGCGTGATGTAGCGTTACAAGTTCAACCCCCGCTTTGTGAAAATAAGATCTCTCTAATGATCGTGGATACGCTAAAGGGGACACTCTATGATCGTTTGATCAACAATCCTAATAGTAATTTTATGGAGATGGTTATGACCGGCGAGCGCATCGAGGCTGCCATTAAGAGTGGAAGAATTGATGGGGGAGAACCATCACGCAAGCACTACAAGAAAAAGGATCATGAGGTAAACCACACTTATGAGGCCATCAAGAACCTCACTATCTCCCAACCCCAAGCCACGGTAAGAAATGCTCAAAACCTCAATAAAAGAGAGGACAGGGGACCCAAGAGGGAAAGCGAGAACAGGTCCTTCACTCCTCTACCAATGTCTTACAAGGAACTTTACTCGCAGTTGTATAAGGTAGATCTAGTTTGGCCTTATCATATCACGCCTTTCAACCCACCTTACCCGGCGTGGTATGACCCTAAGGAACACTGCGAATACCACATCGATGTTCCAGGCATTCAATTAAAAACTATGTGGCATTCAAGAAGTTTGTTTAGAATTTGATCCAGACCAGAGTCTTACAGTTAGGGGAGCCAAGCACGGCCAACAACCCCCTACCGAGTTATGGGGGGCAAGGCATAAATGCTCTTGAAAATGAGTATGCTCGAAGGGTTAAAACAAGTGTGTCCAAGATTTGGTCTCCATGAAGATGGGTTTTCCAGCAGTTGTGCATAGGGCGTCTCATCGAACGAGGAATGGTAGTCGTGAAGAAGGGTTGTGGACCATACTATGAGTATCATCAGTTAGGGGATCATGAGATACATAATTGTGGGGAGTTCCGCCAATTAATTCAGAATATGATAGACAACAAAAGAATCGAGTTTTTTGAGAAAGAGAAAGGAATGAATGGGTCTAAAGTCTGTGCGTCATAGACTCAAGTTGCCAAGTACAGCGGAAAGAGACTACTTGTCCTTAGCTTCAAGCTAGTATAGGAGAGTGCCCCTAAGGTCATAATTTCTGCCCCAACATCCTTCCCTTTCAAGGATACACATTTGGTTCCATGGAAGTATACCGCAAGTGTTTCGGTACCACGGACCTCCAGTATACAAGAAGGTGTGAAAGTAATGACAGGGACAAAACCCACTCTAGAAAGGCTCGTAGAACGAATCCCAAAAGTGTAAACAGTGTAGGGCATTTCACAAGAAGTGGACGGTGCTACAATCCTGAAGCACTCGAAGCAGCGGAAGAACATAAAGAAGAAAGTAAGGAAACCAAGGCCAAACCTGAGAAGATATTCAGAGAGGAACAACCTCCAAAGATCAAGCAACCCAGGCTTAGGAATATTTTAGATTCTTGAGGCACAACGAGTACAACAACGTAGAACAACTTCGAAAATAGCTGGCTCGGATTTTGGTACTCTATCTCTTGCTCAACTCAGTAAAGCATCGCGACGCGCTGTTAAAAGTTCTAAATCAGACCTTCATTACAAGTGATATTTCAGTTGGGAATTTGGATCGAATCATCGACCATATCACCATCGATAATTACATCACCTTTAGCAACAATGAGATATCGCTGAAAGGTAAGGGGTCCACCAAGGCCCTAAAAATCACCACCCATTGTAAAGGGTATATGTTACTAGGAGTGCTGATTGACAATGGCTCCGCTTTAATCGTTATGCATTTGGCTACTCTGTAACGTCTGGCAATCGATAGTTCACACATGAAGCCCTATCAAAATACAGTGTGAGCATTCGATGGGACCCAACGAGATGTGGTTGGTAAGATTGAAGTACCCCTGCTCATTGGCCCTAGTGAGTACATCATTGATTTTATGGTCATGGACATACAACCATCCTATAATTATCTGTTGGGAAGGCCATGGATACACTCAGTCAGTGCAGTCTCATCTTCACTACACTTGAAATTGAAGTTTGTTATCGAAGGAAAGCTGGTCATAGTCAATGTCGAGCAAGACATCATTGCTTCGGTGACTTCTGATGCACCGTATATCCAAACTGATAAGAAGGCAGAAGAATTGAGTAATATCATAAACTTGAAATTGGGAAGGGCCTTATGTTATGAAAAAAGCTTTCTCTGACGGAGCGTTAATCCTAGCAGAGATGGATGGAAAAGAGTTGAGTGATCCCATAAACTCTGACTCTGTCAAGAAGTACTACGCCTGAGAAGGAGAAGAAAAAATGAGAAAAAAAGGGAAAAAAGAAAAAGAAGGAAAAAGAGAAAAAAGAGAAAAAAGAAACAAGGAAAGAAAATGAGGGTTCAAGGTGAAAACCCGAATATAGGCGCCTTGAAACCAAATGAGGATCTGAATTGAAAACTCAAAAAGGGCGATTCAGATAAACTTTGTAGGCTCTGATCTAATCAAGAATACACCTCGATCCACGGGTCAACAGAAGTTTCAGTCAAGGGCGGCAAGTGAGAGGTCTATTGCGGTCGATGGGTTTTCATCATTCATGCAATCGATACCATATGTATCTTTCCATTTTCTCATGTTTTCCATGACTTTCAAAATCATCCCAGTATTTCTTTAAGAATTAATAAAAACCTTTTATTTCCATTGTCTATTTCCTATGCTTCCCCTGGATAGACTGACATGAAATCATGAAAAAACAAGGGATTTCGTGGCATTACTATGATTTAACCTATTGAGTGCAGGTTCTTTCCAGATTGAAGATGAAGTTGACAAGACATCGTATGCTTCTCAGGGCTGAGATCTAAGGAGCTAAAGGCGAAAACCCAGAAGGGCGCCTAAAGAAAAGAAAAGTAGAAAAAGAAAAAAAAGAGAGAAAAGGTAAGAAAAAGAAAAAACAGCGAAAGGAGAAAAGAAAAAGAAAAAGAAAAGAAAAAATGAAGAAAAGAAAAGCAAGAAAAAAAGGAAAAAAAGAAGGGAAAAACAGAAAAAAAGAAATGAAAGACAAAAACCTCTAAGTGAAAACTCGAAGAGGGCGCTTGGGGGAAAAGAAATCTCTAAAGTAAAAACCTGAAAGGCAACTTAGAGTAGAAGTTTGTGGTTCCAAGAAAATGGTACATAGGGAGAACCCGAGTGAAAGGTTGGGCACCGACATTGCCAAGAAGAGAAGAGGAAAACAATAGAAGATCAAAGTTAAGGGACCAAGAAGATAAAGTGTCCAAGAAAGTTACCATTCATGCATCACGCTTAACTAGACATCCCTAAGGTAGGACCATGCTAACTCACACCATCATAGTATCTCATCTCTTTCCACATATATTTAAATGAAAAAGTGAAGGACCGAGAAAGGGTTGCAAGTGAAGGATTACAAGCTCGCCACCTCAAGGACTTCATGCGAAGGTTTTCAAACTCATTAGAGTAAAGGAGACAGATACTAAAAGCTCAAGTTTCAGGCGAAGGATTCCAAGCTCGCCATATTAGGATTTTAGAGCGAATGAGATAGGTACTCGTAGCTCAAGGATTTTAGGCGAAGGATTTCAACTCACCGCGTCAAGACCTCAGAGCAAAGGAGGCAGATACTCAAAGCTTAAGGATTTTAAGGCAAAGGATTTCAAGCTTGACACATCATGACCTCAGAGCGAAGGAGGTAGATACCCATAGCTCCAGATTTTAGGAAGATGAAGGGTGAACAGTTCTAGGGGAACTCACAGCTCAGAATCTTCAAATAGGAAACTCGGATAAAATTAGTGTCTACGGCCTTTGCTTTATTCTTGTTCCACAAGGATAAGAAAAAGGGCAGTTGTAATCACTAATTCTATCTGGAGTGTTACCTGTTTTTTATATTCTAAAATAAAGGGCTTCGTTCCTCCTTTATTATGTATTACAATTGATATTATGTTATTATTACGTATTAGTGATATATAATACTATCTATTATCATGTTTGGTTATTATTGTATTATTATCTAATTAGAAAACCCTAAAATATTATTAGTATATTATATTAGAATTGTTATATAGTATTATTATTATTAATATTATTATATAATTTAAATCTTAAAGCCAAGAAAAAAAACTAAGTTAAATAAGTAACAACCCAATTTTATTAATGTTTATAATGTCCATATACAAATAAATAAAGCCCAATAGATATAACAGTTAATATTAAGCCCAAGTTCATTACACAGTCCATTTATAAAACAAAAAATCAAAAAATTAACTATTAATACATTTTGTCCCAATCCAGCCCAAACCCAATAGCCCTAACAAAACCCTAATCTACTATCTATCTATTTTGGTGCAACCGGCTCCCAGCCGTTAGATCTAGGCTAGATCTAACGGCCTGAGATCAAGGCGGGGAAGATTCTAGAACCTCCATACGCCCACATGCCCACATGCCCGTCTCTTCAACTCCCCAAGCGCGCATGTGGTTCATCTTACCTCTCAGCTCCTCCACACCGTCTGCCACGATCTAGCCGATGTCTCCTCCCCGATCAAGCACAAACAACATGCAACCCAGCGAAATCATGGAGGATTAGATATCAAAAACAGAAAGTAGTGTGCAGACAAATGAAAAAAAATGAGAAAACAACAAAGCCAACAACCACCAACATGCAACAGAGTCAGAGCCAACATCCGCAAAAAGTTATATGAGCCCGGCCAAAATTGCACAGATCGACAAATAGAGATTAGGGAATTTTCTTTTTTTTTGCTTCAAAAAATTGTAAACTTAAGGGGCTATATAAACAAAGCCTCAATCACTATAAACCCTAGTTTACAACCGGGGGGAATTTTCCAGATTAAGCAATACAAATCAAAGAACCTTTAGAGGTATATCCATCTTCTACTTTATATTTTTGAATGCAAAAAGGGAACAAGAGTGTTTCGTAACTTCATCGGTCTTAGGTCGCCTCATAGGGACGGTTGAGGTGGGTGTTGCTGAGGAACAACACCTTTATCGTGGTCGTTTCGTCTTTCTAGGTTTGGGGGTTCAAAATCTTAGGGTATTTTAGGAAAGAAAAAGAAGGGTTTTGCTTCGGTTTTTACAGATTTGAGGGGTAAACGTTTTTTTTAAAAAATCAAGGCTTGAATTTGAAATCATGGAGGCAAAATGAGTTATTTTGACAGCGGCTATGGTTCACCGGCCGCCAGCGAGCGGCGGCCGACGCAGCAGAAAGGTGGGCAGGTGCTAGGATTCGTGGTGGCGAGGATGAACACCATTGCGGTGTTCATCTGAATCCCAAAGAAAAGGGGGAAGTGTTTTCGATTTTTGGAGAAACTTTTGAAAAGAATTCTTGTTTCAGTAAAAATATGGGTTTTATACTTGGGCCCTCATTTAAAATTGGGATAATTCCCTTTTAGGTACCTCTGCCCTTTTAAAATATCGCCCGCGGTTCTCCCATTTTGCAAAATTCTCTACAGTAGCCCCTGGGTTTTCAAAATCCTTGCCATATCGCCTTTCTTTTCATAAATGTTTAATTTCAATACTGTAATTTGTTTTCTTTATATTTCAGTCCTCTATTTTATTTGTTAGTTTTTTTTGCAATGACATGTTTATGCTTAATGTGAATATGGTGTGTATACATTATGTTAATGTGACATATGCCTGATAAAGTATAGGTTTTATGTGTAATGGATATGGTTTTTTATTATATACATAGTTTATATATGATATATGTAATACACATTCTTAGTATATAATATATAGTATAATATATAGTATAATATATAGTTTTCACGTATAATGTATAGCTTTTTATTATAAGTATAGTTTATATATATAATACTTTATATGATATATGGTTATAAATATAGCATATAATATGTATAATACATGCTTATAATACCTATATAATACGTGGTTTAGTATATGATACTGTTTTTATATATTACTATATGATATGTTTTGTATAAGTTATTTATTATACATGTTAGATACATTTTGTTATATCCTTTTGTGCATGGTTTATTTTCATAGTTATTTATTTTATTTTAGGTAGTTAGTCTTTAGAATTTAATTTAATTAATTTAAAATATATCCTTAGCTTAATGGGGTGTATATTTAATTTAATTAAATTAGGTTTAGAGCAAGTTTTAGGGCCATAGTTAGATTTAAGGTTCGAATTAGTTTAATATGTTTAAATTTATCCTTGGCTTATTAGGATAAATGTTAAACTCATTAAATTAGTTGAACACTTCTTAATTACTCCTTAGGGTAAAATTGACAAAGACTAGGTGGACACTTAATTCAAATTATGATTTAATTAATTTGACTCACTTTAAATAGAATCCTTGGCTTATTGAGATACTAGTTTAAAATTAGTCAAATTTATTACCGCTCAAGAATTTGTAAATCATTAGGAGTTCTTTTTAGGGGTAATTAATTTAGGGTTAATATTAGACTAGCCTAGCAAATAATTAGATCACTAATTAAACTTCCATAATTTGGGCCTCTTAGATAGGACTTTAGTGGGCCTAGGGTTTCTTTTCAAAGCTCTTCTTTGCCATACATTTTTTAAATTGTCATTCATATGACATTAAATATTCTAATGGGACATGATAATTAATCAACTTTAAATCCTAAAAATGAGGTATTCATTAATTCCGATATTTGTGTCGTAATAGTCCTGGCTCAATGGATGTTGACCAAATATTTGAATTAATCCCTACCGTCTGAAGGTAAGCATTAATTAAAAGTTGCCAAACCATATCATCATGTTTAAATGCTTGCATCATGCATAAAGGTGATGTACGGAATGCGGACCATAAATTAATACAGTAGTCGGTCTTATTCGATGTTGGTTTAATCTATGGTTCGTTGTATCGTCACCCTTATTGGTTAAACGTTTAATTGATTCGAACCCACCAATTGGACTAATCCCACTAGAGCCCATACTCAATTGAGAACATTTAATTAACTATAATTTGAATTTCACACATTTCCATCGGTTAAAAGTAATACATGGTTTGGTGCCGATTTCGGGCATTGCGGGGTGCTAAACCTTCCCCACACGTAACCAACTCCCAAACCCAATTTCACGAGTCTCTGGTTTTCTGGTGTTCGATCTACCTTAGCCAAGTGACTGATGGCAACTCCAAGTCCTCTTATTTTCCAAAAGCACAAGAAAAAAAGATTTTTCAATTTCAAAAAAATGGTCGCTACAAGTTTAAACATGGTTGATTTTTCATGTTTTGGTTTTTAAACATGGTTTGATTTACTTATTGTAAATGCACTGCTTTGGATAAATATGCAGTGTTTATTAAAGTATTTGAATGCATATGAGCATTGAGAAGTGTTTCTAAGAGGAATGTGATGTGCCTTTGGCAATGTGGTATTGCATATGAAACGGTTTTATGAAATGCATTGGAAAACAGTAAGTAAATGTGTTTGGAAATGATATATTGGATTTTTGACGTAATGAGAAAATTTCAAATATAGTTGGCTAGCCTTAGGATGAAAGTGTACTATAAATACAGAATCGATCGTGTGAAATTCTTCGGTTACACAATAGGGGTGGTGCTATTGTGAAGTGATAGGGGTAATGCTATCACAACGGGATATGTGTAGTTCTATTCTCGACCGAAGTCAGTTATGGTGAGGGTAGTTTATCCATGAGACTTGATCGGGGTAGTGCCATCAAGGGAATCCTTGTATCCGAACATGTATGGATAGGGGTAGTGCTATCCAAGGATGGGGGTAGTGCCATCCGGGTCACTTTAATTGCCAATATATGTGAATCATTGAGATAAATGATGTTTATAAATGTTTTGATTCATATGGTTGTTATGCATGATTTGTTGTGGAAACAAATGAGATAATGCTTGGGGTAGTAAAACATGTTTTGAAAACAAGATGGGTTATTGTTTTCAAATGGATTTTTAATCAAATGTGAAGTGCCTGAAAAGTAAGCATGTTTGGTTTAAAAGGCATGATAATGTTTCGAAAGTGGTTTTAAATGATGAACTCTTTGTGAGGTGGAAACTAGTTTCAATTGCATTGATGGTGTTGCGTTCTGAGCACTCCTCACTAAGCCTTGTGTGCTTACGCTATATTTTTCCGTCAAAGCAGAGAATTAAAGGTTGGAGGCAGCGAGCGAGCGAGGGAAATCCAAGGACTTCGACTAATTGAAAGTATGATCTTACCTTAGACTAGTAGTAATAAAGGCAATGAGGTTCATTGTTGATTTTTGGGATGGTTTTGGGTTTAACTCCCTGTTTGTATTGTTTTGGAGTTGTAATTGGCCTTATATGCCTGGTTGTTGCCTTGGAATTATGTTTCATATGGTGGTTGGTTGTTTTCTAGGAAGCATGCCTCTAGATTTCCGTTTGAAGTAAGATGTCATGATTTGATCATGTTTCTGTGATGTTTTAACATGGTTAGATCTGTAGAATTGTTATGTATATGTTTGGGGTTTGATAGAACATGTTTGGACCCTTGATTGTACAAAAAACCAGTAAAATTAGGCATTTTAGGCCTAGGTGTATCGGTACGGGTAGAGGTGTACCGATACGGGTAAGTGCATTTTTGGTCTACGTATCGGTACGGGTAGAGGTGTATTGATACGAGTAAATGTATTTTTGGCCTGCGTATCGGTACGGGTAGAAGTGTATCGATACAGTTTTGAGCTACTGGAATTCAAAGAAAATGATTTATAACCCACGTATCGATACGCTTAGGGACCGTATCAATACACCCTCGCGTATTTGTACACTTTGAGACCGTATCTGTACACCTGATTGTTAAGTTAGTTGTTATTGATATTAAAGGTTTTAGATTCTTCGATTTTGGTCCTTGATTATTATGCATGCAATTAAATAAGCTCGGATGGTCGCTTTCAGATGAAAGTTAGCATGAGAGTATGAAACCTGACTAATTATGGATTGGTAACTACAAAATGGAATAAGTCCCTGTAATTTTCTATAATTGCAATTTGGTCCCTAAATTGCAATTGAGTGCAATTGGATGTCAATTTGTCGCCCGATTGAGTTGAGTTTTTACCCGCTGCCAGTATGCACACCATAGGTTATAATGTTGCATCTAGATAAGAAAAGATAAAAGAAAACAAAATGGACATAATTCTAGTTAAATATTTAAGGGTTTGTTTTGGCAAACTCAATGTAGTTCGCTTGGTTCGGTCTAGCAACTAGGCCAGGTCAAGGGGGTTACAATCGCTTCGCTATGTATGAGCCTTAGGAGAGTTTTCATTGTTCATCGCTGCGCTACGTATGAGCCGTAGGAGAATTTTATTTTCATCGCTACGCTACATATGAGCCGTAGGAGAGTTTTATTGTTCATCACTATTTGGTCCTGTTATTACCTAGTAAAATAAGGTTATTGCAAACTCATCTTTAAATATTTTACAAGAGATATAATTTACTGGAATTATCTTAAAAGTACTTCTTTGTCAATGTAATTTCCATATTTGAAAATGAAAGAATGATTTCGGGTTACCTGTCAGGAATGTAGTTCCAGAGAAGAAGTTTGCAAAGTAGATAACCAAGGAAGTTGATATTTCTATCTGATTCAATAGAAGAGCAGCACAGAATGGCAACTAACCCTACCAGAAAAGAACATTGCATTTGCCACCTGAATTTGCAATTGGAATGAAGAGTAGGAGACAAAAGGGAAGAAACCTTTTGAACCCTATTATTTGAATTGCGAGGGATACGACTAGGAAACTAAAACCCCAACTCAATCACTGACGTTCCTGATTTCCACCACTGATACATCACAAAGTTGCTACAACTCCTTGTACAACCTAAAAATTTGATGCTACCCGGACTATATTTTTATCTTTCCTGAAACAGCTCAATCACTTCTTAAACATGTCATTAATTCAAACACGATGTATTTTATAGATAGTTTAGCAGGTACAAACATGAATGAAATCAATGATTTGGAACCATGAATAAAACAACATAAGTATCGTCAAGTATGCATATGATCAGTTAGAGAATACCTTCCTGATCAATAAGAGAATACCTTTCTGATATTAATATAGAGAATATCTCAGTACAGAACCCACAAGTCCAGCGGATCGAATAGAATCTTAACCAAATACCCCCTCTCAATTCCATGATTTTCCCCAAAGTGCCTGATAGAGATTCCCTGAAAGATTGGCATAGGGAGTTGTCGGATCCCTCGAAAATCTCTATCTGAAACAAGCTTTATTTTAGCTCAACCTCTGGTGCACACAGCCATGTTCAATTGCTAACAAACATCTTAACAACTTGAAATGTTGATCAGAAAAGCTTAGTCAGAAATGAAATTTAAGAGCATAGGCAGTAAACTGATTTTGAAAAGAAGTGAAATGCTTATTAATCAATGAGATGTAAGGCTTTTGTATTAACCGTGCTCCAAATATGATCTTAATGGTGACAGGAGCAAATATCATATATGTTTTTACCAATATTTGAGGCCTTAAACCTTGAACCACGTCATATCAGTGTTTTTCAGTTCACAAATTATTAGATGCTTTCTAATGAAGACAAAAAAAGGTTTTAAGGAAATTATAGCTGCAATCATGCAATTTCAGTTGCAGGGAAAATCATACGCCAAGAACTTCATGTGAAAATCTTGGCTTTAGAGCCAGGTAACCGTATGGAAAAGGAATACAAACAAAATATAAAAGCTTAAGAAGAAAAGTTACCCTTCACTCTTTGTTCGTATGATGTACGATCCCACATCATAAGGGTAGCAGCTTCTCCACTCAATTGATCTACTTACAAAACATAGAAATGATGCTTTACATGTCTTTACGGAGTCAAAGACGGTGGTCCGATGGCATCCTTGGCTTACTATGCTTATGAAAGGTATATCAATGTCATAAAAATCATAGCATCAAGCAATATGTAAAGTTTGTTGTTCATCATGCATAAATTTTAATTTTCCAAAATAACCCACGGCATACATACCTTATCATTCAGGCATGGTTCGGTTTAGAGCTGAAACTAAACATAATTAGCATGGGATAAAGTTGTGTTATTCTTTAAAAGGTAGCCATTATTTCTTAAGCGACTTTAGCTACTTTATTTTTTCTTTCCCAAAATTTCCATCATAAGTGATATTACACTTTTCTAAGGCGTCAAATCATGAAAATTATTTAGCAAGTGTGCATCACAAATAATTTTCAGAATTCAAGAAAATTAAAACCATATTATCAATATATAACAGAGAGTGTGAGGAGCAGGTGGCAATACAACAAACCATTTGGTGAAAGCCATCTTGGGATCCAACATTGGCAGCTCCTGGAGCGATGTATCTGTATGAACTAGCTATGTGGTCATGCATTTAGTTGTGTCAGAGTCTTGCAGAAATTTGACAAGGCCAAAATCGGCAACATGGGCTTCAAACTCTGTGTTCTCTATAGGAATTTCAACCGAAAGCTTGTTTCGAATAAGATCAACAGACGTTATATATAGACAATATAAACTGTATTTTCAATGATAATAAATGAACATAATAGGGAGAAAGTTCGAAAATGTTTTTATGAGAATGGTAAGTTTATATAACCCTTGTCGACAATATCATTGTGTAATAACCATGGCTATTGTTGCCATGTATAACAAGGTAAATAAACGAAGTTCTATCAGCACAGACAATACATTGTATTGACACACAGACCTGCAGAGCAGAGGGTAAAATCTTCGGATTCACAGTGGTTAACTCTGAAGTATACTTAGCATGTTTTTTGTGCTTGAGGTGAATAAATGAAGCTGCTACCAGCACATTTTTTGTATCTTCATTGGACAGATAGAAACTCACCAATTAATCCTGCATAATTACACAAATAGATAACAAAACAACTCTGATTCAAACCAGATCATGATCCAGTACCTAATTTAGCTTCTGTCAAAATTTTATACATCGACCAGCTTATTCATTAATGTTTTGAGTAAAATTCTTACCAGAGTCTGGAATCTTACTTGAGGTTCACTGTCTTTTCTGTTAACTCCTAGAAAATATTGATTTTTATGCATATTTTACAATGCTTTTACTTGTCTTTAGGTATATATGTTTGCATGTAGTTGTTAAAACCATGCATTTGCATAAGGAGTTAGGGAGTTAGGAGCAGAGCAGGCTTGGCAGAGCAACACAGAAGCAGGAGAAGCATAAGAGAATTGTCAAGTCGCAGTTGGCAAAGATGAACCAGCGATAGCCAAGCTTGGTTGGCAAAAAATGGATGTCTGATGCCTGGTCAAAGTAGTCATTGAACTAGTGCACGTCAGCCCTAAAATTCAAAAGAAGATAAGAGGATTACACGCTTTATCCTAAGTGGGGAATCAAATTTCAAATTCAAACTCATTCTAGGGTTTTCCATGCGTGCCTATTTAAAGGAAAGAGAACAATCAACTTAGGGGGAAAGCACGGTGGTGAAAGAGGAAGCTAGAGGTTGTGTGGTTTGACCATCTTAGACTGAGAGCTCTAGAGCACTCAAAGGGTTGCATCGACATATCTCCTTCTTCCCCATTCTCTTAGTTTTATTTTTATTTAAGTGATGATATTGAGATACGATAATATTTTGTAGATAGATCCCCCAACCATGAACTAAGTTTTTACAATTGGTTGGGGATGTTTGTGATTAACGCTCAGTTTATGTTTGGTTTTTAATAATTTGAATGTTTTGGCATTATTTTCTATCTAGCTAGCGCTTCATTTTCCTAAATTCTTTGTCATACGACAATTGACATTGTTTGCTTATTACGCCTTAATATCTTAACAGACTTGAGGGATGATAATTAGTTGTCAGGTACTAAGGAGAGAACTTCGACAGAAGATATTCAAGTAGATGAGCTTACTTCGGAAGGAATCTACCCCTTAGGAGTATAGATTGAAACTTAATTAAGTTAATTAATAAAAAGCTTCACTATAGACATATAGGGGTTTTAACATGGTTAACTTAGGGTATTGCTATCGACAGAGGCAATGCCACTCTTAAAATCTGCTCGGTAATAAATCTAAGGTAGGACATTATTAACAACTAGCAAAGCTACCGTAAAATCCAAGTATCCCTTGCCAACGCTCATCACCTATTTGAGTACTTCTTTTTGCCAAATTGTTCTCACTTTCACCGCATTCTCTTAGTTATTATCTAAAATGGAAATTCCAACCAATCCAAACATTCTTGATTCCTTTAACAAGTAAACCATTAAACAATTAAATTCTTGGTCAATCCTTGTGGATACGATACTCAGCTTGCCGTTGTATTATTTGTTGATCGTGTATACTTGTACGCAATAGACTCACTCTTGGCATCATTTCTTACATATTCATACTGCATTCTTAATCTTTTGCCAAGGGTTAGCAAAGTCGACAAGTTTTTGGCGTCGTTTTTGGGATTGCAACGGAATTTATTATCTTGATTTACTTGTTTTGTTTTACTTTTTTTTTACTTGGTGAATTATCAGGAACCGCCATGCGACGGATGATTGGCCATACGACCATGAGATTGAACGAACCTTGCTAAGGTTGAAAAGAAAACTTAGAGAGATGGCTCATAATGGAAATGGTAGAGGAGATGGTGTCATAAACAATGAAGGGAATCCATCAGTACAAAATAGGATACGACTAGCTCCTGCTACTGTTGTTGACAATGTCATAGAAACACCTATTAGAGAACATTTGGCACCAAATCTAGATAATTTGATGCCATGACTAGCTGGTCCCGAGGTAAACACAACTAATTTTAAACTTAAACCGGTAATGATTCAGACTCTTTTGAATGTAGAAAAATTTGATGGATCACCTACTAGAGACCCAAGGCAACACTTGAAGCAATTCATGGAAGTTTGTCAACTATTTCAGCAACCTAGAGAGTCTGAAGATACAATGAAGCTAAAATTATTCACATTTTCCCTGAGAGATAGAGCAAAATTGTGGCTAAGTTCTTTGCCACCTGGTTCAGTCACACATGGGCATATTTATGCCAAAAGTTCCTTTTGCAATTCCAACCACCTAAACTTAATGCCAAGCTCAAGAATGATATCACTGCAAAAGAGTAATGAATCCCAAGAACTCTTTAACTGATTACATGGAGCGAAATGATGCAATTGTTTAGATTTTAGCAACATCTACGCGAAATTTGGAGGTTCATCTAGGGAAGATTGCCAACGCACTCATCAATCAACCCCAGGAAACTTTGTCAAGTGATATGGAGGATGCTCGACATAAGCGAAATGAGAAATGCAAAGTAGTAACCCTTTGGAGTGGCAAAAAATGCGAGACGGAGACGTCTGCCAAGTAGTCAATGAATTGCCAAGCTGAAAAGTTGATGCCAGCAGATGAACCCAAAGAAGCAGAGAAAGAAGAAGCAAAAACTAAATATACGAGACCATAATTTGATGCTAAACCACCATATGGTGCCAGACAGCAAGCTAAAGCCAACACCATTTTGGCAAAGCCAGTGGAGCTAGCGTTTGCTTATCTACCACCACATTTCCCACAAAGACTCTAGAAACATAAGCAAGACCAACAATTTAAGGGTTTCTTGAAAGTTCTTAAACAATTGCAAATCAACATACCATTGGTGGAAGCCCTCGAGCAAATGCCCAACTATGTCAAATTCATGAAGGATATCTTGTCCAAAAAGAGGAAATTTGGTGATTTCGAGACCGTGGCTCTTACCGAGGGATGTAGTGCAATGATCCTCAATTGATTGCCACCCAAGCTGAAAGATCCAGGAAGTTTCACTATTCCATGTACCATTGGAAATAGATTTCATGAGCAAGACATTGTGCGACCTGAGAGCCAGCATCACTTTGATGCCAATGTTAGTGTTTAGAAATCTTGGAATTGAAGCAAGACCTACCACAATAACACTTCAGCTGGTAGACTGATCCTTTGCACACCCTAAGGGTAAGATTGAGAATGTGTTGGTAAAGGTAGACAAATTTATATTTTCAGTTAATTTTATCATTTTATATTATGAGCCAAATGTTAATGTCCCAATTATAATGGGTAGACCATTCATTGTCATTGGTAGGGCCCTAATTGATGTTCACAAAGGTGAACTTACAATGCGCATGAGTGATCAACATTTTACACTTAATGTATTTCAAGCTCTTAAATGCGCAGATGAACCTGAGGAATGCCAAGCTGACAAGATTATAAAGTCTATTTTCACTATGGACATGGCACAGATCTTCCAAGACCCATATTGTGATGCCAGAGAACTGGATGACGAAGTTGAGATGAGTTAAGAACCTGAAGGACCAACCTTGGAGACTGAAGTTGTGAGTTATTTTGGATATCTAAAGCCACTAGAGTTGGCTGACAGAGAAATCAAGGAACCTAAACCATCAATTGAGGAGCCGTCAGAATTGGAGCTGAAAACATTGCCAGACCACCTCAAGTGTGTTTATTTAGGTAATAACTCAACTTTGCCAGTGATCATTGTTGTTGATCTCACTAATGATCAGGAGGAAAGATTAATGGAAATATTAAGCAATTATAAGCAAGCTTTGGGATGGACCTTGGCCGATATCCGAGGAATAAACCCAACTATTTGCATGCACAAAATCATTTTGGAAGAGTACCATGGCAAAACCATTGAAGGCCAGAGAAGACTAAACCTGAGCATGAAAGAGGTAGTGAGGAAAGAAATCATAAAATGGTTGGATGCCGGGATAATTTATCCCATTTTTGATAGCTTGTGGGTTAGTCTGGTGCAATGCATGCCAAAGAATGGTGGCATGACCGTGGTACAAAATAGCAAAGATGAGTTGATTCCCTCTAGGACTATCACGGGTTAGAGAGTGTGCATGGATTACAGGAGCCTAAATAATGCCACATGAAATGACACTTTCCCTTGCCCTTCATCGATCAAATGTTGGACAGGTTGAAGGTAAAGCATTTTATTACTTCCTAGACGGCTACTCGGGCTACAACCAGATTGTTATTGCCCCAGATGATCAGGAGAAAACCATGTTCACTTGCCTATATGGAGCATTCCCTTTTAGAAGAATGTCATTTGGATTGTGTAATGCTCCAGCAATGTTTCAACATTGCATTATGTCTATTTTTCTCACATGATCGAGAACAATCTAGAAGTTTTCATGGATGACTTCTTAGTGTTTGGCAAAACATTTGAGGAATGCCTTCAGAGTTTGGAACTTGTTTGCATAGATGTATTGCGACTAACCTGGTCCTGAACTGGAAAATTGCCGCTTTATTGTGAATGAGGACATAGTTCTCAGAAACAAAGTGACCAAGAAAGGACTGGACGTTGACAAAGCAAAAGTTTAGGGAATCAAACAATTACCATCTCCTACAAGCGTAAAAGGTATCATAAGTTTTTGGGGACACACAGGTGTTTATCATCGTTTTATTAAAGATTTCTTAAAAATTTATAAAACTTTATGTTTGCTTTTGGAACAAAATACTATTTTTGCATTTGATGATGTTTGTTTAAAAGCATTTTAGGAACTTAAAGAAAGGTTGATTAGTGCCCCATAGTTGTTGCACCATATTGGAATGAGCCATTTGAGCTCATGTACGATGCCAGTGACTATGCTGTTGGAGCAGTGTTGGGATAGAAGCATGGCAAAGTTTTCTATTCCATCTACTATGACAGTTGAATGCTAAACATAGCCCAGCTAAATTACACCACAACCGAGAAAGAATTTCTCATTGTTATCTTTGCATTTGACAAGTTCAAATCTTACTTGGTAGGTAGCAAAGTTGTGATGTACACAGACCATTCAACATTAAAATATCTCTTGGAAAAGAAGGTTGCCAAGCCCAGACTAATCTGATGGACACTCTTGTTACAAGAATTTGATCTTGAGATCTGAGACAAGAAAGGGAGTGAGAACTTGGTAGCTGACCATTTATTACAATTAGAGCATCACCTTGAGGATGGCAAGACTGCTGCCATAAGGGATGAAATCTCCGATGAGTATTTACTTGCATTCAATTCTATGTCGTGGTACGCTGACATAGTCAACTACCTGGTAAGTAATATTTTGCCACCAGATATGGCGAGTAATGCTAGAAAACGATTCCTAC
Source organism: Hibiscus mutabilis (assembly GCA_019671005.1). Taxonomy (NCBI): domain Eukaryota; kingdom Viridiplantae; phylum Streptophyta; class Magnoliopsida; order Malvales; family Malvaceae; genus Hibiscus; species Hibiscus mutabilis. The sequence continues at coordinate 30,109,054 of CM033711.1, read as the reverse complement.
GAGATGTTCGGAAATATTATTGGGATGAGCTAATTTTGTTTAAGTAGTGTGATAATCAAGTTATAAATAGATGTGTGCTAGAAGATGAACAGTACAACATATTACAATTATGCCATACAGTATCGTTTCAAAGCCATTTTGTTGGGGTGAAAACTGCGGCCAAAATGTTGCAGTCATGATTCTTTTGGCCCAAAATGTACAAAGATGCCCATAATTTTGCCAAGGCATGTGATCGATGCCAAGGGAAGGGTAACATCTCCGGCACACATCAACTGCCACTCAAGAACATTATGCAGTAGAATTGTTTAACGTATGGGGAATAGACTTCATGGGTCCCTTTCCCTCAACATTTGGTAACCTATATATCCTTGTGGCCATTGATTACATTTTAAAATGGTTTGAAGCTATTGCTTTGCCAACAAATGATGCCAAGGTCGTTTCCAAATTCATGTATAAGCATATTTTCACTCGATTCGATGCCCCATAGCTATTATACATGATGAAAGAACACACTTTAAATGTAATCTAATTTCTAAAGTTTTGTGCAAGTATGGAATCCAGCAAAGAATTGACATAGCTTACCATCCCCAAACAAATGGCCAAGCGGAGATCTCAAATAAGAAGATTAAGAATATTTTTGAGAAGACTATGAATCCAACAAGAAATGATTGGTCCTTGAGACTAGAATACTCTCTTTGGGCATATAGAATAGCTTTTAAAACTCTTTTGGAAACCTCCCCATACATACTCGTTTTCGGGAAGGCATGTCACTTCCTAGTAGAGTGGGAACATCGAGCTTATTGGGTAACCAAAAAGCTCAATATGGAATGGAAGGTAGCCGGTGAGAAGCGACTATTAGATCTGAATGAGCTAGAGGAATTTCAAGCTCAAGCCTATGAGAATGCCAAGTTGTATAAAGAGAAGACAAAAAGGTGGCATGATAACATAATCTTGCCAAGACAGTTTGAAGCCGGACAAATAGTTATGTCATTTAACTCTAGGTTAAAGCTATTTCCTGTAAAGCTTAAATCCATATGGTTGGAACCCTTCGAAGTTGTCAAACCATATGCTCATGGAGTAGTTGACAAAGGATTTGAAGACTGGAACAAATTTTAAGGTAAATGACCAAAGGTTGAAACATTATCTTGAAGGTAATCAAGGTAATGCCAAGGAGATTATTCTCCTGGCAGAGATTGATTGATTATGTTATTTTCGGTCGATCGGTGTAAATAATTAGGTCAGTTATTTTTCTTTTATATTTATTTTCTATTTTTATTTTATTTTCTATTTTTATTTTATTTTCATTTGTTTCTTTAAAAGGTTTGCTTTAAGTGAGTGTATGTGCAGGTTACATTGTCAGGCAGTATGCCGAGATGAGGGATGGCATGTGGAATCCAACATTGTACAATTGGACTTGTGTAAGTTAGGCTAAGGAAGAATAAAAATTTTGGCTAAGTTCGGGATTAAAACCATAGCCGCTTAGCGTAATAATTGAAATTCAATTTTTAACCCAATCTTTTTATCTTACCCATTTTCTCACACCGTCTTTTCACCTTAATCCCTTAGCTTATCATTATCTCTTAACCCTAGACACGCCACTCCTTCATCATTATCCCCATTTAATCACACCATTAAAACCCTCAACCGTTACTTTTTCCTACTACTTAAACCCTGACCTTTGCCTTAGCTCAAACTTTACATTCTTTCTTTTTATCTTCCTCGGCAAGAAAGCAAGATTCTATCTTTTCTTTCCCTAAATTCTTCTGATTTCTCCAAAAGTTACTCCATGGAATATTCTTAAGCACCTTTTAAGATTTTCTTTAATGAAAAAATTCACAAAAAGTATGAGGAGAACTTTTTCGCACGAACATTTTGCTACGAGAAGAATTTTGAGTTCAAGAACGAACCCAACTTGGGTTATTTAGTGGAGTTCATAGCGATGTTCAAGAAGTATAAAGGGGAGTTGTTTTTCCAAAAAAACATGGGAAATCTATTCCAATATTGTTTGAGAGTTTTATGCCCACCTAACAACCAAAGATTCGCCTTTCTTGCTTATACGAGGTACATGTGTTAGATTTGATGAGGGGTATATTAATACTATGTTTGAATTGGATGGTGCAGGGGAAGAGCACTTTGAGTTTGTTGATTCGTTGGACCCTACTAAGAGACAAAAGCTATTGTAAGATTTATGCGAACTTGGCACCAAGTGGAACGTATCATCAAAGGGCCACTGGACGGTGAAGTGACTGGAACTAAAGCCACAGCCAAAGGGGTGGAACCACTTCTTGAAGGCAAATCTGATGCCAACCACCCATAACGTGACTGTCTTGGAGGAGAGGATGGCCTTATTACATTCAATCATTGTGGGCAACAAGATCAACATCGATCATCTCATTATTGATGAAACTTATAAGTGCGCTTGTAAGGGAAATGATAGTTTTCCCCTTTATTAATCTCTAATATTTACATGAAGCACTGTGTGCCAAGGCTTGATTCAGACAAAGTCTAAGAAAGCAAGGGAACAACTATCACTCTTGCCCTATGGAAGTAACTCATTGCCAAGAAGAAGGGCAAAGGAAAGGTTACGGATCCGGTGTCCAAGGCCAAGGTGCCTAAGGCAGAACCTGAGACTTCTATGCTAGCTAGTTCAATGGCAATGCTTTCTCAAATCTACCAACGCTAGGAGCTCATTCTTTAAAAGCTTGAGAAAGCAGAGGAGCAGAACACCAAGCTCGGGAAATATACTCATGTCAAGGACTGTGACATTAAGAAAACTCTTGAAGGAATATCCCTGAGTGTTTTGCCAGCCTTCCCTAAGTTCCCCAATGACCTCATTGCCAACAATGATGTGCCAACCAGTCATCATTATGTTCATACTCTAACGTAATCAGATGTCACCGTCCCAGTGTCCCCTACCCAAGTTGAGTCCGCAAGAACAGACACGCCACCTGAATTAGAAGAAGAAGAAGGAATACAAGCCAAAGTTGCTGCAACACTTGTTGCACCTACCTCATTTGTTGCCATTGAAGTTAATGCCACCTCGGAGCTAGTGCAGATTGCCAAAGAATTCATCTGTAATATTAGAGCTTCTACAACCGCATCAAAGCCCGGCATGAAGGGAAGAAAATGCATGGCTCCATATTGTGGGAGCTTTGTCAAGAGAAAAACTCGTGTTACACGCCAAGAAAACTCCAAAGGGGAATTTTTTTCCCCTTAAACTCCATTTCATTTTGTTCATTTGTTCATGCATGTCATTTTATTTCTTTTGTTTATATTTGTTTCCATGCATTCAGGACAATGCACACCTTTAGTTTGGGGGTGTGCATTGTCTCACATCTTGTTCCATGCCATGCATTCATATTTATATTTCTGTTTGCATTTTGTTGCCATACAGATTAGGTATAATTATGCATACCAAACCACTAATTGCCTCGGTTAAATTTGGAAATTTTGTTAACATTTTGGGGTATGCTCCCTCTTATTTCTCATGCCAAATAGAACTCTCCTTTGCCTAGAGATAATATGTAGCTTAGGTCTTCATGGTTTGCTCCCTCTTAGTTCTCAAGTAAAAAATGTTAGGGGATAAGTTGAAGACTAAAGCCTAGTAATGTATGGATTAACGTGAGGGTTCGTGGTATGCTCCCTCTTATTTCTCACGCCAAACAATATTACGAAGCAAGCCTGAACATATTGCCACAAAAAAAAACCCTTGGTGAATAAAAGAAAAAAATAATTCTCAGTTTGGGTAGTAGATTTGACTAACGGAGTTAAAGGATACTTGATACATATTGCCTGCACTTCATGCACATTTCATAACCCTAGACTAGTGTTATATTGATGCACTTGAATTTGCTTATCTACTTGGCATTGTTGCACTGGGATATTTGAGGACAGAACTAGGGCTAGATTCTGCTTACTGGCACTTGTTGACATTCATAACAATTTTTGTCGAGGTACCAGTTTTTATTTTCTATTTTCTTAATTGCATTAATTAAGGACAAGCAATGAGCTAGGTTTGGGGGAGTGTTAACTCCTAGAAAGTACTGATTTTTATGCATACTTTACAATGCTTTTGCTTGTCTTTAGGTATATATGTTTGCATTTAGTTGTTAAAACTATGCATTTGCATAAGGAGTTAGGGAGTTTTTCTTTTGCTAGTGTGAAAGGTTGTTTTGTTGGCATTGATGCAGGTTAGGAGCAGAGCATGCTTGACAGAGCAACGCAGAAGTAGGAAGCAGGAAAAGAATAAGAGAATTGTCAAGTCGTAGTTGGAAAAGATGGACCAGTGATTGCCAAAATCGGTTGGCAAAGAATGGATGACTGATGCTCGGTCAAAGTAATTGTTGAACCCAATACACGTCAGCCCTAAAATTCAAAATAATATAAGAGGATAACATGTTTTATCCTAAGTAAGGAATCAAATTTGAAATTCAAACCCACTCTAGGGTTTTCCATGTGTGCCTATTTAAAGGAAAGAGATCGATCAAATAGGGGAGAGCACGGTGGTGAAAGAGGAAGCTAGAGGTTGTGTGGTTCAACCATCTTAGACTCAGAGCTCTAGAGCACTCAAAGGGCTGCATTGCATGATCTTCTTCTTTCACATTCTCTTAGTTTTATTTTTATTTAAGTGATGATGTTGAGATAATATTTTATGGATGGATCCCCCCAACCATGAACTAAGCTTTTACAGTTGGTTGGGGATGTTTGCGATTAACGCTCAATTTATATTCAATTTTTAATAATTTGAATGCCTTTGCATTATTTTCTAACTAGCTAGCGCTTCATTTCCCTAAATTCTTTGACATACAATAGTAGACTTGAATAGTGACGATTAGTTGTCAGGTATTGAGGAGAGAAACTTCGACAAAAGATGTTCAAATAGATGAGCTTACTTCATAAGTGAATCTACCCTTTAGGAGTATAGATTGAAACTTAATCAAGTTAATTAATGAAAAGTTTCACTACAGACATATAGGGGTTTTAACATGGTTAACTTAGGGTATTGCCATCGACAGAGGTAGTAAATCCAAGGCATGAGATTATTAATTGTTGGCATAGCTACCGTAAAATCCAGGTATCCATTGCCAACACTTATATTTGAATTCTTCTTTTTGCCAAATTGTTTTCACTTTCACCGCATTCTCTTATTTATTATCTAAAATGGAAATTCCAATCAATCCAAACATTCTTGATTCCTTTAACAAGTAAACCATTAAATAATTAAATTCTTGGTCAATCCTTGTGGATACGATACTCAGCTTAATATTGTATTACTTGTTGGCAGTGTATACTTGCATGAAATAGACTCACTCTTGGCATTATTTCTTACATATTCACCTACATTCACAATCTCTTGCCAAGCGTTAGCAAAGTCGACAATTTCATACAAACTCTTACACAAATGTCTTAAAAGTATTTCTGTGTCAATGTAATTTCCATATTTGAAAATAAAAGAGTGATTTTGAGTTACCTGTCAGAAATGCCATGATCCTTTAATTACCAGAGTCAACACGAAAATTATAACAAAATTTGTGCTCCCTCGGTAAAACTAAAGACTATTCCCCTTTAAAATGCTCTATATTCATTTTATCCCTGGCATCATGTACTAAAACACGTATAAATTCTGCTGGAAGAATGCTTCAAATAACCATATTTGGCTAGATCCACTAGCAAAGATAATTCCCCAATAGGCTTGTAAGAAGTGTAGCCACTCCAACTCTGACTTCCAAACTGGACGAGTTTGTTGTCCTATCGACTAATGAACAAATAAATCTTGATCTTGCAACCAATAGAACACTGAGAACAACTGGTTGTTCCCCGTGATGTCTAGATAAAATTTCTATGGACTTATCTTGCAATGGATGAGGCCCCCAGCAAGGCATCACACAAAAGGTTCTAAACTTGATGGAACCTCTACAAGCACAGACCATGGCTGATAAGTTAAACTCGCGCCCTTTTTTTGTTCTAGACAAGATTGCAGCTATTTCTAAAACATTAGTAGCATCAGTGGTGTTCATATCCATTGCATTTAAATAATCAACAAATACAAGAATAGCAAAATGATACTGAGAATTTCCTCTGAGCACTTCCCTGACAGTTCTTTCAGGCAATTTATCAAACACCTTCTCGTAGCCATTATATCACTGAACTTGGTATACAAAATTATGCACATCCCTATATTCACCATTTCATGAAACAATCACAATGCCTCGTAAGCACAACCATGCATAGCAAACCCTGCAAACATCGATCTATATGAAAACACATATCTTTCCTACATTGCCACAAAAAGCTTATATGCATCCTCAATGGTTCCATACTTCAAATATATACCAAATAAAGCTGAACCCACCATAACACAAAAAGCAAGATTAGCCTCTAAATACTCCATAATATAGTGAATCTAGCTTGCGTACTTTGCAGCAACTAGTTGTGCACAAGAAGAAATAACTCCAACTAAAGTAACCTCATCAGATTTCACTCTTTTGTTTTGTATTCTCTCAAACAACTCCAATGCCTTTCTAGGCTTAGAATTGTAAGCATATCTTGTAACCATCGTTGCCTATGCCACCATATCCTTCAAAGGCAACTAACCAAACGATTCTCTTATAGATTTCATATCCCCAATTTTTTCATATGCTACAATTAACTCTATCTAAGAAATCAAATCTCTTTCGGGCAATTCATCAAACACCTTCTTCGCCGCTGAATTTGGCATACAAAATTATGCACACTTTATGCACATTTCTATATTCACCATTTCATGGAACAATCACAATACCTCGTAAGCACAACCATGCATAGCAAACCCTACAATCATCGAACTATATGAAAACACATGTCTTTCCTCCATTGCCACAAAAGCTTATATGCATCCTCAATGCTTCCACACTTCGAATATATACTAAATAAAGCTGATCTCACCACAACACAACAAGTAGGATTAGCCTCTAAACAATCCATAATATAGTGAATCTAGTTTGCGTACTTTGTAGCACCTAATTATGCACAATAAGAAATAACTCCAACCAAAGTAACCTCATCAGTTTTCACCTTTTCATTTTGCATTCTCCTAAACAACTCCAATGCCTTTCTAGGCTTAGTATTCTGAACATACTATCACGGGGCTAGAGCTCAACCCTAGCTGATCTGTACGGCCTTTGACGCTAATCGATCGATTCTCGTGCCTAGGTCAGCCTTCAACCAGCTTTGCGAGTACTCCTGCTCGGCAACAGCTCAGACAAGCCCTCAAGGCTTTGATGGATACAAAATCTCTTTAAGAACTATGGTGGCTACTCTTAGCCACTCGAGAGCCAACTGGAACAAAGAGCTTAAGAACCAAGGACAACTGAAAGGGACAAGAGAGAAATAGAGTAAATGCCTTAGAGTATATTACTCTTCTCAAATGAGAGAATGAATGGAATGAGATAGATGGTAAAAATGAGGGTGGGAGGCTCTCTATTTATAGTTGAGCTCTCACTCAATCAATGGTCTGGATCGATTTACATGGATGGCCAGGATTAGCCCAAATCCTTACAAGAATCTCTAATCTAGGAAAAAATATCAAATCCTACCTAATTACATCAATTAGTAGGTTTCTTTCCTAAGGTAGCTGATCACACTCGATATGGCAAGATTCCTCATTTGACTTCTTGTCTCTTGCCATTTATGAAAAGCCAATATGCTCAGGCTCTCTAGCATTCTCCAAGTGTTGGGCCAAGTCTGGTGGTCTTGGCAAGCCCGATGATCCGCTCTGAACCTCTTAGCAGATCCTTGTGCAACTGTCTCGAACCAAAATATTTGGGTCATGACATTCTCCCCCACGGAACATAGCAATGCCCTCGTCGCTGTACTAGAACGATCCTGGGTAGGGCTACCTTGGATTCTGCTACTCGTTACCTCAGGTTGGTGCGGTTCCCTCATATGAACTGTCGTCTAGGCTCTTGTCTCCATGGAACTCCTCGATCCTTTGAACCATTACTCCTATCATCTTGGTGGCTTCTCGGCGTCTCAGCTTACTCAGGACTACTCGCTCTGACTCTTCTCGCCAAGTGATGTTGCATGCTATGACACCTTTGGGTACATCACCATCGTAGAAGCCTTCTCCTACAAGCCTTAATTTGCCTTGAAACTGGGGTAAAGTCTTGGGTGTCACCACGTTAAACACTGGACGAACTCACAGACTCATCAGCCCATCAGTTTGGCTCCTTAGAACTCTAAAAGGTCTCTTCCAAGCTTCGTCTCCCCCGCAATGAAAACTAGGTCTTACTTGACCTACACTCATCAATGATGGAAAATCAAACTCAAAAACACTATATTTGTGTTTGAGATGTGCCTTTCTCTCAGTTACATTTACTTTAAAATGGGACAGCCCTTCTTGCTCTACGAAGTCTGGCCCTCTTTGCATCGAACTGCCTTCATCGAAGTTCTTTGCATGCATTGGCCCTTCTACCACGACGTCCGTTGCCCCTTGTTTTATCCGCCCCTCTGACTTAAAGTTTGGTGCACTCTTCTTGCATCAACCCTTCTTCCTCTAAGTTTGGTGCTTCTTCTTGCGTCGACACTTCTTCCCCGAATTCCTTCACTTGTTTCCCACCTTGCCCATGGGTGGTGTCTCCACGATTGCTATGTCCATCGGCTTAGCCCCTTCGACGCTCTATTGGTCTCAAAAGTGATGTTCTTTCCCCCCAAACATCCTCGGCAAGCTCTCTCGCAGCCTTTTTGGACATGTTCACCTCTTTTTTTCTTTCGGTCTCCCTTGGCCTTGGTAAAACTAGACGGCTTCGAACCAAGCTTTGTAGCATCGCTCCCTTCGGGCTCGTCCCTCATCTTGGACCACTTGGCTCAAACTGGGCATCTCCACAACATGTGAGGCCCCTTGCATTGGTAGCACTCCAATTGTTTCCTCTTCACCCTCCGCTTGACGGCTTTCTCATTGGCTTTCGCACTAGGGCTTGACTACTTTGGCACTCGTAGTCACACCTTGGATCTCTCTTGGCTTATTGACACTCGCAATTGCACCAAGTCGTGCTACTCCTCCTTCTCGCTCATTTTCTCCTTTGGTGAGTGCAGCAAGGTGATTCTTCTTGGGATAGCTTCTTATCACATGTGGGACATCATAGAAGAAGCACTTCATCTTCTTGCTCACTTTTTTTTCTGGCACGGACTTAGCCTCGTCACGCCCATTGTCTCTCGTCGTGGGCTTAGACTTCTCGATGCTAGCTAGCTTATCTCCCACAAGCTCGACCAGCAACTCGGCCACATTTTTAGCCTCTTGAATTTGGGTACCTCCTTACTCCAATACAAGCTTTACCCACGGCTCAAGTCCCTCTAAGAAGGTGGCAAGAGCACCCCATTCACTCATTGCACTCTTGCAACTAAGTAGCTCTTTCTTGAGCTCATTCACCTCGGTTCGCAAAGCCTTCACCTCGGCTTCGCAAGTATTACTCCCTCGAACATTCACCAACTCGTTGAGAACTCGTCGCGTCTCATTCTTGAACCATTCCTCCATGGACACTACTTTGTCAATACGGGACTCAAAAACTCCTTGGGTCTGCTTGGCCTCCTCTTCAGATTGGTCAAGCCTGAGGACCCTCTTCCCCAACAACTTCAGTTCTGCCTTTAATGCCTATATTACCTCTTGATGGGAATTGTCTTGTTGGCTCAACTTCACGTACATCGAGTCGAGAAATTCTTGGACTTCCTTGGTGATTTCCTCCTTCAGGGAATCCACCTTCTCGAACAAGTCCTCTACCTGAGACTTGAGAGTGAAAGTCATATCATTGAAATCCTCAATGTAATCTCTTACCCCTTTCATTGTCAGCTTTCTCCAATAGTTTCCACCATGTGTGGAAGCACCATCTCTTTGTTTTGCCATCTCGATCACTTCTTTGTCACGAACTACTTCGAAGTAAATCCTCGCCAAACTTGACTGTGATACCAAATAGGCTCAAATGCAAGCCCCCTCGTCTCGCTCTAATACCACTTGTCACAGGGCTAGAGCCTAACCCTAGCTGATCCGTACGGCCTTAGATGCCTTTGACGCTAATCGGTTGATTCTCGCGCCTAAGTCAGCTTTCAACCAGCCTTGCAAGTACTCCTGCTCGGCAACGGCTCAAACAAGCCCTCAAGGCTTTGATGGATACGGAAGCGCTTTAAGCACTATGGTGGCTACTCTTAGCCACTCAAGAGGCAACTAGAACAAAGAGCTTAAGAACCAAGGACAAATGAAAGGGACAAGAGAGAAATATAGTAAATTCCTCAAAGTATATTACTCTTCTCAAATGAGAGAATGAATGGAATGAGATGGATGATACAAATGAGGGTGGGAGGCTCTCTATTTATAGTTGAGCTCCCACTCAATCAATGGTTCGGATAGATTTACATGGATGGCCAGGATTAACCCAAATCCTTACAAGAATCTCTAATCTAGGAAAGAATATCAAATCCTACCTAATTACATCAATTATGAGGTTTTTTTTCCTCAGATAGCTTATCACACTCGATATGGCAAGATTCCTCGTTTGACTTCTTGTCTCCTACCATTTCTGAAAAGCCAATGTGATCGGGCTCTCTAGCATTCTCCAAGTGTTGGGTCAAGTCTAGTGGTCTTGGCAAGCCCGATAATCCGCTCTAAACCTCTTGGGTGGATCCTTGTACAACTGCCTCAGACCAAAATATTTGGGACGTGACAATATCATGTAACCATCGTTGTCTGTGCCACCATATCCTTCAAAGGCAACTAACCAAACGATTCTCCTACAAATTCTATTCCCTAATTTTCGCATATGATACAATTAACTCTATCTAAGAAATCAAATCTCTTTCAGACAATGCATCAAACACCTTCTTCTCCCATTCTAAAAATCCTAATTTGGCATACATTCCAATCAAGCTATTTGTAACATATAAATCATAATCAAACCCGCCAATCAAAATCGTCGGAGCATGGATTTGTCTGCCCAAATTCACATCAAGAACCATACTAGAAGCCTTAAAAAGATCCGAAAATGTAAAAGAAACAGGCAAAGTATTCCCTTTCATCATACTATTATACACAAAATTTGATTCCCTAACAAGCCCTTGTAAACAATATCCACGAACTTGAGCAGTCCAAAGAAATGGGGTTAGATACTTAACCTGGTTAAAGACAAGTATGAGGATCCATGGGGATTTTCATTTTGGTGAGGCTTCGTATAAGTTTTGTGATAATATAACAGCATTATTCAAGACCTTTATGGAGAATGCAATCATGGATTTGGGCGAGTGAAGTGCAGCCATTGGGAGCGGAAATGAGTTGGGATTCTAAAAGGTTGCATTGATTTTGAAGTTTAGAGAAGGGAATAAATGGTTAGGTTCTTTGGGATGGGATTTGTTGCTCGATTTTTAGATTTGCATGTGGTTTCTTAATGGAGACAAAGAAGAAAGTAGAGAAAAAAATCAATTAAGTCAAACCTAACCTCAATTAAACAATCACCCAAGTCAATCGGTGAGCCACGAGGCTACCAATCCACCACCCAGAATTGCTTATACTGACATAGCTCAAAATTTGTGAATCCCCTCGACCATCAGACCGAACCCAGGACAAAAAATCTAAACCAAAAAGTGCCTACCTGGAGGTCGCTTGTTTGGTCCACGCTCACCGCACCAATTGTTGATGGACAAAATGTGCAACTCTCTTGGATCATGGTTTGTGGTTGTTTGGAGGGTGGAGATGATGAGGTCCTGGTGGAGTTTTTTAGCTTGGGTTTGAATTATGGAAAGCTTATGTGTGAGTTATGAGGAGTTTGGGTTTTATTTAAAGGTGCATAGCTCCTTATAAAGGGTTAGATGAGGTGAAGACATGTGTCGTACGAAGGATAAACTTGTCTTGGTAAGTTTCCGTAACTCAGTGTCGATATAGATCATGTGCATCATCACATAGCTTGGGGTAGTGTTTGCATGCCTAGTTTGCAATGGGTCATGATTGGTCGTTCGCAGGATCATGGTTTGCTGGTACATTCATAGAGGGTTGTAATTGGGTGTTCGCGTAGTGGTAGTTCACAAGTACTAACAAAAATAATAAAATAAATAAAATATTCTTCCACAAGAACACGAATTTAACCTCTTTAATTTTGAATAAATATTCTCTTATAATTTAAAATAATCTCATTATCTTAAATTATTAGAACAATAATCATTCTTATCCATTCTTAGTGTGCGACCCTATAGGTTCAATTAATGTTGGCAGTAGATAAAATCACATTTGATCCTACAAATTATAAGTCGTCTCTAGCAAGACATCGTGACTACCCAAGTTAAATGAAACGCTCATAATTCGAGATAACCTTAATTCAGTTTAAGTCATAATCCTTTTATCTCACGATATCTTGATAGAATATAAGACATGAAAAATGTTAACCTTATATCGTTCTATCTTTAGTTTCTCAATGCCTAATTGAACTGACTAAACAAATGACATTGATCTCTATCAACTCATTTGAGCACGTCCATGCATTTCTCAGTATCAATCATCAAGAGCCCTAGAGATATCTCTCTTATGTTAAGAGTGATAAGCTTCATCTTAATCATTCACATCTAGTTGCATGACTCCTTATCATGTTCAGGCATAACCTTTATAATCGCCCGATTAAAAACGATTTAATGTCACAACTAAAGATAAGGAATTTTAGGCACATATAAATGTTTAATCGGGCACATATGCATAATATATGATGTTATTATAAAGTATGACACAAAATTAAGTGACCAATTATGCTAGGCGTGTCATGAGTATTAAAATGTCATGGAAATAAAAGTGTAGATATCATAAGATGTATTTATAATTCAATGAGGGGCAGAGTTATTAATACTTAATAGTTGATTTAATAATCTACTATATAAAGAGGTAGTGGTCCCCAAGAAATAGGTTAACTTGTATTACTCTTATCCATGTTAGAGAGTTTTTACGACAATGACTAACCTATCTTCTTGGAAGATCACAACCACCTTCTAGGCGGCCTTCATAAAAAATTCAAGGTTTTTAGTTTATAGATATATTCAGGTACGCTTCTGCACTCAATTTATTCGTTTTATTGTTCTTGATGATATAGCATGATAGATCCTAGTTATTATAGTTTGGTTCTAACATGTGGCATCACCGCCTCGTCATGTTGAATCATTGAGAACCAATTGATTTATTTTTTCGGATTGATTTGTTCCGTAAATTTTAAGACCGAAATCTTTGATTTTTATTTCAATTGGTTTAGGTTTAAATGGTATATTGTTAATCTGTGGTTTATTAATATTTATTTCCATTGAAAAATATATGTTGTTAGTAATCTTACTTTTTTGAACAATTCCTACCTAGGGAGAAATGAGAAATTTACTCCTATTGGGTCTAGAACCCACAACTTAAGGAGAGGATAATGCATCAACTGTGAGCTTTTAACCACTTACTATAGAGGTTGTTGACAATAATCTTACTTCTAAATTCATTAAAGAAAGCATGTACCGAAGCTCCAATCTTGAACTTGGAAAGCGGGTTCACTTTGGGTAAACCACCAAACCATTGGAGCAACGGTTGAAACACATATATATGGTGTTTTTCAATTCTATGAATTTCTCGTAATTTGTATATTTGGATTTAGTTTTTTGGTATACATCAGTAATGTTCCTCTTTGGTTGCTTTGGTACAATGCCATAAAGTTATAATAAATTTTTGATTATGTATATGATATTATTATTTATTATTATTAATTTTATTAAAAGCATATGCCATTATTATTATGATATATTTTTTGTTTGGTTTTAAATCAGATTATAATATTGGATTGGTTTTTCTCTTTATGATTATATATATCAGGTTTAAGATATTTGGTATTCACATTCGATTAGGTTTGATTAAGAATTTCAATTTTGATCGTTAGGTTATTATGCATATTAAAGTTTCATGCGATCTTGATACGAGCTTAAGTAGAATTCTCATCAAATATATTACAAATTTCACAATGATTATCTCATTCTGTTTTGAGATAAATTTTGTTGACAATTGTATATACTACAAGTTTAGTGGGAGTAAACCAAGTGATACTCATATTGCTAAAGAAAACAAATTTAGTCTTACTCAATGCCTTAAAAGTAACATTAAAATTATTAGAAAAAATACAAAAGATTCTATATGCATAAGCTATTGAGAATCTAATTTATGCTCAAGTATGCGTACGTTCGAATATTGCATACTTTGTTAGAATGTTAGACAAATATTTAAGAAATTCTAAAAGCTTTTGACACATTACCAACAATTAAGCTTAAATTCATCATAGGATATCATCAATAATACAACAACAGTTTCATCAAATCAAAACTATAGTAGAAAAATGCAAAAATTAAAAATCTAACTAAGAATAAACCTAAAAATTTAACTAAGACAAGCCTAAGTAAAGAAAAAAAATTAACTAACACAAACCTCCCTAAACTTAAGAGAAGCATTGTCCTCAATGCAACAAAACAAGCATGCAATGTAAAAACTAAACATCTAACTAGGAACAAACCAAAAAAACTAGGAACAAACCTAAGCAAAGGAAAAAAAATAACTAGGAACAAACCTTCCCCAAACTTGAGAAGAGCATTGTCTTTAATACAACTACTCAGATATGCAATGCAAAGAAAGCAATAAAAAAATTTAACTAGGAGATTAATGGGTGCATGAAGGTACTGATTTGCAGGCCTTGTATTTGATTCGTGGTCCGGTCTGAGGTGCAGATGGTGCAGACTCTTCAGCAGTCTATAGTACAATGAATGTTGGGCATCCAGTTGAGTAAGAGCAAGGTAGAGAAATATTTGGATTCAAAGGTAGGGGTATCTCCTCTAGCATCTCTTCAACCTCGATAGGAAGGTTGGATTTGACTCAGCCGATAGTGATCTTAGTCTGAGACTTGGGTGTTGTTGAGGTAGGATAAGGAGCTTATGGTGGAGGTAGGGGTATCTCCTCTAACATCTCATCTAAGTGTATGGGGGGGCCTTGTCCTAAGCCTTTTTTTTTCTTGGTTGGTCAACTAAAAGAACGGCTTATTTTCTTTTGTTTTTTCTTCTCAGAGTGGCAGTAGGCGTCTCGATCAGTGCAATATCTTCATCTTTTTCTTGTGGTTGTGGAGGCGAGTGCTCTTCAGTATTCCTTTGGTCAGGTGCAGAAAGGGTTGGTTCAGCAATAAGGTGCTCTAGGAATTGAGGGAACACCACACTCGACGTGGGTAGCAATTATCTGAAGAGGGCACCCAGGGTCGTGTCCCCTTTGGTGGACATAAGTGAAGTAAGGCCTGAGATACCCAACAAGTTATTTATACGGTTATTGTTCAGTTATCCCCACATATCGAATATAGCAATCTCCGTCCCCATCCCCATTTGAGCTTTTATGATAAAACTTCTTTCATCCCCGTAAGTGAGGCTTTCGATTATTCCATATCCCGTCAATTCGAATCCCTATGATTTTTGAATATTCCTGCCCTATTACCACCCCATGTCGCCTCTCAATCCTCACTCAGTAGCTATAACACCCCAAAAACTTGTCTAGTCAGAATTGGGTTCCGGAGATCGGAATCCCTACACTGTAAAGGTTCGAATATTGCATTGACCTTGACCGTGTGGTCAATTATACTGATATGGGATTCTAATTGAGTCAATTTTCTGAGTAAGAACCTTATCGAATTTATTGAAAATCTATCTAGAGACCTAATTGTAAAAATTGAAAGTTTGGGAGCATTAGTGCAAAGTTTGGAAGGATGGTGGACCACCTTTGTAAATTCCCCCATTGTAAGGTAATTCACCTCTTTGATTGCCTCCATCCCACGTGATGGTGATCATTCTTGTTTAAGAAAAGATGACAACTTGGTAAGTTGTCTTATATTAAGAAATAGTAAAGAAAATATTAAAATAAGCTTGCCCTCTTTAGAAGGAAAACTTCACCAGTTGCAACTTTAGGAATTAAAGTGTTTTACAACACTTAGTATTGTCTTTATTGTTTTACAACAAAAGCATCGAACCCTTCATCTCAAGGATTTCACCATTTTTCTTTTGAACAAGCACACACCTTCATTGCCATCTTCCTTAGAGCTCCTAAGTTAACACATTTTTTGGTAAAACTCCAAAGCTTAGATTTTCCTTTAATTATTGATCTTGTTGGATAGCCATCGGTTGGGTTAGTAAAAAACCCCTAATCAATTGTTGAATTTCATGGATGAGTGGAGAGTAATTTCAAGCCAAAGTGATTGAACACTTATGATAAACTTGGGATTTCCAAGCTTAAATTCATGGGAACTTAATAGATAATAGCTATTCCAAGTTGAGTATTGATTTTGATATTGTTGTATCGAATTTTAACACATCTTCTTGTTTTGCCTAGCTCAAGAAGTAGAGGGGGAAAATCCAACATCTCCATCAAAGGCTAGGAACAAGGGAGTGGTAATCTGGGGACCATAGAAGCTTCAGAAATTAAGATGAGTTTAGTCAAAGTTTCGGGTTAGGGTGGGCACCTTTTCCGGTTTTGTTGATATTGTATGTTTACATAGCTAACCTTTTGTTAAGGGATATTGCATCAAACCTCCTTTGAGGCATTGTAGGTAAACACTGGTAAGTTATCGTATTGAACATTAAACATATCATTGTTGTTATTGGTATCATTGTTATCAATTCATTGAAATATAAAAACATTGCTATTGTTATCAACCATATTGAATCATCGAAGTTAGGTCATTGACCATTGAACATTGTCATTGTTATTGCTATAGTCATTGTTATAGATATTGTCATTGGATATCGAAATGGTATTGTCATGGTTATCGAAACATTGATATTGCCAGTGAGAAACATTGATCATTGACATTGTTATCGGAACATAGATCATTGATATTGATATTGAAAATATTGATCACCGACATTGCTATTGAAATATTGACATTGATATTAGGATTGAACCTTGGAATCTAAGGGATATTGGATACAATTGGCATGCCATAGAATTCATGAGCTCATTGGTACGGGTGGACTACGGTCCTTGGCTACGGCCTTTATTGTGGTGAGGCGAAGAGATGTTTATGATATTGGTCATTTGGCAAGCGAATGGACTAGACCATTCATTGAGTTGGCAAGGTGTAGGAATTCGCGTGTCCGCTGCCTTGATTCAATCCAAGGAATAATAATAGAATATGTTATAATTGTCATTGAATATGAAACATTTTATTGTTGTTGATAAAGCATGATTTGGAATGCATTTCATTGTTTTGATATAGTTTATGACTACCTCACTAGACATTATATGTCTAATGCATCTCATCTCATGCATTTCAGGTTAAGGAATTACCGTTGCGAGATCGACGCAGTCAAAGGTTTTTGACAAGTCACTACAAGGCTAAAGTAATGTATATCGTCCCTACAACCTCCTAGCATTGTGGCAAAATAGTTGAACTAGTCCCTTTTAGCCCTTTTGATGTGTATATTTAGCATGTGGCATGTAATAGTCTTTAAGAGCCTAAAAATGTGCTGTTACAAATGGCTAAAAGTGGTACAACTTGTATATATAGCTTAAAAAGGTGAAAACCTAGTAAACGGATTCGTATTGCTATGAAATTTGGCATGCTAGTAGATTATAAGTTATAAACTTGCTGGTAAAATTTCATTGCATTTGGACATTGTTCGATAGGTCAATTTGGATAAAAACCAATTAAAATATGTTATTACAGTGCAGGGCGTATCGATACGGGTATGCATATTGGGACCAAGTCAAAGCAAGTCAATTAGGGGTATCGATACAGTCAAAGGGTGTACCGATACGAAAAGTAACACTGGACTTTGATTGAGAAAAATTGCATCGATATGGCTTATAGGTGTATCGATACAAATGAACTCATACCGATACGGCCAAGGCGGTATTGATACGGGTTTTGGTCACTAGAATCAGAAATTTATAAAATGTGCATAGCGTACCGATACGGCCCTTCTGAGTATCGATACGGATACATGTAATTCGGTTATAAGTCACAGTTCTGAAATATTATAAATTGTTCACTGATTATTGTTTAGCTTAATTGATGGGGTAAATGAATTCTAATTGTTATGAAAATTTGCATGATCACTAAATAGGGACTGAACTTCATTGTAGCAAGGTTAATTTTAGTAAAAGTTCTTTAATTATTAGAAATTGCATATTAGTTCCTAAGGCTTGTAAAAGTTTTAAATTAGTCCTGATTTGATAATCATAGCTTCGCATTGAATTGCCGACCTCTCCTTACTGTATTGTATCAGAATATATTATCGATTATTAATTAAAACTTGCATCGATCACCATACTGTTCATCGTAGCCTACTCTGACCTGATTCTCTATCAAGCCGGGAAAGGGGTGTTACATTTGTAGTATTAGAGCTAGAATTTAATCGATTCTATGACTAAATCGAAGCCTATTGCATCGCTATTGTATTGCTTTGCCACCTATAAGTTATTTATTGTGCATATAGTGACTTGCCGACTAACTCGATCTCTTTATATTATAGATATGTCTGAGACTAACGAAGATCATATTAATGAACATGCTACTAGCTCCTCAACTCACGGTGAGGAGATTAGAGGAGGAGATCCTCCGAATCCACAGAACCCACCTGCTCAGGGTGTTAAGCCTAAAGCGCAAACTGCTCAGGCAGAATGTTATCGGAACATGGCTGACATATTTAAATAATTCATGTCATTGATAAAAGCTGAGTAGGTTGTGCAACCTACCACACCTGTTATCCAATATGCTCGGGCCCCTATTGACAAGCTATCGCAGCACCGAGCCTATACCTTCACCTGTCAGGATGATGACAATCTTGAAACTGTCGAATACCGGTTGGATAACACATTGAGAATCTTTAACAAGCAACTGCAGTGTTCGGATGAACACAAGCTAGAGTGTACCCTCGTGTTACTTTCTGATGAGGCACTTCACTGGTGGGAGATTACTACCCTCACAGTCTCCGAAGACACAATAACTTGGGAGTTTTTTCTTCGAGAATTCCGAAAGAAGTACACCAATGAGTTCTATCTAGCAGAAAGGCGCAGCATCTTCCTACATCTCAAGCAAGGTGGCAACCTGTTGAGCAGTACATTCATGATTTCTGCAAGTACTACATGTACGATGCTGAATACATTAAAAAGGAGGAAGAGAAGTGCCGAATATCCATTGTTGAGCTCAGTGACGAGCTACGCCCTATGTTCACCGCATTAGGCATTACTGATTTCCAATATCTCATGAACTGAGTTAAAGCCACTGAAGCATCATAGAAAGTGCAGGGGACCAGTGGGTCGGGCAAATCAGAAAAGAGATCCAGAGATGATTCTCGACCTCCCAAGTGGAATAAGAATAGAAAATACCAAGGCCCTAAACAGAGTGTGTACCCACAGCCTTCCCGTTCGGAGAACAGTAAAAGAAAATTGCTAGAAAATCATATTTCTCTTTATATAAGTTTAAAGATGTTTTTAACAAGACACGTATACGGATTAAGACGTGTATAGTTAATCCTTAATAAAATATATTTGCTTAGAAGAAAAAAAACACATTATATTTTCTTATCAGCTTCCAGGTTTGAGGCGAGGCCTCCAATCAAACTCTATGTTCACAACATTCCGACAAATATGCATTGGAAAGGGTTATGGTCAGCGTGTGCACATCACGGTGAAGTTATTGATGCGTTTATTTCAAACAAGAAGAGCAGCAGTGGTCAGAGATTCTGTTTCGTACGATTTTGTGAATCGAGAAGCTCATACGCTCAAGTATTAAGTTCCACAAACAATAAGGTATATGGCGAATCCAGTTATCCCGTGTTGGGTTGCTCAAAAATGCCCAACTCAGATTAAATTCCGGTCACAAAATTTTAAATTTTCAGGTACCGACTATCCGAATGTATTTAAAATTAGAATTTTTTATATTTAATAAATATATTTTATATTAAAATATTTTTATATTTAATAAATACATATTTTTATATTAAACTAATAAATGTATATTTTATATTTTATATTAAATTAATAAAATAATTTTATATTTAAAAATATATTTTTTTATATTTGGGTAATCAATTATCCGATTTTGCGAGTACACACAATATCCGAATATTCAATTAACGGGTACCCAACCAACACGGGTCGACCGAAGTATTACCTGAAAACCCGAGTACCCGGTACTTCGATATCTAAAAATTCGGTACTCAAATTTGAACACCCCTAAATTCCCGTGTATAGCAGCTCTAAGAAAAATACTAGGCCATGTTGAGAATGAATCCCTTTGGAGGTTGCAATCAAACCCACTCCCCGGTGGTAAGAAACGTTACATTTCTATGCTCGAATTACATGACAAGGCCCTATCTGAATCGAAGATACTGCATCAAGCTTGATATATAGCGGCGTTTTTCGAGTAAACGCGATTAATTATGTACATCTCGCATCGTTCACAGAAACAACGCCACAAAATGGTAATGGCACCGAGCGGTCGGGAGAATCAAGAAGAAGGGTAACGGCCCTGTGAAATTAGAGATTGAGGAACATTCTCTTTCCGATTATGACCTTGTTCGTAGGTGGGATATCCTTACTCGAGAAGCTCGTAAAGCATTGGAGCTTGGTAAGAAAGTATGGAGTCAAATCGGGGAAAATGAACAAGGAGTGATAGAGGAAATGGCGAGGCTTGCAGAGAATTAAAGATAAGGAATAGGAGCTGAGGGGATTGAAGATGAGAATTCTATCGTGGAATACAAGAGGGTTGGGGTCCGGCGTCAAAGTGTCGATGGCGCGAGGCGATTAGTTTGCAGCGAAAGAGTGGTAATGGTTTTTTATATAGGAGACAAAGATGGGATCTGTTTCGGAGAACGACATCGAAAAGTTATGGGGAGGTGATGATTTTGAGTATGCATTTTCAGCAGCTGAGGGTCGGTCCGGTGGGATTGTAACGATTTGGGACAAAAGCCGATTCAAGTGGAGAGCTCTCGCATCAACTTTAGGTATGTAGCATTAAGGGGTATGTGGTTGAATGAGGATTCCTTTTAAGTAATGGATGTGTATGATCCTTGTGATGTGGCTGATCAAATGGTGTTATGGGATGAACTGGTAGGCTTAAAAAGTCATCTATCTGGGTATTGGTCCTATTGGATAGTAGGAGGATTTTAACGCAGTGAAATAAAGGAGTGAAAGATGTGGATTTGTGAATATTCTTGAGGTGTTCATCCAAGCCAATTGGACTGATAAAGTATTTTAAATAACTGATTCAGACTCGAAGGTGGCGTTGAACTGGATACCGAACTCGCTTCAAAGACTTTAGATTTGGTGGCGATACTTTCTATAGATCCGTGGTATGGTGAGAAAAAATCGAACATATTCAATTTCAGCATGATCCAAAAATTTATAATGCACCGGTTGTATTATAATCATTAAACTTTTAATTCACTCTCAATATGATTACTATTATATACGAGTATATTCAATGATACACATATTTGTATATGATACATTCAGATTTGGGGAACATTAACTACAAATATACAAAAACATGAAAATGCACATTCTTTTATCAATTTTGGGTTTCATATTCTGAACAATTGTCGATATGAAAAGAAAAAAAAAACTACAAAGCTGAGAAAATTGCTATTATTCTCTCAACTTATTTTAGGGAAAGAAAAGAGCAAAAGATAAATGGAGGGATTTTCAAATACTCAAACTTAATGTGTGTTTCAAGTTCCCCACATGCAACACATATTGTCCCAATGCAACCCTTCTGCTCCCAAGCTCATCAACGACACTCAAATCTTTGCAAACATCCACCTTGAATCTCACCATTGTCTCCGATTTCCCTCGCAATGAGATTTTCTCGAATCCCACCAAATGTTTCCGAGGCGAGTTGTGCACTGACGGGGGAGTGGCGAACAACAAGACTGTGTGGCTTCCATCGTGTCTTCCCACGTTCCGAACCCTCAAATGTACGTCGAATGCCGAGTTTTCACAACGTCGTTCGATGGTTTCGATGGAATCACAGTCTGATGATTGACGACAAATGTGGTCTTCGTCCAAGGGGAACACTAGAATTGGAAGTGCTTTAACTAGTTTATGGCTGAATTTGGAGTAGCTTAACCCATCTCCAAAGGAATAAACTGTTTTCCCAGTGTAGAATCTGTAGGTTCTTCCAGGGTACCCTTTGGAAGGGTCTGGCCTCATGTTCATGTCTGTCATCGGGACGTTTTGAAGATATGATTGTGGATACCATGTCATTGGCAGCCTTCCACCTAACAACAACGGTCCGGGAAAGCATATGTTACTCGGTCTTGGATTCGAGTTTCGAATACAAATATACTTATATCCATATTTGAATATATGTCGAACACAAGTACTCGAAACTTACTTGGATTATAATACCCGAAAATCACATCAGCAATGGCAGCTCCACCAGCTTCACCAGGGTAACCAACCCAAAGGATGCATGAAATCTTGTTGTTGTTTTTGGCAAACGAAACATCGAAGCCTCCACCGGACATTATTACAAGAATCACAGGTCCCTTGGCAACCTTTGCAACTTCGGTTATAAGAAGTGGTTGCTGTCCGGGCAAAAGGAGGTCAACTCTGTCGAAGCCTTCTCGTTCGAGAGATTGGTCGATGCCCATCACAAGCACCGTGGCATCGGCCGAGGCGGCTATTTTCTTGGCTTCGTTTACTTGGGCAGTGGCACAAGCCACATTGGAGCAGCCTGGTTGATATTTTGTTGCTACTGAAGCTGTTAGGCCTTGCAATGGTGTTGTATATTTGCATGGAACGCCTGCAAAGGTTTCCCAAGATAAAATGGGTCGAACCCGGATTTCGAACAGGGAAATTTTAAGGAAAATGAAGAGTTCGGATCATATAAATCTCGAATACTATGTTGGATTACCTTCGTAGTTTCCGATCATGGTCTTTGTCACATTGGCATTGGGTCCAATTACTGCCAAAGTTTTGATAGCAGTGGGAGACAGAGGCAATGATCCAGCTCTGTTCTTGAGCAACACAATCCCTTGTCTCGCTGCTTCACGGGCCAGCTCTTGATGCTCCACAGTACACACGTCTTTCGGGCCGAGCTTTCCATAAGGTTGCTTCCGAGGATCGCCATCGAAGAAGCCGAGTCGCATCAAAGTAGCGAAATTGTTGGAGACAGCATTATCGATGTCCGATTCTTTCAAAAGCCCTGCTTTCACTGCAGCCGCAGTGTGTTGGCCTAGGAATGATCCGCAGTTGAGATCCAGCCCTACAAAATATCAAAACATTTAGCAATTAATGACCGATTTCGAACAATTTGCCTGCATAAATGTTACATATTTTTATAAGCACACTGACCAGCCAAAATCGCTTTGGCAGCAGCTGCTTCCGGTGTCTTGGTATAGTGCTGATCATCATAGAAAACCTCAACCGAGTCGCAATCGGAAACTATGTACCCGTTTAGTTTCCATTGGCCTCGAATGACCCCAGCCAGAAGATCAGGGTCTGCACAAGTTGGCTTACTGTTAACCTGATTGTAAGAACACATAACACTCGCCACATTCCCATCAACGACACAGCTCTTGAACGGCGGTTGAAACGTATCGTCCATATCCTGTTGCGTTACCTAACCATCCGCAAATCAATCACGAGTCATTAAGGTGTACATAGATCAGACCGGATCGAGTTCATATTAGGCCTATGCATGATACCGAACAGATAAATCGACCCTCGAAGCTTTGAACATTAGATATTACCACAGCATTGAAATGGTAGCGGTCGACCCCTTTCCAGTTATCCAAATCATAGGCAGTGTAGTGCTTGCAGCATGCGGCAACCTTGAGTCGAGAAAGGTCGGCATGACCGTCGACTTGCTGTAAACCTCTAATGTAACCTGAACCATATTTGCTGCTCAACAACGGGTCCTCTCCCGGTGTCTCTTGGCCCCTTCCCCACCTCGGGTCTCGGAATATATTGACGTTCGGTGACCAAAATGTTAGCCCTGCCAATCCAACATTGTACATTGCACGAGCTTCCGTGGAGACTACCTGCAAACATAGTAGGCCTCAATATTTTATGTTATTGGTACGGGTTTCAAAAATTTTAAAGGGTACGAAATTAGATGCTCGGAACAAATAAGAAAGGGACAGTATTTGGGCATCTATTCGGCTACATTATATAATCCCTCTATAGATATCATTGTAAACGAAGCCAAAGTGAAGAAAGAGACAAAATTAAATGTTACATTTACAACCTTGCCGATGGTTTCAAAGAGAGAAACATTGAAGGAAGCCGCCGTCAAGATGACCTGAGGAAAGCTCGTCGCTCCCGGAACCAGACTGCTAAACCTGGTTCCGGGACCAATGTACGAGACCCCGTGAAGAGCCTCGGACCACCACTCGTACCGCGGTATCCCGAGCCGACTAACATTCCCGGCACTATTCACCATGAACAATATTTTCTCCTGCAACGTAAGCCTCCGAACCAAATCGGCCACCCTCGATTCCCGCCCCAACGACACATTACAAAATCCATAATGTACAACATTCGGATCTCTCGCGGTGTCACAAGCGAAAACCGGTTGCGCCGAAACCCGAACCGAAATCGACGTAAAACAATGCAAAGAAATCAAGAAACCAACGACGAAAATCACCTTAGAAATCATATTTTCGACACCCTTGGCTCTTGAATTTCAGAATACTCAAAGCTTCCTCAGGAACAAGACAGAAAAGGGTATCTGCTAAAACCTTTGTTTCACCATGGAAACATGTTAAAAAGCTTGTTTTTCTTTTTGTACAACGTTGGTGTTTTGTAGTAGGCCGTGATGGAACAATAGGTTAAGCTGCATCAATGATTAAATAGTGTTGGAAAATTCTGTCTTTTTTGTCAAATCCAAGAGAGTATTTTTGAGTGAATAAACTTTTAAAAGGATAGAAGTGTTTGAATCCGTGAGGGAAATACTTGACAAAAGAGTTTAAATTTTGATTCTTTAAAGTGTAAAAAATAGAAATTAAAATGAAAAATCTAGCTTTAATAGGATATTATCGTAAAACAAGATTTTGGGACTGTTTTTCTGTCAACTCTGTAACTCACGTGAGGGATTTTGGGATGATATATCGGCTTCGTTCTGTTCTTTAGTTTTTCAGAAAATGTTTGAGGTAAAATTACTATAGAAGTCCATGTCCTATTACACCAAGTGTATTTATGTTCTTTAGGTTTGCATTTTTATGAGTACAAAAGTTTTTTTTATAATTCTATTTGAGTACAAAGTAGTATTTATATCCAGTTTCATATCTGATAATCTTATGCACATCTATATATTAATCTACGCAAACCTGGATCATATAAGTAAGGGAAAGGAACAAAATGATTTTTTTTACAATGGCCTATTGTTATTAAAAAACATAGAAGATATTATAAATACAACGCATTCAAAATGGAGAATAAAGGGAACTAGTCCACCAAAATTTCATACAACACAAAAATGCAAAGAAGAGTAAACACTCTCATAGAGATTAGCATACCGTCAAAATTTAAAAGTCTTCCTGGATCTTTTTGTCTCTATCCGAACAAGACGATTTACGATGTGAAAAAGGAGTGGTGAGCGAACCAAACTATCAAGCAGATTGCTCTGCTACCCAAGTCTGATTACATCGGCAAACAACCATCAACCGAGTGAGAATCTATCTTTCTATGACCGCCGACATAATCAAAAATCAGAAACTAGCATTGTGAAAATCTATGTATAATCAGCCTAAAATCATGTCAAAATGATAGATGAAACGAACCACAAAAAATAAAGAAAAATCGTGCCACAAAGGCAAATAAAAACATGCCACAAATGCAGAGAAAACACGTGCCACAGAGGCAGAAATTCTTATTAAAAATATAATAAACCCAGTGGTCGACAGCCAATACTAAGACTGGTTGTCGACCACCGGCCAAAGAAACAATTGAAAAAAGAAAAGGCATAGAGCAAAAAAAAAAATGCCCCACAACGCTTGATTGAATAGTCACTTTGGCCCATATTCTTTTTTAGAGCAATTCAACCATCAACGTTTTATTTTGGGTCAAAATGACCCCTCTGCGTATGAAAACTGTCAGCCAACTGACGGTAAATAACTTGAAATAACATGACAAACCTATATAGCAGTCCATGCCAACATGGTCGTATCATATAGACAAACGTGTTGACTTGAAAAAACATTATATCGGTCAAAAATAATTTTATAAAATTGTATAAAATATAAAATATTTTTTTCTGTTGACTTGTTATTTTTTCAAGTCATTTCAAATTGTTTATCGTCAGTTTTCTAACAATTTTCATCCACATATGGGCTATTTTGATCCAAAATGAAATGTTTAGGGATGAATTGCTCCAAAAAAACGAATAAGAACCAAAGTGACTATCCTGTCAAACGTAAGGAGTATTTTTTAACTTTATACAAAAGAATAGGAAGACTGGTTGCGATGCTATAAGGTTGAGAGAAAAGTTTAACCTAAGCCTATCTTAATATGTTTGTAACAAAATGATTATTCATGACACTTAAAAATATTATTTTAGATTTTAAATTAATGTGACCTGCTTATTTTTTTTTTGACAAATTTTAATCTTAATTTTAATCCTACCTAGAAGGGGAAGAAACAAAGGGGAAGGAAAAGGATATTCCTAGTGGTTCTAGAACCCATGACCTAAGAGGGAAAAAGGAACAACGATGAGCAACTTAACCAACTGACCAAATGTGACCTACTTAATTAAGATAGTCTCATAATATTTTTGGTATAACCGAAATTTCAGCAAAGATAAACTTTAATCAGAAAGCTTCATGTATCGAGCATTCTTTTCGTTGCGAGTTCTTGGCACATCGGCAAACTACCACAAGGAAATTCAAAAAATAGCAGACCGTCGATTATATTGTGACATGAAATGCTCGATAATACTTGTTACCTGAACGTTAAATTGTCATAACATCAGACAATACTGTCACAAAGACAGACAAATCCTGCAAAAAGAAACAAACAAACAAACTACCATACAAGCAGACGAAAAATAGCCAGAAAAGCAAATGTAAAATGATTTCTGGCAAAAAATAAATAAAAAATAAAAAGAAACAAATGATTACTCATCAAAAGAGAAGAATCTTATTTATATACAACTAGCGTAAGCACTAGAAAACTAGTCGACGGCATGAAGGCTTTCGCCGAAGAAAATTTTGATGATGAAGAACTCAATGAGGTTTTTAAATGAAAGAGTTATTTAGGATAAACTACTAGAATGATCATTTATGTTTAGAGTTTGTACACTTTTGGTCACCAATTTTTAAATTTGACCATTATGGTCACTTATGTTTTCAATTTGTAAACTTATGGTTATTGGGACATTTGTTGTTGTTAAACGTTAACGGGAGGCTGATCTAACACAATAAAAAAGGATAAATTACCTAGATAGTCCCTAAACTATTACTTCATTCCTATTTTAACCACTGAAATAAAAACAATTTCTATAATTACATATTTAATCCTCCGTATTTACATTTTTTTATTTCTTCTCCCCTCCATCATCTTCCATATTCTTCTTCATCTAACCCAATTCACACCGTATATTTTTGGACTATATGGTAAATATTAATCCCCATTCTTATTTGATTGATTATTATTTCTTGCTTTAACTTTCGCCTTGTAATTTTATTTTATTTTAATTTAGTCCTATTTTGCTTTGTTATCTAATTTTATGTACTTTTAATTATGCCTTAAATTTTTCTTTAAATTGTATCATTAATTTAAATCTAACTCTGCTTTAATTTGTGCGATTAATTTACATTCATTTATAGTTTCATCCTTAGTTTAGATAATTTTGTTTCCAATCATGAATTGTAATTTTACGTTTACAATTATATCATTGCGATCACTTTTAATTATACCTTTAAATTTTTCTTTACTTAAATTGTATCATTAATTTAAATCTAACTCTGCTTTAATTTGTGCGATTAATTTACATTCATTTATAGTTTCATCCTTAGTTTAGATAATTTTGTTTCCAATCATGCATTGTAATTTTACGTTTACAATTAGATCATTGTGATTACTTTAAACTATTTAAATACACCATTTATAAGGCTCGGTTCATTTCTCAATAACATAGGGTAATGTTCTTTATTTCGAAAATTAGAGGGATAGTGGCCCTAATCGATTGGATCACAACTTCTCTGTTGATTCGAAATAAATGAATATCCTTCATTTTTGAATAAAATTAAGGGTAAACTATTGGAATGGTGTGAATTTGGGATTGATATAGTAGAAAATTAGGGGTTGGGTTAGATGAAGAAGAGTATGGAAGATGGTGGAGGGGAGAAGAAATAAAAGAAATTGTAAATATAAAGGATTAAATATGTAATTGTACAAATTGTTTTTATTTCGGTGGTCAAAATAAGAGTGAAGCAATAGTTTAGGGACTATCTAAGTAATTTATCCTTCTTTTTATTGTGTCACATCAGCCTCCCGTAACGCTTAACAACAACAAAAGTCTCAATGACCATAAATTTACTGATCGAAAATATAAGTGACTACAACAGTCGAATTTAAAAATCGGTGACCAAAAGTGTACAAGCCTAAACATAAATGATCGTTTCATTAGTTTACCCAATTATTTAAGTTCAAAAAATCAATAATCTATAGTTTACGGCAAGTGAGTCGCGTGATAATACCGGCGCGTGGAGATATTTTGAGAGACGGAGCCTCGCAAGTTGCCACTGATTGGGACAGTACATCATGTGACCGGTACGTTGTTGTATTATTGTACGTATAAATACATGTATGAATGTTCTTTTGAATTATCGAAATGGATGCTTCAAATAAAACAATCACGACCACATGCTCACGTGACTTCACGGTAAATCATCCAATTGAACCATGGTTTAACTTTAAACCGATTCGGTCTAATTCAAATTACATCATTTTACAAATTTTATTCATTGAATTTATGCAACTTTTACTAAAACTCCACTTCAATGCGTGGATGAATGAAATTAGGAGTCCTAAGATATTTTTTCATACGATTAGTTGTATCGAACGTTTTTGAATTGTGAATTAAATTTTAAAATATTTTAATGAAACTTTTTAAGTATTAATATTATATCGATTGGATTTCTAAATTTTTAGTCTCTAAATCTTAGACCGTAATCCTGTATTTCAAACAAATAAGAAAAAATGACGAGGTTTATCAATGATTTCAAAAAAAATGATTATTTTATTTTTTCTTAAATAAGAAAAAGAAACAGCATAGACATTTTCGACCTATTTAATCTGCATTTCTCATTAATATCAGATGTGAATGACTAGTTGATTGGATGTGGGAGTATGGTTAAGCAAATCAAGAACCTTGTTTTGTAGTTAGAAAATTATTATGGAGTAGTTTTTATGGACTTATGAAGTGGGCTTATAAAGGCTCAGCTCCAATGGGCTAATTCGACTTTAGTGTCCAGAACAAACCAGCTTAATACTATAATCTTTTAAGTAATGGAATTAATTTTAGGATAAACTACTCAAATGACTACCTAATTATAAGGTCGGTTTTGATATGACAATTATACTTTTAATTGTGCCATTTCTATTATAAAACTATTTAAATGGTATTAATTAAGCCAACTACCCTTAAAACTTAACGGATAAGGTGATATGGTAATTAATAAAAATTTATATAATTACACATTTGATCCTCGTTATTTGCCTATTCTATTAATTTAGTTTTAGTTTTATAAAAAGATTAATCGTCCCAATCAGATAGTGCACATTTCAACATCTTCTCTCTTAATTTTAATAGATGTAATCAACCAATAATATGGTGACACATGTCACCCATAATTAGTTGAAAATAAAGCCACAAAGAAAAATAAGTAAAGAATGTCATCAATAGGATTTGAACTCAAGCCCATCAGCTTTAAGGAATAAGGCTATACCGCTAGGCCAACCATATTTATTTGTTGGTACTTGGTAACATATATTTTTAAACGTTATTGTTTTGCTAAGAGTTAATATAATTAATAACATTTATTATTTTTAGAAAATAATTAATATATAATAAATCATTCGAATTAATAACAATATTTATATAATTAATATAATATTTAATTTCATTTTTGAAAAAAGATTAGTAACTTATTAAATTATGTTTATTAATAAGTTACTGATATTTTTTAATTATTAAAATATTGAAATATATGAATTATAAACTATTTTATTAATAAAATATATGAAAATTTGATTAATTTATACTGGATCTATCTCAAAATTTGATTACTTCCATAAAATATAGGAATTATTTTCATATATTTTATTAATAAATTATTATATAATTAATATAGTTTAAATATTATCAATAACTAAAAATATTATTAACTTATTAATAAATATGTTTTAATATTTTTTCATAAATAGAGATATTATATTTTTATATCGAGATCCGAACTTATATAAGATAAGACAATATGAGCATTCTTAGCCACTAAACTAATTAATGGATCTCAATATATTTTAATATTTTAATAATCAGATTTTTCAAAAATAAAATTAAAAATATTGTATTAATATTAATTATATAAATATTTGTATTAATCTTAGTAATTTATTATATATAAATATTTTCTGAAAATAATAAATATTATTAATTAAATTAATTTTTACCATGAAAGTAATCTTTAAATATGTGTGTTATCAATTCATAGCATGTAAAATTGGTTGGCCCAGCGGTTGGAGAACGCCTTAGATATATTAAATTGAAATTAAAATTAGGGTAAACTACATAAATGATTACTATATTTTTTTGAAGTAATTAGATCACTCAATTATTAAAATAAACTCAATGTAATCACCTGTCGTTTGAACTTAACATAGGGAGTGACGTGACAGTTAATAAAATTTTGTATAATTACACATTTAATCTTACTTTTAATTTAATAAAATAAATTAAATATTTAATTATATAAAATTTTACTAACTGTGACGTCACTCCCTCCGTTAAGTTCTAACGGCAGGTGGTCACATTGAGTCCATTTTAATAGTTGAGTGGTCTAATTGCTTCAAAAAAGTATAGTGGTCAAATCGAGACTAAAACCATAGTATAGTGATCATTTATGTAGTTGTAATACATATATTTTATCCGGGTACCCATGTATATACGTATATATCTCTATAAATAAAACAAAAAAATAAACAAGTAAATAAAATAAATTGGGGATTTAATATTATAAATAGAGACAGATGTTGCGTGTAATAAGTGCTCCGCAATTGTGCAAGTGTACACGTCGTAAGTTATAGTATAAAAGATATCGTCTCCACAGTAATTGGTGCCACTTCAAGAATCTAATCTCTTGCACTGTAAAAAATAAAAGAACACAAGTAGAAAATTGTAGGAGTTTAACTAACAACTAAACTAGAAAGCAATAAAGTAAAAGAAGATGTAATCAAATGAGAGAGAATAGGTTAGGTTATCGTGAGTTGAGGTACGATAGCCGATTGGATCGTCTTGGTAAAAGAGTGCAAGGGCAACTCAGTTGCCGTGGCAACTTGCGCAGCGGGGTTGCCTTGGTGACTAATCGACGGTTGCCTGGGCAACTAGCTGGGCAACTACTTGGGCGGCTGGGCAACAACTTCAAGGTTTGGCGGAGCGTTCTTCAATGGTTTCTTCTTATCCCTAAGTCGAAACTCTAGCTATTTGTGCATGCCTTGATAATACATCCATGCGTGAATCAAGGGTGAGCAACAACCAATCTTGCGCTCCTCTTAGCCGATGAAATCCTTAACTTATTCCTAAGCCGGATTAATCTTCACCATCAATAGATTGAATAAAGACAATACGCATTCATTTCTTGAATCTAACTCTCCCGATATTAGATAAATAGATAAAGTTACGAGATCATCTCCCAATTCACTCGCAAACAAGAAGAAAAACCAAGAATGAGTAAACCTTGAATTAAAAGTGCAAACCCTTATTACCTAAACAAAATCCAATTATTTCTCACAACCACAAAACACAATAACCTTAGTCAAATAGATTTAGTTCATGGCTAGGTTCCAAAGAAACACAAGACAAAGAATTCATAGCATAAACCTAATTGAACAAGAAAGAAAAAGATGAAGAATGGTTAAAGCCTTGTTGAAATCTCTCATTGCTCTTGTCGAAATCTCCCTCCTCTCTTTGTCGAAATTTCTCTCCTCTCTCCCTATGGAGTTGACGGCTTGGTCCTCAATTTATAGGGCTAGGTCAAATTTTTTTAGGAGGAAGTTAAGTTGGAATTAAATATCTTTAAAGAATATAATTCTTTATTATATTTAAATTCCTTCTAGAACTTCTCCTATCTTCTTGGGATTTAATTTCTCTTTAACCTCTTCATGGAAATCAAACTTCTTTGGGATTTAACTTTGCTCCACGTCATCTTGGGCTTATCTAGTCATCAATTTCGACTACCATATAATCTTATCCCTTATCGAAAATTGCCCTAGCAACTAGCTCGGCATCTCCTTCATGCATTTCCCTGGCAACTGGTTCCAACCTTGCTTTGGCAAGTGATTCTGCACACATACAAAAACACACCAAAGCAGTATCTTTTTCCACAAAAATTAAGCAAAATATGAAATCAAGCTTGTCTACCCAGGAAACAATGCAAACATGCATGAATGTCTAATACTGCAACTAATATGAGCCTAAGTCTAGCAATAATATGAATAAAAAGAGTGAATAAAATAGTACTTTTAGACACTTAACACACCCTCAAACTCGAGCTATTGCTTGTCCTCAAGCAATGCAAACTAATAATTACCCGCCAAGACTTCAATTTTCACAAACTTAGCTTTGAACTTGATTTCAATTCTCGGAACCGTGGCACAAAGTATGATTGGCTTTTCATTTTTCAGAAAACTTAGGAGTTACTCGGAATCAAACTATAATGCTTGTGAGTGTGTGCGGAGTTGTGTGCAAGTTGATTTTTCGGATTCTATGCAAACAAGAGGTTTTCAAATTACTTCACTAGGTTCTTTTAACATGTTTTAACTAGAACCGGTATCGGGCACCTCTAGTGCTTTGTTTTTAGTTTTCTTAAGTTAATTAATTCGACTAGAGCCAGTTTCGGTTATCTCTAGCTATCAATTTTAGCACATACTAGAGCCAATTTCGGGCACCTCTAGCGATCAATTTTTTAGCACATACTAGAGCCAATTTCAAGCACCTCTAGCATTCATCCAATTTTTATTCTAATCCCCCAATTTTTTTAACTATCAACCTAAGTTCGCTAGAATTCCTTAAATCAATCAAGCCACACAGTGTTTCATCAAGTTTATCATCATAGTACGATTCTAAGTGTTTCCATGTTTATCCTAAAATAAAAAGTTCTATCAATTAAGTACATTGGCAAAGTCATCATCGGATATTCATCAAATCTAGGCAATTCTTGTTCCAACTAAAGGCATGGCAAGCAATTTATATATCCTAAATGCAATACTTAAGATGAATGCAACTAAACATGGTAACTAACTAATAACAATCCCCCTTCAAACTCGAGTGAGGCATTGTCCATAATGCATGCTCAAAGAAAAAGAAAAATGAAGAAAAGTAAAATGCAAACGAGGACTTACTCCGAGAGTTCGTCGTCATAGATGATTAATTTCTTTTTGGTCGGTGTCTTGATTCTTTTGCTTGAATGCGGTGGTTGCTTCCTTGTTGGCGATGGTGGAATCGATCCTTGTAGGGCTTGTCCTCATCGTCCTCTTCATCAATGTCATTGGCTCTTCGCTTGGGCTTGGAGGATTCGATTGGTGCGATCTTTGTTGGTGCACTGGAGGACTCGTCCGAATCTGAAAAATTAGACAGTGATTCAGTACGAGTTGATTCGGGCATAGGTTCTTTACCTTTGGCTTTTGCAGTGGTTGTCGGGGCGTCTTTAGCTTTGGTTGCCGTGTCATCTTTAGTGTTGGTTGTCGTGACAACTGCTTGGGCAGACGCAGTGTAGATTGCCGTAGCATCATCTATTGCGGTTATCGTGGCAACTGCTTCATTGGTTGTCGTGGCAAGGATTTCGACAGAAAAGATAGGAAACGGCACGCGGCTGTTCGAGTACTTTTCTAGGATGACTTGAGTGATGGCATTGTTGTGATCCTTTATGTACCGCATGAACATTAGTTGTCGGTCTTCAATTTGCTTAAGGCGGTTCGCCAACGGTTGTAAGAGTACTTCAAGTTGTCCTGGGGTTGCTGCCTGAGTTGCTCGGGCATCAGTTGTTTGGGCATTAGGGGTTACCGAGACGGCAAGAGTTGCTGCGACAACTGAAGGCGTTGGGGATTTTACCGGTGCCTCTCTCATTAGCTTTCAGATTTGTGCTCGATTCCAACCGAACTTTGGTAGGGTTTTTTCATCAGTGGACTCACTTGAGATATGCATCTCCTTGCAAATATTAGAAATTAAGCAAGGGAAGAAAAGAGAACCCTTGTCTTTTGTGCTACATAGAAAAATCTCATCACAAATAATTTTTCCAATGTTAATGATGCGATTATGCAAGATAGAATGTATGAGCAAAAGACGAGGTGTATCAACGGTGGTATTGTGTGTTATGGGCATTAAAGAAGTTTTAACAAACTTATTCCATAATTTTGCCTCGGGTTTAAGCCGAAGGCAATTTACTGTGCCCTTGTATTTACCTTCGTTCCAATGAGTTCCCGGTAGAGTGAGTTCTTGAAGCACCTTGTCAAGTTGCTTGGGCGTGAGTTGATCAACAAAGGCTTGATGCTCGTCTTTCTCAATGTAGAGCCCGTAAAAGGTGTTGATATTTTCGGGGCTTATAAGTATAGCCTTGTCATGAACAAAAACATAAGGATTATCCGGGTTAGGTGAGTAAGCATAAAATTCTCTTACCCATGAGATGTTACCCGGTTCCGATTGATGGCAAAAGATTTGCCACTTTTGATGTGCAATCATTTCGAAGATAAATGGTTCAAGGCCGAAATCTTGATGAGAGTTGGAGTATTCAAAGCCTTGTTCTTCGCAAATCATTCGGCTTTCAAACTTGGAGTGAAATCTTTCTTGAACCACCGGTGTAGCAAACTTCTTGTATCTTGGTTCTTTGGAGGAACTTGGATGAACCAAAAATTTGATTTTGGATGCCATGGATGATCTTGGTTGTGAGTTTGGTAAAAACAAAGAAAAGAAACTAAAGAGTTGCAAGATGAAACGTAGGAATAGGTTTCTTGGAAGTTAAGGGTGATGGGTTAAATAGAAAAGATAGGTAGTAAATATGGTGGGTGAGATTAATTGGAAAGAAAGAAAACAAGGGTTTTGATTTGGGGGAAGGTGACGGCTAGGATATTTGGGGAAGGGGAAGTGTTTGGTCGACTATGTAGGGTTTATTTAGGGTAAGTTGGAGGCTTAATATAAGCCTTATATTTAGCCCAGCAACCCAAGTAGTTGCCCAGCTAATTGGGCGGCTGGGCAGCAACTTCAAGGTTCGACGGAGCGTTCTTCAATGGTTTCTTCTTATCCCTAAGTTGAAATTCTAGCTATTTGTGCATGCCTTGATAATACATCACTGTGTGAATCAAGGGTGAACAACAACCAATCTTGCGCTCCTCTTAGCCGTTGAAATCATTAACTTATTCCTAAGCCGGATTAATCTTCACCATCAATAGGTTAAATAAAGACAATACTCATTTGTTTCTTGAATCTAACTCTCACGATATTAGATAAATATTTGAAGTTACGAGATCCTCTCCCAATTCACTCACAAACAAGAAGAAAAACCAAGAATGAGTAAACCTTGAATTAAAGTGCAAACTCTTATTACCTAAACAAAATCCAATTGTTTCTCATAACCACAAAACACAATAACCTTAGCCAAATAGATTTAGTTCATGGCTAGGTTCCAAAGAAACACAAGACAGAATTCCTAGCATAAACCTATTTGAACAAGAAAGAAAAAGATGAAGAATGGTTGAAGCCTTGTCGAAATCTCCCTCCTCTCTTTGTCAAAATTTCTCTCCTCCCTCCCTATGGAGTTGACGGCTTGGTCCTCAATTTATAGGGCTAGGTCAAAGTCCTTTTTTTGAGGAGGAAGTTAAGTTGGAATTAAATATCTTTAAAGAATATAATTCTTTATTATATTTAAATTCCTTCTAGAACTTCTCCTATCTTCTTGGGATTTAATTTATCTTTAACCTCTTCATGGAAATCAAACTCATTTGGGATTTAACTTTGCTCCACGTCATCTTGGGCTTATCTAGTCATCAATTTCGACTACCATATCATCTTATCCCTTATCAAAAATTGCCCTAGCAACTAGCTCGGCATCTCCTTCATGCATTGCCCTAGCAACTGGTTCCAGCCTTACTTTGGCAAGTGATTCTGCACACACACAAAAACACACCAAAGCAGTATCTTTTTCCCTAAAAATTAAGCAAAATATGAAATCAAGCTTGTCTACCAAGGAAACAATGCAAACATGCATGAATGGCTAATACTGCAACTAATATGAGCCTATGTCTAGCAATAATATAAATAAAAAGGGTGAATAAAATAGTACTTTTAGACATTTAACAATAGCCCATATAAATAAAAGTTCATACAATGTCCATTTTACATAGGAAAATTTTTACAATACATTGTGCCCAACCTAAAATCCTAAAGCCTATTTATTTACCAGCCGTATAACCAAACAAACACAAATTTAAAGCCTAAACCCATTTTCCCACTAAAATTCTGTACCCAATAGACACGTTTCACGCTATTATTGGCCAAAAACAATTTCACGCGGATTAAACCCGCGTTGACGTCACCCACATCAGCAGCTATAAATAGCCTAGAAGAGAGAGATTTAGTGGGGACATCATTGCGCCAATATTACGAAATAATTGAAGAAGAGAAATGAGAAGTTGGAAAGGCTTACCAGAATATCAGAGGTCGCCTGAAAACTATGGAGCTCGTCGGATAAGGAGATCAGACTGTCACCGCTGCTACTGGAAGGTAAAATCCTTCCTCGTCTTTTCATTTTCCTGCAAAGAAAATAAAGTCAAATCTAGGTTCAAAAAACATTTAAAAACAGTAATCAAAACAAGATGAAAGAAATAAAAAATAAGTGTTTGAAGCTTATCTTGAGGTTGCCGTAGTGATTTTGGATCACTGGATGGGTTAAAGGTGACGATCAGAGTTGAAGAGGAAGGGATTTCGGGTAGCTTTAGGCCTAAGATGGGCGGAGAAGGGTGGCTCTATTGAGTCGGGACTAGATTTAGGAGTTTTTTGGATGAAAATTGAGAAAAATTAAAGGATTTTGGGCATTTTAGGGTTCTGGCGCGGCGAACAACCAAAACCAAGCGATGGATGAAGGTTAGGAGTTGGTAGGAGAAGATGACCAGAGACGATGATCGGTGGTTCCGGGCGTCGCCTCCAATGGCTGTCAAATAAGTCAGAGTTTGATCAGGGTGGGGGCGGAAGATCGAAGGGAGAAAGTTTGAAGAACAAGGGACAAGTTCATAGGATTTTGAGGTTTTGATCTTAAAAAACAGATAAATGAAGGTGTTTTGGTGTTTGTTAGGATCAATTGAGGAAAATAGGAAGAACAAGGCTTGAATCTTAGACGAACATGGGGTTTTGATCGAAAAAAGAATTATTTTTACTGGGTTTGGGTGTTAGAGACAAGAGAATTTAGAAAGAGGTCTAAGGGAAGAGAGAGAAAAAACGTTGGGCAAATGGTCGTTCCAACTCGGTGTGGGTGATTTTATACCCGAGTTGGAATGGCAGCATTTTGGACCCGGGTCACCAAAGATCCGCGCGTTCCTATTTGGGTGGGGCATAGGATTCGCGCCCTTCTTTTCGGATCCTTATAGATTTGGCCCCTGTTTTGCATTTATTTTAATTAGGTCCCTAAATGTTTGTAATTAAGCTCCCCAGTTTACAATTTAATGCAATTTGACCCTTATTTCAGTTCTAATTAATTATTTTAATTATTGAATGTTTGCATGTTTAAATATCAAGCATATAGTATATTTGTTAGGGGATTTTAATCACTTCGTACAAATAATTAGATCCTATCAATATAGGTTCTTAAATTAATTAATTAATTAAAATAGATGAGATCATTGTAGAAAATAAATGATCATTAAATGGAAACTTTAAAGCCTTAAGTTGGTTAGTGTCTCGTTGTAATGAGATGTTAATCAATGAGGCTTTTTAGTGGGACATTTAATATTTCATTTGAACTTAGAATATATAATCACATAGTTAATTAAAATTGAATAAGGATTATGTTTAAATAGTTACAATCATTAAATATTTAGGAATATTGTTGATTTAGTGCCTAACATGGATAGTGCCCAATTGTTTGGTGTTATCACATAAACCCCTAAATTTGATGATATTCATAATTTCTTAATTAATTTAATCAATGGGAGCCCTGATTAGGTTTGAACTTAAAATTGACAAGAAAATAAATGGGCATGCATTAAAAACCTTTTGTGTTGAGATACATCTTCGAATATAAATTGAAGTATCCTAAAGTAATTGGGTGTTTCAAAACCTATATTTGCTTAAAAATGTATTTTCTTACAAAAGGATACCTACATTCGAAATGAAATTCAGTTAACAATTAAGGATTTAATTAACTTCAAATTGTTATCCGAAATGCCAAAATGATACGTAAAATTAAAAAGGTACCGATAACGGGCGTTTGTGGGGATGCTAATCCTTCCCCACACGTAACCGACTCCCGAACCCAAATCTTAAAGAAATGAATCTCTGGTTGTTTTTATGGTGTCCGATCTACCAAAGTGACCGATGGCGACTCTAAATTATTTTTCAAAATTAAATAAGAGAAAATCAAATTTAATATGAAAAATCCTAATTTTCAAGATCAAATTAAAATGGACAAAAAACCCTAATCGTTAAGCTATTTTCACACTCGATTTAAAAAATGGTCACGACAGTAGTTTACCCTTAAAATTAAGAGAAAAGATGGTGACATGTGTCACCATATGATTGGAAAATTATTTTTTTTTTAAATTAAATTAAAATTAAGATCAAATTGACATAATATGTAAGTTGCAGGGACCAAATATGTAATTATACAAATTTTTGTTAACTGCCACGAGACCTCATCCGTTAGTTTTTAACGACAAGTGGCTTAATTGATACCATTTAAATAGTTAAATGATCAAAATGACACAATTAGAAGTATGGTGGTTATATCGACACCAACCCCATAGTTAAGTGGCCATTTGAGTAGTTTACCCTTAATTTAATATGGGTAATTATTCCATGCACAAACCACGTAAACAAAAAAATTTAACAACCACCTCATTTTTATGATTTAGGGACTCTATTAAGGGTTTAAAGTTTTAAGGGTTTAAGTGTATGAGTTTTGAATTTAGAGAGTGTGGTTAAAATTTAGAGTTTATAGGCTAAAACTTAAACCCCTAATCATATTACCCTAAAACCTAAACCATAACCTCTAAACCCTTAACTTTAACCCTAAACCATAAATTTTAACCATGAATCCAAAATTATAAACCCATACACTTAAATTTAAAAACTATATTCATAAACCCTAAAATTAAGGGCGCTTGTAGAAACTTTTCGTTTTCACTGCCAATTCATTAGATATTTTCCAATTTAACATTGATAAGGAAAAAACACAAATCTTAAAATTTGTAATAAATTTAGAAAGTTGATCGAATTAATTGAAATTTGCTTGATTCATAAAAAAGATTGGTTCAATGATTCCGACCAATTTCATCCCATAAAATCTTGATTCAAACCGGTGACATATGTCATCGTCTGATTAGATAAAAAATTTATGCGCTCGAGGGACAAAAAGGTCGATCTTTACACATAAAAAACAATGCATGTTCAAATAGGTCATATGACATAACAGAAACACTATTGGGGAAATTGCCGTTTCCAGGTTCAATTCAGCACAAGATAAAATTAGAGTTACAAATGGTACAAAGTTCAAAAGGATTTCAAAGTAACCCACAAACATAAAAAAAAATGAAATAACAAAGGGAGCTAACTAAACACAAGAGGATGTATATTCCCAAAGAACTAAGCATAAACGTCAAAAATGGTCTCTCACTCTCATATGTTGATAGATGCCTCTCCCTCAGCCCGAATTAATCTGTAACGATTTCAACATAACACGTAGCCGGTGACAATTGTACTTATAATGCCTACAACAACAGATCCGGCCGAAACCGAAAGCACCGATGAGCCTGAACTACCGGGGGCTGGTGCCGGTGCTACTTCATTTGCGCTCTCCGAGGATGTTGTGGCTGTACCACCTGCTGATGGTTGTCCATCTGCAAATTTGGCAAGGAATTGAAAGTTGAGATTATTAATGAAGATTAAAGTTTAGATTATATGCTAAAATTTGAAAATTCGTACGATATTAAATAAAGTTTGATTAAAAAATAATGATGTTAAACAACACAAAAAACACCTTGTGCCCAAAAACATAAGACCCTTTTAGGACCACATCTCAAACATGGAATGTTTTGCTCAAAACTGGCTCATTTTACTATAACTAACACTATAAAATTTGAGAAATCATATACATATACATATACATAAGATTTATGAGAACATATACCTGGCGAACCAGCAGGAGCGACAG
This sequence comes from Hibiscus mutabilis, assembly GCA_019671005.1. Taxonomy (NCBI): domain Eukaryota; kingdom Viridiplantae; phylum Streptophyta; class Magnoliopsida; order Malvales; family Malvaceae; genus Hibiscus; species Hibiscus mutabilis. The sequence goes on along the minus strand of CM033711.1, from coordinate 30,068,425 downwards.
ACACTGCCAAAACGAAAAAATCAGCATTTCTTTTTCTTCTTGTTCAAATGAATGAATGCATGGAAATGATGCTTCATTTCTTTTCCAGATTGAACCAAAAGTAACAAAATTTCCCCATGGAATTATCACACTGTAACCAAACAACAAATTTGATGAAAACCCACAATTTGTTCCATAAAAAAGTAGGAAAAAAAGAGAGCCTTTAAAGCCAAAGCCACTCACCAGCGCAGTTAGTGGCAGAAGGAGCAGAAACTTTGCATGCAGCGGGCAAAGTGGCGGCTTTGGACACATTCAGAGAAACACCCATCGAAGCAATGCTCTTAAAAGCCTCGCACAAGCACTCGAGGCCGGATTTCAACACAGTTTTCAACCCGGAGCAGCAAGTTCCTTCTGGCGTCGACACCTCGCTCCCGCTCGACACGAACGACAAACAATCCGCCATGTTCAGGATGAGAGTAGAGCAGTCGACGGTGGGGGTCGAGGAGGAGGAAGGTGATGGCGCCGTCGCATGGTGGTGGGCAGCATCAACGACCCAGATTGAGAGAATGGCGAGGCTCAAAGCAAATGCGAATGTTGAGACTGCCATTGTCGGAAAAGAGTGGGTTTTGGAGGTTTGGCTTGTTTCGGAAATGGGGCGACTAATGGGAGGTGAAGTACTGGGGTTTTATTGTGGAGGGAGAGAGAGAAAATATAATTAAAATTTAAAGAGTAAACTACTCAGTGACCACCGAATAAATTGGGGATACCTATTTTGACCATCGAATTATTAAAATCGTCAATCAGACTACTAAACTTATTAAATAACCTATTTTGATCACCGCCGTTAAAAAATTAACGGATGAGTAACGTGGTAGTTAATGAAAATTTATAAAATTATACATTTAGTCCTTGTTATTTACCTATAATTTCAATTTGGTCCTAATTTAAATTAAATTAATTAAAATTAATCATCCAATCGGATGACGACACGTGTCATCACCCAATTGGACACTTTATTTTAATTTTTAATTTAATTTATTTAAAACTTAATATATTAATTTTCCTTGAACCAGATGGTGACTGGTTGGAGGAAAATTAAAGAGATAAAAAGTGTGTTTAGGGTAGTTTGAACTTGCAACATCTTGGGTAAAATACCCAAGCCATTACCACTACGCCAAGCCATTTACAATGATACAAATTACACCCTTTTATATATATATCTTATAATACTGTAATTGTTAGGGAAAAAAAGTAAAAATGATTGAGAGGAGATTCGAACTTAGGCCATTTGGAATGTGTAAAAATATACAAACCGCTAAACTAATTCAATTTTTTAATAGAAAATTAAAATATTTTAAATATATTTAAAGCAGAGTTGAAGCAAGATTTAAAATGAAAACAAATTTATGGTTTTTATATTAAATTGAATACTTTTCCCCTCACATTTAGTTTAATAATTTCATATATATAATAATGAAACGGATATATAAAATTATTAATTAAATTAAAAAACCGTTTCAATATTATATATATGAAATTATTAAACTAAATGTGAGAGAAAAAAGTATTCAATTTAATCTAAAAATATAAAAATCATAAATTTGTTTTTATTTTAAATCTTGCTTCAACTATACTTTAAATATTTTAAATTTCTACTAAAAAATTGAATTAATTTAGCGGTTTGTATATTTTTACACATTCCAAATGACCTAAGTTTGAATCCCCTCTCAATCATTTTTACTTCTTTTTCCCTTAACACACTTTTTGTTTCTTTAATTTTCCTTGAACACACTTCTTGTCTCTTTAATTTTCCTTGAACCAGGCGGTGACACATGTCACCACTTGGTTGGAGGAAAATTAATATATTAAATATTAAATAAATTAAATTAAAAATTAAAATAAATTTTCCAATTGGGTGATGACACGTGTCGTCATTCGATTGGATGATTAATTTTAATTAATTTAATTTAAATTAGGACCAAATTGAAATTATAGGTAAATAACATAGACTAAATGTGTAATTTTACAAATTTTCGTTAACTGCCACGTCACCCCTTCGTTACCCATCTGTTAGCTTTTTAACGGCGGTAGTCAAAATAGGTTGATTTAATAAGTTTGGTGGTCTGATTGACGATTTCGATAGTTCGATGGTCAAAATAGGTATCCCCAATTAGTTCGGTGGTCACTGAGGTAGTTTACCCAAATTTAAATTATAGTAAAATATTTTTCATAAGGAATTTTAATTTAAGATTTAGATGTTTAGTTTAGTGGTTTAAAATTTATGGTTAGATTTTAAAGTTTTGAATTTATAATTTTTTTTTGATAAACCTACTTCTAGTAAAAAAATGCAGGTGAGCAGCTCTGACCAACCGGCCACCAATACTTGCTCAGTTTTGAATTTATAATTAAAAATTAAAATTTAAGGTTTAAAATATATCAGATTCTAAAATTTTGATATACCGAGTTACAAATTTAAAGTTTACATTGAGGCGACAAAATATATGTTTTTGTGTAAAAAATCCACTTCAACCGGATAATTTACCATTGCACTAAAGTTTTGCTGACAAAAAAACTCACTACTTGTCTATCAAATATTAATTTTTAAATTATTCTTATTTATATATTTTATTGGGTTCATATACACAAACTTTATAAATCTTACTCTAAATCTTAGCTTTTTGGAGTGTGTGTCTATATATTATATGTAATGATTGTGAAGGATAGTGAAAAAAATGAATCGCACACACTAGCATTGTGTTGGAAATGATTTGCTTAATTAGCTTTTAAAATGGGTCCATAAACAATTGCATGCAGCTATGTTAATGCATGCTTAAAAGGGAAATGAGCTGTTACTTTGCCTTCGGCCTTCATGATTTCACTAACTTGCCTTGTTCTCTTTTTACTTTAAATGTTTTCTATTATCATTAGTATCTAATTTATTGACTATTAATTTGAATCGAGTATTGTAAAGGTTCGTCATGAGAGTAACTCTTTTAATTCAATTTATTTCATTTATAATATCAGAATTCAAACTTCTAACATTGTTTAAAAAAACCCAACAAGTCATCTCACTAGACCAATTAATAGTTAATTTTTATATCAAAATACTTCAAAAATAACATTTTTAAGTTATTCCTTTATAATTGAGACATGTGCTCATTTTTAATCATTTATAAAATCATTGAATAAATAATATTTTAAATTTTTTAATTAGTTATACAATTAATTATATAAAAAATTCTAAAAAAATAAATTTAAATACTATTTTTTAGATATACATATAATAGAAGTATTTTCTATTAATAATTTAATTTTACCTCACTAACATTTTGTAATTACTCACCTCTAAATTATTAATATAATTTTTTAAAAGTTAGAAACAATGACAAAAAAGTCTGTCTTTGTATACATACACAAGTCGGGTTTATTCTAGTTTTGATTATTATAGTTTATGGAATCCGAATTTATAATTCAAATATGTTTTATTTATATAGAAAAAATAATAATATTAGTAAGGGTTGTGGCTTTTTGTTGCAAAAAAGTATGATGAAACAACGCTTTCTCTCTTTTCTGGGTGTGGGCATGCCAACGGGAAATTATCATTGCAGATGCTTGCACTGCATGCTTTAGAGGGACCCCTTTACAAAGCAGTAAAACTACATTGCCCTTTCTTATATTTATTAATAATTTACTTCATACATTGAACTTATTTTAGGCCCTTTTTATATATATATATATGGGTTAGGATCCACTTACACTGTGTAAAACTCAATTAATTTTACACAGTTTTTGAACCGTTGGATGAGGATAATAAATGGCTCAGATTATTTCCTTATCTTTTTTTTCAAGTGATAATCTTCACATTTTCTACTGTTAATCTCATCCATCCATTTTACTCATCCAATGGTCATAGATTAATGTAAAACTAATTTATATATATATATAACTTACTGGTTAGGGTCCACTTACACACAACGTAAAACTATGAGTTTTACATATTTTTTGGATCGTTGGATGGGTGAAATAAATAAATGGGATTAACTTCTTACTTTTTTTCTTCCAAGTAATAATTTTCACATGCCTTACAGTTAATCTCACTCATTCATATGACGAATCTAACGATCTAAAAAAATGTGTAAAATTTAAAAACTTACATTAGCTAAACAGATCCTTACAAAATTAGTAAAAAGAAAGTTATGTTTGACTAAATGATAAAAAGAAGCCTTACAAATATTGACTTCAAGTTCAAATCTCAATAGGAATGGATTTACTAGTTATCTTGGAATTATGAATTTAGGGATATATATTGATACTTAAACTTCATTTTATGGTTTAATTTGATATTTAAAGTTGATATTTTGGTTTGATTTGTATTTATGTTTTTTTATATCTAAGGGTAAACTATCTATTTAGTACCCACATATTTTGTGTTTCTATTTTGGTACCCAACTGTATATTTTTTGGCAAAATCGTGTCTAACGTTATGTTTTTTTTTTCTATTTTGGTCATTGATCGTTAAGTTTGACCGTTAACTTAATGAAAAATAAAAAATTATAACATTACATGGTGTAATAATAGATTTAGTCCCAAAACTTATAGATCCTATAAATTTTATCATAATTCAAAATTATTCAATAAAACCTTAATATTTAAAAGCCATTTCTATTTGATAATATTTTTATTCTCCAACATGATGACCCGTGTCATCTTACTAGAGAAAGAAACTGAAAACAAACCAAGGGTTATGGACCAAACCACATCTAAATTACCCATAATCTCCTAAACTTTTAAACCAAAGATTAATATTATGTATTTAAATACATAACATATAAGCTTTTAAGATATCACATATACAAACGAAATGAAATAGCTTTCAGTATTATATCCAGGAGTGTGCAAAATAAACCGTTATTGTTAACCATAATCATTAACTGGTATAACTGTTCATTTTATAGGTTAATTAGTCTAACTGTTAAGGTTAAACGGTTTCGGTTAACTGAACTATTAAAAAATATGGTTAATGGTTAACCTATAAGTACTTTTTAACTAAGTATGAAGTTTGTGTTTAAAATCTCTTTATTTAAATAATTTTTTTGAAAATTTTAATACAATATTTATCGAAGTGATGGATTTATAATTCTAAAAAGAAATAATGAACATTTGAAAAGAAAATTGTAATAGGTTAAAAGGTTAATCTGTAACCGAACCGTTTCTTAATAGTTAACCACTATAATAATTAATTATTTCTTAACAGTTAAGTTACGATTAATAACCGCTATAACGATTAATCAACCGTTTAAGCTAAATGACGCGGTTAACCTACCATAAAATCCCTAAAATTATATCTTCTTAACCCAAGTTTTAAATAGTAGCTTTTGTAAGTTGAAACACAATGTTAAACAAGATTTTATTTCATGTAATGATGGGATATTATTACATTAGTCAAACAAATCATTGAAGTTATCTTGAAGATGCTTTAGGTTTGGAAAATATGTCCACCCATTTCTCCTCCAACATTGCTATGATTTTGCTGGGAAACATCATTTTGTAAGCCGCCCACCATTCAGTCCACCAAATTAGGCTTTGTTGAGTGATGGTGGAGGTTTCATGTTTGAAAAAGTAATAGTTCCAATGCCATGAAACAAAATGATTGGTGGAAAACCAATGAAGTTAGTTTACAAGTTGAATCATTCCGACAGTAAATTCGAATTTAAATCAGAAAGTTATATCCGAATGGTCCATTCAATGTCTTGTTTTTTTTTTAATAAGGCGTGAATGGAACAAATTGAATTGAAAAAATTATTTCCATATTAAACATATGCATTATACAGTATTTAATTTGAATTAATCAACTAATAAAAAGATACAATATTATACCAAAAATAAATAAATGAGACATTTTAATCCGATTCGTGAAGCTGAGCTAATCCACGGGCGTTGGGTCATGACTGCCGTAGTTGACATCTTCATAGTGTCACGGCCCAAACCTTAGGGTCCGAGCCCATCCGAACCAGGCCAGATCCATGAAGTATTCAGGAGGGTAATTCGGTCAAAGCATCCTCTTATTTGTAGATAATGTTTGTGATAAGAAGGAATCCCAAAAGTGAGATTTCTTTAGGATAAAGTCGATCTAGACCGTCGATGTAAATTAATCTAAGCCATTGAATGTAGGGGAGTTCAACTATAAATAGAGGCCCCCTCCCTCACTTGTAAATCACTTCAGATTTGAGGAATATACAAATCATTCACTCAATTCTCCTTGCTTGAGCTTTCCTTAGCCATTTTCTTTCAGTTGTTCTTTGTTTTCCGCAAGGGTCTTAGCTTTTAAGCTTTGATCGTCAGGCTTACTTAGGCGTTGCCTTGTTCGAGAGCGTCTAAGGCCGCACGTTCGGGACTACGAGATTCTACGGGCGTGACAAGTGGTATCAGAGCAAGTCTGACCGAGAGAAATGGCACCACAAAGCACCTGCGAGGTTCCACCAACTGACCGAGATACTCGTGCTGCAGCTGCGGGGAAGAAGCGTGAAAGTTCCAGGGACATCATCTCAACTTTGGAGAAGAGGGTTATTCGCCTGGAGGAAGCCATGGGTAATGTTCAAGAGACCCAGGAGGAGGCGGAGCCACGCCTCGAGAAGGTGGATTCACTCAAGGAGGAAATCACCGAAGAGGCCCAGGAAGTTCTCAACGCGATGTATGAGAAAATGGACCAACAAGTACGTTCCCTTCAAGTTACGATGGAGACCATGAAGGCGGAACATGCGGGGGAGATGAAGAAGCTCACTGCCGAGCTATCTCTCTACAAGAATGCCGTATTGACCGGCATGATGGGCGAAGCACCTGCAACTAAGCCCAGGATCGATGCGCCAAAGCCGAAGGAGTTCAAGGGGGCAAGGGCAGCCCAAGAAGTGGGCAACTTTATTTGGGGGTTGGAGCAGTATTTCCGACTCATGGGCATCGTTGATGAAGCAACAAAGGTAAACACAGCTTCTGTTTATTTATCTGATGCCGCTCTCTTATGGTGGCGACACAGATGCTCCCAAGCGGAGGATGAGACTCTTCCCGTCAAGACGTGGAAGGAGTTCCAGTTCGAGTTCAAGGAGCACTTCTACCCAAGGAATGCTCAAAACGAGGCTCGAGAGAAGTTACGCCAGCTACAACATGACGACTCTATCCGAGAGTATGTCAAGAAGTTCACGAAACTTAGTCTCCAAATCCAAGACATGAGCGAGACCGACGCCCTATTTTCCTTCAAGAATGGGCTACAACGTTGGGCAAAGATGGAGCTACACCGAATGGAAATCCAAGATCTTTCCAAGGCGATGGCCACTGCCGACTCCCTTGCAGAGTTTGAACATAAGAAGTCAGACAATTCCAAAGAAAAGCCGAAGTACAAAGGCAACGGGAGGAAAGAGAAAGACAGACATGCCAAGGACGGGTCCGAAAAGCCAACCAATAAAGGCAATAAAGTTAGCAAGCCTTGGGACGTCGTTTGTTACAATTGTAAAGGTAATCACATCAAGAGGAATTGCCCCCTGCTCGCAAAGGCTGCTGTCATTCAAGAGAAGAGTGGCGAAGAGAAGGAAGCCCTCATGCTTAATTCCCTCATCAGTTCCATGGAGACTAAGAAGGGTTCCAAGAAGAAGGGTCTAATGTTCGTGGACATCATTGTGGCGGGTCGAAAGTTGAACGCACTTGTGGACACCGGTGCCTCAGAATTGTTCGTGTCAGAACAAGTTGCCAAGAAACTTGGCCTTCATGTGGAGAAGGCAAGTGGGTTCATCAAAACCGTGAATGCCAAGGAGACTCCGATTGCGGGAGTAGCAAAATGAGTCAAGTTAGAAATTAGCAGGTGGACTGGTAAGGAAGCTATCAAGGTAATCCCTCTTGATGACTTCGATTTTGTGATTGGACTTAGCCTACTTGACCGGATTAATGCTTTGCCTGTTCCCTTTGCCGATTGTTTGTGCATTCTTGACCCGACACATCGATGCATGGTTTCGGTGAGACGAGAGACAGGAGTTGGGGCCAAGATGCTGTCAGCCATCCAGTTCAGCAAGGGGGTGCGCAAGGAGGAACCCACCTACTTGGCTACTTTGGTCCATGATGGGACAAATCAATCCGATGAGATCCCAACCGAGGTGAAGCAAGTCTTGGCAGATTTCAAGGATGTGATGCCTGCTGAGTTGCCCAAGCATCTCCCACCGAAGAGGGAGGTGGATCACAAGATTGATCTTGTGCCGAATGCGGAGCCGCCAGCCCGAGCTCCTCACCGAATGGATCCACCCGAGTTAGAGGAGATGCGCAGACAATTGAAGGAACTCCTCGATGCCGGGTATATCCGACCGTCAAAGGCACCCTACGGTGCGCCGGTGCTCTTTCAAAAGAAGCATGATGGAACGCTTCGAATGTGCATCGACTATCGGGCTTTGAATAAGCTCACAGTGAAGAACAAGTACCTGATCCCACTGATAGCTGACTTGTTCGATCAACTTGGTGGTGCAAGGTGGTTCACCAAGTTGGATTTGCGGTCCGGATATTGGCAGGTTAGAATCGCAGAAGGTGATGAACCGAAGACAACATGTGTGACTCGCTACGGTTCATATGAATTCATGGTGATGCCTTTTGGCCTCACGAATGCTCCCGCTACCTTCTGTACTCTCATGAACAAGGTACTACAACCCTTTCTTGATCAGTTCGTTGTTGTTTACCTTGACGATATTGTGGTCTATAGCAAGACATTTGGGGAGCATGTTGAACACTTAAGGCAGGTGTTCGAGGTTCTGCGGCAAAATGGGCTCTACGTCAAAGAGGAAAAGTGCTCATTTGCGCAAGAGGAGGTCCCATTCCTAGGCCACATTGTTGGTGGTGGCAAGATCCGGATGGACGGGGCCAAGATTCAAGCCATTGTTAATTGGGAGCCACCAACGAAGGTGACGGGGTTGAGATCCTTCCTGGGGCTAGCCAATTACTATCGGAGGTTCGTCAAAAGCTACTCCAAAATCGCCACACCTTTGATCGAGTTGCTGAAGAAGGACAAGGCGTGGGATTGGAGTGCCGATTGTCAGAAAGCTTTTGAGGACTTGAAGCAAGCCATGGCGAGTGAGCCAGTGTTGGTGTTGCCGAACCACACCAAGCCTTTTGAAGTTGACACCGATGCATCCGACGTTGCTATTGGTGGGGTCCTTATGCAATAGGGACATCCGGTTGCATACGAAAGCCGGAAGCTCAATGAGACCGAGCGGAGGTACACGGTCCATGAGAAAGAGATGACCGCAGTAGTGCACTGTTTGCGCACTTGGCGACACCACATACTTGGGTCGAGGTTTGTGGTATATACCGATAATATTGCCAATAGTTATTTTCTAACTCAGAAAAAGTTGTCTCCCAAGCAGGCTCGTTGGCAAGAGTTTCTTGCAGAATTTGATTTTGCCATGGAGTACAAGCCGGGGAAGGTTAATTCCGTTGCTGATACCTTAAGCCGGAGGTACAACATCGAGGTTGTGAGCTTGCCGAAGGGACACTTGTTAGAGCGCATCAAAGAGGGACTGTCACATGACCCAACGGCCAGAATGTTGATTAATTATGCCAAGGAAGGGACCACGAGAAGATTCTGGATCGAGGGGGACTTGCTGTATGCTCGAGGACATCGCCTCTATGTACCTCAGTTTGGGGAGTTGCGCAAGGAAGTCATGAAGGAGTGTCATGATTCCAAGTGGGCGGGACATCCGGGAATAAGCCGAACTTTAGCACTCATTGCGGAGCACTACTATTGGCCACGCATGGGCGAAGATGTTGAAGCCTATGTGAGGACTTGTCTTGTGTGCCAACAGGACAAGATCGAGATGAAGAGACCCGCGGGACTGTTGCAGCCATTGCCCATTCCCGAGCGACCATGGGAAAGTGTTTCCATGGATTTTATTGTAGGTTTGCCCAACACTGACGGCTTGTCTAGTATAATGGTTGTGGTTGACAGGTTTTCCAAGTATGGGACATTTATTCCAGCATCAAAGGTGTGCCTAGCCGAGGAAGCGGCTCGTCTTTTTCTCAAACACGTGGTCAAGTATTGGGGAGTGCCAAAGACAATCATTAGTGACCGGGACACGCGGTTCACGGGCAGATTCTGGACCGAGTTGTTCAAGCCTATGGGATCAAGCCTAAACTTTTCCACGAGTGTTCATCCACAGACAGACGGGCAAACCGAATGAGTGAACGCATTATTGGAGATCTATTTGAGACACTATGTGAGTGTCACGCAGCGCGACTGGCCAAAGCTGCTAGATGTGGCCCAATTTTCCTACAACCTACAACGGAGCGAGGCGACCAACCAGAGTCCGTTTGAGATCGTGACTGGGCAGCAACCGCTCACACCCAACGCAGTTGCTACCAAGTACGAGGGGCCTAATCCAGCAGCACACAAGTTTGCCAAGGAGTGACAAGAGCATCACGACTTAGCTCGAGCTTGTCTACACAAGGCGGGAAAACGGACCAAGAAGTGGGCAGACAAGAAACGTAGGGACGTGAATTTTCAAGTTGGTGACTTAGTCCTTGCAAAGCTCACCGGGATTTTGCGCAACCCAACCGTGCACAAAGGGCTTGTGCGAAGATACGAGGGACCGTTCAAAGTTGTGAAACGGATAGGCACCATGGCCTATCGATTGGAGCTGCCATCGAACATCCGAGCTCATCCAGTATTCCATGTCAGTCTACTCATGCCATACCATCGAGATGAGTTGGATCCAGATCGAGGCAAGTCACACCGAGCGCCAATCGGGATAAAGGTCTCCTATGAGAATGAAGTTGAAGACATCCAAGCAGAGAGGGTCATTCGACGACCAGGTCATCGGCCAAGGCATGAGTATCTTGTTAAATGGAAGGGACTTCCCGACAGTGAATGGAGTTGGGAATCAGCCGAGGGTCTATGGCAGTTCAAGGATCAAGTGAGTCAGTACCATCTCAACCGAGCGACGAGGGCGTCGCCAGAACCAGTGGGGGAGAATGTCACGGCCCAAACCTTAGGGTCCGAGCCCATCCGAACTAGCCCATATCCATGAAGTATTCAGGAGGGTAATTCGGTCAAAGCATCCTCTTATTTGTAGATAATGTTTGTGATATGAAGGAATCCCAAAAGTGAGATTTCTTTAGGATAAGGTCGATCTAGACCGTCGATGTAAATTAATCTAAGCCATTGAATGTAGGGGAGTTCAACTATAAATAGAGGCCCCCTCCCTCACTTGTAAATCACTTTAGATTTGAGGAATATACAAAGCATTCACTCAATTCTCCTTGCTTGAGCTTTCCTTAGCCATTTTCTTTCAGTTGTTCTTTGTTTTCCGCAAGGGTCTTAGCTTTTAAGCTTTGATCGTCAGGCTTACTTAGGCGTTGCCTTGTTCGAGAGCGTCTAAGGCCGCACGTTCGGGACTACGAGATTCTACGGGCGTGACAATAGGCTAAGCCTGGAGTGGCGTACCATGGTTAGAGGCCTGAGCTGACCCAGGTTGAATAGCCCCATTCTCCTTCGGCTCACTTCTAGGCACCCTATTCTCCTTCGGCTCACTTCTAGGCACCCAACTCCTCCTCATGGGTTGGGTCGAAAACTGCCGAGAACTTCGACAACACCACCGGCCAGCAGGGTTATCCGGGAGGCAAGTTCTTCAACCCATTAGGTCTTGCGGATACAATCAAGAACGGGGAGATAGGAGGAAATATTAGGAAGGTAAATTATCTAAGTTCAAAGCAGTAGGAACTCATTGAGTATTTAATTTTAAAAAAATAGAGAAATAAAAGTTTCAATTTAACTTAATTATATATAAGTATCTAAAATATTAGGTTAAACTACATTGATGACCATTCAACTACGGAGTCGTTCCTATTTTGACTACCGAATTAACAAACCCATCAATCGGACCATTTAACTTTTAAAATGCTCTTATTTTGATTACCGACCGTTAAAATCTAACAGAAAAAATGACGTGACGGTTAACAAAAACCAATGATTTATATTTCTTCAATCAAAGAAAAGAAATTCTGCAATTGCCAATTCCATATGATATGCTAAAAAAGTAAAGTCCTTACCACCAAAGAGACCGGAGTGCTTTTAAGAAATATTAGTACTACTTTACGTGTTGGTAAATACATGAAATTGAACTGCAGATTTTTGTTAGTTTATTACAAATAAATTGTTGAACCACTGATTTCATGTAAATACTCCAACATTATGATTTATCCGTATCGCGGAATTGAACTAGTTTCATTCATTTTTGCTACGGAATTGAACTAGTTTCATTCATTTTAGGAGTGAGCAAAACTCGACTCGAAAAAATCGAATTTTTCGACTCGACTCATCACTCGAGGCGAAAAAACTTGACTCGACTCGAAATTTCATGAACTCCACTTGACTCGAAAAAATTTCAAATAAAGTTTGAGTTGTAAAATAAAAATTTTAATAACTCGAAAATTTTAGTAATTAGTAGATTTATTTTTAAGTTCGATTCGAGTCTCTCAATTTTTTCTGATATATATATATATCACATATGAAAAAAATATGAAGAAATATATATGCATATCTTATATAATTAGAGAAAGTCGTTTATATTGTAATCAAACCATACTATAACATGATAAATAATTACAATTAAATTTGATTAGGAACTCAAAAACTCGACTTGACTCGAATCGAAAATATTTCAAATAAAGTTTGAGTGGTAAAATATGATGCGTTAACTCGAATAACTCAAAATTGTCTTACTCGATTCAACTCTACTCGATCGAACGCTCACCCCTAATTGACTTCATAAAATATGAGGACCAAATTCTAATAAATTAAAACAGATGAACAAAAATCTCAATTCTCGTAAAGTAGAAAGATAAAACTCATAATTAAAACCATACATAAGTATGACAAAATTTACATAAAACGAATTATTAACTTATTAAATTTCTATGAACTTTAAATATATAGGGTAAATTACATAAATAGTCACCAAACTTTTAAGGTACTTTTATTGGTCACCGAACTTTTAAAATTTGCGATATAGTCACTAAACATTTAGTTCGTTTTCAATATAGCACCTCCCGTTATATTCTGTTAGATGCTCACGTTAGTTTTAATTTTTTTCCTTAATAAATTAATAGGTAAATTACACCATCCATCACTCAACTTTTTTTTCTCACTCCTATTTTGGTCAATAGAGTTTAAAATTTTCCAATTTAGTAACTTAACTTTCAAATTATTCTTATTTTGGTCACTCTTGAATGACATGGTTATAAAAATACGAAATTCGATTAATCCTTAAAAAATTATTTTAGTTAATTGATAAATTCAGATTATTCAATTCTCGATCTTATATTGTACCAATTAAATCGGATAATCGATTGACCAGTTAACCAGAATATTTGATTCGAACAATGATTTTTTTACTTTACTTATTAAAATGTCAAATATGATAAATTTAATAATTGTTCAGTTGCGATAAATGAGTAAAAACAACTAGAAAGTCAAAAATTGAGAGTTCCCACATAGTAATACCTAGAGCCAAAACTCTCTTTAAAAAATAGAAGGTATCAAAATCGCTAGACTATAAGATGTTTTAGTGCATGGAATTTACAAATGATGTATATAACTGATCAGATCGATTAATCAATTTTACTTAAAACTGTGAACCGTAACTGAATCGAAATAATTTATTTAAAAAATCTGTACCAAAATCGGGTTCGATTAATCCTTAAAAAACTATTTAGGTTAATTGGTAAATTCAAATTATTAATTTCTCGATCTTATATTGTACCAATTAAATAGGATAATGGATTGACCGATTAACTAGAATATTTAATTCGAGTATTTTTTTTTACTTTGCTTATTAAAATATTAAATATGATAATATGATAAATTTAATAATTGTTTTGTTGTGAAAAAATTTCAATTATCCTAACAATTTACCCTTATTAAAAGAAAGCGCCCTAAAAGTTCGGTGATAATTTATGTCATATTTGATATTTTAATAAGCAAAGTAAAAAAATCATTACTCGAATCAAATGTTATGGTTAATCAGTCAATCAATTATATAATTTAATTGGTACAATATAAGATCAAGAATTGAATAATCTGAATGTACCAATTAACCAAAATAATTTTTTAAGGATTAATCGAACATGGTTTGGGTACATATTTTTTTAAATAAATTATTTCGATTCTATTACAGTTCACAGTTTTAAGCAAAATTGATTAACCAATCTAATCGGTTATATACAATATTTATAAATTCTATACATTAAAGTATCTTATAGTCCAGTGATTTTAATACTCTTCTGTTTTTTTTTAAGTTTTAGCTCCAAGTAGGATACTAGGTGTGAACTCTCAATTTTTGACTTTGTAGTTGTTTTTTACATTTTTATCACAATGAAAAATATTAAATTCATCATATTATCATATTTGATATTTTAATAAGCAAAACAAAAAAAATTACCCGAATTAAATATTCCAGATAATCGGTCAATCAATTATCCTATTTAATTGGTACAATATAAGATCGAGAAATGAATAATTTGAATTTACTAATTAACCAACATTATTTTTAAGGATTAACCGAACCTGATTTTGGTACAAATTTTAAATAAATTATTTCGATTTAGTTACGAACTACGGTTCACAGTTTTAAGCAAAAATGATTGACCGATCTGATCAATTATATACATTATTTGTAAATTTCATTAAAATATCTTATAGTTTAGTAATTTTAATACCCTTCTAATTTTTTAAAAGTTTTGACTATAGGTAAGTTTATTATGTGTGAACTCTCAATTTTTTATTTCTAGTTTTTTTTAAAACTTTTATCATATTATCATATTTTATATTTTAATAAGCAAAGTAAAAAAGATCATTGCCCGAATTAAATATTTTGGTTAACTGGTTAATTAATTATCAGATTTAATTGGTATATTATAAGATCGAAAATTGAATAATTTGAATTTACCAATTAAAAACAATAATTTTTAAGAATTAATTGAATTTTATATTTGTACAAATGTGTTATTCAAGAGTAACCAAAATATGAATAATTTGAAAGTTAAGTTATTAAATTGAAAATTTTTAAACTTTAGTGACCAAAATAGGAGTGAGAAGAGAGTTGAGTGAAGAATGGTGTAGTTTACCAATTACTTTTATTAAGAAAAATGAAAACCAACATGAGCTTTTAACGGAAGATAACGGGAGGAACCATATCGAAAACGAGCTAAAAGTTTGGTGACTATATCACAAGTTTTAAAAGTTCGGTGACCAAAATAAAAGCATCCTAAAAGTTTCATAATCATTTATGTAGTTTACCCTTAAATATATATTTTTTATTTTTCAAAGTCCGTTCATTGAAGTAAATTCAGATTAATCTTCCGCGCTCTATTGACACATAGAGTGGATAAAAGCTGGTTGCAAAGTTTAAAGCCTACATGCACAGGACAAGAATCGAACTTTTAACTACAAAGGTTACAACCATCTCACTTCCTTTTTATATTTGAATATGCTGCATTTTTCAATGATACTAAAATTTGCACGTTTTCATTTGTAGATTAATTAAGGTAGACAAAGTCATAGATTCTCAAAATAACGATTCAAGCAGTAAGCAAATCAGGTTGTAGTTTATATAATTCAGACAATAGCAACTTAACAAGAGACAGGACAAATCTTGTCCTAAATGATTGTGTTTTTGGATAAAAATACAAAGACATAGGTTTTATATAATAGCCTTACATGATTACGTTTCTAAGATTATTTTAACCTTGAAAATGGAGTAAATTTTATCAGCTTATGCTGCTAAAATATCATATATATTTCAGTTAATTAACTTTAGAACAAACTTTGCGGATTTCACCGGCAGTTCCCGTTTTCACTTCGATGTTGCTCATCTTCACCATGGATTTTCCGAATTCGACGCTGAACGTCAAGCCGAGCAAGCCTCTGATGCCCAAGAAACGTTGCACGAATGTCTTGGTGGAATCGTCAGTCCATAATTTTTGATCGGATTCCAGTATTCCCTTTCCGTCTCTCAAGTTTGCGAAAAACGAGTTGTCGAATCTGTTGGTGCTTCCGGTGTCGAGTCCGATCCGCCGTGATCCGTCGCCGTTCTGAGGACAAAGCGCTTGAAGCTGAGAAACAAATGATGGATCTATCGAGGGATCAGGTCCAGTTGAAGTGAAGTTGTAAAGCCTGTAACTGAAGAATTGGCAGGCAGTGGTGCCAATTGTGTGTCCTCCTGCAGTTCGGAACTTGGATATTAATAATTAATTCGATATATATTTCGTTGTTCCGAACGACTGTTTTTAAAAACAATTATGTTCCGAACAACTGTTCTCAAAGCAGTTATATTCAGACAATTCGGCTTTAGAATAGTTGTTCGGAATAATTTTTTACCAACAAGGGTGACAAGATCTTGAGTGTTGAGACCCTTTGCTGAAAATTTTTGCTTTTGCACATCGACGGTATCACGGAAGCCCGGCAAATTGCCAGCATCAGATGCCTGTGACACCGTTCCGTCTCGACGCCCCGTAGGCACTACCCAAGTAGCTCCACCGATCTAGGTACATTGTTGACAACAATCGTTAACGAAATGAAATCGAAACAACAACATTCTCACTTTGACTATCCAAATGAATTAACGTAACATAAATTACCTCAACTACAGAATCACGAGCAGCAAGTGCTAGAATATCGGCACACGAAACAACTCCGGGGCATGCAGATTCGAGCTGAGTCTTGGCATCATCGATGACTTCGTACCCTCTCAACAATTGGTTGGGCGGCGCAGTTTTCTCGGTGTTAGACCCATCGATAAGGATGGAACCGTCACACCCTTGGACGAAGCAGTCATGAAAATGCATACGGAGCAATCCAGGAGCGACGGTGGGATCGGACTTGAAATGAGATTGAACAACCGAATTCACGATGGACTCGACCTGGGGACATGAGCTCGAGTAGAACCCGACTCGAGTCCCTTGCCCTTCCACCAAGGTGGAAACTATGAGTAGCAATATGGTGACTAAGAAGACTCTTTGATTGAAACAATTCCCCTCCATTGTTGTGAAAGCAACAAATAGAAGAAGCTAAAGGTTATGATTGTTTGCTGGGAATTTAGAAACAGTATTTATAGGCAAAGAAGCTTCACATTTTCCCTCCCATTATCAACTTGCATGAATAAATGCAGCGTATACAGAATTTTACATTAAGGGTTTGAATTTTTATATTTAATAAAATTATATAAAAATTTAAACGTTTTTGAGTGCGACATTAAATCGTTCATATGAAATACAAAAATAAAATATATAAAAATTTAAATCTTTTAAGAGCGTTGCATGGCCTTGATTCTTATAATTGTGACAAAAGTCGTCGGTCAACGAAGTAACGTGGTAGTGTTTATCTTTTCCACCTATTTTGATAATTATTTAATGATGATTAGATGGGAAATATAGTAGCTTTTTGACTATATGATCTTCAATTATCCATTATTAAAGGCCATGCTTTATACAATATTAAAGGCCATGTTTTAGATGGGAAATATAGTAGCTTTTTGTCTAGCTTTTTGAAATTGATGCACTGGAATTCTTTACGTGTGGATTCCACGTTACCTTAGTGCTTCTTCATCAGAAAAGATGTATATATATATATATATATATGAATTTATTTGTATTTATTTTTGTCGATTGGGTTCAACTTAGTTTGGACAATATATATAGTAGGACGTGACTAGAGTGAATCTAAACATGTAAATGGAACGATTGTATAAGATCTTTAAAAAAAATAAAACTTTGATAACACGATGTGTAAAATTAATTTTAAATAAGCATGCGTTTTTATCTTATAAAATACAAATTTTAAATTCCTAATCTTAATACTCTAAACCATAAACCTTAAATTTTATACACTAACCTTAAATTCTATACCCTACGACCTAAATCTCTAAACTTTAAACTCTAAACTACAACACTATCCCCTAAAATTAAAAGGCTCGTGTAAACTAAAGTTTACACGTCTTGCGTATTGAAATTTTTCCCTAAAAATCCAAAATAAGTTAAGTTCAATACTTGCGGGGGAAAATAAAATATTAACATTGAACTAATGATAAAACACACAAGGAAAGCAATGGATTTTAGGACATGTTAGACTAATTTTTATTCGAAAGACAGTCTACCATGTACACAAGTTAACAAGAATTTATTTTTATAAATTGAGGGTCCTTTTTAATAAATTGCAGAAAGTCTTTTAAATCTTTGAACCGTTTCTTAAACGTAAGATTAAAATTTGAACATATTTGAGTATGGGTGAGCAAAACTTGACTCAACTCGAAAAAACTAAATTATTCGACTCGAAACGAAAAAAAATCGACTCATTTTGACTCGACTCGTAATTTCATAAACTCGACTCGAAAAAATTTCAAATAAAGTTTGAGTTATAAAATGGAAATTCGAATAACTCGAAAAACTTGAAAATTTTAGTAATTAGTTGATAATTTTCAAGTTCGAGTCGAGTATATCAATTCTACCTAATATATTATGTATATCACATGTGAAAATATGAAGAAATATATATATATATATATATTGTATATGTATATAGAAAGTCATTTAAATTGGAATCAATATGTATTATAACATTATAAATAATTACAATTAAATTTTTACATAAACTCAAAATTCGACTCGACTCGAATTTCATACACTCGACTCGATTTGAAAAATTTTCAAATAAAATTTGAATTGTAAAATAGGACTTATAAACTCGAATAATTCAAAATTTTTTATTCGATTCAACTTGACTCTATCGAACGCCTAACCCTATATTTAGCATTCAATATTATTTAATTTATGTACAAAGAAGAGTAAAAGTAGTATGAGTAAAAAAATGGTGATGATAGGTTTAAAGAACCAAGAGAGTTTCTTAGGGTATATTTGCTTCATATAGTTTGAATTCTAGAATTTAATTTTCGTAATTTACGGTGTTTGGTTAATGTAGTTTCACATGGTCAAAGGAGTTTGAATTACAGTTGACTATTATTTTGCAGTTTATTTTACCATATTTTTTCCGTAAAACAAACTACATTTTCTTCAACTCTAAACCCTAAATGATAAACACTAATTTAAACCCTAAACCTTAAACCCCAAATATTAACATAAATCCTAAACCTTAAACCCTAAATAATAAACCATAAACGCTAACCTTAAACCTTAAACCCTAAATGCTACTATAAACCTTAAACCCTAAACCTTAAATGCTACCATAAATCCTAAATCTTAAATGCTACCATAAATCATAAACTCTAAACCATAACCACTAACCTAAACCTTAAACCTTAAAAACTAAACACTAACCCATAAACCCTAAACACTAACCTAAACCATAAACCCTAAATAATGCCCTAGAATTTGAACCATGAACCCTAAACAGTAATATAAACCATAAACCATAAAATCCTAAACCCTAACAAAACCATAAACCCTAAACCATAAATACTAACCCTAAACCATAAATTCTAACACAAACCCTAAACACTAAAAACTGACCTAAACCCTAAATCCTAAATGCTAAACCATAAACCCTAAATGTTAAATTATAAACACTAACCCTAAATACTAAATCCTAAATGCTAACATAAATCCTAAACATTAAACCCTAAATCCTAACCAATAACATAAACCCTAAACACTAAATGTTACCATGAACCCTAACCTAAGCCCTAAATATTAAACCCTAAACACTAACCATAACCATAAATACTACCCTAAACCCTAAACTCTAAATACTAGCCTAAACACTAAACCATAAACCATAAATGATACTCTAAACCCTAAACACTAACCTAAACCCTAAACCATGTTTTAGTTTAAACTTATTTTTAGCATTATCAATGCTTGTTTGTGGACTGTTCATGAAATTATTAGGAAACTCTACCAAACAACGAAAAATGAATTACACAACATCATCCAAACACTAAAAAATACTTTTTGTAGTTTGTTTTCTAGAAAATATAATTTATTTTCCAAAATTCATTTTCCAAAAATAAATTTCAGTGAAACAAACGGACCCTTAATTTTTTTTTCTTTGATCTCGTAGGTTTGATGACTTTAGACGTAAAAATTTGTTTAGTTCATACATTGAATTTATATATATAATATATGAAAGAATCACATCAGAATATTTAACAAATTATATTTAATCCATTAATAATATAATTTTTTACAAAAATAATAGTATAATTTTAATCTGTGTAAAACATATAATAAAACATAAGATTACCATCCACGCGTCATATATTAAGTACGCACATGGGCCTTAGTAGCAGAAGGGTCATGTGCCTTCCGTTTTTTTTTTTTTTGTCTGATGATAATTTTAATTTTAAATATTTTTAAATTAAATTTTATTTTTTAAATTGTGGGTTAAATATTTATTAAGTCTTTGTTAATTTCAAAATCAAACAATGTCCGCTGTTTTTATTATTTAATTCTAACTTTGTTCATGCTCGATTAAATAAAAACTCGCATTTGAAAATGACATGTTGTAGTCGTGCTTAAATTCCTTAGGTGATTATAATTGTAATTAATTAATAATAATTAGTGGTTCTGGTTTGTTCTCAGTAGTGGTTTTTTTTTCATACAATTGAAAAATGGTTTAGTCTCATTTGGACGGCCTTCTTATAGTATTCCAAGTCAATACTACATAAATTTACAATCTTTAAGGGAAAGTTGATTATGTTTATATAATATAAATTTCTTTAGTTTTATATTAATTTTAGATTATTTGATGAGCGTAAATTGATGACCCAGATTAAAAGTTGTAAATGATGAGGATTTTAAAGAAAAGTAAAAATCACAACCATAAATTTACATTAATTTAATAGTCCAAATTAAGGATGGGCACGGAACCCGAATTTGGCGGATTCTGAGCCGATCCAATCCGATAGGGTCGGATTTTTTTTAAAAAAAAATTTAGGGTCGAGTCGGGTGAAATATGAGAAAAATTTGAGTTTAGGGTAGAATAGGGTTTAGGGTGAAAAACACCCGACCCGAGTATTTAAATAATAGTTTTATTGTTTTTATTTTATGTTATACTGTATTTTACCTTTTAGAACTTTTACCCTTTGCTTTTTTCTGATTCTTCTTTGTTTATCGTGTCTGTGAGACAAGCCCTAATTTTCATTTTCCCTAAATCACTCGATCTCACTCTTGATTCTTCCATTCTTTTGGTTTCAATTCGATCTGCAAATATCAATCGTTTTGACATTTTCATTTGCACATTTTCACTGTCTCAACTCTCACACTTTCTCTAGGTATGCTCGCAACCAATTTAGGGTCTAAAATTGATTCTGCCAATATTATATGGATTTTCTTTCCTTGCTGGAATTACGCAACAGCAAAGCTAAAGAATGGATGTTTTGATCTGCTTTGTCTTGCTATGATTCACCTTTTTTTGCTATGATTCACCTTTTTTGCTTACTATTCCATCTAAGTAAGCCCACTCTTGAAGTTGGTAAGCCAACTGTTGAAGCTCATAGGTAGGTACGCAACGTAAATCATATGATATTGAAAGAATAAGCTTAACATATGCGTGTCGAATCCTAGCGCTAAAGCTATTGTAGATGCGTATATATTATTTTTCTTTTTTTTTTGAAAATTTTATTCTCTTTAATTCTTGGATGCTGATCAACCATTGTGAAGTTTTGTCGATCTGCATATCTTTATTGTTTTTCTTTTAGGTTTATTTTCTTCACTAGTTGTTCTCTTTAATTTTTGGATGTTGTTGTGAAGTTCTACCGATTGTTGTATTAGTTTGAATTGCCCATTTTAGATGCATTATGCATTGCTAGATCTCTGTAACATTTTGTGTTAAGGTATATATTAAAAAATACATGAAGTTTTTTCATGGTTTATGTTATGTTTTATCTATTTGTCCAAAGGGTAGCCACTTGATAGGTTATATAAGATTAAGAAAATGGAACTTTTGAGAACTTCTTTTGTTTCTTAATGGGTATTCAGACTAATTTGGAATGTTCCAGTTGGAAATTTAATGATGGTTGATGAGGAATTGGGAAAATAAAGTGGAACAAAAATCTAATCTTTTGATGTTATGTTATAATGGGAACTAGGCATGTTTTCTTATGTTTATGAAATTTCCCTACTTACCCACTTAAGTGCTCAATTTGTTTAGGTTTATTTAAGCTGTTAGATTTACTTTCTCATGAACTGTTAATTGCTTTCTTGGTGGTTAGAACTGGAAATTTTTTATATGGTGGTGTCAAGAAAGGGTTGTTTTTTCCCTCGAGTTAACTAATTTTTGGAATTTTCCTACTTTCTCATGAACTGTTGATTGCTTTCTTGTTTTAAGCCTTTGAATGCTGGAAACTATGTTAATAAACTATTGTATTAAGTATTAACAATTGTTTCATGCATGTGTTATTATATTTTCATATTGAACAATGAATAAAAATAATTTTGACATTGTTTATATAGGAAATGTCTAATGTGGGACAGAACTCCGTTATGTCATTTCCAACTTTCAACTCTCCTGAATTATCAACCGAAGGAAGTTCATCACCATCCTCAACGGGAGACACAAATCCTACATTAAGTCAACCTAATGTGGGGGTTGAAGATAATATGTCAAATGAAAGTAACTCGTCGAAGTTAAAATCTATAGTATAAGAGCACTTTAAAAAGGAAAAAAATCAATAATGAGTGGAAGGCAATTTGCAATTATTGCAAGAAAAAGTTTAATGGCGATTCAAAGAATAGGACAAGCCATTTGCGTGATCATATGAGAAGGTGGAATAAGCGAGGTCAATTAGACATTCGACAACAAGTTCTAGTTTCTAATCAAAGGAAATTGAATAGAAAAGTGATAGTGAAGGCTGCCTCATTCAATCAAAATGTTGTAAGGAAAGAGCTTTCTAAAGCAATAATCATGCATGAATATCCTCTATCTATAGTGGACCATGTACAATTCAGAAAGTATTGCTTTAATCTACAACCCTTGTTTGAAATACCTTCATGTAGAACAGTAAGGCGTGATATTTTCAAAATATTCGAAGAGGAAAAGATGAAAACAATGTCCTGTTAGAGGCTAATGAAGGACAAATTGCAATTACAACTGATTTGTGGATTGCAAATCACCAAAACAAAGGATACATGGTTGTTACTGCCCATTACATTAATCACTCATGGAATTTACAAAAGCAAATCATAAGGTACTTTTTAAACATATTTTTTTATCATTAAGTTAGATTTTAATATGCGTCGAAATTTATATATTTTAATTATTGTTTAAATAGGTTAGAATATGTGCCAGCACCACATATTATGGATGTTATTGCTTCTACTTTGATGAAATATTTTCTTGATTGGAATATTGATAGAAACTTACATCTATCACAGTTGATAATTGTAGTGTGAATGATCTTGTGGTTAAACTGTTAGTTGATAAATTGGGAGGTGGAACACTGTTGCGTAATGGGTCATTTTTCCACATGCGTTGTTGTGCATATATATTGCATTTAATTGTTAAAGATGGAATGAATGTTCTTGGAAGTGGTATAGAAAGAATTCGTCATAGTGTCATTTTTTGGAGTGCTACTCCAAAAAGATGGGAAAGATTTGAAGAGGCAGCACGTCAATTGCGGACTCCGACCATAAACAAATTATGTGGTGATGTTCGGACATGGTGGAATTCAACCTTTTTGATGCTTCAGACAACTCTACCTTATAACAGTGTTTTTCACGTTGTGTGCAATTACATCAGGATCCTTTGTATAAGAGCTTACCAACCGAAGATGATTGGGTCTTTGTAGCGAAAATTTGTGAAAAGTTTAAGTTGTTTTATGATATTACTAAAGGCTTTTCAAGAATGAAATATGCAACAGCTAATCTTTACTTTCCGAGTATTTGCAAGATTAGAGTGTCGTTGAATGAATGAAAAATCCATACTAATGACACTATTTTGAGCATGGCAAACTGTATGTTGGAGAAATTTGAGAAATATTGGAATAGTGTGAATGGTATCATGGGTGTTACTACACTTTTAGACCCAAGGTATAAAACACCTCTATCGGAGTACTACTTTGGGAAGATTTTTGGGGTTGTTGTTGCTGAATATGAAGTTGAAAAAATTGTGCAACGTTATCGGGATCTGGTCTAAGAGTACGAAGCAAAAATGCCGTCTTCAAATAATTATTCTCAATCTTCCAGCACTACATCTCTATCTAGTGGTACAGTTGCTTTGGGAGAGTGTGAAGCTTATCTATCCAGGAAAAAGCTAAAGAAATTACAAGTGAAATCTGAGTTGGATCGTTACTTGGAATTAGAGCTTCTTCCTAGCACGTCGGACTTTGATATATTGAATTGGTGGAAGATAAATGGGCCACAATTTCCTATACTCAAGGATATTGCCAGAGATATTTTTTTGCTATACCGGTTTCTAATGTTGCTTCAGAGTCTACATTTAGTACTAGAGGGAGATTGGTGACTGCACATCGTAATAGACTCATTCCATCAACGGTAGAAGCTTTGGCATGTTCTCAAAATTTGTTATGGGCTGAAGAAGGTATAAACATGTTTATGCGTAGTTTTTGTTATCTTTTTACTTATATGTTTATGTATGATTTCTTATTAAATTTTATTTTTATATATGTCATTTTAGAATTAAATTCAAGTGAAACATACTTTAATGAAGATGGTGAAATCGAAGAAGAAGAGATAATGGTAATATCAAATTTATATTTATTTCTTTTATTAAAATCTTGTTTATATCTATTGATATATGAATTTATGATATAGGATTTGAATGGTTAGACGAGATTGAAGAATATGAAGCCGATGACAATTGACAATAGAAGTTTTTTTCATCGGATGTTTATGTTTACATGATTATGTTATGTCTCATTTTTTTATCTTTGTGTTTGAACTTTGAATTTATATTTGTGTTTAAACTTTAAATTATGAATTTCTAATTATAATTATTTTGTGTTTGAACTTTTTTATTTTTTTAGAATTGTTTTTTATTTATTTTATAATTCAGGTCGGGTCGGGTTTTGAATCTTAAAAACCGGGTCGGGTTCAGGTCGGGTGATATCTTCCTTAACCTGGGTCGGGTCGGATGGAGAGTGTCAAATTTCGGGTCGGGTTCGGGTGAGCCAAAAATCTGACACGTGCCCATCTCTAGTCCAAATTAGTATAAAACCTTTTAATTTTTGTATTGTGTAAGTGAATCCTATATATATATATATATGAAAAATTTATTAATAAATAATTATAGGTGAATTAGTAAGGAATTTGTATATAAATTCATTCGTCTCGTGCTTAAATCTTGAAACTTGTCTAAATTTATTGGAAAAACTTGTCAAGTGTTGTGAGATCTCTCTATTGTTTGGTCGGAACCCCCAACAATTGTATTATTTCTTTAGGTCTTTGTGTGTTGTTTTAGTCTGTAGATTTTACTTCCCGACCTTTAAGAAAATATCAAGAGCTGAGCGTCTTGAAGAGATCGAACACGACAAGTAGATCGTGGCGTGGTTCACCTTAATTGGCATAAAACGAAGAGTCACATAACGGAACCCATCATAGACCATTCGAAGATTTGTTGCTGCAGGATTCAAACCCGTGTAATATCCTTAAAATTAAAGAACTGGAGTTCAATTTTTGATATAATAAATAAAACAAATCGATTTTAAAGATTAATTCTCGTAATGAATCTTTGTAAAATTTAATTTTGACTAATAGATCATTTAACTATAAATTTATAGTTATACTAAAATGGGAGAAACAGCCTGCTGTCATCTCCGAGACAATGCCGTGTCCTTTGTCTATATCTAAATTTCAAACTTTTGTTTTTATTCAAAATTATTTTAAAACAAATATAGAAAATTTTAAAAAAGTCAATTTTATACATTAAAATATTTAAATAAAGAAACAAGCTATAAAAAGAATATGTGAATAAATATATCCAATAATTATGCAACTTATCTATTAATTGGAATAGATTTTGACTTCTGAGTTTTTGCCCTTTGTGATCATTAGGGGCGTCAAAAATCAGGTTCGGTTAATTGTTAATAAATTATTTAAGTTAATTGATAAGTTTAGATTATTCTTTTTTCGACCTTAAACCGTACTACTTAAATTAGATAATCGATCGATCAGTTAACTGGAATATTTAGTTCGGATAATAGTTTTTTTACCTCACCAACTAAAAATATTAAAGTTAATAATAATGATAGAAAAAATATAATTTTTAAAAACTCGCATATGATATCAATATCTTGCTCAATACTATCAAGTTAAACTTCATAAAAATCTAACAAACATTATTTTTAATAAAAACAAGGGTAAACTATACCCGTGACCACCGAACTAATTGAAGATTCCTATTTTGACCACCGAACTAACAAACTCATTAATCAGACCACCGAACTTATTAAATTGATCTATTTTGACTACCGCCGTTAAAAAACTAACAGAGGGGTGACATGACAGTTAACAAAAATTTGTAAAATTACACATTTAGTCCCTATTATTTACTTATGAAATCAATTTAATCCTACTTTTATTTTAATTAAATAAAATTAATCAACCAATTAGATGATGACACGTGTCCTATCTATTTTTTAAGTTTTAATTTATTTAGTTTAATAGATTTAACCAACCAACTAGATGGTGCCACTATGAGGTACTAAGTCTTGCTTCTTTGAGATCAATGGATAGTTGGAATGTCATGCTTTGCTTATACTCGCTTTTAGCTAAGCCTTTGCTTGATTACTCTTGGTTTTCATCATTTGTTTTGATTTTTATTTACTTGAAAGACTTGGAAATTTTGTGAAATAGAGATGACAACTTGAGGTTTTTAATACATTGATTGAGGAATGCTTGAGGACGAGCATTGAATAAGTGATGAAGAATTTGATGAGTGATTTAAATAGTTATTGTTTTGTTATTAATTACTCTTTCTTTATCGGTTTATGTTGTTAATTTGGGCGTTTTCTCTTATTTTCTGTGCAGGATATTGGATTCCAGAAACTGTGCTAAAAAGGGCAAAATTCTGCAGCTTTTATTTTTCTAGAGTCAAGGCTGGCTAGTGGGCATGAATCTGGGCATGAAAACTGACGTGACGTCCAGTCAATAGTTTCTAGAAGATGACGTCAATAGCGTCGGATAACTTATCATCCGCGAATTGATAGCTTATTAGCTGGGATTTTAAACTCAAATTTGGAATTATCATTTGTATTTAATTTAAATATTTTTAGGATTTATCCTTTATTATTTTTAGGGTTTTAGAAGACTATAAATACCCCTTTTGGGGTAAACTCTAAAATCATCTCTCATTCTTAGCTTTGTTTTTATTTTGGAAGTTTTATAAAATTCTCTCTTCTTTTTATTTTTGTTCTTTAGTTTTTATTTATTTTCTTTTAAATGCTAAGCATGGTTTTTACCATAATCATGCTTAGCTAATTTTCCTTTTAGCCAAGGGCTTAAAGCGAAGCTTCAATTCACCTTGTGAGAATTAAAAGCACTCAATAACTTCGTTTTACATTCTCAATTTTCTGAAAACTTAAATCGGTAATCATCCTTTCTATTAAAATCTTTTCGCTTTCATTTCAAAAGTGCACGTTGACTTGATTGTAGTTCAGATTTATAGTTGGGAGGAAGTATCGACTTGTAGCAAATTCGACTTCCTATGAACACACTTAGCGACGGATTCTCTAAGGGAAATTGAGATCGGATTCGATTCTCATCGAGACAACATAATCCGAGTTAGGTTTTTCCAAATTTTAAAATTGTTTTATTCTAACGGCAATAGTCTTGGTTAGTCTAACCAGAAAACTTGAAGCTAAAAATTAATTTTAGATTGTCGGTTTACCGGAGAGAAAAATAAGTTACAAGGGTTGAGGCTTGTAGACTGTAACCGGCATGTATCCGGAGTAAAAATTCTTTTTCAATGATCATTTTGAACTGAAGCGGAGCAAACCTTGAGGCTAATTAATTTACTCTTCAAAATTTACTTCCATCGCTTTTGCTTTTACTCTACAGTTATTTTCTAGCTTTCTTGCTCAAACCCCTCATTCACTATATTGCCTCGAAACAGTCAGAATCAAAACCTCATAATATCAGAAACTCCTTAGTCCATGTGGACCGACGCTTTCTTCTCTATACTACATCTTTATTTATTTAATTTGAGATTAAGGCTTAAATTATTTGAAATAATATGACGCTTGTCAAATTGGTGTCGTTGCCGAGGACGTTGGCAAAGTTACTAATATAGTTGTTTTTGATTTATGATTATGAAGAATCCGAGCGAATTAGCAGATTTTTACCCAGAGATTGAAGCATTAGCCCGAAGATTACACGCACAGACACTTCAAAAAAAGAAGCAAAGACGACAACAACATCAGTTCAAACGAGATCTAGAATTATCCTTTAAAGCTGAAACACATTTCGAATACACAAACAACGAGCAAACTCTAATGGTGAACAACGACCAAACCATTTGCCAACTTGTCGTAGCACCTGATGATCAACAACTTTTGTGCATAACATTCCCAAATGGCACAACACCATTTGCACTCAAGACGAGCTTGATGCATCTTCTACCAACTTATCATGGTTTGCCCAGTGAAAATCCTCACAAATACCTCAAAGAATTCCATATGGTTTGTTTGAGTACAAAACCCAATGAGTGTCTGAAGACCAAATAAAACTTCATGTTTTTCCTTTTTCTTTAGCTGATATTGCCAAAGATTGATTATTTGACTTACTTTCCAACTCGGTTACAACTTGGACTGACATGGCTCAGTTTTTTCTTGACAGGTTCTTCCTTGCAGCCAAGGCGAGCGAACTAAGGCAGAGCATCTTGAGTATCCGACAAAAGGATATCAAGTCGTTATACGACTACTGGGAGTGATTCAAGAAGTTGTGTGCAAATTGCCCACAACACGGGCTATCAAAACAAACACTTCTTCAATATTTTTACGAAGGCCTATCTCTAATGGAAATAAAGATGATCGATGCAACAAGTGGAGAGGCACTTGTGAGCATGACCCTAACAGCGGCAATAACTCTAATCTCTACGATGGCCGTTAACTCTCAGCAATTTCACCCTTTAAGTGAACCCTCTTGACGAGTTCACGAGGTAAGTACAGTTTCCCTAGAGAATAAAATTGACAAACTAGCTGACATAGTTTATCCCTTGTTCAAAACAAAAGAAGTGTAGATAAACTTTGCAGGATATGCACGAGTCCAGAACATCCAACAATTTGTTGTTCGATGATACAAGAGGAGGATGTTGCGCAAGTAAATGCTATGGGTAATTTTTCTAGACCTCCCCAAATACTATACAATCCTAACGCTAACACATACAACCCGGGATTGAGAGATTATTTGAATTTCAATTATGTGCAAAACCAGAGACCAAATCAAACTTATCAACCACCTGCACCACAGCAATATAAATCGCAAAAACCATTATTGGAGTCGATTGTTGAAAGGTTGGCGCTATCCCAAGAAAAAATTTAATTAAAGATTGAAGCACACTTTCAAGAAATTGACAAACAAATGAGTTAACTGACTTTAGCGGTGAGTCGTTTAGAATCCAAAGGGAGGTTGCCGTCGCAAACAGAGGCAAACCTATGAGAAAATGTTAGTGCAATCAGCCTTCGAGGTGGCACTATTTTCACGACGCTAGTCCCTAAAGATGTTCCCGCAGAACCCCAAAAGAAAGATGAATCGGAGTTCCAAAAGAAAAAAAAGTAGATGTTGACGTAGAAACCCAAAAGAAGAAGAAAGATGAGTCACAAACTCTTCATGAGCCATCTCTCTATGCCATGCCACCTCTCTTTCCGTTGAGATTAGTTAAACGCGATAAGCAAGCCGAAGAACAAGAAATTCTCGATATGTTTCGCAAAGTGAAGGTAAACATACCTCTCATTAATGTGATTAAAAAAGTTCCACGGTATGCCAGATTCTTGAAGGACCTTTGCACAAACAAACGAAGGCTTACTGGAATTGAGAAGGTGAATTTGGGGGAGCACGTCTCAGCCGTTTTCCAACTGAAGCTTCCACCAAAATTGAAGGACCAAGGTATGTTTGCCATTCCCTGCAAAATCAACAAAATTGGTATTAAACATGCAATGTGTGATTTAGGTGCATCTATAAATGTTATGTCTCTTTCTTTGTATAACTCATTTTCTGTTGAGCCTTTGAAGGAAACGAAAGTGACGATACAACTGGCTGACCAGTCCATGATATACCCATAAGGACTCTTTGAGAACATCTTAGTAAAGGTAAACGAACTAATTTTTTCGGCAGATTTCTATGTTATCGACATGAAAAATGACCAATCAAACACTTCTTTAGAAATTCTTCTCAGTCGTCCCTTCCTTAGTACGACAAATACAAAAATCGATGTACGAAGCAAAATTCTTACAATGGAGTTCGAATGTGAAGTTTTTTAATTTTAACGTTTACAAAGCAATGCGATATCTTGATAATGTCGCTAGTATTAATTTTATTGAGACTGCCGTTGAAGAGTCTTTTGAGTCTAACTTGGTTGATGATCTGTGCAGGGAATTGGAGGACTTTGAAGAAGAAATCAGGAAGTTTGAGAAAAAAAAATCAATTGATTCTGATTCAAGCCTTACTCCGTCTAAATCTAAACTCTTACCTTCGATTTTCAGATACCAAAACTGAAGTAAAAATCACTGTTGGAACATGTGGACAAGCTAAAAAAGATCCGAAGAAAAACTTATGAGAGTGTTCGAAGCTACAATGATGAAATGAAGGAACTTTATGATCGTAAAATTTTTCGTAAAAAGTTTCTTCGATGGAAGAAATATATGAAGTTGAGGGAGTATCTCTTTCTGAGCCTATAGTCTGAATCAGGTTGTTGAGCTAAACGACATTAAATAAAGCGCTAAATGGGAGGCAACCCATTTTCCATTTTCACTTTTATTTTATTACTACTTCAATTTATTTCATTTTATTTTGTTTTATTTTCTTTTTACCTGAATAATATGCACAGGGTTTTCATTTTCCAGATTTAGGAATCATGTCCAAGGATAGAAAGCTGTGGGTCCCATAATCTTTATATGATGGAGAAATTCAAAATAAAAAAATACAAAAAGTGGGCAATTTTGATCATGTGCGCCATTTCACCAAAACCTAATTCAATTTTCATTTTCCCCTTATCTGCAGCTTAAACACTCACCCCCATTGCCACCATCCATCATTCCAAGCAACCACTACCGTTCGCATTTCCCTTTGAATTTCAAAACCCTTATGGACCCCACCATATCATTTATTTGCTTTTCAAATATCTTTTAATAATACCTTCCCCACGTGAATTATTAAACCTAAAAATCCTTTTCCCAATTTTTCTCACGTTGCACATACCCCAGCTCAACCTCCAACATCATCACAAATCCTCTATCTTTCAACAATGGTGAGAACAAGACATCGAGCACCTTCACCTCCTTCGGTCGAACCCGTACCTTCATCCGTTCGCACTATCGTGACCGTCATTAGAACGAGGAGTATCTCTATTCCCTCTCTATGCTTTCTTTTCCATATTGGGACAATATGACTTAAGTGAGGGGGTGGAAATTGCATCAAATTTACCTTGCTTATTTGGTTGATTGGAATCGAGTTTTTCTTGAATTGATGTGTTGAAATTGATTGTTACATATCTCGTTTTCACCTTGTTTCCTTGATTTTTCTTTTGAATTTTGATCCCGCTTTTGTTGGAATTTAGGTTGTATGATAGCACTTGGCATGACTAATTGGCTTTTCTTTAAAATTTTAATTGACATTCTATACATTTGTTAGTTGAATTAATAGCATGACTTAGTACAATTTGAACCTTTCATGTGAGTTTTTGAGCCTAATGAGCATACATATGCATTCTTGCTCTTTGTTTACTTGAGTGTGCCGACTAATTCTTGGCATTCTAGAACTTGTAGAGTAATGCTTTTCGAGACTACATGATTGAATATGTTGCTTTAGTATGATAGGGGAATTAGGATCTAACCCTTTTCTCTTCCCAAAAAAATAACCTACCCTTGTTTATCTCCCCCTTAGTTAGCCAATTTTTTAGCCTTATATCCGTTTCTTTGTTTACCACATCATTAACCCGAGCCTATTTTATTTTTGTTTTCCCCTTTTGTCACCTTTTTTCATGACGAAGTTAAGGTTGTTCCACGGACACAAGAAAAGAAAAAAAATACTGTTCGAACAATGCAAAAGAAAACAATGCAGAAAAATAGTGCAAAAAATTCGAAATGGTTCAAACAAAAAAAATATTACAGTTTGGTTCGAACGACAACAGAAAAAGAAAATAAAAACAGAAAAGTTTGACGAGAAAAAAGAGAGTGAATAAAGCTTTGATTGTTTGATTTCTTATTTCCTTTCTTCCATTTTTACTTGCTTTTGAATAATCCTTTGGAATGATCTTCTTTTTTGTCTTGAAGTTTTAACCCAATCTTTGGCCTTTATCCTACCTGAACCTCAGCCCCTTTACAAACCTTTTAAAGACCTCTTGATTATTGCATCATTTTCATACTTGGTAGTGGATAGTGGATTTAGTTACAAGCTTATGGTAATGTTTTGATTAGTTAGGCTTGAGCGATTCTTTCACTCGATACACTTTGAGCGGAATGAGTGAGCCACTGTGAGGTACTAAGTCTTGCTTCTTTAAGATCAACGGATAATTGGAATGTCATGCTTTGCTTATACTCGCTTTTAGTTAAGCCTTTGCTTGATTACTCTTGGATTTCATCATTTGCTTTGATTTTGATTTACTTGAAAGACTTGGAAATTTTGTGAAATAGAGATGGCAACTTAAGGTTTTTGATACATTGATTGAGGAATGCTTGAGGACAAGCATTGAATAAGTGAGGGGGAATTTGATGAGTGATTTAAATAGTTATTGCTTTGTTATTAATTACTCATTCTTTGTAGGTTTATGTTGCTAACTTGGGCGTTTTCTCTTATTTTTTGTGCAGGACATTGGGTTCCAGAAACTGTGCTAAAAAGGGCGAAATTCTACAGCTTTTATTTTCTAGAGTCAAGGCTGGGCTAGTGGGCATGAATCTGGGCATGAAAACTGACGTGACGTCCGGTCAACAGTTTCTAGAAGACGACGTCAGCGGCGTCGGATAACTTATTAGCCGCGAATTGATAGCTTATTAGTTGCGATTTTAAATTCAAAATTGGAATTATCATTTGTATTTAATTTAAATATTTTTAGGATTTATCCTTTATCATTTTTAGGGTTTTAGAAGACTATAAATACTCCCTTTGGGGTAAACTCTAAAATCATCTCATTCTTAGCTTTGTTTTTACTTTGGAAGTTTTATAAAATTCTCTCTTCTTTTCATTTATGTTCTTTAGTTTTTATTTATTTTCTTTTAAATGCTAATCATGGTTTTTACCATAATCATGCTTAGCTAATTTTCCTATTAGCCAAGGGCTTAAAGCGAGGCTTCAATTCACCTTGTGGGAATTAAAAGCACTCAACAACTTCGTTTTACATTCTTAATTTTCTGGAAACTTAGATCGACAATCGTCATTTCTATTAAAATCTTTTCGTTTTCATTTCAAAAGTGCACATTGACTTGATTGTTGTTCAGATTTATAGTTGGGAGGAAGGATCGGCTTGTAGCAAATTCGACTTCCTATGAACACACTTAGCGACGGATTCGCTAAGGGAAATTGAGATTGGATTCGATTCTCATCGAGACAACATAATCCGAGTCGGGTTTTTTCAAATTCTAAAACTGTTTTATTCTAACGGCGATAGTTGTTGTTAGTCTAACCAGAAAACTAGAATCTAAAAATTGATTTTAGATTGTCGGTTTACCGGAGAAAAAAATAAGTTACAAGGGTTGGGCCTTGTAGACTGTGACCGGCATGTATTCGGAGTAAAAATTCTTTTTCGATGATCATTTTGAATTGAAGCGGAGCAAGGCTTGAGGCTAATTAATTTAATTAATTTACTCTTCAAAATTTACTTCCATCATTTTCGCTTTTACTCCATAATTATTTTCTAGCTTTCTTGCTCAAACCCCCCATTCACTATATTACGTCGAAACAATCAGAATCAAAACCTCCTAATATCAGAAACTCCTTAGTCCATGTGGCCCGACACCTTCTTCCCTATACTACGTCTTTATTTATTTAATAAGCAAATATTAATATATTATATATTTTTATATTTTAGGAATTAATAATATATTTTTACCTTATATGTTGGGCAAAACAAGGTTAAATTCGAAATAAATAAAATAAATAAATAAACGGATTACAATAAATAACAAGAATTTAACATATTTGAAATAATCGAAAATAGGATTGCTGAGGCCTGCTTGAAACGTAGTTTTCTTAAGACAGATTCGAACACTCATTGGTTCTTGAGTTCTTAAGTCGTCAGTCTCCCAGGATACAACAGCGGATGATCTTCGATAGCAGCACTACTAAAGAGATCACGAACAATACTTGAGCCTTTGACTATCACGAAGAAAACAATGCAATTTGAGAGTAGAAAGCTTTTGGAATTATATTTTAAAACTGAAATGAGACTATGTATTTATAGGGGGAAATTAGGTTAAACGTGGGAATCAAAATATTATGAAAGTCTCATTCATCTGATTTGATTCAAATATTTTGCGTGAATAGCAAGTATTATCTCTTAATATTCAAAAATATTATCGTTTAATATTCGAATTTAAGGGAACCGGAAAATTATCCCTTTAAATTCGAGATATTCACAAGAGATATGCTATCTTAAAGTAAAAAATTAATTTGAAGTGGTAAAATATTCGCAGGCCCATAAAGGGCCCGACCGGTTCGGACATTCGCGTCGCCCACATCGTGCGGGTGTGCCCCAACCCGAATATCCTTCATTTGATTTGTTTCGAATATTTTGTGTGAATAGAAAGCATTGTCTCTTAAGATTCAAAAATATTATCATTTAATATTCGAATTTAAGGGAACCGAAAATTATCTCTTTAAATTCAGGATATTCATAAGAGATATGTTATCTTAAAGGAAAAAAAATTAATTTGAAGGTAAAATATCTATAGGCTCACAAAGGGCCCAACAAATTTGGACATTCACATCACCCACATCATGCAAGTGCACCCCAACCCAAATGGGAATGAATTTGCAACCCTATACACAAGACACAATTTCCATTCAAGTTATTCAATGGCCACAAATTGGATAAGTGTATATAAATAAACACTTCCCATTCCATTTATCCCATCCATGTGGTATATGGAGGGTTTCATTTCCTTTACTCAATTCACAACTACCTTACTTTGAGCATCAATTTCTCGTTCATTACTCAACTATTTTGAGCATATGAGATATTGTTGTAAAGGTCTCATGGAGTAGAACAAGACCCAACTGAATCCTTATTCAAAACTCAACCTTTACCCATTCGAAATATGGCTCAAATAACCATTTTCCTTACGTTTTTCCAACATTATATAACCGGTCAGATCAGTTAATCGATTTTTTTAAAAAATGTGAACCGTAACAATACCGTAATAATTTTTAAAAAAGTACTGAAACTGGATTTCTTCGTTCGGGTAACTAGATTTTCAAAACATTTTTTTTATTTTATTTTGGATTCGGTTTCGATTTGTCGGACTTTTTGCACGGCGCTAGTGATAATGTACATAATTAACAATTACCATAGGCATAATCTGAGTATTTTTTTCATTATAGTACCAGATACTATAATAATTAATAATAATTTATATTATATAAATTATAACAATATATAAAATATAATTGAAGAACACAGATCGAGTCCGACCGTTGTTTAAACTATCCCCAAGTCTACCATTTCGAGAATTAAGACGGAACATATTTCTTTTTAAATTGCAACTTTCAATTATATCATTCATTATAAAATGTCCTGGTGGTAAAGGACATCATGTTTCTTTTAAGTGATGCGGGTTCAAATAACATAATCTATATATATGTGTGAATTTATTCAAATTTAAAACTAAACTAAAATATCATATTGTAATTAAATTAGAAACTCTCTCTATATATAAATCATTAAGTATAATCTCATTAAAAAATATTATAATTCGTATGTATGAAAATCAATCATTACATCCAGAGAATGAAACTCGAACCTAAAACTCAAAGATTCCAAACATATTATAATAAAACAACGTGTATTAATATTTTAATAAATCAATGGAATGATTGGTTCCCCAAACATGAATGCATAGGCTTATATTGTCTTCTTTTTTACTTAAAAAAGTAAGTGAGTGACACCTAATTAGTGTCCTAGTATAGTGCATGTGTTTGAAAACTAAAGCCGAAAAATGCATACCAAAATTGAATTTTGAGGATCCATTTATATATATTATTAACAAGTTGGAGTATTATATGAAGAACCCCAATTATTTATACAATCGTCTATCACTTTTAGGTAGATTTAGTAATTTGATGACTTTTAAAAATAAAATATTTCATTAATTAGATTATTGAAAATATTTAAATTTTATTAAATTATTTTCATAAATAAAATTTTAATATAAAAATGGTATTGGATTTGAATATTTGAAATCTTTTATTCTTTTGTATAACTTGTATTTTCGTACTAAATTCAAATATTAAAAAATGAATTAAAATCAAAGCAAATTTGGGTAATGTTCTTTGGTTCATATTGGTATGCATTATGAATGAGAAATTTGCTTGGGTAATGGGGTTGAGAAAAATTTTGCTTTTTATTGAGGTATGTGAGGAATTATTTTACCTAATAGTGATGTTACGGTGAGCGGGAAAATCACTAAGAAAACTAACTGACTTTGGGCAGATTTTTTTTAATTGAAACTCTAAAGTCGTCGTCTTTTTTCAACGATTTTCTAAAACTGTCCAATCTTCCCAACGACTTCTACGTTTATTGTAGCAACATCACTACTTGCGAAAGAGTTTTTCACCCACCTCACTTCATTAATGTTTAAGTTTTCTCAACTCCATTATCCAAACAAAATTCCCCCTTATGAATCATTAATTGTTAAACCTATATTTGATTTTTTATAATTAGAACTTGATTACGTTTAAAAAATAAAGTTTTGATTGCAAATAAATAAATTTTTAAGGTACTTGAATTTACTTACAAAATGGACAAACATTCGAACTTAAACAATTTTCTAAGTCAACTTTTCAATCCCCAAGATATTTCTAAGTGTTTTCGTACTCAAACTAGCCATTTTGGTAATTGAGTACTGGTATGGCCTATGGCGTACCGGTACGAGTTTTCATTATTGGGAACTATTTTTAAACATTATGGCTTACGAGTACCGGTACGGCTATACGCTTATCAGTATGCCTTTTTGAATATGTTATCCAAAATGTGCTTTGAGTATCGGCACGGCTATATGCGTCCGGTATGGGATTAAATTTTTTAAATATGTTTTGACCGTTAGCCTTGTCAGATTTTTTGAACCAAAATTTAAATATTTTTCTACTTGTACCGGTACAGCTATACATGTAACGATATGGTATGTTCAAAAATTTCCAAGGATTCCAGTGAATAAAACGAGTACCGGTTAGGGATGTTCAAAAATACTCGACCCGGACCTAAAAAATCGGGTAATTCTTTTAAAAAAATACCCAACCCGGGATTTTTCCCGGGCAGGTGGGCCGGGTTTGGGCCGATTGTTTTTGGTAACCAGGTACCCAACCTGACCCAATAGTTTTAATATATTCATTTTTTAGTTTTAAATTATATTTTTATTTTAGGTAACTTAATATTTTTACCTAAAATTAAATTCAAATCTCTAAATTATTTATATGTTTGTATAATGTACTTTAACGTTTTAAAATTTTCAAATATTCTTTATTAAATAGAGATGTATTACATTCTCATACCAGGATTCGAAAGAAAAAACGAGATTAATATTTTTAATGTCTTTTTGGTGATAAACTTTTAATATATATATATATATATATATATCCAAATATTTTATCTTAAAACTAACTTCAAATCACTAATTTTTGTGTTTGGATTATTGTTACCTCTCCAAAAATATTGTTTTAAAGCCAATCTTACAATACTCTCGCTTGTTTTTAGGTACATTTAGTTGCATTAGGTTGATAGAATCATGCATTTGCATAAAGAGTTTAGTATTTTGTCTATGCCAGTGCGAAGGGTTGTTTTTGTGGCTATTTTGCATGTTTGGCATAGGATTAGGCGCAAGAGAGCAGCACGATTAGGATTGCCAAGGAGAATGCCAAGTGCTGTTGGCATAGAAGGACCAGATAGTGCCAAGCACTTGTTGGCAGAGAAGTGACTTTGATGCCATGCCAAGAGGCTGTTGAAACCCAAAAAAATAAGACATGATCAGGATCCTAAAAGATCGCAAATGGATCAACCTCCAAGAAAATAGCGGATAAGGTGATGCCAAGCTATGTTGGCAACGACGTGCCAAGCTTGTGTGCCAAGGCAACATATGCATGATGACGTTAGCCCTAGCTTATAAGCTATCACACTGATCAGATAAGACTCTATCTCTTATCCTTGGAGCATTTGAAATTCAAATGAAGAAGCTATCATATTCCCTTCCCTTGCACGCCTATATAAACACCAACCGATCAAGCATTTGACGAGAGATGATGGATCGCACGAGAGGAGATCGTGAAGGGCAAAGAGTGATTGGAGTGCTCGACGAGTGACGGTTGGCTGCACTGAGAAAGGATGGTTCAACCACTTGGCCGAGAGCCTGAATTTGAGGGTTTCATCAAGAGACCCCTCTCGCCTATTCTCTTTGGTTCAAGCTGTTTTATTTTTATTTTATGATGATGTATTTGAAAAGGGTTATGGTTTTGTTGGTTAAATCCCTCACCATGAACTAATTTCATAGTTGGTGGGGGATGTTTGGTTTAAACATTGTTTCATGCCTTAGTTTTCTTTAATGACAATTCTGTTTTGGAAAATGTTTTTCTATTCGACATACTTCAATTTTTCCTAAGTACTCTGCCAAGCGAGAGTGGCATAGTTGGCCTGTTGCTTCCCAATTTCTTAACAGACTTAGGGTGACAACGATTAAGTTGTTGAATACTAGGGAGAGAAGCTTCGAGATAAGTCATTCAAGTAGATGAACTTACTTCAGAAGTGATATCTACCCCATAGGAGTATAGATTGGTTCTTAGTCAACTTTGTTCATTTAAAAACATTCACTATAGAGATATATGGGTTTTTACATAATTGATTTAGGGCAATGACCATCGAGAGAGGCATTGCTAATGTTGAATCTTCTCGGCAAACAATGACAAGACAGTTTGCCAACAAAGGCTGGCATGAACAGAATTAAACTCAAGCATTCCCTGCCAACACTAAGAACACCTTCCTTGCCAACGTCTTTACTTCACTATTATTTCTTTTCTTATTAAAGTGTTTCCAAAACAAACTTTCAAAACAAACATATTTTCTTCCAAGGCAAGTAACAATCAAACAATCGAATTCCAAGACAATCTCTGTGGGATCGATACTCAGCTTAACTGTTTTATTATTTGCAGACCGTGTATACTTGCACGCAAAAGACTCTTGGCACTATTTTACTAATACATACATTTTACCCCTTTTGCCAGCATTCACTTTACACATCTTCTACAGAGTCTACAAGTTTTTGGCACCGTTGTCGGAGATTGCAACAGATTTGATTGTTTACAAATTTTTACTTGTCTTCTTTTAGTTTTTGTTTTCATCGGTGTATGACCAGAAACCACCCTATGGTGGACGATTGGCCATACGATCTGGAAATTGAGTGAACCTTGCGGAGGTTAAAGAAAAGATACCAAGAAATGAATCATGGTAATCAAAAGAATGGTGCGGTGAACAATGATGAAGATCCACAAATAATAATGCACCACCACCTCCTAATGTCTCAATTGTCAATGTAGAGGAAGAGAGGCCAATCCGAGAACATTCAACACCTGACATTGCAAATCTAATGCCAAGAATTGTTGGCACAGAGGTAAATGAACCAAATTTTGAACTTAAGCCGGTAATGATTCAAACTCTTTCGAATATAGGCCAATTTGATGGAGCACTTATTGGAGATCCAAGGCAACATCTAAAGTAGTTCATGGAGATTTGCCAATTATTTCAACAAACTGGAGTATCTGAAGAGACGATGAAGTTAAGGTTATTCACCTTTTTCTTGCGAGATAGAGCCAAGGGTTGGTTCAATTCCTTACCACCTGGCTCGATCACCTCATGGGGAGACCTATGCTAGAAGTTTCTAACACGTTCCCAACCACCAACACTCATTGCCAAGCTGCATGGTGAGATCATTACATCTCTGCAGGCTGAGGATGAGACCCTATATGATGCTTGGGAAAGATATAAGGATCTATTGAGAAGGTTTCCTATGCATGGATTCCCAAATTAAACCCAAATACAAACCTTCTACAATAGATTGAATGCACAAAAGAGGACTGTAGTTGATGCTTCAGCAGCCGGTTCATTACTTGACAAAAACTACACAGAGGTTGTTTGCATTCTTGAGAGGATTTCAATTAATGACTTTGAATATCCTGTTGCCAGACTTGGGACTGGAACCAAAGCCAGTGGGAAATTGAAAGTTGATGAGCTAACGTCCATCCATGCCGAGATTTCCAACCTCATCAGCATGGTGAGAACTTTACAAAATAACAAAGAGTCCCAAGAAGTTAAAGCATTAGAGCCATTTTGTACCACATGCGGAGAAAACCACCATGTGGATGAATGCCCTGCCAACCCTAAGTCAGTAAATTTCATTAGGAATTCTAGTCATTATTATAATACTAACTCCAATACTTACAATGTAGGTTGGAGACAGGACCCTAACTTAGCTTGGGGAAATTAAGGGGGTAACCAATATAATGCCCAGCGCCAGAATGCCCAGAGACAAAATAACAATGTCATGCCAGCATTCAATCAGAATGTCATGCCACAGAACACCAGAACAATTTCCAGCAAGGGCAAAGACTTAATCATGGAGGCTGTAATACCCCATTATTTGCTTAGTGATTAAAATGCAAAGAATAAAAGTTAGTGGTTTTAGTTCAGTGACTAAAACATAAAAATTTTGAAGTTTGGTGGCCAAAGTGAAAAGCTGGGAAAAGTTTAGGGACCAATATGGTAATTTTCCCAATAAGTAATTTATTCGGTATAAGAATAAATCGGATCGAAATAAGTACCTTGATATCGGTTTTAAGAATTAAGATGCAGAAAAGGTACCGAATTTGGATCGAATAAAATTGTTAAGCGTGCTCAGGCCATGAAAAATTAGGATGAGTGACCTATGGGAAGGTCCCATATTTGTGTTTTTTATTATTATCGAGGACTTTGAATAAGTAGAAATGATTCATACGAATATTTGCTAAAGG
Organism: Hibiscus mutabilis; assembly: GCA_019671005.1. NCBI lineage: Eukaryota > Viridiplantae > Streptophyta > Magnoliopsida > Malvales > Malvaceae > Hibiscus > Hibiscus mutabilis. The sequence continues at coordinate 30,027,040 of CM033711.1, read as the reverse complement.
ACTTTTAAGAGAATTTTATCCGATAGAGATTTCAGATAACTATCGATATTTTTGGATCGAGTCTAAATTTCAGCGTTAGACCCCATAAATATATGAGATTGATTATGACAGTATTATTTATTTATGGAATTTAAAAATATGAGATTTTTGGATTGGGAGTTGATAATACGATTGATAAAAATCGTATTAGATGATTTTCGGATAATTGGATCGAACAAAAATCGTAAAATGAAATTTTACTATTTTTTAAAGGATGGCCGGTTAGGAAGGAAATAAAGTAGTTCCCATGTAATGGAATGACATGTTGGAAGAGGATTTGTAAATATGAATGTAGTTGGAGGACAAAGTGGTAATATGGATAAAAATGAATTTAAAATTCATTTTTAAAGATACATGTGGCATTATTAGAATACAAAATAAGGGACATGTGGATGAATATAAAAGAAAGGATGAACAAAATTGTGGTTCATCTTCTTCCTACATGCCGTGAGCAAGAAAGAAATAAGGGGGAGAGGAAATTCAATTTTTAAGCTAAATTTGGGAGGTTTTAAGCTTGATTCAAGGTATGTTACTTTAGAATAAATTGTTTTATGCTTCAAACTCTTCTTGTTGATAGTATTTTTGCATGGAAAATTCAAGTATAAGTTATGTTCATGGATGAAGATTTATGATGGAAGTTGAAGTCTATGATGGAATTAGAATGGTAGTTAGTTGAATTGATGATTTAGAACATGAAAACAAGCTTGAATTGGGATTTATTTCATGTTTAAGACATAAACCATAACCCTAAGTTTTGGGTATTTTGGTTAGGGAATTGAATTAAGGATGAAAATAAATGAATTATAAAATTAAAAGTATTATTTTGATGTTTAAAAGATTGAATTCCCTTAGTTAGGGTAAGTGACCATTTCGGTTAAGATGTAAAGTAAAGGGGAATTATTGCCAAATTTATTTTAGTGTTGGAAGTAAAGAGATTTTGATTTCAATAAGTTGTTTTAGGTGATTTAGTAATCTATATGAACAAATGAAGAAATGAGGAGATTATGTGATAACTATAGAACCTAAATATGGAAGTTTGGTTAAATTCAGAATTTGGCAGTAAGTTTAGAAATTCACCATAAATTCTAGAGAAATGGTTAGATGGTGAATTTTATACCAAAATGAAGATATGAATGTCTAGTTTTGTTTCCAGCAAACGAAACTGATTTCGAGTTTTGAGTCAAAAGATATGATTTTTTAATCGATTGGAGGTCAGAAAATTTTCAGAACAGTTTTGGTTAGGGCAGCTTTGTGACGGGAGTTTGAAGAATTTTCATAATTTTTGTGGATTTTATTAATTTATGAGGTTTATACCGTTAGAACCTTTATCAAATCTAGTTTCTCTAGTATAAAGGAAATTAAGATCCGATGTTTATTATGCCCAGTAGAAGTGTTTTTCCGAAGGTAGTGCAAGCTACCAGAAATTGAAAAGTGATACATTTTGTATCTGAATATTAGTTTAAAGAGTTAGAAGAATTGTTTGAAGTTAAATTAATCATCAAGGACTATGATAAAAGTTTAGAAAGTACAGAGAAGAAGGAAAATATTTGAATATTTCATATTCAAATAAGTATGTTTGGAATCAAGTTAGCAATGTTAAATTTGAGAGTAACAAAAGTATGGTAATATATGTGTTCAATTGGTTTTCTACAGTTCCGAGGGAGACTGAAGGAGGCCCAAGTAAAAGAGGAAAAGAAAATGTTATTGAATAGACTTAGTGAGGCTACTCCTACATCATTACAGGTGAGTGCATATATGTTTTTAGCATGACATACGTATGACAAGTTATTTCATAAAATTGTTAAATGGCAGTATACCGTGAATGTTATAAAGCATATTGGAGTATGAACTATTCCATTATAAAAACATTTTACGTGATGTATATATGTATGTATGGAAATTTGGTTACTTGCCATTATTTTCAAGAATTGTTTTCAAGTTTGCCCTTGGTAATGTAATGTTAAGTTGGACAATATTGAGGCATACCATTAAGAGTATATAAAGTTATTAGCACTTCAATGTGTCATGAAGAATTGCCTTATGGATATGTAAAGGTATTGTCTGATAATGAGATTAGGTGATTTAAAGGCATCACCAATCATATAAGGTGGTTAGTTGGTTTAAAGGCACCGTCAACCGTATAAGTTGGTTAGTTGGTTTAAAGGCACCATCAACCGTATAAGGTGGTTAGTTGGTTTAAAGGCACCATCAACCGTATAAGTTGGTTAGTTGGTTTAAAGGCACCATCAACCATATAAGGTGGTTAGTTGGTTTAAAGGCACCATCAACCGTATAAGTTGGTTAGTTGGTTTAAAGGCACCATCAACCATATAAGACATTCTACGAGTTAATGACACTTGAAGAATATTATAAAGTTATTGACACTTCAATGTGTATCATAAAGTTAACAACACTTTAAAGTGTCATATATGTTATAGGCACTTTATTGTGTCTGCAAGCAATAAAGAATAGTACTTTTAAAGTACTTAATATTTACCTTGGGCTATATTTTGGTAAAAGGAAGTAGAAGCGGAGCCTTTGCATCATCTTCTCTTTTTGGAGATTTACGAATCGACAGGTTAATTTCTAGTACTTATGACATCCTTGTTTCGTGTATGTATTAGTGGCATGTACTAAAATGATCTGTCTATTTTGCTAAAATGTTTAAACCGTCCTACTTTGTACTGAATTTTATATACGTTGTTAAATGAGTTATGTAAATATGTAACTATGGTATAATACTTAAAAGTTAATTATGTTTACATTTTATTTGTTTAAAAATTATGAATGATGAATACTATTAAATAATTAAAAAAACTTTTAATTTACCTTGATTTTTTAATATAAAATGTTTTAAGTTACTGTGACATTTCCAACTCGTGTTCGTTGTACGGATACGGGAAGGGGGTGTTACAGAGGCACTTTAGCAGAATACATGGAGAGGAATGATGCCACAATCCAAAGTTTGGCAGCATCAATAAGGAACTTGGAAGTCCAGCTTGGGCAGATTGCTAATGCACTCAACAATCGACCCCAAGGAGCTTTGCCAAGTGACACTAAAGATGCTCGGTACAAAGACAATGATCAATGAAAGGCCATAACCCTTTGAAGTGGTAAGCAGTGCGAGGCAGAGGTGGATGCGAAGCAGCCAGTTAACTGCCAAAGTGAAAAGCTAGTGCCGATAGACAAGCCCAGAGAAGCAGAGAATGAGGAAATTAAAACAGATAATGCCAGTGCTAAGGTTAGTACCAGTTCCAGAACCGATGCCAACAATGATGCCACACATGATGCTAACATTGATGACAAACAGACTGAGACCAAACAACATATTAATGCCAAACTAGATGCCAGCACTACCTCGGCAAAGCCAGTAGTGCCAGCACATGTTTACCCACTACCACCATTTCCAGCAAGACTTCAAAAGCATAAACAGGACCAACAATTTAAGCGCTTCTTGGAAGTTCTTAAGCAATTGCAAATTAACATTCCATTGGTAGAAGTCCTTGAGCAAATGCCCAACTATGTAAAATTCATGAAGGACATTCTGTCCAAAAAGATAAAGTTGGGAGATTTTGAAACTGTCGCGCTCACTAAGGGATGTAATGCCATGGTCCTAATCAGATTGCCACCAAAGCTGAAAGATCTGGGAAGTTTCACTATTCCTTGTACAATTGGCAACAAATTTATGGGCAAGGCATTGTGTGACTTAGGAGCCAACATCAACTTGATGCCATTGTCAGTTTTTAGGAAGCTTGGTATTGAGGCAAGACCTACTACTGTGACACTCCAGCTGACAGACCGATCCTATGCGTATCCCAAGGGTAAGATTGAGGATGTGTTGGTAAAGTTAGACAAATTTATCTTTCTAGCTAATTTTATCATTTTGAATTATGCGGACAATGTTAATGTTTCAATTATTTTAGGTAGGCCATTCCTTGCCACGGGTAGAGCTCTTATTGATGTTCATAAAGGAGAACTAACAATGCGTATGAATGACCAACATGTTACTTTTAATGTGTTTCAAGCTTTGAAATGTGCAGATGAACCTAATGAATGTCAAGCCGAGGAGATGATGGAGTCCATTTATATTATGGACATGGCACAATTTTCAGGATATAGAATTTAATGCCAGCGTGTTTGATGGCATAGCTGAACTATTTGAGGATTCTGAGGAATCAACCTTGGAGGCTGAAGATGTAAGTTATTTTGAGCCACTACAATTGGCCGGAAGAGAGATAAAAAAACCCAAACCATCAATTGAAGAACCACCTGAGTTGGACCTTAAACCATTACCAAATCACTTGAAGTATGCTTATTTAGGTAAACACTCGACCCTGCCAGTGATCATTGCCACTGATCTCACCAATGACCAGGAGGAGAGATTGCTGCCAATATTAAAGAATTATAAGCAAGCGTTGGGTTAGACCTTGGTAGACATCCGAGGTATTAGCCCAACCATTTGCATGCACAAAATAATTCTAGAAAAATACCATAGAAGAACCATTGAAGGCCAAAGAAGGTTAAACCCGAGCATGAAAGAGGTAGTTAAGAAATAGATCATAAAATGGCTTTATGCTGGGACCATTTATCTTATTTTCAATAGCTCATGGGTTAGCTCGGTACAATGCGTTCCAAAGAAAGGTTGCATGATCGTGGTGCAAAACAGTGAAGTTGAATTGATTCCCCCTAGGACCATCACCGGATGAAGAGTGTGCATGGACTATAGAAGGCTGAATAAGGCTACGAGGAATGACAATTTCCCATTGCCTTTCATCAACGAGATATTAGATAGATTGGCAGGTAAAGCTTTTTATTGTTTCTTAGATGGTTATTCGGGTTATAATCAGATTGCCATTGCCCTTGATGATCAAGAGAAGACCACATTCACGTGCCTTTATGGGGCGTTCGCTTTTAGAAGAATGTTGTTCGGCCTATGTAATGCGCCCACAACATTTCAATGTTGCATGATGTCCATTTTTTCCGATATGATCAAGCACAACATGGAAGTATTCATGGATGATTTCTCAGTGTTTGGTAAAAAATTTGAGGAATGCATTTATAATTTGGAGCATGTTTTAAAGAGGTGCATCGAAACGAACCTCGTGTTGAACTAGGAAAATGCCACTTCATGGTGAAGGAGGGCATTGTTCTCGGTCACAAGGTAACTAAGAGAGGACTAGAAGTTGGTCAAGCCAAAGTAGAGGTAATCAAACAATTGTTGCCTCCAACGACTATTAAAGGTATAAAGAGTTTTTTAGTTCATGCTTTTTATCGGTGGTTTATTAAAGATTTTTCAAAATTGCTAAACCTTTATGCTTGTTGTTGGAATATAATGCCATTTTTGAATTTGACGATTCTTGTTTGAGAGCATTTTAGGAACTTAAAGAGAAATTGATTAATGCCTCTATAGTCATAGCACCGAATAGAATGAGCCATTTGAGCTCATGTGTGATGCCAACGACTATGCCGTAGGAGCAGTTTTGGGATAACGGCATGACAAGGTTTTCCATGCCATCTACTATGCTAGCAGAACCTTGAATGAAGCATAACTTAATTACTCTACAACCGAGAAAGAATTTCTTATTGTTGTATTTGCTCTTGATAAATTTAGATCTTATTTAATTGATAAAAAGGTTGTGGTTTATACAGATCATTCGGCATTGAAGTATCTCTTGGCGAAGAAGGATGCCAAGCCTAGACTAATTCGATGGACGCTCTTGCTTCAAGAATTTGACATAGAGATCAGAGACATGAAAGACAGCAAAAACTTAGTAGCTGACCACCTTTTCATGTTTAGAGTATCACATTGAAGATGGTAAGATTAAGGTTATTAAAGATGAATTTCTTGATGAATACTTGATTGCAGTGTATGCTACGCCATGGTACGTTAACATTGTCAACTACCTAGTGAGCAATATTCTTCCACCAGACTTGGCATACAATGCCAAGAAAGGATTCTTGCGAGAAGTTAGGTAATACTATTGGGATGACCAATATTGTTCAAACAATGTGCTAACCAAGTGTGTCGCCGGTATGTGCCCGAGGATGAACAACATAACATATTGCATTTGTGTCACTCTGCACCATATGGAGGTCACTTTGCCAGGATGAAGACTACTGCTAAGGTGTTGCAATCTGGATTCTTTTGGCCGACTCTATATAAGGATGCCCATGAGTATGCCAAGGCATGTGACCAATGCCAACGAATAGGAAACATCTCCAATTGATACCAACTACCATTTCAAAATATTATGCATATGGATTTATTTGATGTATAAGGAATAGACTTTATGGGTCATTTCCCTCCATCATTCGGTAATGTATATATTCTTGTGGTTGTTGACTATGTATCTAAGTGGGTAGAGGCTGTTGCCCTGCCAACAAATGATGCCAAGGTCGTGGCCAAGTTTTTGTACAAACACATTTTTACCCGATTTGGTGCTCCTAGAGTAATAATTCATGATGAGGATACTCAATTTAAATGTAATCTAATCTCTAAAGCTTTGTGCATATATGGTATACAGAAGAGAATTGCCACATCATACCACCTACAGACAAATGAGCAAGTTGAGATTTCAAATAAGGAGATCAAAAACATTTTAGAGAGAACTATAAATCCAACAAGGAAAGACTGGTCTCTAAGACTAGATGAGTCCTTGTGGGCTTATAGGACTGCTTTCAAAACTCCTTTGGGTACTTCACCATTTAGACTCGTTTTTGGTAAGCCATGCCATTTGACAATTAAACTTGAACATAAAGCCTATTGGGCCATCAGAAAACTTGATATGGCATGGAGAGGTTCTCGAGAGAAGAGGTTGCTCGACCTCAATGAGTTGGAGGAATTTAGGACACATGCCTATGAGAATGTTAGGATCTACAAAGAGAAGGCAAAACGTTGGCATGATAGTAGGATAATGCTGAAGCAATTTGAAATAGGCTAGCATGTTCTATTGTTTAATTCCTGACTTAAACTGTTTCCAGGTAAACTCAAATCAAGATGGACATGTCCTTATGAAGTTGTTACACCAAACACCTCTAGGGCTGTGGACATCAAGAACATAAGAACGAGAGAAATTTTCAAGGTGAATGGCCAACGTCTTAAGCATTACATGGAAGGTAATCGAAACAATGCCAATGAGGTGATCCTCTTGGCAGAGTTAATATGAAACGTCATCAGGTCTGAACTTCTTGTAAATATTAGGATAGTTGTTTTTGTTTGTTTTAGGATTAATGTTTTTCTTTTTCCTTTTCTTTTTGTTGTTTTTCAGTTTTATTCCCTTGTTGTGTTGAGAAGTTTCTTTTGAGTGTATATAGAATTGATGCCAGGGACACAACCAACATGCTTGTTAAAGTCAATGCCATGCATAATGCCATAACAGCTTGGCATGCGTCGGTTTATGTGATAAAGAAGGAAGAGAAAACCCTAGTTTGATCGAATGAGAGACTACTTTTCTTGAAGTATTAAACTCTAGCCGCCCAAATTAGGTTAGAATTAAATTCATCTTAATTATCCTATCACTTCATATTCTTACCCAATCCTTATCACTTTAAAATCATTTTCCAATTAAAACTCTTGAAATTTCATCATTATCACCCCACTAAAATTGGCTACCATAATTAAACCCTTTTCAACACTCCATCTTTTACTTTCTTCACCCTAACCAATTTCCCAAGGACAAGAAAAACCTTTTTCTCATTCTCTTTTCTCAAGCAAGATTCAAGAAACCAATCATCTTTTCTCCTTCCCTCCTTCGAGCCGATCCAAATCTTCATATTCATGGCATCTTCATCTACTCCCTTTCAAAAATTTCTTCAGCGAAGAAATCCGCAAGAAGTTTGAAACAAGCTTTGCCTCAAGATCCTTCTTGTACGAGAAGCACTTAGACTTCTAAACCGACACCACCGTGATATTACCACCAGAGTTCATGCCCATTATCGATATGCACAAGTGGAGTTCGTTCTACCAACAAAAATGGGAGATCTACGCCATCATTTTGCAAGAATTTTATGCGTATCTTGTGACAAAAGATTCTCTATTCTTGATGATTCGAGGTAAGTCCATGCATTTCGATGAAGGTTATGTTACCTCACTATTTTATTTGAATGATATAGGAGATGAGCACTTTGACTAGCTGAGTCTATGACTGCTGCCTTGTGTGAGCCGGGCACAGTTTGGACAATTCATCGATGGGCCACCGCACGGTGAAGAGGTTGGCGTTGAAGCCAGAGATGCGCAGCTAGAATCACTTCATCAAGGCAAATTTGTTGCCTACATCCCACAATGAGACCATCTCGCAAGAGAGGCTGGTTTTTTTGCACTCCATTGTCAAAGGACGCAAGATCAACATTGGCAAAATCATCATCAATGAGACTTATAAGTGCACAGCAAAAACTAAAGGCAGCTTGTTTTTTCCCTTTGCTTATTTATAACATTTGTGTGTGCCATGATGTGCCTAGACTTGATAAAGAAAAAGGCCAGATTGTTAGGCTCGATTCCCCTTAATCAAATGCTTGCCAAGTGTGGAGAAGGCTAATTTTTAGGTGTATGGATAGGAAGCAAAAAGATAGGAAAATTGACACACGATTTAGAGTGGTTTGACTTTCTAACCAAAGCCTATATCCACTACCTTAGCTTCCTACTAAGGATTGCAACAAATTCACTAAGAATTTCTTCCCCTTTTCTAGCTAATGAGGCAACCATTACAACATAAACTCAAACCCGAATCTAGCATCCAAAACTCACAACCTGCGCTTTAGGAATTCTCTCAAATAAGAGAAAGACTTAGCAAACTAGAAATACCTCTACAAGGTTGATGTTTGCACTCTTAAGCTCTCACCCAAATCCTAATACACTTGAGCATACATTGAAAAATTTAGCTCATAAGTTTTTGTCTATACAAGAATGGACAATTTAGCACTAATACATGATTTTGATCATAATTTTGTTGACTTGTTATTAGTCTTCTATAGATGCTTGGAGATCCCTTTTATACTCCCAATTGAGCTTCTAGCCGTTGGAGACCGTTGGGATTGAATTGGAGCAGTTGAGGACTTTATTTTCTGCAATAATTGTAGTTCTGAAGCTAACCGTATCGGTACGTGGGTAGCCATATCGGTACTGGTTCTTCAAGAACTATCCGTTGGAGTCTGATGTAGTTTCGTGTATCGATACGACTGGGTGCCTATCGGTACCGGTATCAGAATGCCGCTTTACCGTATCGGTATGGGTATCTATTAAGCTGTAGGGAACTAGCCATTGGGGGTTTTTCAAAAAGCCATTGGGCATTTAAGGCTGATCATATTGAAACACTACACAGCGTATCGAAATGCTCTTACTCCGTATCGATACGGGCAAGCCCTATATTAGTACGAGTTTTGGCAGTTTCAAAACTTGTAGTTGAAACCCTTAAGCGTATCGATATGGGGTATACTGTATCGGTACAGTCGTGTTGAAAACATAAGTTTGGCTATTTTTAAACATTTTAAACACTTCCAAAACCTTTTGAAAACTCCTCAAACATATTTTCAAGCTCCTAATAGATTGCAAATGGATCAACCTCCGAGGAAATAGCAGAGAAGGTAATGCCAAGCTATGTTGGCAACGACATGCCAAGCTTTTGTGCCAATACAACATCAGCATGATGATGTCAGGCCTAGCTTGATAAGCTATCACACTGATCAGATAAGACTCTATCTCTTATCCTTGGAGCATTTGAAATTCAAATGAAGAAGCTATCATATTCCCTTCCCTTAGACACCTATATAAACACCAACCGATCAAGCATTTGACAAGAGACGGGGATCGTACGAAAGGAGATCGTGAAGTTCAAAGAGTGATCGAAGTAGGTGTTGGAATGCTCAACGAGTGAAAGCCGGCTGCACCGAGGAAGGGTGGTTCAACCACTTGGTCGAGAGCCCGGATTTGAGGGTTGCATCGAGAGACCCCTCTCACCTATTCTCTTTGGTTCAAGATGTTTTAATTTTATTTTATGATGATGTATTTGAAAAGGTTATGGTTTTGTTGGTTAAATCCCTCACCATGAACTAATTTCATAGTTGGTGAGGGATGTTTGGTTTAAACATTGTTTCATGTCTTAGTTTTCTTTAATGAAAATTTCGTTTTTGCAAATGTTTTTCTATTCGACATACTTCAATTTTTCCTAAGTACTCTGCCAAACGAGAGTTGGCATAGTTGGACTATTGCTTCCCAATATCTTAACAGACTTGGGGTGGCAACGATTAAGTTGTTGAATACTAGGGAGAGAAGCTTCGAGAGAAGTCGTTCAAGTAGATGAACTTACTTCGGAAGTGATATCTACCCCATAGGCGTATAGATTGGTTCTTATTCAACTTGGTTCATTTAAAAACATTCACTATAGAGATATAAAGGTTTTTACATAATTGATCTAGGGCAATGACCATCGAGAGAGGCATTGCTAATGTTGAATCTGCTTGACAAACAATGCCTAGATAGTTTGCCAACAAAGGCTGGCATGAACAACATTAAACTCAAGCATTCCCTGCCAACACTCATCATTCATTAAGAACACCTTCCCTGCCAACGTCTTTACTTCACTTTTATTTCTTTCCTTATTAAAGTATTTCCAAAACAAACTTTTAAAACAAACATCTTTTCTTCCAAGGCAAGTAACAATCAAATTCCAAGACAATCTCTATGGGATCGATACTCAGCTTAACTGTTGTATTACTTGCAGACCGTGTATACTTGCACGCAAAAGACTCTTGGCACTATTTTGCCCCTTTTGCTAGCATTCACTTTACACATCTTCTACAGAGTCTACAATTATGTATTATGAACTTTTAAATTTTATGTATTTACAATGTGATATTTAAAAAAATTTAAATTAAAAAATAAATAAAAATGTGAACTGGGTACCCAAGTAACGGGTACTCGGATAAAGCGAGTCAGGACACTAGCTGACGAAAGAGGTACCCAGATGAACTGAGTACCCTAAACCGAGTACCCGATAATGAACAACCCTAGTACCGATACCTTTTGTATTTTCTTCACTTTGTACTGATACGCTAGCCCGCGTACCGATACCCCTTTCTTGCAATGACTATTTCTATTTTGAGTAGGCACCAATATGAGAGCTCGTGTATTGATACCTAGACTTTTTCATACAACATTTAATGTAGGAAAATTACAGCCCAACGGCTTTATTCAATTTCCCAACAACCCAAATGGCTAGAAATCAATGAGGGGTACAAAAACAAGTCTCCAAAGCTTCTTCAACAACAAGACAAAATTTCTAAAGCATTCTAGCACATATCTAATTTTTTGGAGCTCAACTTGTCAAATTCTTGTAACTCACTTGAGTGATTTTATTGTATTTCATTTTCCATCAAGTTTGGAGTTATAGTGAACTTTGAATGTGGAACTTTCCTTTAGAGGAATTTCATAGTTTGCTTCTTTGTATCTACCTTTAGGAAAAGGAATTACTAGACTTTGGAGGTATAACTCTAGGTGTTTGTGAAAATCCTTGGTGTGGATAGCTAAGGTAGTAGATGTAGACTTTGTTTAGAAGATTGAACCACTCTAACCGTTTGTGCAATTTTTTGTTCTTTTTACATTTTGCTTCTACCAAATTTTTAATTGTCAATTCACCTCCTTTTGGCCATTTCCATTGGTTGATCAACTCAACAATTGGTATCAGAGCTATACTCATTAGAAGACTTCATATCCTTTTAAGTAGATCCAACCGTTCAATCAATCTACAAGTTAAGCCATGGCCTCTACTTTTGACAACTATTTCGTGGGGGGAAACTCAATCAATCTCTAAGACACCTTGTAAAACCCCCTACCCGGTCTGGAATAAAACTAGATCGAAAGTCTCACCAGAAAATAAAACAAATAATAGCGGTATATGTTTCAGACAATCAAGTATAAGTTCCATGTATTTTCTTTTCGTATAACATATTGGAAACAAAGATCAAAACAAGTCATGTAATACCACATATACTTAGTTTCTTAATTCAATTGTAAGCAAAAAGACCAGTTTATAAGTTCTTTTCATAATTTAAATCTTTTTGCTCAAATAAGGATATTCATACAAAAACCTGATTCAAACCAGTCCAATTCATGTTCAATGTATATCAAACTCATAGTGCATATTTCTAACATGCTGAGCTAACTGTATAACAAGTTCCTGTTCATTTTAGCATGTATATCTTGATCCAATTATAATAGTACCTAAAGTGCCATTTATGACATTAATACCCAATTACATGCATAACTTAGTTTTTCATGCATATAATCAATAATCATCGCATAAATATATATCTAACATATTCAATGTATCAAATAGCATGCTCTTACCCAATTTTTCTTGTAATTGTTATGACTAATCTAATAAATGCTAGAAGGGGTCATTTTATGAAATCCAACATTGATCAGCTATGAAACGTCATAGCAATAGTGCAAGCGTACACAGTCGATGCAAGTATAGTTAATAGGTTGATCCTATCGGATATCGATCCCACGAGGAAAGTGGTTTTTTGCCTATTGATGTCAGTGCAAAAGTTTTGTAAGATAAAGGGAAATGTGAGTGTAGTTGTCAGTGCAAAGGAAATGTAAATGTAATTGATTGCAGTGAATGTTGTGAGCGCAATAATGAAATAACAAAATGGAGCCCTAATTAGGTTTGAACTTAAAATTGATAAGAAAATAAAAGGACATGCATTAAAAACCTTTTGTGTTGAGATACATTTTTTAATATAAATTGAAGTATCCTAAAGTAATTAGATGTTTCAAAACTTATATTCGTATAAGAATGTATTTTCTTACAAAAGGATATCTCCATTTGAAATGAAATTCAATTTATGATTAAAGATTTAATTAAATTCAAATTATTGCTCAAAATGCCAAAATACCACGTGGAATTAATAAGGTACTGATAACGGGCGTTTGTGGGGGTGGTAATCCTTCCCCACACGTAACCAACTCCCAAACCCTAATTTTAAAGAAAAGAATCTCTGGTTATTTTTATGGTGTGTGATCTACCAAAATGACCGGTGGCGACTCCAAATTGGTTTTCAAAATTAAATAAAGGATTTAATGTAGAAAACCCAAATTTTCAAGATTTAATAAATTAAAATGAATAAAAACCCGATGTTCAAAAGAATCAATCATCATGCTATTTTTCCACACATTTTGATTTCAAAAACGGTTGCGACAGCTTAGCGACTCCACTGGGACCCTAAAAAAGAGAGTCATGCCTAAAAAATTAGTTTCGCGTGGCATTTTGGCATTCTGAACAATAATTTGAATTTAATTTCTTCTGAGAATTGTTGGATGAGTTTTCAGGGAAAATGGGGGTAGTTTTTTGTGTATGGTATATCTGTCATTCATGCATAAACTCTCAACCTGGGCTTTTCACCCTTAAGTGGGAGAAAAACATTATTCGACGTGATGCTCTCCAGCTCTGAGTTTAGATTTTTGTCTTCTTCTGGCATTACTAACCATGTGCGTCATGGGGCCTATGCCTCTGTTGCAAGGGACCTATGCTACTGAATCGGTGTCTTGATGTCAAAGTAGACAGTAACGACAGTTCAGGAACCCAGAGTCTAGAACAAACTCCACATGATGTTTTAGAAGCCTACCCCGCTAGAGCCAAATAGGGATTTAAAACAGGTGTTGCTGATTTAAGTACTTTTCTCTGGTTATTTTCTCTGTTAATATTAAATGTTTGTTTTGTGTTAATATTTTATTAATTTGTTTTCAATATTAATTCACCGTACTGATACAAGTTTTTTTTTGTTTTGTTTTTGTCTTTCTTATTAAATTGCATCATGCTGCATTATTTGACATCAGTTCAGGAGTTAGTTCAAGCAAGAAGTGTTCAATATGGCAGAAGGGTCCAAGAAATTAGGAGAAGATAATATTGCAGTTTGGGCATGGTCAGAACAGATCCAACACGAGAAAGGGGACAATCTATGCAAAGATGATGTGTCAGTAATGAAAAACAAGGTAAGGATAAACACCAATCAGAATGCTTGTTTGCCAGAAGTTAGGGAAATATGGGAGCATTGGGATAAGGAAATGAAAGAGTCATTTTAGAGAGAGTTCGAGGATATCACCTTGTTGGTATACACTCCGATAGATCAGGGTCTTCTCAGAGCAAATTCTGGAATCCATCTTATAATTTCTTTACCTTTGGACAAGTAGATTTGACACCGACACTTGAAGAGTATGAGGCATTACTACATTGCCCCAAGGTTAAGAGCGACATGGTTTATACAAGGCCAAGCAATAATTCAGGATTTATAAAGAAATTAGGAATGATCACCTGGAAAACTAAAGAATAGTTGGAAAAGAAAATAGCCAATAGTGACAGCACTGATCAGAACAAGGACAAACAACGTCTGAATTGGAGGGTTTTGAAAGAGATAATTCTAACAGGAGATGAGTCTGGAAGGGTACGAAGTTTATACGCTTTGTGCATATATGGGTTATTATTGTTCCCCTGAACTCCTGAACACATAGATCCATCTACAGTTGGACTGTTTGAAAGGCTAGCGAAGGGGGTGAATCCAGTGCTAGCTATCCTGACTGAAACATACAGATCATTGACTGCATGCAAGAAATCTAGAGAAGGGAAATTTTGGGGTTGCGCGCAACTACTTGAGATATGGTTTCAAGGAAACATATAGGATACACCATACAGAGCGCTCAGGTATCTCACCACTTATTCACCAATAGAAGAATATTTGGCTAGTTGCCCAATAGAGAAAAATAGCAAAGAACAATGGAAAGAGAACTTTAAGGAAATGAAGGATGTTGATGTCATTTGGAAAGCACCGTGGTTGGGAAAGGAAATGTCTTTCTTATATCAATATGGAGATAGGGATTGGGTCCCACTACCTGGAATTTAGGGAGGGACCGCTTATTGCCTTTATTGGTGTCAAGGCAATTTGCTTCGAGGCAGTTCATCCCAGCCACTGCAGGTATGGCCCGTTTTGAATATCCGCACAAAACCAATGACTACAAAGTGAAGGTAACTCAAACTACAAGGTCATGGCAAGAACCAAGAAGAGTACAACCATATTAGGGGTTCGAGGTAATGCCAAGGTACGAAGAATGGAGGGTTCAAAGGATAAATGATAATTTTCCTCGAAAGGGACAGAAATATATAGGATCATCTACTTCATTTGATAAGAGTGCACCATCGACACTAGAAAAATTACGACATGACCGTGAGCTGGATTTAAAGAAATATGAGAAGGAAATCAGTGATCTCAATAACGAGTATACAATGATGAAATTACGGGTAAATGTTCAAGAAGGTAAAAAAAGAGTTGTTAGAAGAGAACAAGAAGGTTAATCAAGCTTTGAAAGATTTGCAAGAGATTCACGATAGATATAAAGCAAAACAAAAGGGTGGGATAAGCAAAACAATCAAAGACTTATCAAAACAATTGGATGATATGACCAAGGAGAAGAGCGACTATAAGAAGATATTTGAAAGGAAGTCTAAGGAGCTGAAGGAATCCAACAGCAAATTAAAGAAGAAGATAGAAGAGGAACGAGCACGAAATTTTGAATTAATGACCCAAGTATCACAATTAGAGTATATGATCACAAAATACCATAACGAGGACAAGATCAAGATGGAGCAAGAAAATGAGGGAGCACAAAAGAAGATATCAGAGTTGGAGAATGCAGTGCAAGGCTTGAAGAAGAAGCTTGCAGCCTAGAGGGAGCACTATACCAAGAAATAATAGCGTGGAAGGATAAATACGAAGTGGCACAAAGCACCGTCCGCTGCCAAAATGATGAGCTGGTGAATTTCAAGAGACATGTCCGGGGTGTTGCTTCATATGTGTAGATATTGTCGAGACAGTCAACGAGTCTGCTGGAGCAAGATGATGTCGAGTTGGAGCATGAAGAAGTTATTACCCGTCTACTTCACAAATTAATCAATTTAGGAGTTAGAGCTAGTAGTTTTTTGTAAAAGAAATTATCTTTTCTTGTATTTGAACCTTTCAATTAATGAATGTTTCTAAAAACTAGTTACTGGATCTGATGTCTTTTGCATTCATGTATTCATGCATCCATTCATTTAAATATGGCATTACATTTTGCAAATTTTTAATACAAATAGGTTCTGTGACAGTTTGATTTACAATTGCAACCATTCTGTATTCGTATGAAACTTGTCTACGCTCAAAGTCAATGGCTGTAGATGACAGGCTTACAAGTTTGGAAAACGATCGCACGGAAACGCAAAACTATTTCAACAGGATTGAACAATCTATGATGGACCAGTTCACTCAGGCACAGAGAGAGAATCAATCAGCTCACTGCTCTGTTAGGGTCAAAAGAGTCCAAGAAAGCTAAAATGCATGAGGTTTCTTCTAATGACGAGAATGATCATGTTGAAACGACATCTCACATCAAGGTACAGCTAGAGAGAGCTCCTCCGGTGAAGAAGGTCCAAATTAATCTGACAATAGCTACACCTGGTCAACCAATACACGTCGGGGCTAATTTTGGAAACGGAGAGGAAGTTCCTGACCTAAACACTCTGAATGAGATAGAAAAGATCTGTACAGAGATTGAAATGAAGTACGAGGAATGTTGCAAAGCTTTAGAGGATCGCTTGTTTAAGATGCAACGAGTAAATGAGACAGGACCATGTGCAGTGAAATGAGCTTAGTATTTGATTTGATTATTCCTCTAAAGTTCAAGGTGCCTGATTTCGAGAAGTACGATGGGACCACTTGTCCAAGGGCTCATCTTACAATGTACTATAGAAAATGGCTACGTATTTGAAGGATAAGAAGTTGCTGATACATTATTTTCAAGACAGTTTGACCAGTTCAGTAGCGCGATGGTATACACAGTTGAGTTGCGCAAATATTCGGTTATGGAAGGATCTTTTTGGGGCCTTTGTTGAGCACTATAAACATGTGACATAGATGGTCCCTAATCGAGTTATGCTGTCAAGCATGGAATATAAGAGTAATGAGATGCTCCAACAGTATGCTCAGATATGGAAGGACATTGTAGTGCAAGTGCAGCCTCCGTTGTTGGAGAGTGAGGTTACTCACATGTTTGTACAGACGTTAAGAGGAACATTGTTTGATAGATTGATCAATAATGCTACTCATAATTTTGTTGATATAGTGATGATGGGAGAGCTAATTGAAGCATCTATTAAAAGTGGCAGGATTGAGAATAGGGAGAGATTCCGTAGGAACTTCAAAAGAAAAGATAACGAGGTAAACAACACTAGTGCATATGAGACCCCAAAGAATGTAACTATTACTTTGTCCGGTTTTGCGTCAGGAGGTTCCCAAAACTCAAATAAGAAAGATTTTCATAGCCTCATGAATGACATGATCAACTTTACACTGATACCAATGATATATGCTGAGTTATACCCATAGTTATATGAAGCTGATCTGGTGAGGCCATATCATTTAACCCCTATGCAGTCTCATTATCCTCCATGGTACAAACTTGATCCCCATTATGAATTCCATGCCAGAATATTGGGGCATACAATCGAGACTTGTACGGCATTCAAAAAGGTGGTTCAGAATCTGATCAACAATGGGATTTTGAAATTTAATGAGCCTAGTGTTGCAGTGAATCCATTGCCAAATCACGGTGGGCGAGGGGTGAATGTTATCGAAGAAGGGGATGAAGCAAAAAGATTGAAAACAGATGTATCATAAATTAGATCTTCATTAAAATGGGTATTTGAACAGTTATACAATACCGATATAATTGAAATAGGCATGAGAATGGAGAAAGAAGTGTAGTCTGATGTGTATTGTGAATATCATCAAGAACACGATCATGAAATTCAACACTGCACAGAGTTTAGAAGTCTGATACAAAAGATGATGGACAGCAAGGAAATAGAGTTCTTTAATAAGGCCGGGGAGAGGAAAGAAGTGGATGTATGTGCCTTCGACTCTTCTGGAGTCAAATACAGAATCTATAAGCCCTTGGTTGTTTTTGTCAGGCCCAAGGCCAGAAGCCCATCGGGTGTAAAACCAGCAGTGACTCCCAAGATTGTAATAACACCTCATGCGTCGTTTGCTTTCAAAAGTACTCATAAAGTTCTGTGGAACTAAGCGGCCAATATAGCTATATCGGAGGAAGGCAAGACATCAAAGGAAGTAAAATCACCAATAGAGACAAATTCAGAACCAAAAGTGAAGAAGGAATAGCAATTCGGTGCAGAAGTAATAAATGATGTGGGCCACTTTACTCGTAATGGTAGATGCTATTCTCCTGAGACATTAAAG
The DNA here is from genome assembly GCA_019671005.1 of Hibiscus mutabilis. Taxonomy (NCBI): domain Eukaryota; kingdom Viridiplantae; phylum Streptophyta; class Magnoliopsida; order Malvales; family Malvaceae; genus Hibiscus; species Hibiscus mutabilis. The sequence continues at coordinate 30,008,719 of CM033711.1, read as the reverse complement.
GAAGTAGAGAATGTAAAAGGGAAGGCTATGGTAGCCTCTAAGAAAATTTTTGGGGAAGAACCTGCCCCCAAAATAAATGAGCCAATAACTAAAGAACAAGCTCAAGAGTTTTTAAAATTTCTAAAGCATAGTGAATACAGCATTGTCGAGCAGTTAAAGAAACAACAAGCTCAGATTTCTATCTTGGAGATGTTGTTAAGTTCTGAAGGGCACCGTAATGCCTTAATGAAGGTGCTCAATCAAACGTTTGTGCCAAATGACTTATCCGTGCACAAGCTAGACAGGATAGTAAATCATATAACTGCTGACAATTACATAACATTCACTGATGATGAAATACCCTATGGAGGGATGGGATCCATGAAAGCCTTAAACATCACCACACATTGCAAGGGCTATGTCCTACCAGGGGTATTAATTGACAACGGGTCGGCACTGAATGTCCTGTCGATGGTCACCCTGCAAAGGCTACCAGTCGATGATTCACATATGAAGACATAAGAACACTATGAGAGCTTTCGACGGTACAACAAGGGATGTTCTCGGAAAGATAGAGGTGCCGCTACTCATTAGGCTCACAGTTATAACATAGAGTTCGTGGTAATGGACATCAAGCTGATATACAATTGTTTGCTTGGAAGGCCATGGATCCATTCTACAGGGGCAGTACCATATTCCTTACATCAAAAGCTTAAATTTGTGATAGAAGGAAAGTTAGTCAGTGTGGGAGCTGAGGAAGACAATATTGCTGCAGTGTCTACTAACGTGACGTATATTGAGATAGATGAGAATGCCATGGAATGCTCGTTTAGAGCTTTGGAGTTCATTAACACAACATTCATAGCTGAAGAGAAGCCAATACTATAACCCAAATTGTCAAATTGTACTAAGATGACAGTCCGAGAGACGCTTGGAAGGAGAGCAAGAACTGGAAAGGGACTTGGCAAGCGACTTCAGGGATGTTTGCGGCCTAAGCCTGTGATAATGAAGAAAGATCGATTTGGTCTTAGATTTAAGCCCAACCTTAAACAAAGTCAAAAAGATTTGAAGAAAAGAGAAAAACAAAGGAAAACCCGACTCTTGGGAGGAGAAACATTCTGTGAGCCAATAACCTTCCTGAACTTAACCAATATTTTTAAATCTCAAGGGTTTGAAAATATGGAAGAACAACTCGAAGAGGTCAATCGGGAAACTGCTAGGCTGCATGAGGAAGAAATCTTTCGCAACGAATTGGAGGGGCTCTTTGTTGGAGGAATCTTCGAAGGGGCTCAGTCTGGTAGATATCTGGAGAAGATTCATTCATGCTTCCCTAGCGAGGTGCTCAGCAATTGGACAGTTGAAGATCTCTCTCTAGCATCTAGGTTCAAAATAGAGTAAATACCATGAACCACCTTATACTTTTGGTCGCGGGTATAAGGGATTATCTGTAAAAGGGCCATCATATCAATTCATTTTAATAATGATGCTTTCAAGCTGATTCACAAATGGCAAACATGTTTCTTATTTTTCGCATCCTTTCCAAATGTATATTATTATTTTATTTGCAGGTCTTCAATTATTAATTACATGAATGATCTTGAACCTAATCCTAGGGTAGATCCTGAGTGACCAGTGTGTCTAATATAAGTCAATGAGGTCAAAGATGAAACAGAATGTGAAATCTCGGAAGAATTACTAAGGTTGGTGGAAAAAGAAGACAAGAAGATCTTACCTCACAAATAAGAGATATAAATTCTGAATCTCGAAATAGATGAAGTCAAAAGAGATGTGAAGATAGGGACTGCTTTCTCGCTAAAAACCAAGCAAGAACTGATTGACTTGTTGCGAGAATTCAAAGATGTCTTCGCCTGGTCATATCAAGACATGCTAGGATTGGATACTGATATAGTGGTACATAAACTACCTATAATGCTAGAATGAAAACCGGTTCAACAGAAGATTAGAAGATTGAGGCCAGAGATGGTATTAAAAATCAAAGAGGAAGTACACAAACAGATTGATGCTGGTTTTCTTAAAGTAGCTCAATATCCAGAATGGGTGGCCAACATAGTCCTAGTACCGAAAAAGGATGGAAAGGTACGCATGTGCGTAGACTACAAAGACTTGAACAGAGCCAGCCCGAAGGATAACTTTCTTTTGCCTCATATAGATGTCCTGGTTGACAACACGTCAGGACATTCATGGTTCTCCTTCATGGATGGATTTTCATGATACAATCAAATAAAGATAAACCCTGAGGATATGGAAAAGACAACATTTATAACTTTATGGGGCACATATTGTTATAAGGTGATGCCTTTCGGACTAAAGAATGCTGGGGCAACATACCAGCGAGCCATGGTGACTCTTTTCCACGACATGATGCACAAAGAAATTGAGGTATATGTGGATGATATGATAGCCAAGTCCCATACTGAAGAGGAGCATATCCATAATTTAGAAAAGTTATTCTTAAGATTGAAGAAGTATCAGTTGAAACTCAATCCGAATAAGTGTACTTTTAGAGTCACATCAGGAAAACTCTTGGGTTTTGTTGTCAACAGAAGAGGGACTAAAATTGATCAAGACAAGGTAAAGGCAATTCAGAACTTACCGTCACCAAGAAGACACAAAGAAGTCCGAGGATTCCTGGGGAGGTTGAATTATATTTCCCGATTCATTTCACAGTTGACTGATAAATGTGACCTAATTTTTAGGTTGCTTAAAAAGAACGATCCAGGGGTATGGGATGAGGAATGTCAAAAGATGCTTGATAGAATTAAGAAATTCTTGACAAATGCTCCAATACTGGTAGCACCGGTTCGACAAAGACCACTCATCCTTATTTGACGGTCTATGAAAACTCAATGGGGTGTGTACTGGGACAGCATGATGACACAAGAAGAAAAGAAAAAGCTATCTATTATTTAAGCAAAAAGTTTACAGAATACGAAGTTCGGTACTCACCAATTCAAAAGTTATGTTGCGCCTTGGTTTGGGTAACTCGCAGATTAAGACAGTACTTGTTATATCATACAACCTAGTTAATATCTCGGCTCGACCCATTGAAATTTTTGATGGAAGAACTAGCATTGACTGGGAGATTGGCTCGTTGGAAAATGTTGTTGTCAGAATTTGACATAGTATATGTAAGCCAAAAAGCTATAAAATTAAGTGATATAGCTTATTTCTTGGCTAGTCGTGTTTCTGAGGATTACGAGCCTTTGAATTTTGATTTCCTAGATGAAAACGTGATGAGTATCTCTACGGAGGAAGATAGAACCCTAGAGAATGAGATTTGGAAGTTATATTTTGATGGAGATGTTAATGCTCTAGGATGTGGAATTGGGGCAGTGCTAATTTCCCCGTGTAACGTGGCAGAATATGATGACAATGGATAGAGAATTTGAAAGAATAATAGAGAATTTGAAAGTATATGGAGATTCTGCGCTAGTCATTTACCTACTCCGTAGAGAATGGGAGACAAAGGATTCCAAGTTGATTGAATACCGAAAGTTGATCCTCGAGATAATAAAAGAATTCAAAGAAATCACTTTCACATATATCCCCAGAGAAGATAACCAAATGGCGGATGCCCTAGCTACACTGGCTTCGGTATTTTTTTCCAACAAGCCTGAGGATATGATGAAAATTCAAATGCAAAGTTATGACACCTATGCTCATTGTAACAGTATAGAAGAAGAATCAGATGGAAATCCTTGGTATTTCGATATCTTGTAGTACATCAAACACCAAACTTACCCCAAAGGGGCAAAGATCAAATTCTCTTAAGGTGCGCCAATGCTAGGGAAGCCAAAGAAATTTTAAAAGAAGTGCACGATGGAATTTGCAGGACGCATGCTAATGGCTTTGCAATGGCCAGGAAAATAATGAGATATGACTACTATTAGACAACTATGAAGGGTGATTGCATTGAATATGCTAAGAAGTGTCACAAATGCCATATATAAGCTGACAGAATAAATGCTTCGCCAGTACCTTTACACACAATGAACTCACCATGGCCGTTTGCAGACTGGGGCATGGATTTTATTGGGAAAATTCACCCAAAAACTTCTAATGGACATCGTTTCATCCACGTGGTTATCGATTATTTTACCAAATGGGTAGAAGTAGCTTCATATGCCAATATCACTAGATCTACTATTTGTAAATTCTTGAAGAAATAGATCATTTGTCGATATGGATTATCAGAAAGAATTATTACTGATAATGCCACCAACTTCAACAACAAGGTAATAGCAGAGGCATGTGAGCAATTCAAAATCACTCACCACAACTCTGTGGCCTATCGCCCTAAGATGAATGGGGCAGTGGAGGCAGCAAATAAGAACATCAAGAAGATCATATCAAAGATGACAGATACTTACAAGGATTGGCATGAGAAGCTTCCATTTGTTTTGTTTGCATACCAAACTTCAGTACGAACCTCTACTGGGGCAACACCTTATTCCTTAGTCTATGGGACAGAAGCAGTACTCCCAATAGAGGTTGAAATCCCGTCTCTTCAGGTGTTGACTGAGGTAAAGCTAGACGATGTAGAATGGGTGCAGGCTTGATTTGACCAATTGAACCTTATTGAGGAAAAAAAGGCTAAAAGCTATCTGTCATAGCCAAATGTACCATAAAAGAATGGTGCGAGCCTATGATAAGAAAGTTTGGCCCAGAGAATTTCGAGAGGGTGATCTAGTGCTGAAAAAGATCTTGCCAATACATCGAGATTTTTGTGGGAAATGGATGCCTAATTGGGAGGGGCCAATGTTGTTAAAAAGGCTTTTTCCGGAGGAGCGCTGATCTTAATTGAAATGGATGGTGAAGAGTTGTACAAGCCAGTGAACTCAGATTCAATTAAGAAATATTATGCCTGAAAATTTTAAAAAGAGATAGAAAAAAGAATTAAAGAAAAGAAAAAGCAGAGTGAAAACCCAAAAAGGGAGCTTCGCAAAATGAAATATCTATGGTGAAAACCCAAAATGTCGCCTTAGGTAAAAAAAGAGGGAAAAGAAAATAAAAGAAAATGGGGGTTCAAGATGAAAACCCGCAAAGGGCATCTTGAAACCAAAGGAGGATATGGGTTGAAAACCCGTAAAGGGTGACTCAGAAGCGTTCAATATAGGCATCCGGCAATAAGAACTCGGACACCTAGTATTTTGGAAGATATTTCACATCTGTATACATCTTGACAATGTTCGAAGTCTGTTGGACAAGGGTTCAAGCTCAAGATTACATCTGGTCATGGGCTGGCTGTATCCTTCATGCTATGGATGCCCGAAAATCTGGCTTTGTTTCTTGAATTTGTTGTTTCAATTTTCCATGACTTTTTTTCAAAACTCAATTGTATTCTTTTATATATAAGCTTCAATAAAATTCATGAATTCTCTTCTGAGTTTTTTTTAATTCCAAAGCATCATGAAATGGCTGATATAATGAATGAAAATAGATAATTTCTTGGTATTGCTATATTTTGAAGGATGCAGGTAAAACTTTAGCACTTTGAGATATTGGAGAAGAGAGTATAAAGTGAAGATGATGTTGAATCCCATACTAGCAAAAGTATGGGAATAGAAGGGTGACAGTGTCTCCATACACGGGATCATTGTTGTTTGACAACTTCCTCAGATTGAGTGAGAATGTTCACAGTTTTTTGTTTTCTGTTAAGAAAGAAAAAGAAAAAAGAAAAAGAAAGAAAAAAAAGAAAAAGAAAAAGGAAAAAGAAAAAAGAAAAGAAAAAGAAAAAACCAAAGTGAAAACTCGAAAGGGAACTTTGAGAAAAGCAAACTAAATTCAAAACCCGAGAGGGCGCTTTAGAGCAAAAGGCCAGAAACGCATGAATGAGGTTCTGAAAGTTGACCCTGAATGTGAGATGAAGTGGCAAGACTGAGAGCTAATGAAGGAGCATAGCAAAGAAGAATTAAATTGGTTCCCCAAAGAGCGGAAGTTGTTTAACTGATCTCAATGAAACATGGTTCATGAATCATGTAGAAATTAGGATCATATTAACCATCATTCAAATGTTTTAGCTTGTTTTGACAAGAAAGTTAAGAAGGAAAGAAGAACTCCAAATGAGAAGAGTTTATCCTCAACAAATAAGAACTTCTAATGAGAATAGTTCATCCAGCAAAGAAGAACTCTTAATGAGAAGAGTTCGTCCAGCAAAGAAGAACTCCTAATGAGAAGAGTTCGCCCAGCAAAGAAGAGCTCATAATGAGAAGAGTTTGCCCAGCAAAGATAGAGCTCTTAATGAAAAGAGTTCGCTTGGCAAAGTCAGAATTCCTAATGAGAAAAGTTCGTTGAAGAATCCCTGGATAAGGAAGTTCACAATGAGAAGAACTTGCTTGTTCAATATCTTTACAGAAAGGGGTTGGCAAAAGAGAAAAGATTGAGGAATTTCATAATCAGAAGAACTGCCTCAAGCTTCGTGGTCAGATGGTTCAGACAAAATTCGTGTCTTTTCAGTATTTGCCCTATTCCTATTCCACAACAATGAACAAAGAGGGGCAGTTGTAATACCTTAATTTTGTCCGGTTGTGTAAATGTATATATAGTTACTATAAATAAAATCAAAATAATATAAATCATAATAGGTAGATAAATAAGTAAGCAATAAAAATAAATGATAATTCATTAGAATCCAAATAATGTCCATTATACAATATATTTGAGTTCATTATATAAACAAAATCCAAAAAACCCAACTACAAATCATAAGGTCCAATACAAAACTCTTTCCTGCCCAAACCATATATTGATATGCCTCAAGAAACACAAATGGCCCAATTGTGTTTTTAAAGCCCGCCAAATTGGTATCTGAATTGCCACGTGGCACACCCTTATTGGCTTATTTATCTTTCATGTGGATAACAATCTCGCTGATGTCATCTTCACTGCCTGCTATAAATAGAGGAGAGAGAATTAGTGCGCGGCATTAAGGAGGTAATAATTAGGGCATTAATTACGCATAAAAGAAGAAAGAGAAAAGAAGTCAGAGAGCTTTACCGAAAAGTCAAAGCAGTCATCGAAGATCGCCGCCAGAGTACACTTATCACCGTTGAAAGGTATATTCCGACTTCCTATTCATATTTTCCTACAAAAAGCACATAAACATCAGATTTTTACTCATAATAATACTAAAAGCAAAAGCCACAAACAAGTTAAAACCTAGATGTAAGCAAAAACAGTAACCTAAGTATATTTAAATCTAGAATCTATGCTTAAATTGAAAATAAGAGCATATTTAAATATAAAAGGGATTTGAAGTGCTTAGCTTAATTTTTGAGTGCTCGGAAGAATCATCGAGGTAGATCTGGTCATCGGATTGTGGAGAGGTTGTACCGGAGTTGAAAATGAGCGATACCGGGGCTTGGTTAGGTAGATTTATGTAGGGAAGATGGGAGTTTCTGCTGAATTGGGTGTTAAAATAGGGTTTAGGTTGAAAATAAGCTTTTTGGTAGATTCTAGGGTTTGGCGATGGCCAAAAATCGCCCCGACAGCGGAGCACGGCGGACGGAGAGAGGTTAGGGATGACCGGAGTTGGGGTACGATGGTCGGTGTTTATTTATGGCGGCCGACGAATAGCTGTGAGTGGCCGGTGAGGGATGAGTTTGGATTTGACGGTGGTTCGTGCGGTGTTTTAATGCCGGAGTTCATAGTGTTCATCCAATTTTGGATGAATACGTATGAACATTCAAGAAATGTGGGATTTTGATCTGTTTAGGGGATAGTTTCTGGGTTTTGGGGTGTTTAGGCTGAAAGGTTTTGAAGGCGTTATAAAGGATGAAAATCCAAAGAATAGAGAAAAAAATGAAGGGCTGATGATGTCTTTATATAAACCGAGGGTCGGGCCTCTAGGCCAGCGAATCCCCACAGCGGCTCGCGCCCTTCTTTCGCAGGCCTTGTACCGCGGCCCTTCAGTTTTATTTCTTTTCAATTTGGTCATCAAAGGCTTATGATTTGGCACCTTTTCTTTAATAACAGTTCAATTTGGTCCCTAATGCTTTGTAATTTGGCTCTCCAATTTATAATTCTGTTCAATTTAACCCAAATTCCTTTTGTTAATTCATTTAATTTGTTTAAATTACTATGCTTTGTTTAATTAAATGTGTGCATGTTTTAAAATTAGCATGTAGAATATTTGTTTAGGAGATTAATTCACTTAGTGTAATTAATTAGAGCCTTTTAAGTGTGGGTTCTTTAATTAAATTTAATTTGATAGGAGATGTCATTGTAGAAAATAAATGAATATTAAATAGAAACTTTAATGTCCGAAGTTGATTAGTGTCGCATTGCAATGTGATGTTAATCAAGGGGATATTTTAGTAAAAGATTCAATATTTCATTTGAACATTGAAAATGGAAGTCACACATATAGTTAGTTTAATAAAATTGGAATTAGGATTAAACAATTAGTGACATTAATAATAGGAAAATTATTAATTTGGGGCCTAATATGGGTAGTGCCTAATTCTTTGGGTGTTATCACATAAACCCAAAATTTGATGATATTCATAGATTTTAATTAATTGTAGCCCTAATTAGGTTTGAACTTAAAATTGACAAGAAAATAAAAGGACATGCATTAAAAACCTTTTATTTTGAGATACATTTTTGAATATAAATTGAAGTATCCTAAAGTAACTGGATGTTTCAAAACTTATATTCGTATAAGAATATTTTTCTTACAAAAGGATATCTCCATTTGAAACGAAATTCAATTTATTATTAAAGATTTAATTAAATTCAAATTATTGCTCAAAATGCCACGTGTGATTAATAAGGTACAGATAACGGGCGTTTGTGGGGGTGCTAATCCTTCCTCACACGTAACCAACTCTCAAATCCTAATTTAAAAAAAAGAATCTCTGGTTATTTTTATGGTGTCTGGTCTACCAAAATGACCGGTAGCGACTCCAAATTGGTTTACAAAATTAAATAAAGGATTTAATGTGGAAAACCCAAATTTTCAAGATTTAATAAATTAAAATGAATAAAAATCCAATTTTTGAAAGAATCAATCGTCAGGCTATTTTTCCACACATTTTGATTTCAAAAACAATTGCGACACTAGCTACCAATTAGGTGATTCTAATATTAACCTAAATTAATTAACCCTAAAAGGTTAGAAAACCCTAACAAATTATGAGTTATCTTATAACATGATGATTGATTCAATCAATTTTAAACTAGTGTTCCAATAAGCCAAGAACACTATTTAGAACGAATCAAATTAATTAATCATGTTTTTAAAATGTCAATCTAGACTTGCGATTAATTTTACCCAAATGTGATTAAGAAATGTTCAATTAATTTAACGAATTTAATATTTATCTCATTGAGTCAAGGATAAATTTAAATTCACTAAGTTAATTCGAACCTAAATTTAACTAAGGCTCTAAAGAATCTATTCCTAGAAATAACTTAATTAATTTATAAATCATGCCCCTATAAGACGAGCACGCGATTTAAATTAGGTGAATTAATTCTACCTTAATTCAATATAAAGCCTAGCCTAAAGTCTAAAGCCCTAAGACAAAGCAAGGCCCAATCTACCTAAGCTAAACAACCTAAGCCCAAAACATACAAATATATATTGTACATTCTATACTAAAGAAAGCAAAATATATATATATACCACTATATTGTATATATATTAGAAAGAAACTATAATTTATGTACATTACAAAAAAAAAACTTGTTTAATATGTATTATATATAAAAAATAACTCATGTTATACTAAAAAAACTACATATTATATAAAAAAACTATATATTATATAAAAAACTATATATTAGATTTTATAAAGGCAACTAAATGTTATGTAGCATATATATAAAAAACTATGTATTACTACACATTACGTCCACAAATTACCTACTATAACATGCATATTAAACATAACAGATTCATACATATCAAACCATATAAACATATATCAATAAGAAATTAAAAGCATACACACAAAAAATGGGACTGAAATGCAAAAGAAGCAAAATTTATGGCAGAAATTAAAGAATGTATAATAAAAAGGGTGATATGGCAAGAAAGTTGAAAAATCTAGGGACTAGGACTGTGATTAAAAAGGCGAAATGACTTAATGATTGCAATTATCCCACGCGGAGGGACCTATATGGGGATTTACCTATGCAAAAGGACCGTGAGAGCTATTAAACCAGGGCGGATGGATTTATGAGGCTAATAAACCATTTATTTTTTAAAGCAAGTATAAAAGCCAACATTTTTAGCCAAAAACGAAAAAAATAAATAAAAATTTAGATAACCCTTTCTTAAATCCTCTAAAATGCTCCTCTCCTTTACCCCAATTCGGATGAACGTCGCCATTCTCCGATGGTCGAACCTAGAAACCGACCAACTCCCGTTGTGTCAACCGCCATTCAACGACGGCCGACGAACCCAAAACAAGCCCAAAACGCCTCTTTTCTCTTCCTAAAACCCAATCAACATAGATCTAAACCTAGATCTTTCAAAAAAAAAAGCTTGAAATCGCCCTTGTTTTGAAAACAAATACCAAAAATCCATCCCTTTTTTAAAAAAACTGAGACTCCATTCCGCTTATCTCTCTCCGATTCACCATGCACAGTCCCAAAATAACCAGTAGGTTTGTCATCAGTACGAGAAAGAAACAGACGAGCGGGGAGACCAACTGACGCGAGGGTAAACCCTAACTCTACACTTTTCCCTTTTTCCTTTTTGTTTGTACGTGCTCATTTTGATGATGATGATAATGCAAAATAAAGAAAATGGAGGTTACCTCCAAGATATGAGGTTTTTGCTTTCTTTTTCTCTATTCTCAAGTTTTCCTAATGGTTTACAAGTGTTTTGGCTTATTTCTTATATCTCGATATTACATATGTGTTAAAAAATGACAAATAAAACCTAAAATTTACATTGACCGCCTCTTCTTTTTTCTGATATTTTTGATTGACTTCCTGATTTTTCTCTGATCTGTTGATATTGTGTTTCTCTTGCATGTGAGCCGTGACGATCGGCTAGAGAAGAAAGGAGGTCAGATGACGGACGGCGGAGCTCTGGCGCCGTACTTTTTCTCCCATTGACTATCGTGGCCATTCAAGAAAGAGAGGGGACCAAAGTGAGAATATGCTTTGAGAGCAAGGATTACTAGGGGGCCGTTGGATCTGCCATCATATAGATGGAATCAGAAGATCAACCGTCGCGCGTGAGGCCAAACGGAGAATGAAGCGGTAGACGCGCGCGAGTGTGAAGTTGAGGGGTCTTGTGTGAACTTCACGCGCGCGGGGATATCCGAGAGGTCGTGCGTGTGGAGTCTCTAGAACGTTCTCTCGCATGGATCTCGGTCGTTCGATCACAATCTTAGATCTGACGGTCTAGGATTGGTTGCGCAAAGATAAAGGGATAATTAGGTTTTTTTGTTGGTTATCAAATTAGGGCTAAGTGTATTTAGGGTCCTATTTGGCCGAAATGTATATATATTATATTTGGGGGGTTTAAAGTTGTAAATGGACTGATAAATATATAAGAACTTGGGCCTTTATTTTTTTATATTAGGCTTTACTTATTCAATCTTTTAGTTTTTTGAGTTTAGTTTAATAATAATAATAGTAATAGTAATAATACTAATGACATTAATAACTATAACAATAATAGTAGGAATATAACCATAATACAATAATACTACTACTACCATAATACCATAATAATAAGAATAAGATATACTAATGATACTAATAATGATTAATAAATATAGTGATAATATTAAAGGGTTATTTTTTTAAGTAGCATTATATCATTACAATAAGCAAATACTACTAATCTTTTTTTTTTCTTTTAGTTTTAATCATACTATGAAGGTAAACAAAACCCTTTATGTGAAAATATAAAAATAGATTAATATCTTGGATAAAATTAGTGATTACATAGGTACAATGGAGGTTCAGCTTCGGATATAAATGGTCAACTCCCATCCCCATATACTTAAAAAATCTTAGAAAGCATTTCATCTTTGTTTACTGTAATTTAATTTTGTAGTGGTCCACTCCCATATACTTTTTTTACTGTAATGTGACCACGACTGTAGTTTTCCCTAATATATACGGGTCCATTTCATATGTAAAGACAAAAATATGGCTTCTTTCGGTAAAAAGTAAAGTAAACACGTTTTTAAATAAATTTCAAACCCAATAAAAAGGAAACAACAGTAACAATCATTCTACAATACCTTTTAAGATTGGACATTATTACTGTTTTAAAATATTAAAGAAATTTAAAATATTAAAGAAATACACAAAAAAGAGTAGAAACTATTAACGCACTTCCCTTTGATTCTTAGCTTCTAAATCATTTCGCATCTCCAGAATATATCTTAATCTTTTCGATTAAACCTTAGTTGTCGACAAATTTTTGGGTGCGTTTTCACCAGAGAAAAAGAACCCTAAAAATATGATTCCCTTTGATTTTGTTTACTAAATAATATGAATCTCAATTTCGTTGATTTTGTTTACTTTACTTGATGTCGTTTCACCTCTCTATTTTACACGTATAAGTTTAATTGGATAATAAAAAAATGACCTGGAAATTTGAGAAACTATAAAATAAGCCATGTCAGTGAATCCATTACGTATTTAACGGAGGGGACCAAAACAGAAAAAGTATGTAACGGGAGGGATGATTTTGATGAAAAATGTAGTTAGGTGATCAAAATAAGAAAATAGTGATAGTTGGGTGACTACCTGTGTTTAGTTTTCCCATTTTTATTATACTTTCCATGACTACATGTGTGCGAAAGTAATATATATATATATATATATATATATATATATATATATATATATATATATATATATATATATATATAAAAAAGCTTAAGGGTGCAAATAGCCCTTGAACTTTTGAAAAAATTAATTATCCTCTAATTTTTTTGCACTTAATTAAGCTTTTGAACTAATAAATTGAATCAATTAAATCTTTTGACCAACATTGACCATTCAATTTTGATAATTTTTTATTTATATATTACTATTACATGATATACTACAATTCTATCGTGTGATATTTACAGATTATTTCAAAAAGTAATTTTTATAAATTATAATTTTTTTAGTATTTTAAAGATTTTTTATAAAAAAAATCCATTATATTTCTTTGAGATGTAATCAACATAGGTTGTCTTAGTAGTTATGATTTAATTTCATTATTTTAAAACTAACGGACTGAAGAAGCAATTGAACAAACAAATTTAGGGGATATGACATAAAATTTAAGTTTACAAAAAGTTTAATTAATTCAAATTATTAGTTTGAAGGCTTAATTGGATAAAAAATTCAGAAAATTATTTTTTCTAAAAGTTTAAAGACTTCTTACATTTATACATCTATATATTATATACCGTAGATTGTCTTAGTAGTTATGATTTAATTTCATTTATTTTAAAACTAACGGACCGGAGAATCAATTGAAAAACAAGTTTTGGGGATATGGCATAAAATTTACGTAAAGAGTTGATTTTTACAAATCTAATATTATATTTCAAAAACAAATCTAATATTAAGGAGCTCTATATTTTTGGTTATGGTTAGGGGGCAGGCAAGACCTAAGGGGTCGTAGAGGTTGTAACCCCTCGATTCATGTGCTGAAATTGTATTTTATTTTCGTCTCAAAATTGATAGGCTTAATAGTCAAAAAGTGCACAATTTATACTTTTTTTTAGTTTGGTACCTAACGTTTTTTTGGTCCATTTTGATGCATAACGTTTTATTCCGTAACTCAGATTGGGATTTCCCGTCAATAGCCGTTAAAAATTTTCGTTAACCAATAAAAACGCAACGTGTGGCATATTCTAGTATTTTCTTTAATTTTTATTTTTCTAAAAATTAAAAAATCTTTAATTTTATAAAAAAAAACCCAAAATCTTTAACTTCTCTAAAACCCCCAAATCTAAACCCTAGATCCCTAAATTCCTCCCCTCCCACCACCGGCCACCCTTGCCTTCGTCGGCCCCCCACAACCAAAAGCCCCAAGATTCTGTCATCGAAAACTAGCGAATGAACCGCCAATTGCTCCGTCGACGAACATCCAAAAATGAAGAAAAAAGAGACCAGTTGGGCTTCGAATCGACGGCTAGAGGGTGAGGGATGTTGGACGGTGAGGTACCCGACGCTACGGTGGTGAACGGTGAACCGCCAACGTGTGAGGGATGTCGGACGGTGAGGGAGATGTGATTTGAGGGTTTGTTTGAAAGAAATTAAAACTTTGAGTTTTTTTAAGAAGTATATAATTTTTAAGTAATTTAGAAATTAAATAAATATATAAAATAGGCCACGTGTCACGTTATAATTGGTTAACGAAAAAATTTTAACGGCCGTTGATGGAAAAACCTAATCTGAATTACAGAATGAAACGTTAGGCACCAAAGTAGACTAAAAAAACGTTAGGCGCCAAACTAGAAAAAAAAAGTATAAATTGGGAACCTTTTTGACTATTAAGCCAAATTAATATAATATACTCTTTCTTAACACAAAATTTCTTACTTTGACTCCAAACTATATAATTTTTTCTTTACTGCAAACACAAAATTTCCAACTTCACCCTAGTTATGGTAAATGTAAACCAATTCGAGAACTTGATATTATGCAAACTAGGAGTTAATATTGTGTTATAACCAGTGACGGATCTACAGCATGAATGAGAGGGGTTGTTGCCTCCTTCCCCTCCCCCAGCAGGAGGGATTTTTTTTATCTTTGATTTTTTGTATTTTTTTTTTAAAAAATTATGAATAATTATGAATTTGCCTCCCATTTAAAAATTTATGTTTTGCATCTCCACTCTCAAATTTGACTATTGTAATTAAACATTTTAGGCTAGACCAAAATAGAATATGGGTTGCACAACCTTAAATTAAACAGCTTTAAGTTTAAAATTTAATTTAACCTTAGGTTGAAATCTTACCGTAAAGTTATATGATGTTCACTAAGTACCGATTCTAATTATAGTCAGTAAATTCACTTAATTTGACTATTGTAATTACTAATTTTATTCGGGATTGATTCTTTTTTTATTTTTGTAATAATAGGCTTATATCCTATATAAATACATATTGGGCTTTGTTTATCCTCATTAAAAAATTAGTTAATTACTAGTGATATGATATATATGTATTATTGTCTTTTTGTTGTCCATTTGAAAAAAAAAGAAAAAAAACTAAATATATTTGGTGGTTTTATTATTGTTATTATATATGTTTTGTTACTATCATCTATACCATATTATCGTCATCTTTGTTATTACTATGTATGTTTTTAAGTCATTTATATATGTGTCTATCAAAACAAATGTCTTTTTCTGATATTTTTTATTCACTTCCTGATTTTTTTTCTTACAAAAGGTGGTGAATAAAATATCTACTGTGGTCGATGGGTTCTCATTATTCATACAGTTGATATTATTTATATATTTTTCTTTTTCTCTCATGTTTGCCATGACTCTCAAAATTCTGTTAATGTTTCTCTAAGTATAAATAAAATATTATGCTCACTTTCGTTATCCGTCTCATAATCATTGCGCAGATGAATTGGCATAGATTATGAAAAAATAAAAGGTTTTCTGGGCATTACTATAATTTAACCCATTAAGTGCAGGTTGTTCCAAGATAGAAGGCGAATCTGCCAAGGTTAAGGCAAAAAGATCATCAGGGGAAAAATTGACGAGATTCACCAAAGAAAGACAATAAGTACCTCATATGTTGAAATTGAAGGAGCTAAAGGCGAAAACCCAGAAAAACGCCCAAAAGAAAGAGAAAAAAAGAAAAGGAAAAGAAGGAAAAGGAAAAAGAAGGAAAAAAAAGAAAAAAACTAAAGTGAAAACCTGTAAAGGGCGCTTTGGGGAAGTACAAGCCTAAAGTGAAAACCTGAAAAGGCGCTTTAGAGCAAAAGGACCAAGAGTTCAAAAAAGGGTATAAAGGGTGAACCTGAGTGAGAGATGGGGCACCGTCGTTACAAAGAAGAGAAGGAGGAAGCAAGAGAAGGTCAAAATCAAGGGACCAAGAAGAAGAAGTGTCCGGGTGAATTATTGTCATTCATGCATCATACTTAGTTAGACATTCCTAGGTTAGGAGCATGCTAACTCATATCATTGTAGCATTTCGTCTCTTTTTACAGGTATTTGAAGGATAAATGGGGGACCTCCTAAAAAGAGAAACAAACGTCAAAGCTGAAATTTAAAAGGAATTTCTAAGCAAAGGATTTCAAACTCACCACTTCCTGGTGAAATAGACGAGATAATAGACGAGATGATGAAACCTTTCATAAAAGGGAAGAAGAAAATTAGCCTATCTGTTTAGGCTCACGAAGAGCGAAAACCTTCATGGAACCCTTATTTGAAGAATTGCTATTCATTCGCTGCCAATTCAGAAGGATGAGTCGTTTGAAGGATAGTTGGTTTGTCTGATGCCACTTCGGAAGGACCTACCAGCACCACCTAGTTTGTTTTTTGACCGCGTAGGGAAAGCAAAGTTATTTGGACTCATTCGCTGCCACTTCGGAAGGATGAGTCGTTTGAAGGATAGTTGGTTTGTCCGCTGCCACTTCGAAAAGACCTATCGCGCCACCCAGTTTGCTTTTTGACCGCGTAGGGAAAGCAAAGTTATTTGGACTCATTCGCTGCCACTTCGGAAGGATGAGTCGTTTGAAGGCTAATTGGTTTGTCCGCTGCCACTTCAGAATGACCTACCAGCGCCACATGTTGTTTTCGCTACTCCGAGAAAACAAGTTATTTAGATTTGCTCACTGTCATTCCGGAAGAGAAAATCATCTGACATAGAGTGGGACAAAATTAGTGCTTATGGTTTTTGCTTTATTCTTGTTCCACAAGTATAAAGCAAAGAGGGGCAACTGTAATCACTAATTTTGTCCGGGATTGATTCATTTTTTTTTTGCAATAATGGGCTTATATCCTATATAAATACATATTGGGCTTTGTTTATCCTCATTAAAAAAATTAGTTAATTACTAGTGTTATGATATATATGTATTATTGTCTTGTTGTTGTCCATTTGGAAAAAAAACCAAATATTACTAAGTTTATTTGGTGGTTTTATTATTGTTATTATATATGTTTTGTTACTATCATTTATACCATATTATCGTCATCTTTGTTATTACTATGTATGTTTTTAAGTCATTTATATGTGTGTCTATCAAAACAAATATGTCTTTATGTTTATATTGTATGTATTTATGTTACATATGTATTTATTATTATCGTTAGTATTTAAATGTGAGTGTGAGTATTTATTGCATGTATTATTAGGCTATTAAGTATAATGTGTATATGTACTAACGTTCGAGTGTTTATATGTGTGAGTATAATGTTATAAGTATGTTACGTTGTTATTGTTATTATTATTACTTACTATTATTATTAAAGCTATTGTGGTTATGTTATTATCATTGTATTTTTTTTATCACATATTAATATTATTAGTTATTATTATTATATTAATGTGAAAGCCCAAACAAGCAATGTAAATAAAAAGCATGTATATATTTCATAAATAAACAACCCATATAATTAAAGCCCATATATTAATAAATAAAAAAGAGTCCAAGTCCATTTACAATCTGCCCATTTATTTATATCTATTACATAAGCCCATTCAAGCCCAAGTTTAGAATCCATTTACATATCCATTAAACAAAAAACCCTAAAAAAGAAGTCTGATCACCATCTCTTCTTCTCTTTTGCAGCCACCCTAAATCTAACCGTTGGATCAGATTAAACCGGAACCGACCATCCAGATCTTCCACTCGCGCCACGCGCCGACGCTTCGCCTTCCATGTGCCTCTGCTATTTCATATTCTGGCCACGCGGCTTCGTCGCCGGCGATCCCATACTATCACCACGGGCTCCCAACAACCATGCAGAAATAAAACAATAGAAAAATAGGGGTTAGCAGAGGCTAATCCTAGACATCATCAGCCACAGTAATCTCATTTAAAGATTGCTTGTTATTGTAAACAAAGATTTGAGATATAAAGATATGTATTGTTATTGTAAACAAAGATTTGAGATATAAAGATATGTATAAGATTGTAAAAGGGGGTTCGGATTCATGAATGAATGAAAAAGAAAACTTTGGAGAAATTTCCCTCTCTGTTACTTTCACTTTTCGAATCCAACAACAACAAAGAAAATAACAGATTTCAACCATCATTCTAATAAAGAGTTTCTGCAGATTTTCTCATCCATCATTTAGTTTCGAATTCAAATAGCAAAAAAAGGGAAGAAATGAAGAAGATATTACCTTCAGTGTGAAGGTGGCCGGTGACGGCAGGCTCCAATCGGTGAACCCAACTGTCCCGACGAGGAGAGCAACATATTCCAAAATCGTGTCGATCCAACGGCGAACGGCGGCGAATCGCACTTTCAAAGCCGCCCGAGTTTGGTCCCGATTTGGAGTATTTCGGCCATTTTCTGGGAGATCTAAACAGAGGAAAAGAAAGAAGAGGACGGGAGCTTTAATTGGCGGCCTTGCATGTCCAAAAAATTCGACGGAGCACCAGCATCGAGTGGGAGAGACGACGGCGGCTTAGGGTTTCTTAAGAACCCTCTCTGATATTTATGTTGAAGAAGAAGGGAAATGAGGGTTATAACCCCCCTTTTAGATAAAACCGGTTCGTAGTCCGGTAACCAGTTCTGCTCCAGACCCGCGCACCTAAACCGGGCGAACCGGTCTGCAACCCGACCGCCCCAATCTAGGCCCAGATCCGGTTAACGAGCCCAAAAGCAGTGGGCTTGGTATCCTCTTATCCTTTTTATTGGTTTTAACCCATATATAATGCTTTTGGGTTGTTAATGTGCATAGTTTTTTTTGTGTATATATTAGTATATAATATGATGGCTATGGTATACATATATATATATATATTAAGTAATACAATTAGTGTTTAGTTATATAATACAACCCTCTAATATATAATAATAATAATAGTTCTTTAAATATAATGTATATTATGTATGTTATAAATACATACAATATATGGTTTCGAAATATAATATATATATAGAATATATATAATGTATATACAACTTTTAGTATATGTATATAATATATTTTTCTATAAATATATATAATATACTTTTAGTATATAATATATAGTTTTAAAAAGTTTATTTGTATCTTTTGTAAATACGTTGCCTTTAAATTCGAGTTTTTATATAATTTTATAAAAAAGATTATAATATATATAATTTTATTTTAATATAATTTATAGTTTTGAAAATATATAATATATATAGTTTTATAAGGGTTATAATATTTGTATTTTTTAATGTTTATAATATAATTTTACATATTATTTTTGCAATATATTTTTAAATATGTTTTGGGCCTAGTTTGATTAGTTTAAGGCCTAGTTAGTTCTTTTGGGGCTTAATTTGGTTAAGTAGAGTAGTTTGGGCTTAGTTTAGGTGGGCCTTAGAGAATCAAGGCTTTAGATTAGATTAGACAAATTAATTTGATTAATTTAGGTCGTGTACTCGCCTCATAGGGGCACAATCCCTAAATTAATTAAATTAATTTTAGAATTAGATTCTTTAGAGCCCTAGTTAGATTAGGGTTCGAATTAACTTAGTGAATTTAAATTTATCTTTGACTTATGGGAGTAAATGTTTAAATTCATTAAACTGATTGAACATTTCTTAAATACTTTTAGGATAAAATTAATTTCAAGTTTAGATTGACATTAAATTCATATTAATTCTCATAATTTGTTAGGGTTATTAGTCTTTTAGAGCTAATTAATTTAGGGTTAAATATTAGAATCGTTTAAGTATATAGATCACTATTTGGGCTTTCCATAACTTGAGCCTTTTAGGTTATGACATGGGGTGGGCTTCTTTTTGTGTGATTATCTTTAAGCCCTTGCTTGCCATCCCCTAATTGTCATTCATTTGACCCTATCAATCTTGCATTAATTAATTTAAATCATAAAAATAAGGTATCTATTAATTCCGATATTTGTGTCGTAACAGTCCAATCTCAAAGGATGTTGACCAAATATTTGAATTAATTCTTACCAACTCAGGGTAAAATTAAAATTTGACAAGATCATTGCATCATATCTCGAATGCTTGCATCATACATAAAGGTGACGTATGAGATTTGAACCATTGATTAACACGGCAGTCGACCTTATTCAATGTCGATTTAATCTATGGTCTGGTGTATCGTCAACCTTATTAATTAAATGTCTAATTAATTCGAACCCATCAGTTTGATAAGACCTGTGCTATTAAGGTCAAATTTTCAATTAAGTACGTTTAGTTAAAGTCATTTCAAATTTTAATTAATTTTCCATCATTTTAAAGGCAACAAATATTTTGGTACCGATTTTCGGGCGTGATAGGGGTGCTAATCCTTCCCCATGCGTAACAAACCCCCGGACCCTTTCATAACGAATCTCTGGTTTTCTTTGGTGTCGGCCTACCTTGCCCAAATGGCTGGTGGCGACTCCAAGTTTTATCGATTTTAAAAGAAAACAAATTTTCAAATGAAGTCCCTCTTTTTAAAACAAAGTTTCCAAATATGATTTATGGGATAATTAGTAGCCGACTTCTTTTCTAAACAAACACCCTTAACAATTCTTTTTCAAAAGGAAGAAAAAGGTCGCTACAGCTTGGCGACTCCGCTGGGGACGTTTTTGTTTTTTTCAAAACAAAGAGAGTTAGGCCAAAGAAAAATTCTTGCTTTTAAATAATAAAAATTATTAGGATTTTAATTGATTTTAACTAGGATGATTCATCCTTGAAAATGTGATCGAGATTTCACGGGCTTTGATAATTGGTGATCCTCAAATTAATTTTTCATTTAATTTCTAAGGAGTCACCGACATGTGTTGCATCATATCATTAAGCTCTATACCCAAGCTATTTCCTTTAAGTGGGAGTAAAACGCCACATACCCACGTGAGTAGCCATCAACGGGTCGGTAATTCACTTCTAGAATCTACGTGTTTTGACAGGTGAGCAGCCCTCCACGTCATCAGGTCGTGCTTTCCCCCGAATTGAAACCAATTCGCAAGCTTATAATAGGCCAGATTTGGGTTCTTGTTGTCTTAATAGGCAATAAGATAGGTTCGGGTACCCTTAATTAGAACCAAACCATGCGTGAGAATTTAAGAAACCTACCCTTTTTCTCGTTTTCGCGTTTTTATCTCATGACTAACTCTTCTCTTTTCTTTCTTTCCCTTGTTACTCTTTTGTTTTGCATATTGTCGTCATATTATAAAGAGCACGTTGAGTTGGAAATAGTCTGAAGTTAAAAGCTAGGTTGATAGGAGACCTAGTTCGCAACAATGATAAAAAGAACTCTGACGTACAAATATGGTCCGAAGGGGAACAGTTGCATGATGGAGATAGTATCCCAATCGGGTTCAGGTCAACATTGGCAACAGAGACATTTATGAATACAAAATACATTGACACCTCCGGGTTAAGATTAGTATGGAATAGTTGGGACTTGGAAACAAGGTGCACTTTCAGCAGAGAATATGGGGAAATTGCATGTTTGTTAGATGTTCTAGTAGATCAGGCACTGCTGCAGGCCTTGATGAGGTTCTGGAATCCCGCCTATAGTTGTATCACGATCGGTAACTTCGATTTAACCCCTACAATTGAAGAATATCAAGACCTTTTAAACTGTAAGAAGATTGACGAAACTCGGGTATACTCGAAGCCTAGTAAGAAAAAGGCCTTTCGAGGCAAGGTCAAGAGATTCTCGGACATGTTAGAATCCTGGGTCGAGCTTCAAGTCACTACTTGGAACGGTAAGGAGTATCTCAAGTAGGATGGGATTCTACCCTAGCTTCTGTACATCCGGTAGGCCGAGTTCAGCGGGATCTCTTCGCGTTGTTAATTTATGGGTTAGTATTTTTTCCCCGAGCACGAGGGCTAATTGATCCGATAGTGTTGGACCTGTTTGACTGTTTGAGTGGCGGGACCAATCCAGTGCCTGTGATTTTAGCTGAAACTTTTCGATCTCTGAGGTTTTGCCGGGAGCATGGCGGGGGTCATTTCAATAGATGCCCACAGTTTTTGACGGTATGGTTCTATAGTCACTTATGGTCGGATGCTAATTTCTCGAAGCCTCTCTACAATGGCAGTTTCTCACCTTTAGAAGAATTTTTGCGAAAGGAAGATTGACCCACCCGAAGATCTAAGGAAGTTTGGGTAGATGTTCTTAGCAGCCTAAAAGATGAAGATATAGTTTGGAGGGCTCCCTAGC
This sequence comes from Hibiscus mutabilis, assembly GCA_019671005.1. Taxonomy (NCBI): domain Eukaryota; kingdom Viridiplantae; phylum Streptophyta; class Magnoliopsida; order Malvales; family Malvaceae; genus Hibiscus; species Hibiscus mutabilis. The sequence continues at coordinate 29,986,448 of CM033711.1, read as the reverse complement.
TTTCTGCAATGAGTATCCTCTATAGGTGCGGGATACACTTTTGGGTACCATTACTTGGACTTTAGGGGCACACTACTTACGCTCCTTTTATGGTTTTGAGACAGTATGGCTCGAAGCAATTTGTACCGGCTACTGAGGGTTTGATGAGTTCAATATGAATTATGAGAAAGAAAATGGCTACAAAGTAATGGTGTACGATGTTTCTGCAGCTTGGAATAACGTGAGACGGGTCAAAGTCATGAATGCTACCCACATGACCACTCCCGAGTACGAGGCATAGAGATTCGGCCGCGTCAATGACAACATTCCCCAACTGAATCCCAATAGAAAGAGGTCAATGGAAGAGATGTTGGCCACACTTCTTACCGAAGTCGAGTTGATGGGAAAACAACTTGAAAAGGAGCAAAAGAGGTATGTCAGGCTCGAAGAGAAAGCCCGTCAAGAAATATTCAATTTTGAGTTGGAGAAGATACAGTTTGAAGGAATGGTTAAAGGTCTGCAAAAGAGAAATGATGAATTGGAACTCGAGCTCAAGTTAGAAAAATAAGAAATTCAGAAACTCAAGAGGCTAAACAAAAGCAAGAGAGTTGTGGAATGTGGATCAGGCGAAGGGTTAGAGCTCCGACTCAGGGAGGAGAAAGCGAGAGCTGAGAATTATAAAATGATGTATTGTGAGAACAAGGACCAGGTGCTCACTTTAACACAAGAAATGAAGAACTTGCACACTTCTTATTCTAGGCAGCTCCAGAAAGAACGTCGCCAAAATGAAGCCTTGAAGGATCAGGTTAAGTGTCTGGAGAAGTCTTTTTTCAAGCACAAGGGTTCGACTAGCAAGTTAAAAGTAAGCAAGTCGGAGAACCAGGCTTGCATTGAAGAGTTGGAAACTGAGATTCAACAGCTCAAATATCATATAACAAGCTTTAAGGGAGCAATTCAAGAAGGCCCGATGCCGAGTTTGGAGCAACTATATTCCACTGTCTACACCATTTGGAGACAAGAACAAGAGTTAGTGCAATGAATGGTTCGGATGCAAGGAGTTGCCCAAAAGATACAGCTCTTGGTAGAAGGCGCTATTGAACTTCATGATTGTATCGATGATGACTCTGAAGAAGGAAAGAGGATTATTTGGATTTTGAGAGAGATTATTGACCTCGATACTACTCTGAAGTCATATATTTAGGTGGCTTTCTTTGGTTATTGTACCAAGACTATGTTTCTATTAATGATAGTCGTTTAACGATGATATTTGCCAAACTTAGTGTTACTCATTGCATTCATACACAATTCATTTATTTGCATTCTTTGTTTTGATACAAATAACTGACTAAAAAGCTTTATGTTTTAGAAAAAAAAAATATTGCATTTTGGTTCTTTAAAATTACCATCATTCCACACCCATATCATACCCGTTTACGAATGAAGCGAATGGATGAAGGTTTTGCAAAGTTGGAAGCCGATCTGCGTGGTCAAATGGAACGAACCCAACAGGAATTAAGGGACACCATCCTCAAGTCCCAGCAAGATATGATGAAGGAAATATCTCAGCTGTTGCAAGACCGGCTAAGGTAGGAATCGGGAGATAAGAGTACTATCAAGAGTCTTGCCCAAAACTTGGGGGATCACCTTTATGCCCAAACCGTCAAGAATCCTCTGCTCATTGATCCTTCATCGAATCTTATACAAGGCGCATTTGTTTCCCATACTGGTGCAGCAGTTCAAGCTCAACCAGGGATGACGTTCGGGAATCTCGAGATTATCGGGGATGGCATCCTAGATTTTGACGAATTAGAAAAACTGAACCAAATGAAAGTGGAGTTCACTAAGCAACTAGAGGATACTCGGAAAGACCTAGAAGAAAAGCTCCGAATGAATGAAGAATAGGATGACCCCTATGGGTTAAGTGCTAAGGGGCTCAGTCTAGTTCCCGATATGGAGATCTCATATAAGTTCAAGGCCTCATATTTTGAGAAGTTTGATGGAAGCACCTATCTGTCTGCTCATATAGTGATATTGTTTCGGAAGATGGCTAGATTTACCAACAACGAGAAGCTCTTGATTCACTATTTTTAGGACAGCTTAGTAGGATCTGCTTTGAGATGGTATAACCAACTAACTAGGGCTCAAATTAAGTCGTGGAGAGATCTGGCGAAAGCTTTTACTTATCAGTATAAGCATGTAACCGACATGGTTCCCAACCGGCTGATGTTACAAGGCATGGAACAAAAGCGCAATGAGACCCTTCGTGAATATGCTCAAAGGTGGGGCGATGTGGCAGCCTAAGTCCAACCACCTCTTCATGAGCATGAAATCTCCCCTATGTTCGTGGACACGCTACAATGGGCACTTTATGATCGGTTGATCAGTAACCCTATTAGTAACTTTGCAGAAATAGCCATGACTGGCGAACGCATTGAAGCGGCCATCAAGAGCGAAAAGATCGATGGAGGAGATCATTCACGAAAGCAGTTTAAGAAGAATGATCATGAAGTGAACAACACCAACGCTTTTGAGAAGACCAAGAACTTCACCATCTCCCAGCCACAGGCCCCAGCAAGGAATTCCAGAAACTTCAACAAGAGAGAAGATAAGAGACCTAAGAAGAAAATGGATGATAGGTCTTTCACGTCTTTGCCAATTACCTATAAAGAACTCTACTCGCAGCTATACAAGGCCGATCGAGTCCGAACGTACCACGTTACTCCCTACAACCCACAGTACCCGGCTTGGTATAACCCTAAGAAACACTGCGAGTATCATGTCGATGTCCAGGACATTTAATCGAGAACTGTATAGCATTCAAAAAGTTCACTCAGAATCTTATTCGAACTGGGGTGTTACAGTTAGGGGAACCAGTACGGCTAACAATCCGTTACTGAATCATGAGAGACAGGGTGTAAATGCTATCGAAAATGAGTGCACTGAGAAAGCCAAAAGAAACGTGTCCAAAGTCCAGTCTCCTTTGAGATGGGCCTTTCAACAGTTATGCATGACATGTCTCATCAATCGGGGAATGGTGTTGGTCAAAGAAAGATGTGGCCCGTACTATGAGTATCATCAATTAGAAGGTCATGATATTCAGTATTGTGAGGAATTCCATCATTTACTACAAACTATGATGGATAACAAAGAGATTGAGTTTTTTGAAAAGGAGAAAAGAGGAAAAGAAATTGAAGTCTGTGCGCCAGAGAGTCAAGAAACCAGATATAATATGAAGATACCACTTGTCCTCTGTCTCAGGACGAGTGAGGCAAGTGAACTAAAAGTGGCTCCCAAAATTATAATTGCTACCCCAAAGTCTTTTCCTTTTAGAGACACAAAGATGGTCCCATGGAATTATGCCTCGAGCGTCACGATTCCAGGATCGTCCAGTGCACAAGAGGAAAAGAGGATAATGGAGACAGAACTTGCTTAACTGAGTAGCAGAGAAGCAAGCAATGTGGGGTACCTCACAAGAAGTGGTCAATGCTACATTCTAGAAAACCTAAGGGATCCAAAGGAGAAAGGCCAGGAAGTTAGAGCAGGACCCGAGAAGTTGATCAGAGAAGACCCACCCTCAAAAATCAAGAAACTGGTCATAAAAACACAAGCACAAGAGTTTCTGAAGTTTTTGAATCACAGTGAGTATAATGTTGTCGATCAACTTCAAAAAACAACCAGCTCGCATTTTAGTACTCGATCTGTTACTAAACTCAGAAAAGCATCGTAATGCATTGTTGAAGGTTTTGAATGAGACCTTCGTTACAAAAGACATCTATGTTGGGAGATTAGATCAGATTATCAGTCATATCACCAACGTCAATCATATTACTTTTAGTGATGAGGAAATTCTAGGGGAAGGCACGAGGTCCGTCAAGGCCCTAAACATCACCACTCACTGTAAAGGTTATGTGCTGCCGGGCGTCTTAATTGATAATGGCTCTACATTGAATGTTATGCCATTAGTCATGCTACAATGACTACCAATCGACAGCTCGCATATGAAACCATTTCATAATACGGTGTGAGCCTTCGACGGGACTCAAAGAGATATGGTCAGGAAAATAGAAGTACCCCTGCTCATTGGTCCCATTGAATATATGGTCGATTTCGTGGTCATAGATATCCAGCCATTTTACAACTGCCTATTAGGTAGGCCGTGGATACACTTGGCTGACGCTGTTCTGTCCTCACTCTATCAAAAGTTAAAGTTTGTCACCGAGGGGAAGTTAGTAACGAAGAATGCCGAAGAGGACATCATCGCTTCAGTAACTCCAAATACACCATACATCCCTACTGATGGAGAAGCAATGGAGTGCGCCTTTAGAGCCTTGGAACTTATCAATGCTACTTTTGTTGCTGAATGGAGCAAAGTTCCATGTCCAAAATTGTCAAACTGTACTAAGATGATGGTATTCGAAACCCTGGGAAGAGGAGAAATAAATAATAGAGGTTTGGGGAGGAATCTACAGGGGCGTCTTTATCCAGTTAGTGTGATTCGTAAGGTGGACCGTTTCGAACTTGGCTATAAGCCTAATTTTCTGTAAAAAAGACAAAAATAGAAAAAGAGACAAGAGCAGAGGAAAGCCAGGTTGAGAGGGGAAGACATTCCTTGTTCTCCCATAACCTACTCAAACCTTAGAGGTATCTTCATATCTAGGGGGATTCGAAATTCGGAGGAAGACATCCAAGAGGTAAACCAGGAGAGTGAAAGACGCCTCCAAGAAAAGCTGATCAGTGAGGCTTTAGAAGAAATAAATGTAAACATGATTGGTGACGGAAGCAAGGCTAATCGGTTTCTGACCAGAATTCGCCTGTGCCTCCCAGGAGAAGAGCTCGACAACTAGACCTTCGGGGTCATGCCAGCATTCTATAGGGACAAATCAAAGTAATGCCTAGACCTACTCTGTTACTTTGGCCCGAAAGTAACGGACATCTTTTGTAAAAAAAAATTGGCAACTATGTAATATTCATCTACTTTCAATGAAATATACTATATCTACCTTTTCTTTCTCAAATGACAAATGTGGCATTCATTCCATTCCATTTCATTCATTATTTATTTATTTACCTATTCATTTATTGATTGATTAATTAATTATTCACGTCATAAACTATACTTTTCTTTTCCCAATACGCACTTTCAAAATTGTACAGGCCTCTTAATATAGACTGTATCAACGATGTGGAACCTAATCCTAAAGTAGATTTTGAATAACCCATGTACTTGGCAGAGATAGGGGAAGAAAATGATGAGATTCCCGATGAGCTGCTAAGAATGATGGTCGAGGAGGAGAAGCAAATCCTTCCGCACCAAGAGAACGTAGAGATCCTAAATTTGGGGACTGACGAAGAAAGGAAAGAAGTAAAGATCAGAGATTCCCTATCACCAGAAGTTAAGCAGAGGTTAGTGGAACTGCTTATAGAATTTAAAGACGTGTTCACATGGTCATACCAAGATATGCCAGGCCTAAACACGGACATTGTAACGCACAAGCTTCTTATTACGCTAGAATGCAAGCCCGTCCAGCAAAAGCTTCGAAGGATGAGAATTGACATTTTACTAAAAATTAGGGAAGATGTGAAGAAATAGTTCGAGGCCAGATTTTTGAAAGTCTCTAAGTACCCAAAATGGGTAGCCAATATCGTGTCGGTACCAAAGAATGATGGAAAGGTGCATATGTGTGTACATTATAAAGATCTTAATAAGGCGAGCCCCAAAGACAACTTTCTTTTGCCCCATATTGATAATTTAATGGACAATACTGCGGGGTATGCTTGGTTCTCGTTCATGGATGGCTTTTTGGGTACAACCAGATCAAAATGCACCCTGATTACATGGAGAAAACCACTTTTGTGACTATGTGGGGCATATTTTGTTATAAAATGATGCCCTTTGGATTAAAAAATGTCGGGGCAACTTACCAAAGGGCCATGGTAACCTTGTTTCATGATATGATGCATAAGGAAATCGAGGTATACGTGGATGACATGATAGCCAAATCTAAGACCGATGAGGAACACACCTAGAACTTGTAGAAACTTTTTCGAAGGCTAAGATAGTATCAGTTGAAGCTCAACCCGGCCAAATGTACCTTCACAGTCACATCAGAGAAGCTTTTGGGCTTTGTGGTAAGTCAAAAGAGCATCGAGATCAACCCTGACAAGGTGAAAGCAATTCAAGATCTTCTACCACTGCGAACACAAAATGAGGTCCGAGGATTTTTAGGGAGGTTAAACTACATCTCCCGTTTTATATCTCAATTGACTAATAAGTGTGACCTCGTCTTCAGATTACTTAGAAAGAATAACTCGGGTGTTTGGGATGAAGATTGTCAAGAGGCACTAGAAAAGTTCAAGAAGTATTTAATTGACCCCCCAATTCTAGTAGCACCGGCGTCGGATAGACCGCTGATCTTGTATTTGACAGTCTTTGAAAACTCTATGGGGTGTGTACTTGGACAACACGATGACTCGGGCAAGAAGGAAAGGGCAATCTACTATTTGAGCAAGAAGTTCACCGATTGTAAAACGTGATACCTGCCAATCCAGAAATTATGTTGTGCCTTTGTATGGGCTACTAAGCGACTACGGCAGTATATGTTGTACCATACCACCTGTCTAATTTCCTAGATAGATCTACTAAAATTTCTAATGGAAGCGCCAACATTGACCGGGAATATGACATGTTGGCAAATGCTCTTGTTAGAGTTTGACATCGTTTATGTGAACCAAAAAGCGGTAAAAAGAAGTGTCGTGGCAGATCTTTCAGTAAGTCATGCCTCAGATGACTACGAACCATTAGATTTCCATTTTCCAGACGAAGATTTGATATGTGGTTTAATTGAATGGAGGCCTATTGTCGAGAAAGAGGGATGGAGGCTCTATTTCGACGATGCATCAAATGCCATAGGCCATGAAATAGGGGCAGTATTAGTTTCCCCTAAAGATGACCACTACCATTTCACAAGTAGGCTAGAATTATTCTGTACCAACAATATAGCCGAATATGAAGCATGCGTCATGGGGCTTCAAGCAGCCATTGAGAAGAAGATCAAGGTGCTCCAAGTTTTTGAAGATTCTTCGTTGGTAGTCTACCAACTTCGAAAATAGTGGGAGACCAGAGATCTGAAGCTGATTAAATACCATGATTTGATCCAAGATTTGGTCAAAAATTTTGAAGAAGTCAGTTTCACCTACTTACCAAGAGAGGATAACCAAATAGGTGACGCTCTGGCCACTTTGGTCGCCGTGTTTAAAGTAAATGGGACAGCCGAAATAAATCATGTCGATATGTAAACTTTTGAGGTATCGACCCACTGTTATAGTTTGAAAGAGGAAAAATACAGTAATCCATGGTATTACGACATCCTCCAGTATATCAAATACCAAACTTACCCAAAAGAGGCCAACGATAACGAAAAAAGAATTATCAGAAGGTTGGCATCGGGGTACGTCCTCGATGGAGAGGTTCTGTATAAAAGGAGCAAAGATCAGATATTGTTGAGATGTGTCAACCACAGAGAGGCCGAAACTATTTTAGCAGAGGTCTATGGAGGCTTATGCGGAACCCACGCTAGCGGATTCTCGATGGCTAGGAAAATCATGAGATACGGCTACTTCTGGTCAACAATAGAGGGAGATTGCATCAATTATGCAAAGAAATGCCATAAATGCCAAATCTACGCCGATAAGATAATTCCCCGCTAGTACCATTTCACGTCATGAACTCACATTGGCCTTTTTTTGTATGAAGAATAGACGTTATTAGTCAGATACACCCGAAAGCTTCTAATGGGCATCGCTTCATCTTAGTAGCCATCGATTACTTCACCAAATGGGTAGAAGCTGCCTTGTACGCCAACATCACAAGAGCGACAGTTTGCAAGTTTCTCAAGAAAGAAATTATATGTCGCTATGGTCTGCCCGAAAGAATCATCACCAATAATGCTTCCAACTTGAATAACAAAATGATGACTGAGGTATATGAACAGTTCAAAATTGTACATCGCAATTCTACTGTTTATCGCCCCAAGATGAATGGAGCAGTGGAAGTGACTAATAAGAATATAAAGAAGATCATAGCAAAAACCATAGAAAATTACAAGGATTGGCATGAAAAGCTACCTCTTGCTCTATTTGCTTATTAAACCTCTGTGAGGACCTCCACTAGGGCAACGCCGTACTCTTTGGTATATGGCACGAAAACGGTATTACCCATCGAGGTAGAGATTCCATCACTTCAAATTTTGAACGAAGTAAAGTTGGATGAGGCCGAATGGATGCAAGCCAGAATTAATCAGTTGAACCTCATTGAAGAAAAAGGTTGAAGGCTATCAGTCATAGTCAAATGTATTAGAAAAGGATGATACGACCCTATAACAAAAAAGTTCGCCCTAGAGAGTTTCAAAAAGGGGATTTGGTGCTTAAAAAGATCTTACTTAACCAAAAGGACTTCCGAGGGAAGTGGATGCCTAATTGGGAAGGGTCTTATGTTGTAAAGAATACTTTCTCCGGATGAGCATTAATCCTAGTCAAGATGGATGGGAAAGATTTGAGCAACCCAGTAAACTCGAACTCTATAAAAAAGTATTATGCCTGAAAAATAGAGGGAAAAAAGAAAAAAGAGAAAAAAAAGAAAAGAAGAAAAAAGAAGAGAAAGAAAAAGGAAAGAAGAAAAAAAGAATGAGGGTTTAGGGCAAAAATCCAAAAATAGGCGTCTTAAAACCAAGAAGATGATCTGAATTGAAAATCTGAATAGGACGGTTCAGATATAAGTGAATTTTGGCATACGACTGGCAGACTTCGTCGAAGAATGATGCTTCAATTCTCAGGTCATTATAAATTATAACCAAAGGTGGTGAATAAAATATCTACTGTGGTCGATGGGTTCTCATTATTCATACAGTTGATATTATTTATATATTTTTCTTTTTCTCTCATGTTTGCCATGACTCTCAAAATTCTGTTAATGTTTCTCTAAGTATTAATAAAATATTATGCTCACTTTCGTTATCCGTCTCATAATCATTGCGTAGATGAATTGGCATAGATTATGAAAAAAGAAAAGGTTTTCTGGGCATTACTATAATTTAACCCATTAAGTGCAGGTTGTTCCAAGATAGAAGGCGAATCTGCCAAGGTTAAGGCAAAAAGATCATCAGGGGAAAAATTGACGAGATTCACCAAAGAAAGACAATAAGTACCTCATATGTTGAAATTGAAGGAGCTAAAGGCGAAAACCCAGAAAAGCGCCCAAAAGAAAGAGAAAAAAAGAAAAAAAAAGAAGGAAAAGGAAAAAGAAGGAACAAAAAGAAAAAAACTAAAGTGAAAACCTGTAAAGGGCGCTTTGGGGAAGTACAAGCCTAAAGTGAAAACCTGAAAAGGCGCTTTAGAGCAAAAGGACCAAGAGTTCAAAAAAGGGTATAAAGGGTGAACCTGAGTGAGAGATGGGGCACCGTCGTTACAAAGAAGAGAATGAGGAAGCAAGAGAAGGTCAAAATCAAGGGACCAAGAAGAAGAAGTGTCCGAGTGAATTATTGTCATTCATGCATCATACTTAGTTAGACATTCCTAGGTTAGGAGCATGCTAACTCATATCATCGTAGCATTTCGTCTCTTTTTACAGGTATTTGAAGGATAAATGGGGGACCTCCTAAAAAGGGAAACAAACGTCAAAGCTGAAATTTAAAGGGAATTTCTAAGCAAAGGATTTCAAACTCACCACTTCCTGGTGAAATAGACGAGATGATGAAACCTTTCATAAAAGGGAAGAAGAAAATTAGCCTATCTGTTTAGGCTCACGAAGAGCGGAAACCTTCATGGAACCTTTATTTGAAGAACTGCTATTCATTCGCTGCCAATTCGGAAGGATGAGTCGTTTGAAGGATAGTTGGTTTGTCTAATGCCACTTCGGAAGGACCTACCAGCACCACCTAGTTTGCTTTTTGACCGCGTAGGGAAAGCAAAGTTATTTGGACTCATTCGCTGCCACTTCGGAAGGATGAGTCGTTTGAAGGATAGTTGGTTTGTCCGCTGCCACTTCGAAAAGACCTACCGCGCCACCCAGTTTGCTTTTTGACCGCGTAGGGAAAGCAAAGTTATTTGGACTCATTCGCTGCCACTTCGGAAGGATGAGTCGTTTGAAGGCTAATTGGTTTGTCCGCTGCCACTTCAGAATGACCTACCAGCGCCACCTGTTGTTTTCGCTACTCCGAGAAAACAAGTTATTTAGATTTGCTCACTGTCATTCCGGAAGAGAAAATCATCTGACATGGAGTGAGACAAAATTAGTGCTTATGGTTTTTGCTTTATTCTTGTTCCACAAGTATAAGCAAAGAGGGGCAGCTGTAATCACTAATTTTGTCCGGGATTGATTCATTTTTTGTTGCAATAATGGGCTTATATCCTATATAAATACATATTGGGCTTTGTTTATCCTCATTAAAAAAATTAGTTAATTACTAGTGTTATGATATATATGTATTATTGTCTTGTTGTTGTCCATTTGGAAAAAAAACTAAATATTACTAAGTTTATTTGGTGGTTTTATTATTGTTATTATATATGTTTTGTTACTATCATTTATACCATATTATCGTCATCTTTGTTATTACTATGTATGTTTTTAAGTCATTTATATGTGTGTCTATCAAAACAAATATGTCTTTATGTTTATATTGTATGTATTTATGTTACATATGTATTTATTATTATCGTTAGTATTTAAATGTGAGTGTGAGTATGTATTGCATGTATAATTAGGCTATTAAGTATAATGTGTATATGTACTAACGTTTGAGTGTTTATGTGTGAGTATAATGTTATAAGTATGTTACGTTGTTATTGTTATTATTGCAACTTACTATTATTATTAAAGCTATTGTTGTCATGTTATTATCACTGTATTTTGTTATCACATATTAATATTATTAATTATTATTATATTAATGTGAAAGCCCAAACAAGCAATGTAAATAAAAAGTTTGTATATATTTCATAAATAAAAAACCCAATTAAAATTACATCAGATAATTAAAGCCCATAAATAAATAAATAAAAAGGAGTCTAAGTCCATTTACAATCTGCGCATTTATTTATATCTGTTACATAAGCCCATTCAAGCCCAAATTTATAATCCATTTACATATCCATTAAACAAAAAACCCTAAAAAAAGTCTGATCACCATCTCTTCTTCTTTTAATAAAGAAGATGACACCCAAAAACCAGGATGACACTTCCATTAGGATACTGGAACAATAAAAAATTCATAGTACCTAAGAAGATGACACCCGAAAATAAAAATGACACTCCAACTAAGATACCAGGACTAATTCTAAATGATACATGATGTAAATGTATGGAAAATAAAAAATATTAAAATAACATAATAAGGACAAGAAATTAACTAAACGTGAAATTAGAGTTAATTAAAATGGATGCAAACATATAAGTGTAAAGCAAACATGGACGAATACGATCTATACTGGAATTTATTAATTTGGTTTGAAAATTTTGTGGTGCGGTTTAGAGAAAAAAATGGTAAATAACTATTTATATAAACAAATACTAAAAATTAAGGTTGGAATATAGTCAATTAATTCAAGAATCTCGCTTAGTTACAATTTCTTGTACTTGTGATTTTTGACATTAGTAAAATTCTTCTTTTGTCCATAATTTTTCCTGATTATAGTTTTATAGGATAAATTTTAAAAAAAATTTGCACGAATATTATATTTGACGTCATCATATAATACATACAGATAGGGTAGAATTTCGAGCAACGATGAAAATCGACTCCCATAAGAGTCAACTTTCACGTTGAGAAAAAAATTAAAAACCATATAAACGGAATTAAAAAGATTTCATCAGTTTTTCTTCCCTTTCTCGTGGAAGACTTTAGGTTGCAGAAGTAGTGTAGCCGCCACATTAAATGGGCAAGAAAATATGTGGATTTTTGCACACAAAAAAGAAGACCATTCGATTGTTCAACAATGTGTAGCTGCCTGGTCCCATCGACAAGAAATGTATAAGAAGAGTTGAGATTTTTGCATAAGGGAGACTTTGATTGAACAAGGAAATCTAGCTGCCTACTCTCATACATTATAAATGGGTAGCAATAGGTGTTCAATCGAGTCGAGTAAAAAAATTTCGAGTTAGTTGAATTGACGAGTTTTATTTTATAACTAAAATTTTATTTGAATTTTTTTAGTTGGGTCGAGTTTATTAAATTCGAGTAGAATTATTCGAGTTTCTATTCAAATTTAATCGTAAATATTTATAATAATTAATTCTAATTTTAACGGTTTTTTATAATCATATACAAGATACACATATATTTTTTCATATTTGATATACATATATCATAAGGGACTCACCTCCAACATGAAAATCGATCTACTAGTCATTAAAAATTTCGAATTATCCAAGTTTTATTTTATAACTCAAACATTTTTGAATTTTTCTAAGTTAAGCTTATGAAATTACAATTTTAGTCAAATTAAATAGAGTTTTTTTACGTCGAATCGAAGCAAATCAGAAAAATTAATTTTTTCAAATCTGAGTTTTGCTCCCCCTTGGTTGTTAAGTAGGAAAGCATAGGTTACATCCTAATGTATATAAAGCCTAGACTTATTAGCTGCTCGGTTATCCCTTTCTTGGTTAGCTTTCCGGTTGTCTCAAACACCCAAAATATCAAATGGGAAACACTTTCCTCAGCTTAGCTCTGCTCATCATCTTCCATTTCCATACCATAACTTCCTCCATGACATCAACCACTATACTTACAGATCAATCAGCTCTTTTAACGTTAAAACGCTACGTTCTTCACGACCCTGAGAACCTCTTGACAACCAATTGGTCGGCTTCGACCCCCGTTTGCAGTTGGTCCGGCATTAGTTGTGGATCCAGACACCGCAGAGTCACGGCTATAAACCTTCATGGGTTGGGACTTGTAGGAACCCTTCCTCCCCACGTAAGAAATCTAACATTCCTTTCTCTTCTCTCCGTCGAGAATAACAACTTTCACGGTCGATTACCAGTCCAATTATCCGATTTACGACGGCTAAAGCATATACACTTTGGTGACAACAGCTTCAGTGGAGAAATCCCATCGTGGATCGGATCTTTAACCCGACTACGAAGCTTGAATCTATCCTATAACAACTTTCAGGGTGACATCCCGTTTTCCCTAGGCAATTTGGCAAAGCTAGAGAGCTTGAGCTTGTTTGACAATCAAATTTCAGGCAAAATTCCAACCAGTGTATTCAAGTGCAAAGAGTTGCAGTTCTTGTCTTTAGCAGCTAACCACTTGGAGGGAAGTCTCGCAGCAGAAATTGGGAATTTGAGTATGCTTCATTATGTCTACATTGGTCAGAACCGCTTTGAAGGTAATGTATACTAACCATTTTACAAACCTTTTATTTAATTTATGATGCGGAATATCATGCTAATCGAGGTAAGTAAAATTCGACTTGAAAAATTTAATTTTTTTAATTCAACTCGAAAATATTTCGAATTAAAGTTTGAGTTATAAAATAGAACTTTGGATAACTCAAAATTTGTAATAATTAGTAGTCAGTTTTCAAGTTGGAGTCAGTCCCTCAACTATGCCCGATATATGATTATAACATGTGAAAGTATATGAAAAAATATATATGTATATCGTATATGAATATAGAAAGTCGTTTAAATTAAAAATCAATTAGTATTATAATATTATAAATATTTACAATTAGATTTGAACAAAAATCATACAACTTGACTTGAATCAAATTTTATAAACACGAGTCGAAAAAATTTCAAATAAAGTTTAAGTTATAAAATAGGACTCGTCAACTCGACTTGACTCGATCTAATGTTCACCCCTACTTGTTATTTGTTAATGGTGCTTTATTTAATTTTTTTTTGCAGTAATTCTTGTTAGTAAATGATTTTGCAGGTGAAATTCCAAAAGAAATTATGAATTTAACCCTTCTTGAGGAGTTCGATTGTTCCTATAACAATTTCACAGGTGATTGAATGACAAAAAGTTAATTTATTTCCAAATTACTTTTCTTAATTGTTTTTTTTTCACACAGAGAAACTCAAATTTTATTAATAAATGTAGCAGCATGTGGGGTTGGGCATTCAATCGAGTCGAGTCAAAATATTTTGAGTTATTCGAGTTTACAAGTCATATTTTACAATTCAAACTTTATTTGAAATTTTTTCGAATCGAGTCAAATTTATAAAATTCAAGTCAAGTTGAATCGAGTTGAGTTTCAAGTTTCTGTACAAATTTAATTGTACACACACACACACACATATATATATATATATATATTTCTTCATATATATTTCTATATGCATATATGTAACGGTGCACATATATATTTCTATATGCATATACATAGGGCTGGACGGTGCACATATTTGATTCTAATTTTAACGGCTTTTTATATACATATATATTTCTTCATATTTTCACATGTGATATATATAACATATTAGACATAAATGATAGACTCCACTCGAACTTAAAAACTGATCAACTAATTAATAAAATTTTTGAGTTATTCGAATTTCCATTTCATAACTCAAACTTTATTTAAAAAATTTTCGAGTCGAGTTTATGAAATTACGAGTCGAGTCAAAACGAGTTAGTTTTTTTCGCATCGAATCGAGTCAAATAATTTGATTTTTTCAAGTCGAATTTTGCCCACCCTAGTAGCATGTGCCCTGGTTCATTCATAATCCTTCCAAAGTATATATATATAATAGAGGTAAGAAAAATTCCATTCAAATAAAAAAAAAATTGAATTTTGAGTTAATCGAATATTCAGATTTTATTAATAAATATCATTAGACACTTTAAAAGTTATTTCGGATTTAGGTTTGATATAATAATATGAGCAATTATTCAATAAGCTATAGGTGAAAAAAAAAGTTTTCACTATCAAATTAAATTTAGGGTTAGAGATTTTGTTTATAGCTTAGATGTTCATGTTAAAATTTAGGGTTAGAATTTAGGGTTTATGGCAACAATTTAATCTCTAATCTTACTGCCATAAACTCCAAACCCTAAATTCTAAACATCTAAAATTAACTCCTTAAACTTTAAATCCTAAACTAAATCTTTAACCTCGAAGTTTAACTTGCTTGCAGAAACATTTTTTCACCGCAATGTATTGAATAATTTCTCATAATATATTATGATTCATATTTGATGCATTGTCAGCTTAACTTTTTTACACAATCATCTATGTTTAAACTTCACAATATAAAATTTGAATCTCTAACCACTAAATTTCAAAATCCTAACCTTAAATTCAAAATTTTAAATTATATCCGCATGTGAAAAAAAAGTTTTCCATCACAGTACATATAATATTTTTCTCATATATTATTCCATACATTGTTTGATAATGTGTCATAGATAATCAATAGGATGGAATTGTTTTGCTCTTTTTCGTGCCCCTATTTATACTCTCACATTAAAAAAATAAGTTTAGGGTTTATAGTTATTTAAGGTTAAAGTTTAAGGAGCTATGAATAATATGTATTTTTAAGGGTTTATAGTTTAAAATTTAGGGTTAGACGGCACAAAAAAAGGCCGAGGATTTTTGTCTTAGTCAATAACACATGAGCACATCTAAACTCTTTGTATTTCCCCCTATTGGTCTAATCCATTTGTTTGACAAAATTTATGGCAGGGATAATACCACAAGAGATTGGCAATCTCAAGAGTCTAGAATGGGTGAATTTGGGGTCTAACAATCTTGTTGGTCCTATTCCTCCCACAATATTCAATTCTTCAACTTTGTCTTCCATTTCTTTCGCAGTAAATCAACTCTCTGGCCATCTTCCACCAACCATGGGCCTTTGGCTTCCAAACCTGCAAGAATTCTATCTTGGAAAAAATGACATTGTTGGTCCATTTCCAATGTCAATCTCCAATGCCTCTAAGCTCATTACTCTCGACATGTCACATAATTACTTCTCGGGGTCCATTCCCGACACTATTGGCAATCTAAGAAATTTACAGACACTCCACCTGGCTGGTAACGAATTAACCTTCTCAGTGTTGAGCTTTCTCTCTTCTTTGACCAGTTGTAAAGGCTTGAGAATCTTGAATTTCGGAAGCAACCCTTTGATCAGTGGTGAACTTCCGGGTTTGGTTGGGAATCTCTCGAGTTCTCTTGAATGGTTCTATGCTTCTGATTGTGGCATCAGTGGTAGCATCCCAGGTGAAATCGGAAACCTAAGCCGCTTGATCGTCGTCGAGCTAGACGAAAATGGATTGACTGGAAAGATTCCCACTGCAATTGGAGGATTGAAAGAACTGCAGAGTCTTTCTCTTATTGGCAACAAGTTAGAAGGATCGATTCCATCTGAGTTATGTCATCTAAACAAGCTAGCCTTCGTGTTTTTTACGAGCAACAAGTTGTCTGGACCAATACCTACATGCTTGGGCAATCTCAATTCTTTAAGGAACCTATTTTTAGGTTCCAATATGTTTTCTTCTTCAATACCTTCAACCTTGACCGGGCTTAATGATCTCTTGATCCTCAACTTGTCTTCGAATTTGCTAAGTGGTGCCCTTCCGCTTGACATCGGAAAGTGGAAGGTTTTGACGAGCATAGATTTGTCCAACAATCAGTTCTCGAGCGATATCCCGACCGGGGCTAAAGATCTCAATGATGTCATTCATTTTTCCTTATCCAATAATAGAATCACCGGTTCTATTCCCGAGTTTTTTGGTGACTTGTTGAGCTTAGAATTCTTGGACTTGTCGAGAAATAATCTATCCGGTGAGATCCCCAAGTCCTTGGAGAAACTTTCTTATCTGCAATACTTCAACGTCTCTTTCAATAGACTTGAAGGAGAAATTCCTGAAGGGGGGTCATTCGGAAACTACTCGATGAAATCGTTTAAGGGGAACGACGCATTGTGTGGTGGTGCAACTCAGCTTCATGTTCCAAGCTGCAAAACTTGGCCTCGTAGGAATTCCCAGGCAAGAACTAAGCTCATACTATATGCAGCATTACCAATTGGTTCAACGGTTTTCGTAGTGGCTCTGGTTATCATTATCTTGCGAAGTAGGAAGACGAAAGACAAATTATCAGCTCAAGAAGACTCGATGCATGTAGGAACGTGGAGACGGTTTTCATATCACGAGCTTCATCGAGCTACCGATGGATTCAGTGATAGCAGATTGCTTGGTAATGGGAGTTATGGTTCTGTATACCAAGGGGCTTTGTTAGATGGAATAACAATTGCAGTCAAGGTCTTCAAATTAGAGTTAGAAGGAGCTCCCAAGAGCTTCGACGTTGAATGCGAAGTTCTCCGCAACACTCGTCATCGGAACTTGATCAAAATCATCAGTAGTTGCTCCAATGATCTTGATTTCAAAGCCTTGGTTCTCGAGTTCATGCCGAATGGGAGTCTTGACAGATGGTTGTACTCAAACAACCATTTCTTGGATATCATACAAAGATTGA
Organism: Hibiscus mutabilis; assembly: GCA_019671005.1. Lineage (NCBI taxonomy): Eukaryota > Viridiplantae > Streptophyta > Magnoliopsida > Malvales > Malvaceae > Hibiscus > Hibiscus mutabilis. Next base: position 29,968,991 of record CM033711.1, on the reverse strand, counting down.
ACGTATTGATAGATGTTGCATCCGCTTTAGAATATCTACACCAAGGCCAAACACCACCAGTTGTTCATTGTGATCTAAAACCCAGTAATGTTCTGTTAGATGAAGACATGGTTGCACATCTAAGCGATTTCGGCATCGCAAAACTCTTATCCAAAAAGGATTCGATGATACAAACCATGACCATTGCAACATTTGGATACATGGCACCAGGTGATGATGCGTTCCAACCATCTTCTTCATTTTCAAACAACACTATTAAATATTGATGAACTGCTTTGACATTTACATTCAGAGTATGGATCAGAAGGAATCGTTTCGACAAAAGGCGATGTGTATAGTATCGGAATTCTTATGATAGAAACTATGACGAGAAAGAAGCCAACAGATAAAATGTTTTCGAGAGGACGGAGCTTGAAAAGTTGGGTGAAAGACTCGTTACCATCTATGTCGAATCAAGTTGTGGACGCCAATTTGCTAAGCACTAATGGGAGGGAACATTCAGCCGGCCAAAAATGTGCATTATCAGTTCTGCAAGTTGCCTTGGAATGTTCAGAAGAGTTACCAAATGAGAGGCTTGATATAAAAGAAGTTCATACAAAATTAAAGAAGATTAAAGTGGAGTTATTAAAGGATATTGGACGAGTTTGATGAAGAGGCTTTATTTTTTTCCGAATATTCTGATATTCATGATGACATGATAGTATTTGTTCATTAATCTTAGTTTTCTTTAATAACACACACAATCAAGATAAATTGCTCGAACCTGAGTTACCTAAGTATAACCTTATTACCCTGTTTTGTAAATAGCGGTTTCAGTCAAAATTAGAGGTTTGAACTAACCTAAGTATAACATTATGACCCTGTTTGGTAAATAGCGGTTTGAGGCAAAATTAGAGGTTTGATCGGTCAAATCCGCTAATTTGGATGTTTGGTGAATAGCGGATTAGAGTGAAACCTTTAGTTTTGAAAAAGCTGCTAATATGAACTTTTTAAAATTAGAAGTTTTAACATTAGAATTATAAAAGACTCTTTTACCCTTAATAATTATTAAAAATCTCTAAATAATCTAAATTTAACTTTTTCTATTTTAATTTTTCACCCACACGTATTTACATTGTGATATTTGTAAATTAATATTTTTTCTTTTATTCTCACGCGTTTATATTTGTACTTAAATTTAATAATTAATTAAATTGTATTAAAAATAATTATATAAATAATAAATTAATATATAAATCCTTCAAATATGATTAGTAACGTTATATTAAAAAATTATAATCTAATTAATATTAATAGATACAAAATATTGATAACTAGTAAACTATTCAAACAAGTATCGAATATAATCATGTCTTTATATGTCCTTTTGCTTGTTTAAATAATCAAACACCTATAAGTTATCAGTTAATTTTATCAAACACTTTTATACAAGTAACTAATACAATTCGCTAGTTAAATCAACTAATATAATCTGCTATCAGCTAATGTAATTCGCTATTAGCTATCCGCTAATTGCCAAACAAAGTGTATATTTTTTCATTAGAACCACTTATAGGTTCACGAGGAAGCTTACTTAATTTGACTAAAATAATTGCAGGTATTGTCTATTGTAGGCTTAGGTCTTTGTTATTTTCAAGCAATGTATGACAAGTACTTAGAATCATTTCTGAACCCTATCGTGGGCATAAGTTGCACTTGTCCTTTAGTATTAGTCTTTTGAGTCTTGGTTTAGTAATTTTTAATATTTGTTTTTAAATTTTTAGTTTTTTTTTTTAGTTTTAAGTATGGTGCATGTGATTGAAAATCAAATATTAAATTATTTAGTTTTGTTACAACGGTGGTTATTGTAATATATAGATGAATGTATGGTAATATAAGCATGTAGAATGCACAATATCTTTCGATTTGCGAATTCAGAATACCTTGTAGGCTGGTAATATAGGCGTTGTATAAAAATTTATATTTAAATTAGAAAATTTATAAACTTTATTTTTATATATATTTTTCACAAGTTGGTCTACTATATAACATTATAACTAAATATAAGTATATGTGGAGTAATTTAATTTCACGATTGGAGTTAAAAAAAAACTGTACAAATTATTTTACGTATTCGATTGATCTTAAGCTTAAATCTTAAAATTTTAAACCTAAACTCTAAATAATATCGCATGCCTACATGTATCAAAATATTTTTCATGAATAAAATATTTGACAGTTTCTCAATCATGTTTGTAGAGTTAAAAATTCATCGATTAATAAATCCTATACAAATATTAATTATATAATTGCCAAGGGGTTCACTTATTTTGCTAAAAAATTCAAAAAATGATTTTGGAAGAATAGAATGGTTTTTTAATAGTTTAAGGGGGATTACTACCAGTAATTTGAATTCAAATTTGTTAAGATAAATATTATCTTCTTTTTTATTAAAATTGCTTGTTGGGTTCATTATTATAATGGTTTTATAAATTTTTTTTAAAATAAAATAATATGATTTATATAATTAAAATTAAGTAATAATTTGAACCTTTTAGATGCCATCTTATCTATTCTGCAAAAAAAATTGTACTAAATTGAACTTTTTATAAAAGTACAAGTATAAATTTGAAAAAAGAAATTAGTACTAAATTGAACATTAAAGTAAAGTCTGGGTACCGTTATGCCCGAACATAAAATATAAATGGTAGAAAGCATCGGGTATGAAGAAAAAAATCCGTACCCCATTGAAGCCAGAGACGAGAAACAGGGCAATGAGTTTATCTCTCCTTCAAGGCTATTCTTCGGCGGAAGATGAAGAACCGGCTGAACTTGTCCGTATTCATTACGGCGACTCTTCCGACGAAGATGGCGGCGAAGACAGGGACGGCATCGGTGGCAAAACCCATTCCGCCGCTCCAAAGCGGTACGACTCCTCCGTCTTCGATTTCCCGGATCCCTCCCGTAAATCCGCTCTCCCTTCCGCCCTCGACGCCTTTTCGCAGGTATAATTTATTTTTCTTTCGCCCTAAATATCTTGGCAAAGAACCCTTGAGCTAATAATGTTTAGGAAACCTGTGAAATTTGAAGAAAAAATTAAGATCGTGATTTTTGTGGAATAAAATTAAAATCTGAGTAATAATATTTCTTGCTCGTCGACTGAAAGTAGATCAAAAAGGCTCTATTTTTTGTCTCTATGACTGAAGTGAGGTGAAATTGATGATGATGGAATTAGGGTTTTTTAGGTGAAACTGATAATGATGGAATTAGGGTTTTTCTGATTTTGTAAGGGTATTTGTTCTCTTGTTGGTTTCTGGATGTTTCAGGGCCACCGGAGTTCCTAAACCATGCAGTTGAAGAACCGGGTTCAGTAAATGACTCCGCCCAACAGCGAGGAAGGCGCGGGGGCGTAGGGATTTCAAAGATAAGAAGTATACGCCTTCTGGTATTTCTCCCATTTTTCCCTTTTCAAAAGTTCATTTACCAATTCTTTAGTCAAGAGATGGGCTCGGATGGTTTATATTCACTTTGTTTATTTTGTCAAGTTAGAACTTTTTGCATTTCTTAAATTGATTATGGTGTGTATTCGAATTAAAAATGGTGGAAAAAGTTGCTTATAGGAAGAAAATAGAACCTTGAGAGTAGAAGGGCAAAGTTTCGTATTAGTTCTGTGTCTTTTGGCGCATGGGGTAGGCTTTTGGACTATGCTTCGATTGAAATGTTTGAATTAAAGTTGATGCTACATTTTCACAGTTCCTGCGAGGAACAATGTCATGAATTTATTTATTGGGTTTTTGAATGCTCAATTCTGTTTAATAGCCTCTACCATGTATGTTGCATTTAGTTCTTGTAACTTGATGCTTCTTCAAGAACTTACACCATACTCTTCTCTACACTTAGAGGCACTTCCCCCCTGGCCGATCATTTGTCTTCAGATCTTACATTATGGTTACATTGCCGTTGTCCGTATGTTGTTTGATATTAGGGGTTTATCAACTTATAAACTAATTATCTTTTCTGTTGTATGAATAATTGGGTTTTGGTTTGTTGGTTGTTTAAAGGTGCTGTGGTAGAAGCAAAACCTCAGCTTGTTGGAATCCATGAGCGTGTAAGAAGTGATATCAAGGGTAGCAAGCCTCCAAAATCAGCAGTCCCAAGCACCAAACAGGATGGAGCGAAGCGGGTCGCATCTGCAACGAATCCAAATGCAGAAGATGCTGCAGAGCTCTTGAGGTACATCGTAATTGTTTCCGCGTAAATTCAAACCAGTCCTTTTCCGTTCTTTGTTTCTGGTTAAATTTATAACCAACTTCAGTCTAATATGAGATGCACTACACCTAAAGAAGTTTATATAATTTTTGTTGTCATGTCATCTTAGCCGATTGTTGTTTTGTTTATAGGATGTGCCTGCAATGCGGAGTACCGAAGACATACACCAGTGCTAGAGGAATGGTACGTCCGGTGTGTGGCGACCGTCCTCTTGCAGATGCGGACAAAGACTCCAAGAAGAAGGGGTCTACTATCAAAGATAAAAGCAAGAGAATGAGGGGTCGGTCATCACATGCAACCTGGAAGAGTGAAACAGAGATGCAACTCAGGCAGCAATTTGACTAGTTGAATATTCCAGTATTGTGCCCCTGAAAATGTTGGCGCGACAGGATTATGTAACCAATATTTTGATGATTGTGTTGTGGGTACATTATGCTTTGTCCCGGAGTGTGATGTATCATAGCTGACTTATTTCTGTTTAACGCATGCACTGTTTTTTTTTTTTTTGCAGTTTGAGTTGAGATTTTAGGAACTTGGTGCATGTTGAATGAACTGATCTGAATTATACAAATCACACACATGTTCACGAATCAAATTCTTTATGTTCGGGATTCTAGATTGTATTTAACATAATCACTCGTACAGTACACAGTTTTAAATTGTTCCACCTTCAATTAAAGGACTTAAAATCTAATTTAGTTATCTTTTCAGAAATTCTCACTTTTATTAACCGAAAACAGTGGACAGAGGGGCCAAAATGACCAAAAATAATAATAGCAGGTCTAAAGTAAAAGCTCCACTATATTACAAGGTCTAAATAAGTATTGAATCTAATTATAAAAATAAAGGCCAGAAACTCCAGGAAATTAATGGCAAGATGGGCGAATATTTTGTGAAAAGCAAACAGAGATATTTTTTAAGTACAGACGACAGAAAAGCGAATATGTAGCTTATCACAAACCGTTACAAAGAGGATTCAATAACACACTACCAAAAGACCATGGTGTGTGTGTGTCTAAGAAAGAAAATTCTAAAACAGGGGATGAACCTGCAACTTATGTCGAGGCCCGACTCACAGCGATCACCATTGTACATAATCGTTAAATAAATAGACTAAAATTTACAAAGATATTAGTAATAAATCCCAGTTACCTACTGTCACAGTATGTCAGCATCTTTTTATCTGAACCGGTAGCACCGGTTTCATTGCTGCCGACTTGTTTTTCAGATAACATCAGAGGTGGATTGGTGATAGAGCCATGAATCTGTCATTTTAATCCATTATGAAACATGAACTTTCTTCGAGTTCATAGAAAGAAAAAACAATGGAGGAATGCTTACCAGGCCATGAGACTTCACCGGTGCGGTATCGATAACCGGCCTTTGAGATGGATCTGAAGGCCTGTGAAATAGTAAGTGTGCTATGGATCTATCTATAGGGTTTGTGTCAGTTTCCATATCCATAAACCCAGTGCACCTGGATAAAACAAAAATTTAGAATTATGAATTATCCGGAAGATTGGATAACTAAGAATGAAGATGGAAAAAAGGAAAAGGTTGAATAGTCTAGAACAGCCAAGCGGATTCATGCCAAGCCTGTCTCTACGAGTTTCTTCATAGAACTTGTAGTGGTAAGGAGGGATGTACATTATCTACAGAGCTTCTACTAAACCCGAACACAACGATTTTGAGTTTATAAGTGCATGGTTTGTCAATTCTTTACCAGTGCTGTTTTAACCGAGGGATCAACAGCTTAAAACTCAAATTACAAGTGCCTTTTTAACCATTTTTTAGGTTTAAATACTTTTAAGTCCCAGTAAATTTTGAAATTAGACAAACTAAGCCTTATCCACCCCTCATTTTTAAGTTTAAATGCTTCTTTGATCCCTGCCAATTTTGAATTAAGCAAATTGAACTCTAAGCCCCTTCTTATTTATAAATACTTCTTAGATTCCTGTCGATTTCGAATAGACAAGTTAACCCCCCCCCCATTCTTTTTAACAATTAGACCCTGTCCCTGACACCCCATATTATTACTATTTATATTTTCCGCCCAATGTTTCATTTTGGTTCCTTCCATGTACACCACCATTAACTATATATTGTAAGTATAGTTTCAGTATCAGTGATATGGAGAAGTACCAACAAATCCATGATTCAAGTAACGAAACATGCCTGTTTGTTTCATCAGCCACTGATGAACCACTCGCATCTTCATCTTCATCATCCCTGATGCCACCTTTTGTTTTTGAGCAATTGTGCCTTTGTTCAGCACTCCTAGCCAAACGATACAGACTATCACGTATGCACAGCTTTGTCCTGATATCCAACTGAAATTTCAAACATTTTGATTAGATCAATACCATGGTTACAAATTAGCCAAGAGAACAATCACACTAGCACACCACAAAAACATGTGCAACTTGCACATAAGAAAACCTTTCCATCTACTATACCTTTTCCATGACTTGTTGAAGCTGCCGGAAACTAGTTGCCTCTAGTGAGACTTCATCCACAGGAGAAATTACACAAGAGCTTTCCCTTGCATTTGAAGAATTTAATTCTGCTGGATTTACTACACTGACTCCTTCAACTTCACTACGACATTCATCTTGTTCAGACTGACGTACCTGGTTTTGAATAGTAATTGGATCACAAATTGCTATCCCGCTTTCCATTTTTGCATATTTGGCATTCCTATTAAGTGGGGTTTGTGTATCTTGTTGGCAATATAGCTTTCCCCTCTTCTCACTTGTTATAATGGCACGAGCCTGAAATGAAGGACCATGAGAACTCTCCATAGACTGTACCTGGTTTGATACATAAGATGACTCAATTTTCGAAGAGGAATGGCCATTATTTTCAGATTTGGCACTAGGCAAAGTTGGACAAATTGAAACTTGATCCGAAGAATTTCTGTAGCTGAGATGCATATAAGGAGTATCTGTCTGTATGTAATTCACAGAATCAGGTCCAACATTCTGTTTGTTCCGCTGAAGGTCTGAAGAGGAAAAGAGTTGACAGGATGAATTGGTAAAGGGGTGCTTCACATCTGCAAACTGCTTGATGCTATCGTATTGAGTAAACGAACCACCATTTTCCAGATATGTATCTTTTCTTTCTCCTGATGCTCTATACTGCTTTGAATGCTTTTCTTGTGGACTGATCTGTAATTTGGCAATGAAATGAGACAACATAATGAAAATTCCGTGTAGCAACAATATGTTGAGGAAAGCTTATAGCAAAGAATCTTTCATTCTGAACCAGCTTAAGAGTATATCATACTGACTGTTATCCAATCAAATTATGAACAAGCACTACAAAACAAAGTAACCCATGTTGACAGAAGGCAGCATTCTCCTTCAATGTACCACAATAGTTATTTTGTAGCATTAAAATAAGAAAGAAAAAATGTGAAATTTTTTGTAGCATTAAATTTATTGCTAACACTGGCCTTAATTTATTGTAGCATTAAATTCATATCGAGAAGAAAAAAGGCCTTAAAGACTTTTTGAAGGATGATAAGTTCTAGGTGATGAAAACCAAATAACCAAATATTCCTTGACAAATTATGAAATAGAGAGAGAGAGAAACAAGAAAGATTTTTCTAACCTGCTCACTAGGCGTCGAGTCATCCTTGCTTTCAGATTCTTTATTTGCTACATGTAAAGAAGACGTGTGAGCAAGACCAGCAATATCACCGCTCATATTAACAGAAGTTAATTTGTCATTTAGGAATATGCTTTTTTTGGAGTCAAATGTTGATGGACCTGCATTTGCTGGCCTAGAAGTTGGACGGTCCTCTTGTATGCTATTCAGTTTAGCATCTGCCTTGAATAGATCTTGAGATCCTTCAGCCAGTTGGGAAGATGAAAACCAGTACAAATGATCTTCATTACCAAAAGTCCCCAACCCAAATGTTGAATCACAACTTCTGCAAGAAAAGATATGGGAGCTTTTACTCCTCATATTGCTTTACCTTGTGAAGTGCACGTACATATATGTTGAATCACAACCCAAACGTTTACTCAAATTAGTACTAAACTTACACCCATTCATATACGTATATGAGGTAGTTTTGGATTTATGAATGTAGATACTCAAGTTATACTCAACCGGGGGGGGGTGTTCCTACTGAAGGTACTAGTCAGATTTTACATGGTAAAGCATAGCATGAATAATTAATGGTGGGATTTCAAGAAGTACCTGAACATCCTGTCAACATCCTCAAAATTCCCTATGTCTCCCAAGCCATAGTATAAAAGATCACCATTTTCTTTGTCGTCATGGTTATTATTAAAAAATCTGAGATCATCATCAGCTGCAGTTATGTGATTTAGCGGGAAACGGTAATCATTATTGTCTTCTGTGGCACACTTGTCAACCAAGAGAGGATCATCAGAACAGAAGTCACTTCCAGTTTCAAGACCATGGCTAGACATCCTGGGATCATCAGATGCCATGGTTGTTACTTTTTTGAGCGAGTCATTATCACCTGAAGTGGGAAACACGCTATCAGGATTGTATTCAATATCCCCAGTAACTCCAATCACTTCAAGTTGTGGTCTTTTTTTACTATCACCATGAACTTTCAACTGAGCGCTGTACTCATCAGCAGTACGAGGCACTATATGATCATCAGTATCTCCAAAATCATCCCAAACATTATCTTCAAGCTGTAACATCAATTATACAAGTATAGTAATAAACAATCATACTTCAACAAAGGAAGTTCAAAATAATATCGATGATAGGTTTTCCATCCCTTAGCTAGAACAACACAATTCTTAAAAAAAGTAATGCAACCAAACATTAAGGCAACTAAGGAGGTCCAAGGCAAATCTGAAGGGCAATACTTCAAAAGAAAAACCATCCAGTGATGATTGCATCAGCATAAACCCTAAATAATTCTGATAAGCAGTCATCTTGTCCATGAGCTGATGCTCTTGCACATTTCAACTACAAGATTTTTACCGTCGCACTAGATAATCACATTCTAGCACCAAAAGTTGACAATATCAAAAAATATTAAATTAGCATAATAACTCCTTAAAGTTTAGAACAGCCCACCAAGAAGAAAACCTCGAAGGTATAGTTATTTGGTGCAATGATATTAGTCTCCTGAAAAAATATATATTTTGAAAAAAAAGATACTAGTCTCCTGCTAACAAAGCTTGGATTGAAGCCCTCAAACAATTTAAACTAAAAGAATAAAAATGAATTCGGGAGAGAAATCCTTTGACACAAATCAGATTGCTCATTCTCTGATGAGAAGAGACCTTGTTGGACCCAAAAGATAATTAATAAATTGAACCCCTAGAAACCTAGTTATCTACAAAGTCAAACAGGCTACAGCAAACCCAAAAATAGAGGAAGTGAGGAAATAAAAAGCTTCAAACTGAAGTACATGAAAAAGGAAGTTCAAAATAAATTAGACAGATGATATGTTTCCCATTCCTTAGCTAGAACAACACAATTCTTAAAAAAAAAAGTAACGCAACCAAAAACATTAAGGCAACTAAGGAGGTCCAAGGCAAATCTGAAGAGCAATACTTCAAAAGAAAAGCCATCAAATGATGATCACATCAGCATCAACCCTAATTAATTCTGATAAGCAATCGTCTTGTGCTTGAGCCCATGCTCTTGCACAATTCAACTACAATATTTTTACCATTGCACTAGATAATCGGTTTCTAGCATAAAAATTGGCAATATCAAAAAACATTAAGTTTTCATAACAACTCAGTGAATAAAATCTAATTTAGAACAGTTAACCAAGAAGAAGACCTCAAAGGAATAGTTATTTGGTGCAATGCTATTAGTCTCCTAGTATATATAACCTTTTTTTAAAAAAAAGGAAGATAATTGTCTTCTGCTAACAAGCTTGGATTGAAGCTTTCATAAACGATTTAAACTAAAAGAACAAAAATGAATTTGGGAGTGAAATCCTTTTGACACAAATCAGACTGTCCCATCTCTTACAAGAAGAGCAAAATTCAAGAACCATCAAGTATGACATGGACCTTCCCAGACCCAAAAGATAATTAACAGATTGAACCCTAGAAACCTAATTATCAACAAAATCAAACAGGCTACAGCAAACCTGGAAATACAGAACAAAAAGCTTCAAACTGAAGTGGTTAAGATTCTTTTTTTCACAATAAATCCATCACACCGTCTAATTTTCAATAAATCCCTCCACTAAAATCATCTCAAGCTGAAACTATTGCATCAGACAAAACACTTTTCTACTAGAGAATGAAAGTAAAATGAATAAACTCAAAGGGTATATTCAGAAACTTACCTCATACATGCACAAGTCAGACATTCCTCCAAGATCTTTAACCGCCAGTAAACACAAATCCAATATTCTGACGTGATGTCATGTTTATGAAAGATTATTTACGTCCGCTTTAGCTTTAGCTAGAGCACAAAACACGATAATCACAACAAATCAGAAAAATCATTGATAACAAAATTAACTTCCGAATTTTGAAATTAATCAAGTTTTAAAATCGGAAAGTTCTCAATCCACAACAAACAAAAAGTAAATCACTTTTCAGCATCAAAGCACCAAACTACTTCATCAACAACTTTCGTAGCAGTAAACACACTGTAATCTAATATCTATTTCATTACTTTCTCGCGAAAGTCAATTTTCCTAATCAATTTCTCTCGTCAACAGAAGGCAGAAAATTCAGAAATATATTTATTAACTTGTATAAGATTTCGATTTACTTTTAGTAATTTATTTCTTCTCTTTTATCTCAGATATTTTAAGGGAAAAAATCTAAAACTCCGTTTCATTTCCTGCAGTTTCTCAGCGACCAAACAAATATATATAAAAAAATCAAGACAAATCCAAGGAAATCAACCGAAAAAAACATGTATCTACAAAATCGAAACGGAAAGAAGAAAAAACTCACCTGAGACTGGCAATTTCCACCGGAAAATCAAATACTCCAATCTTCAAAGAAGAAAAGACCGATTTCCTTCCAATTAAAAGGCAAAGCTTCACTAAAACGAAGGCTTCAAAATCCACAGTACAAAGCTATTCACCGGTTAACTGTACGGACTTGATTTTCGCCCTAAATTCAAAATCATGAGATTCCTGGGAAGCTCTAGAGAATAAAACAGTGCACTCGATTGATTAAAGAATATTACTTTTAATTATATTTTTTCGAAAGGTTGAAGAAAACCTAAAGGAAAGGTGAGTGTTAGGCACGACACGTGGCGAGGAGATCAAAACAACGGCCGTGGTGAAACTGGTAGATATAGAATTTGTGGATGAGAGTAGGGCGATGAGATCCGATCAGTTTCTTTGATGTGATTGGGCCACGTCGGTTTTGGCTCTCGGAAGGTCGACACGTGCCCGGGACCACATTGGTCGTGGAGAATTTCCAAATGTGGCGTTCACGTGGTTGGGGTTACTTGGTGGGTTCGGAAAGTCTACGTTTCTTTTTAATCGTGGCGTTGAGTATGTTTTAGGTTTTAACTTTTAACTAGTACTTTATTTGGCCCAACCTTTCAGTTTTTGCTAGAAAGAAATATTTAGTAACGTGTCATGTTTATAGATGGTTATTTGATTCGGATTTGACGGATTCTGACTTAATTTTATAGAACAGATATTTTAAAAATTGAATTTGAATCGGTTTTGTAAAAGATATAGGTGAATTTGAGTCGGTAGAGCATCATCAAATGTCAAGTCAAGTTCTAGTCGAGATTTTAAATTTTTAAATCAGATACAGTTTGGTCAAAAAACCCACTAGAACTCAACTCGAACCGCCCCATAATCATCCTTAGTCATGTCGCGTTTTTATTATTTTCTTAAAATTACTACTTTTAACGGGGAATTTGGTCAGATATTGGGGAAAAATTGGATAAATACCCTCCAAAAGAAGATTTGGAAAAATACTCCCTATTCAGCCCACGTAGGAACAGCTCGCGTCCTGCAGGACGCTTTTTTCATAATCGCTTCTCACGGACACAACTTCATTTCGACGTGGATTATATTATACGTTATTTTAAAAAAATTACGAAAGTGACATCCTGTAGAACGCGACTTCCACGAGAATTTAAAAAGACGCGATATTTTCGTTTAGATATTATATGGTGTAGATATCAAATGGTTAAAAGTAATATCCAATAAATACTTACTTTTTAATATAGATTTGATTTCATTTATTAATAAATTATACGTTTCTGATTATTTAAAATAAAAAATTAACAAAAGTCACATCCTGCAGAACGCGACTTCCTCGAAAATTTATTGATGGCGTTAAGGTTACAAAGAACTCGCATTCTATGCGACGCAAGTAATGGAGCTCGTGTCCTGTAGGGTGCGAGTTTCATTTAATCCTCGCACCCCAACCTGTGCGATTAGCACTATAAATTGGTCCCACCCCTTTTTACCCCACCACAACAAACACAAATTCACTCTCACAAATCTTCTTTCTTTCAAATTTTCGGTTGATTTCGTGTTTGATCTAATGGCGGGACTGATAAGGTTGGATCACAAGCATGTGTTCTATTATCATCGGAGACATGTAAGTTTTATCTACTTTAATTTTGTTTATTTTTTATTTTATTATATATTCTAATTTTACATACGTGTTATTTAACTTTTTATGTAGTTTAATTTATACTTACGCGTGTTTAATTTTTTTTAGGGAGGAGAGGAAAGACGTCTGGAGGTGTCTTACAACCGGTTGTCGTATTTACCGTATCCGTTGATCGAACCATATTTGGAGGAGGCCGAATTTTTGCACGCATCCAAAATTATTGGAGGTGCGAAATTAGACGTTGGTTTGATCAACGCTCTTTTGGAGAGGTGGAGGCCAGAGACACACACATTCCACTTTCCTTGCGGCGAGGCGACATCATCCTGCATGACATTTCGTATATCCTGGGTTTGCGTATTGATGGGGTGGTGATCAGCGGTCCTGGTACTTTTGATTGGCATACCCTATGTTTGGATTGGATAGGAGTTGCGCCGGAGAGTTTTGATGGTGGAAAAGTGAAATTGAAGTGACTGCGGGATAATTTAAAAATTTACCTGCTGATACGAATGAAGATCTGAGGAAGGTAAAAGATATTTTTTTTAATATTATTGAAATAATTAAAATCTTTACATATGGTAATATATATGTTTTCCTGTTGTAGGCATATGCTAGCACTCATATTTTACAGATGATCAGTGGGGTATTGATGCATGACAAATCCTGCAACAGAGTGCACACGATCTGGTTGCGGCATTTGGCAGATTTTGAAGATGTCGGTAAACTGAGCTAGGGATTCGCAGCTCTGGCATGTCTGTTTAGAGAGCTGTGTAAGAACACCGATCCTAAGAAGTGTCAGATTGGAGGTTGTTTGACGTTGCTCCAATCTTGGGCGTAGTGGAGAATGTCGTTTTTACGCCCTCAGCTTAGGCAGCCTACTCCACATGTTTTTTCGTTGGGTCGGAGGTAAGAAAATAGTTTATTTTTTTAAATATAAAATTTTTTATAATTAAGATTTGTTTTTTTAATATACATATTTTTGTATTACTTGTTTTGTAGGTGGATCGGTCCTTTAACCTATGTTGGTGTTGCTCGCGGTCTGGACGTTATCAGACAGGATATTGAGAATGAATCCATGAATAATCAGGTAACAATTTGGTGTATTTATTTATAAAATATATATATATATAACTTTAATTATATATTGTACAATTTTTATGGATAACGTACGAGGATCCAGAAGTGCATGAGTGCATCCCTGAATTTTTGAACGAGACGAGGCTTCTTTGGACGGCCACTATACCACTCGTTTGCTACGCTATAGTTGAGTGGCACCTGATTGACCGCGTCTTACGAAAGTTTGGTTGTTTCCAACGTATCGCAACGATCCCTCCAAATCTGAACGAATTGCACAAACTCACGCGGCAAGGGAAGCCCGAGGTAATATTGATATACTTACCGCATTCTTTTATTTACTCGAACGTAATTCATATCTAAAAAGAATAATAAACTTTATATTGTTCGATAGGTTGATTGGTCGGTGCACCTCCGAAGCTATATCGCTCACTAGAGGGACATGGTGAATCCACAATGACAACCCCAGCGTGAGTACCGTATGTTTGATACGATGGCCAGCCATGACTACAAGGACTGGTTGGCAAATGGGAAGCCATTTATTCTGACTGTAGAGGAGTGATCAGTCGTCCACCGGCGTCAGCAACGCAACCGCCCACGGTCTCAGTGTATGAGGGAAGCACGAAACACTTCTGGCGGTGCGTCATCATCGAATCGAAGCCGTGCTACTGGCTCCGAAGTACCGTCACCATCACATGCCACCCCACCACTGATGCAGCCGCAAAACTTCACGCATTCGATGTAGTCATCATTCCAGCCATACCCGAGTCCGAGCGAAGGTTTTTTCATGCCTTCTGTGTCAGACCCTTATGGACAGTTTGCAGCAATGATGAGTGAGGCCCCAAGCTATCGTCCAGCCTACGCGCCCTTCATACAGTTTCCATCGGCAGGGACCATATTTGGAACCGGGATTGTCCAACAAACGACGTCGCAATCCCTTTTCTATCTTAGCGGGCTCGGTGGAACGAGTGGTACTGCTGAAGCTGGAACGAGTGGTACTGTCGGAGGTGATGATGATGACGATGAGGATGACCCGGCTGATGTTACTCGCCCCCGACGCAATCTCAATCGACCTTGGCGTCTACCGCGTTGTGGTACCGATGTACATAGTCGTCATTAATAGTTTTTCGTATTTGAAAATTTTGTACTCTAATTTTTATTTAGTTTTTTAATTAGTATGTATTAAGTACAAAGCGATATATGTTTTTAATTAGTATATTTATATTTTTTAAATTATTAATATATTATGATATTTGTTATTTTTTAATTAGTATATTTATACTACAAAATGCGACTTTCCTGACACGACAGGAATTCCTGGCCAAACTCACATTCTAAAGAACGCAACTTTCCTGACACGTCAGGAATCCTGGTCAAACTCGCATTCTACAAAACGTGACTTTCGTGACACGTCAAGAATCCTGGCCAAACTCGCATTCTACAAAACGCGACTTTGGTCTATAAATAACCCCAAACAAACTGGGGTTCCAATTATAGAGCTTATTGGATATTTCACTTCTGTTGTAGCTATTAATGACAACAAATCGTGTACCCAAAAAATATTTTCGAAAAGAGATTTCCCGGGTATTGTGATCTGTTGCTATATGTAGTTGCATGATGAGTACGCGAGTTTTGGTATGTTAGCAGTTGTGATGCGATGTGTGTACCGTGTTTTTGTTCAAGATGAACGACAAATCACAATATCCGAAAATGCGTGGTCTTCTAAAAGTGCACGCAATCCTTTGAGGATCCGCTTGAGGGTGCGGGTTACTTCTTTTTACGCCGTCACCGTAGAGGCTAGGTGAAGACCCTCTTAGACGCAATTATCTAAGCAAGCAACCTCAAGCAGCTCTAACCCACCCTCTTAGACGCAATTACCTAGGCAAGCATGAGTATGAAGATAATCTCCCTCACAAGAACTCGCCGAACTTATGTTGAAGAAAACTTCTAAGGTACAAGTTATCAGCACTTGCAAAAACAAACTCACTAAATATTTCATTAATCAAAAGAAATCTGAATTACAATGATGGAGGCTTCATCCTTTTATAGGTGAATGATAGCCAAAGTAATTTAACTTCTACTAAAACAAGGAAAACTTAATTTAATTAAAATAATAAAGAAAAACAGCAATTAAACTCCTTGATGGCTTGGGCTGCAAGTGATAAGCTGATAAGTGCAAGTGATAAGCTGATAAGGGTTGGTTGCTTGGGCGGTAAATAATAAGCTAATAGGTATTTGAGCTTACTTGGACAACAAGTCAATGGTCTTGGGCAGGGAGGCATGTGTGGGTTGTTTTTAAAGCAAGCTAGGCCTAAAAACATCAATTTAAATGATAACAAATACATTGGGCTAAGTTTAATTCGTCCAAAGCCTTATATGTTAGCTTTTGGGATTTTACAAAATCTCATATCCAGTTTTCTGCATGCGCAGTCTGAGCTCCCGATGTCCGATTGATGCGTTTCAAGATGCGTTAGAAAGGTAACTGAATGACGGTCAATTTCTTAGAAGACAACTCTACCCAGAAATGCCCAGATTTCATCTGAAAAGTCATCGCAAGTTGGTTGTCGTTACAGACTTCACAAAGTGATTCAGCTTCTTGTCCAATATGCATTGTTTTAGCCCTCCCATGCATGTATCAAGAAATTAACAGACCAAAACAAATAATCAAAGGTGAAAACAAACTTATGCACGCTAACAACAACGTTCTTTTAATTTATTTGAATTATATCAACAAAAAACACATAACAGATTGCAAAATTTTAAAGACCCAGTGACATGGGTGTTCCATTTAACACATTAATCAAAAATAAGGGTTTGGGTTTTGTAAAATGCATTGAGAGGATGTTACCCATTGAATCAAAATGTAGAATTTGAACAAAAATCGAAATAAGTTGATCAGATTCCAAGAACTACTCTAAACAAAGAAAAGCAAGAAGACAAGTATTAAGGAGATTGAGCCGTTATGAAGGACAGATGTGAAGACAATCTAGAACTAAAACTAATCCGAACAAGACATTTACCTTAGCTCACCTCGAAACGTAGAGTCTGTTGATGAAGGTGATGACTCGCTCCGGCGTTGGGAAACTGATAAATAACAATGGTGAAAACTTGGGCTCAATCTAACCTTCAAGATGATCTCCACGCCGGACGACTGTGTCAAATTGCGAGTGGCTTGCAGCGGTGCGGTTGGGGTGTGACGGGGAACATAGGGGTGGTGGTGGCGGCTATGGCCAGGCGGTGATGAAGATCGGATGTGGCTGAGATTGGGGGGCGAGGAGTTTGAGAATTTTTTTCATGTCACAGATATTTTGATATGATTCAAAAATAAGGCAATGACTATCATAAGTGAATGATTCAGACATTATTTATTTTTGGCACAAACTGATAAAACATAACTTAATAGAAAACTGGTGTAGGACTTAACCAAGATTGGTCTTTAGCCCAAATGGTTAAGGTTTGGCTTCACTAAGCATGGGTTATGGGTTCAAATCCCTTAGACAACCATTATTTTCATTTTTTTCCTTTTTGCCTTAGCATATTTATTATGGGTGTTACAAAACCTAGGCTCTAATACCTTTGTTGTAACACCTCGACCCGAATGTCACAAATTGCGCCTCAAGCCCAAACCCAAACCATAAAATTTCTGTAAATAGATTTATCCCAACACATTCATTTCATAAAATCTGTTAAGTTTGAATAATTCAGAGTTGATAAACCAATTAAAACGTTGTATGAGAGCTTCATTTAAAACACATAATTAAAAGCATTTGACTCATAGGTTAAAATTCAAAATAAAAGTTACAATACAACATAGGGTTTTACGAATACATAGCCCAAAAATCTAAGTACTATACTCGGACATAGATCAATTGCTGAAGTCCTACTCCGATGGTGCTCCGATAATGTACGTCAACCTACTAACCTGCAAACAGAAACAACAATTCTAAATGTTGAGCAATGAAGCTCAGTGGATACACTTCCACTCAACCATGCTTCATGCAAATCATAAATATGAGCAAGTAGCTAAAGAATGACATCATGGCATAAAATAAATGACAACATGGGCACTACCTCTAGCCGCCTCAACACATAGCAACACAATAGAATATAATAACCACATACATAGCACATGGTACACCATACCAACAAACCTAGAGTGAGGCCCGGTGCGACACAGCTTCGAGAATGTACACTCTTGAGTGAGGCTCAGTGCCACTCAACTTCGGAAACATGCATTCAGAAAAGAAATAACCAAGGTGTTGCAACACCCTCAACTCTTACTGGATATCCAGATCCCACAAAAATATGGTACTCAACCATACAAATGCCCTTACGTGGCATACTGCACTAATTTGATCCACCAAGGATCCTCATTGTTCAAAACCAACAAACCACACAAGGTCTTATTAAGTTAATACTCATTAAGCCTGTTTATGGGGATTAAATCTTAATTTCTCAATTTTACTATTCATTTTACCACTTTAGAAGCCCATTGGGCCTTAGTCCTCGAATTGTAGGTCCTTCGAACTCAAAATATATTTTTCGGGTAGATTGCCCAACAAGTATCGATACTCACCTAGGAGTACCGATATGCTCTACTGGATACCAATACCCACTTACGCGTATCGATACTCAAATTGCCTACTATAAGGGTTTAACCAAACCTTATATCGATACACGGATGAAGTATACCGATACCCATTTTGGCTACTGAAATTTGATGGAACAGGGGTATCAATACCCCCCTTAGGCGTACCAAGATGCCCTTGTAATTTGGCATGATTTCATCAGTTTTAACACGATGTATCGATACGCGTTCAACTCGTATCGGTACTCAAACCCAAAACTTACTTTCTAAAGTTCGAGAATCATCTCCCAAGCCTTCAAAACTCAAGGGCAAGACCCCAAATTGAACCTACAATTTATGGAAGGTATTTTGAGTGGTTTCCTACCATTTTTAAGCCATAAAAACACCAAATTTAAGAATTATCATTAATGAAAACTCAAGCATTTCAATCAACCAATTTTCAATCTAGAAACAAGTCAATCACATTGATGATTTCCAGGAATACAAGAGAGTTAGTAGTGTACTAACATCAATATTAAGCTTCAAATGAAGCTCCAAGCCAACACCTCAAGCCCCTCATCTTCTCTTGAGCCTTGGAAGCTTCCCCAACCTCTTTCACTACAAAGGGGCGTTGTAAAACGAGTTACAACATTGTTGGAAACTCAAAATATGAAAAAAAGGATTCCACAACTAGAAATGGAGTCAAATCCCCCGTTCTCGTTCTTCCCCTTCAACCCCCACTAAACACTCATTTTTCAACCTCCACCAAAACCCACAATTCTTACCTTGATAGATAGATTCTTGAAAGGCAATCAACATTCCCTTAACAACCAATCCAAGATTTTCACAAGAAAAGTATAAATATTGCACCTTTTTCTTGGTTTTCAAAGAAGGAAGATGGGAAAAGGATGAAGAACAAGCATGAGACAAGGTGATATCATCATTTCCCAAAATTTGTAAAAGAAATAAAGAGAGGCAACCTTTCTCTCTTCAAAAAAAAGATTTTACCACTCTACCCTTTCATCATCCTCTTAACTCAACAACAAGCCCAACACTTAAACCTACCATTAAAAACAAGCCCGCTAAGGTTCTCATGGCCCAACCACCCGACCCAAACACAAAGCCTGTGCTTCGGGTTAAACCAATCCTCAAATTCCAAAATCTGGGTCGTTACACTAATATTGGTCTGTTAATTGAGTTTGTGGATCTGAGCCTTGAGGCATCCTTTAAGCGTGCTTAAATTGCGTCTATGGACAACAGTGCGGGTGAGTGACAGTGGCAATGTAATCCTTTAAGGCGACCTATGCAATATATCTAATTCTGGGAGATTATATTTTAACCCAAAGACTTTTCATAATACTCATTTAAATAATTCAAAACTAAAAGCATATTATAGTCATAACCCATACATACATAATTTAAAATAGTCGATACAATCCATATCAGAATGTAGTTTCAAAATAACGCCACGTCGGGTAATCAAGTAAGTATGTAGTATCAAAATATAGGCTCATGTCACCCAATAAAGATAGTACGGAAGATAGAAACATTACAACAGAATAAATGTATTAAATGTGTCGATCCTCCAAGTGTCAAGTCCAAGGGTGGCCTATCCAAAAGTATCTGAAAGTGAGAAGATTTGGGGCGTGAGATACGAAGCTCAGTGTGTTCTAACAAGTGCATGAAAATCACATAAATAGTTCAGATGAGCAAAAATATTTAAGTAAAACACGCTCAAGAGCAACTAAGGTTTTATTTACTTAACTACCCTCCAACCGTACACTGATATGTCGTTCCCTAAAACTACATCCATAAGGACTTACCCTAGGCCCAATGGGCGTAGTAGCCTACTTAAGGGGCTATCTTAGGTCCATAAGGAATTACCTGAGCTGAACCATAAAAACCTACCCAAAGGGCGACCTCGGGTCTATAAGGAATTACCAGCACTGAACCTACAGAGGCTTCATAATATATCCCAATAGTGTACCCCAGATATCAATTAGTGTTCACATAACGAACATCGATATCAGAAATCATGTGGCAGACATGTTTTATCTCAATAAAACAGAAATCAGAGATCATGCTTTCAAATCTGACATATGGGCATACTATTAAGCAGATAAAGTAGTCATGTGTTTAATTCAAATAATCATATCATGTTTCCAAAACGAAGACATGTTCCCAAAACAGATATAGTATTCAAATCATATATATATATATAATTGTTCATAGTTCCAATCAGAGGAGAAATATTCATGAGCACATGATCATTCCAGAAAACATGTTTAAAACAGAAATTTTGCACACAAGGAACACACATCAAAAGACGGTCAGAAGGTACTACTGGGCATTCGCCTCGCTACGCTCTACAACGGTGCTAGGTCCTATATTCAAAGAATAAGGTTACTATAAGAGATATACTTTAACTAAATAATTTCATTGAGTTCTAAGATCATACGAGTAACTACGGGTGCACGAAGTTGAGCGGAACGGAAGGAGCTGGGCTGAGCAGAAAAACGGCCAGGAGAAACTCGTGTACCTTTAAACAGATAACAACTCATATTAGTCCAATATTCAATTTATACCTCTCTTAAAGAAATAACCTAATACATATGCAAGATTGGGTTCAAGGTCAAATTTAGAGGCTTTTCATATTGGGATTTCGTGAAACGAACTTCAAAAACGGGCCCAGGACGTCGAAAAAACATAAAATAGGGTCTTTCGAAAAAAGTTGACTCTTTAGTCAACGGTCAAAGTCAACTAAGTTGACTTGAACTGGGTTGACTCAGACCGGGTTTGGGTCAAACGAGTCAGACGGTTCAGGCGCGGGTCAGACTGGGTCGAGTTTTGGGCTTATACCAGATGGGCATGGGGCTTGGGCCTTAACCAATATTGGGTTTGGATCAGTTTGGTCGATTCAGGCCAATGGGTCATCTCCTGAATCGGTCCACTTACCCTTGGTCTCAAGTCGTCAGATAGTCACTGGAAAAGATCATCGGAGGCTTGTAATGTACCATTTCTGCCAGAAAACAATAGCTTGTCATATATGGAGTTATATCAAACCCAAAACATCACCTAATAAGTCAGAATCTAACCGAAACTTACCTAAAACGAATCTAGGATAACCAGAAATGACGAAGCTCCGGGAAGCCCTTGCCGGAGTCAGTTGGACGATTGGCTAATTAGGTTCTTCTCGCACCGATGCGATAAGCTCAGATTTGACAGTCGCGCCTTGAACGAACATTGAGGTGGCCGGAAAACGTAGAAAACAGAGAATGTTTCTCATCAAACCTTCGAACCGAGTTTCACGCCGAATGACGGTCGTTCACTGTGAGTAGCTGATGGTAGGAGGTTCAGAGGACGAATAGGAACACACCGGTGGTGGCGGTGATGGCCACACGACGACAGTTAGGGAGATCAGAGGCAGTGTTGGTGGAGGAAAGGTGAGAGGTCGAGAGAGAGAGAGACTTGGTTTCAGATGAGCAATAAATGAGTTAGTGGGGGGTTTACCAGGTTTTACATTAATTCCTTAGCCTGAAGCATGCAAGGAAAAAAATAACATTGGAGGGCCTAACACCAAGAGCTTCTATAGCTTAGACAGCTGGGTACATAGTTTAAGAGGGCTTTGGGTTGCGGCTTTGAACCCCACAACCAAAAACAAGCCATTTTTTGACACTAATGAGGGAGCATTTGCGGCAACACACTTTTTTTGGACAATAGTTGTCACGTTTGTGGCCATTCGGTGAAAGACATTAACTATGTTCTCTGACATTGTCCTCCCGCGCATCAAGTGTAGATTGATTTGGTCATCAAAGCCAAACAAGTTGGAGTCGTTTCTTGTCTTTTGGATATTACCGAGTTCTTCGAAAAATAGTTGTCACGTTTGTGGCCATTCGGTGAAAGACATTAACTATGTTCTCCAACATTGTCCTCCCGCGCATCAAGTGTGGATTGATTTGGTCATCAAAGCCAAACAAGTTGGAGTCGTTTCTTGTCTTGGATATTACCGAGTGGATAATGTACAACTTATCATCCTCAGCTGATTTTGCAAGGAACTTCATTGATTAGGATCTTTGGTTTCGTTTATACCATTTAGAAATTATGGCTAGGCCGCAATCTACTAAGGTGTTTGATAATCTGTTGCTTCGTGTCATCTTGTGATTGGATGAAAAATAGCAAACAATATTTATCTCCTCCAAGAATTGAACCCAAGTAGTTTAGGTCAAGTTAAGCACACCCAACAACTATGGCAACTGCTTTTTTTGGTTAAAAGTTTCCAACACTTTTTTTTATTAAAGCTTACAACCCAATTTAATTTCCTTTCCCTGAATAACCCGATAACCCTATTTTGACACCCATTTTCTTTCAATTTCTTTCGACTTTTTCACACTTTCTTCTTGATTTCTTGTTTTCTAAACATAAGTGAGTCAAGAACCTTCATCCATTTTAAAAAAATTATCAAAATCGTTTTGAAGAACCTCATTTAATTCTCGATTTTATCATTTTCACCAAGAATAGATTTTCTGGATTCTCCATCTTTGATCTATTGGAAGCTCGATTTGAAGGTAATAGATCGTTTTCCTACTTGATTTTTAACTTACTAAAGCTTTAAAACAAGATTTTAAGTTAGATTTTAGAAACATAACTTCATCTTCAACCTTAGACTTTTTAAGGGGCTTTAATGGTGATTCGGTTTATAGAGCTTCATCTGTGGTTGTGAGACTTGTTTTAGCTTAGTTTCTTGATATGAATGAGATTGCAAATGGAAGTTTTAAGTTAGGTGAGCTAAAAAATAGAAAAAAATCCCTTGTATATTACATGAAATTCGAAAATGAGAGGTTATTTTTGAAGGTTGGATTGAATTATTGATTTGATATTATGAAAGGGCTAGAAATGAAATTAGAAGTGGTTTAGAAGGCTTTCTAAGGGCAATTGATTTGGGTTCGAATTCACAGCGGGAGAAAGTGAGAGGTGGATGTCTTGGAAATGGATGTTTTTTAAGAGTTTAAGTTGTGGGGTTAGAATTTAATGTTAGTATTTAGAATATAGGGTATATAATTTAGGGATTAGTTTTTTAGGGTTAATGTTAGAAATTTAGGATTTGAATTTTATAGTATGAAAATGCAGGTTTGTGTAAAGTTAGTTTTACATACCCCATATATATATGGTAATTATACCATGCACTGACGATGAAAACATTTTGTTTCCATAAGCGCCCTAATTTTAGGGGTTAAAGAATCAATTTAGGGCTCATAATTTAGGGGTTTAGGTTTATGTGCTTAAAATTTAGGGACCGTGGTTTGAATTCAGAGTTTAGGGTTATAATTTAGGGGTTATAGGTACAAAGCCTAAATTCCTACCATATTACCCTAAAATCTAAACCCTAACCTCTAAACCTTATACCCTAACTTTTAACAACGGACTCTAAATTCTAAACCCCTAACCTCTAAATCCTATATCCTAAATTCCACCACCAATGCATATCCAGGTTTGAATGTGTCACAACATTGTTGGAAAACAATAAATTTATTAAAAAAATAAAATTTAAACTGCGACATATAACACAATTTTATTAGATGATTGAATTTATTAAATTAAAATTAAAAATTAATATAATATGTAAATAATAAAGACTAAATGTGTAATTATACAAACTTACTTAACTAACACATCACCTTCTCTGTTAAAAATTAATGGCCAGTAAGTTGATTAGAACCATTTTACTTATTTGATGGTGTGATTGTCCATTTTTTAAGTTAAGTGAAAAAAGTATAACAAACACTATAATTGGACGGTCGCACAAGTTATTTACCCAAAGAAATCAATACATATTATCACGGACCAAACTTTTCGGATCGAGACATTGGCGCGAGCATCAAATAGGGAGGTTGTGCGCAATGCAACGGGCTCGCCAAATGTGGCCCAGCACTCAGAGAATGTCGTGGACCATACCTTTGGGACCAAGGCATTGGCTCAAGAATCAGCCAAAGAAGGTTTGCGCGGTGTAACAGGCTTGCCAAGACCATTACACTTGGCCCAGCACTTGGAGAAAGGCGTGGACGAAACCTTTGGGACCGAGGCATTGGCGCAAGAATCAGCCAAAGAGGGTTTGCGCGGTGTAACGGGCTTGCCAAGACCATCACACTTGGCCCGGCACTTGGGGAATGCTAGAAAGCCCGCAAGCCCACAAGACTTAGCCAAATCCATGGAGGATTCAGGAGGATAATTTGGTCAAAGCATCATCTATTTATTTGAAATATAATTTGTAGATAATGTTTGTGATAATTAGAGATTTGAAATTGAGATTTGATTAGATAAGATCAATCTCGACCGTCGATGTAATTTAAACTGAGCCGTTGGATGTAGGGGAGTTCAACTATAAATAGAGGCTCCCTCCTCACTTGTAAATCACTTCACACTTCACTACTTCATCTCATATTCACTTATTCATTTACTTTGAGTAATACAAGAAGCATTTACTCTAAACTCTTTGAGTGTTATTTATTGTTCTTGAGTGTTCTTCGTTGTTCTAGTTGCCAATCTCTTTCTGTTGTTCTTTGATTAGTTTCCGCTTAGAACGATCTTTCGTTCGAGGGCTTCGGGAAGTGTTTGATCTTCCGGAGCAAGAATCCTGGCAGAGTTAGGTGTTTGTCGATAGAGCTTCACCTAAGGCCGTGATAAGGGATTTCAGGGTGACTTAGTAGACGTTTCAACCGAGAAAGCGACTAAGGTTCACACGATTCGTCTGGCAAAGGTCTAGCCCGTGACAAGATCCATCGAAACTTGGAGGGCTTGTCGGAGCCGTTATCGAGCAGGAGTACTCACAAGGTTGGTTGAAGGCTGATTTAGGCGTAGGAATCGACAGATTTGCGTCGAAGGCCGCACGGATCCGCTAGGGTCAAAATCTAGCCCCGTTACAAGTGGTATCAGAGCGAGTCGAGGAAGGGATTTGCGTTCGAGCCAGCTCGCAGTTGCAGTCAAGCGTGGTGGTGACTTGTGTTCAAGCCAGCTTGCAAGTGCAGTCAAGTGTGGTGGATTCCAGCTTGTAGTTGCAGTTAAGCGTGGTGGTGATTTGCGTTCAAGTTAGTCGAAGTGATCAGGGATCAGACTAGTTCGTGGCAAAGTGGTGATTGAGATGGCACCAAAGAAGAAGACATTGACAATGGATGATGTAAGAAAAACTCTGAATGAATTTGACGAGATGAGCAACCGTCTTGAAAATAAGGTACAGTCGAATCTCGAATTCATAACAGTCGTAGAGGCTTGGGTCGATAAACTCTTGGACTTCGAGAAGGAGGCCAATGTGGTGTTTGAACAGCTAGAGTCAGTAAACCTTGAGAAGCTAGGTTCGCTGGATATCGAGATGTTAGAGTCTTTGGAAGGGATCCAGGAGGAGGTTCAATGGGCTCTTAATGGCTTGGAAGTTAAGATATCTGAGCATGGCAATTCCTTAGAGGCTACAGTGAAAACTCTAAGAGAGGAGGCCAAAAAGATCCAAGGTGTTGTGGAGTCACGTCTTGAAAAGTTAGAGTCCATGGAGGGCAAGTTCAATGACGAGACGCAACGCATCCTCAACATGTTGGAGGTAGTTCGAGAGAGTTGTGCTTGTGAAGCCAAGATGGGGGATTTGCAAAAAGCGGATGATTCTTCCAAGGAGAAAACCGCGAAGGAGATCCAAGAAGTTCTCAACTCGGTATACGATAAGTTGAACCAACAAGATAATTCCCTTCAAGATGCAGTGGAGGCAATGAAGGCAGAATTGGAGTCGTTGGGAAAGAGGGTTCTTAGACTTGAGAAATCCGAAGAGGAGGCCAAGCAGACCCAAGGTGTTTTCGAGTCCCGTCTTGACGAAGTAGAGTCTATAGATGACCGGTTCAAGGATGAGACACGAGAAGTTCTCAACAAGTTGGTGACTGTTCGAGGGAGTAATGCTAGTGAAGCTGAGATGGAAGCTTTGCGGAAAGAAGTGGATGAGCTCAAGAGGGAGCTGCTAAGTTGCAAGACGACAATGAGTGAATGTGATGCGATCAAGACCTTCTTAGAGGGATTTAGACCGGGGAACTCATAAGTTGCGGAGATGCCCGTTTCGAGCCAAGTGGTCCGAGGGACAGGACAAGGCCAAGAGTAAAGAGCCTGTGAAACTTGGTTCAGAGTTGTCTAGTTCTGCCAAGGTAAGCGGAAACCATGAACAGAATGGGTTGAAGATGTCCGGGAAGGCTGAGAAAGAGCTTGCCGAGAATGTTCGAGTGAAGAACATTACTTTTGAGACCAGTAGAGTGTCGAAGGGGGCTGAGCCGTTGAGGGACATAGCAACCGTTAAGATGCCACCTATGGGCAAGGTGGGAAAGAAGCGAAGGACTTCGAGGAAGAAGTGTCGATGCAAGATTAAGCAACTAGAGTGCTATCAGTGTAAGGGGCCCCACAAATTGCGAGAGTGCCTGGATCGAGTCAAGCCATCCAAGGAGTTGGGTGAGCCCAAAGAGAACGAGGCTGCATCGCTTGATCCGATAATGTCGAGTTCTGCCAAGGCCAAAGGGGACCGAAAGCAGAAAGGGGTGACCATGTCCGAGAAGGCTATTGAGGAGCTTGCCGAGGATGTTCGGGGAAAGAGCATCGCTTTTGAGACTATTGGAGAGTCGAAGGGGACCAAGCCGTTAAGGGACATAGTAACCGTGGAGACACCACCAATGGGCAAGGTGGGAAACGAGCGACGAAATTCAGGTAGAAAGTGTCGACGCAAGAGAAAGCACCGAACTTCAAGGAAGAAGGATCGATGCAAGAGAGCACCAAACTTCGAGTCAGAAGGGCGGATGCAACCAGAAGCAACGGACTTCAGGGAAGAAGAGCCGGTGCAGAGTAACGCAACGGACTTTGTGGCGAAAGTGCCGATGTATGCAAAGAACTTCGATGAAGAAGGTTCAATGCAGAGGGGGCCAGACTTCAAGGAGAAAGAAGGACTGACCTATTTTAGAGTAAATGTGATCGATGAGAAGGTACATCTCAAACACATTCCTAGTGTTTTTGGTTTTGATTTGCCATTATTGATGAGCGTAGGTCAAGTAAGACCTAGTCTTCAGTGCGGGGGAAATGAAGATTGGAAGAGACTTTTCAGAGTTCAAAGGGGCAAGCCAAAGTTGTCGACGAATCTGAGAGTTCAGTCTGTGTTCAGTGTTGTGACAACTTCCAAGTCTTTGCCGGAGGACCAAGTGGGTCTGAGTCGAGGTAAATCGGAGTTTGTGGGAGAATGCTCCTACAAGAGAGATGTATCAAGAGGCATCTTAGCACGCGATGTTCAACAACAGTTTGAGTCGAGGCGAGCAGTTCATATGGGGGAATTGCATGAAGCCGATGCATCGACGAGTAATCAAGTTGACCCTGCCCAGGATCGTTCGAGTGCAACGACGAGGGCGTTGCTAAGTCAAGTGGGGGAGAATGTCACGGACCAAACTTTTCGGATCGAGACATTGGTGCGAGCATCAAATAGGGAGGTTGTGCGCAATGCAACAGGCTCACAAAATGTGGCCCAACACTCGGAGAATGTCGTGGACCATACCTTTGGGACCAAGGCATTGGCGCAAGAATCAGCCAAAGAAGGTTTGCGCGGTGTAACAGGCTTGCCAAGACCATTACACTTGGCCCAGCACTTGGAGAAAGGCGTGGACCAAACCTTTGGGACCGAGGCATTGGCGCAAGAATCAGCCAAAGAGGGTTTGCGCGGTGTAACGGGCTTGCCAAGACCATCACACTTGGCCCGACACTTGGGGAATGCTAGAAAGCGCGCAAGCCCACAGGAATTAGCCAAATCCATGGAGGATTTAGGAGGATAATTTGGTCAAAGCATGATCTATTTATTTGAAATATAATTTGTAGATAATGTTTGTGATAATTAGAGATTTGAAATTGAGATTTGATTAGATAAGATCAATCTCGACCGTCGATGTAATTTAAACTGAGCCGTTGGATGTATGGGAGTTCAACTATAAATAGAGGCTCCCTCCTCACTTGTAAATCACTTCACACTTCACTACTTCATCTCATATTCACTTATTCATTTACTTTGAGTAATACAAGAAGCATTTACTCTAAACTCTTTGAGTGTTCTTTATTGTTCTTGAGTGTTATTCGTTGTTCTAGTTGCCAATCTCTTTCTATTGTTCTTTGATTAGTTTTCGCTTAGAACGATCTTTCGTTCGAGGGATTCGGGAAGTGTTTGATCTTCCGAAGCGAGAATCCTGGCAGAGTTAGGTGTTTGTCTAGAGAGCTTCACCTAAGGCCGTGACAAGGGATTTCAGGGTGACTTAGTAGACGTTTCAACCGAGAAAGCGACTAAGATTCACACGATTCGTCTGGCAAAGGTGTAGCCCGTAACAAGATCCATCGAAATTTGGAGGGCTTGTCGAAGCCGTTGTCGAACAGGAGTACTCACAAGGCTGGTTGAAGGCTGACTTAGGGAATCGACAGATTTGCGTCGAATGCATCTAAGGTCGCACGGATCCGCTAGGGTCAAAATCTAGCCCCGTGACAATATGCATTAAATATTACTATATCTTTAAATAATACTTTTAAAAACAATTTTTCCAAATCACTCGCTTCAGATACCTTGAAAAACAAAAAACAGTTCGTCAAATTAAAGGTGTTCATATAGGTTAAATGTACCGTTTAGCCTAAACAATTAGTAAATTATTATAGCAATTATTAATCATAACTTGACCATTAAAAAACAGTTCGATTGCAATTAACCTGTAACTTATTACAGTTCTCTTTTTAAATGTTCACTATTTTATTTAAGAAAAATAAAATTATCTCAATAAATATTATATTATTTTAAAAAGTTTAAATAGAGAGATTCTAAACACAAACTTCACATTTAATTTTCTATTTTATCATCAATCCAACTAATGCTCACATTTCCCCCCTTTTCTTATCAATGAATAAATCTCCTTATTTGTACGACTTTAACGGTTAGACTAATTATCTTATAAAATACAAAGATTACGCTGGTTGAAGGTTTGTTTTGCACACACCTACTTCAAATCACACTTTAAACCAAATAACATTGAAGAACTAAACCTCGTTACAAATCAGACAATTCAAATATGGCATTGAATTTTCTTTTAACATGTTCAGCCCATGAGGGCATTCCTCTCTTTTTTTCCCTTTTCTGGGCAATTCATTCTAAAATTCAGTATTCTCCGCTGACTCTAGAAGCTCTAATGATCCTTCAAATACATGATTAGAAAATAAAAAATAAAATAAACAATGCTATTCATAAATCATAGCTGCAAACGATTTTTCATTTTGGGACAGATAAAAGGAATATGACTAATGATAAAGAGTAAAACTGACACGACCTTGAGCAGACCAACAAGGAAAACTAGGTAACCGCTAAGTCCCGAATGTCACTCGACAAGAACGGCCGCAACAACCCGCTATAGGTTATCCGCTGGTATCCTATGGTTAAAACACAAACCATATGTATCTTGCAACAGATAAGCACAATCACCAGTTCACAGCTACAGTTCAAAATATTAGGGTGCGGTTATATATGAATATTGGCATATGCAAATGAAACAATTATGGAGGGAAAAAAGGGGTTTTTTTGGTTCGAAGAATGTAGTTGCAAGGTTCAGATCAAGACATTACATACTCTTTTAAAAGCTGCATCATATGCAGGCATTCCACGAGTTGAAAAACCCTGTTTTTGATCCTTTTATATCATCACGGTAACTAGACCTTGGTGCCAATTTATGAAAATGGTAAACCCGGGGGATAAGAATATCAGACAACTGAATGATGCAAGACTCCAAAAAATCAGAACTTTTGACTACTGGTCTTACCAATTATCATATCAGTTAAAAATACTTAGCAGACTATCCCTGCAATCAGCATACAGCCATAACCAGCATCACAATCACGATCATTAATCTACAGACACAAACAGCATCAATAGCCACAACATCAACATCGTGTCCGTTTGCTCAGGTCACTCTTTCCCCGAACATTGCTATAAAACCCAACAGATGGTTTGAGATGAATCAGCATTCTTAGAACATAGAAAACACAATGACTAAAACGAAAGAAAAGAAACACTTCGATAAAGTAGCTCCATGAGACTAGTTAGGGAGAAAAGTAACAAGGAAAAATAACAAGCTTACATCACAAAATCTTTGGTCGGTACTGAAACACCAAGCTAGAAACTACATAAGTTCAGACACCAAGACACTGCTTAAATAATAGAGAAAGAAGGTTCAGGACAGTTGATTAAAACATAAAAAAAAGTCGTACCAATACTGGGAAACACATGATATGTGAATGTCCATAAGACTGGCAACATAGCAACAAGTTATATGCTATTTTAAGTCTCTTGAGTAATCCATCCGCAAGATCATTCCTACAAAGTTCAAATGCAAAAGTAAAAAGTAAAAAATTAGAACTGTTTGCGGTGGTAATTTTACTAAAAAAGATTAAAACAAAAAGGACGAAGGGGAAGAATAAATTAGAAAGTGAAACTCACATCAACATCAGAGTTCCGAGGAGAAGGGCTACGAGAATCAGCGGGAAGGACTCGTGGTGAAACACTTCGAGGACTTGGAGATCGTCCGTCACGGCCACGTCTGTCAGGACGTTCAACCCTGGAAGGAGATGCCTTGCGTGGGGAAAGATTTTTCCGAGGACTAGGGCTGCGACGATCAGGAGAAGGGCTATGAGAATCAGCAGGACGGACTCGTGGTGAAACACTTCGAGGACTTGGAGACCGTCTGTCACGGCCACGTCTGTCGGGACGTTCAAACCTGGAAGGGGATGCCTTGAGCGGGGAAAGATTTTTCCGAGGACTAGGGCTGTGACGAGCAGGAGAAGCACTGAAATAAAGAGGTATCAACACAAAGATGAAGCATAAAAGAATTGAAAATGAAAGAAATTGGACATTCTGACGTGGGGCAAAGTAGAAATATAAAGTATAAACCTCATTGATCGACTGCTACTCCGCCGCCGATCATCATCATAGCGCCGTCTTCCTTGACCTTTAGAATAGTCAGGACTTGCACTGCGGCTCCTGCTTCGACGCCGATAGTCTCTGTCTTTCCCACGATATCGATCACGTTCATACCGGTCATAACTCCTACTACGGCTTCTTTTCCTGTAATCCCTATCTCTGTAATAATCATCCCGGTGCCTGAATATATTGAATACAATGCATATCAGATGATTAGAGATAAGATCATAAAGAAATATAATTAATCCCTATATTTTTGGCTATTAAAACAAGATTAAAAGCATCACATATACAAACCAAGCAGGCTTCCCCTCTTTAACTCAAATCAGATAATAGTAAGTTAATTTAGAAATGTCCAGATGTAATCTGGCAAAAAAAAAAATTCGTCCAGACATTAAATTCAGGAAAAAGTAGATAAATATCAACTTAATTTAGTAGTTTAGAGTGACCGAGACCTAACACCATCATGTTCATACTACGTAATCAACACTGCATCAGTTCGTAAGGAAAAAGCATAACATTATCCTTCCATAAATATCACCCATAATTTATCAAAAAGGTGGGGGCAAGATAAAAGAGAAAATGCAATTACAGTACAAGAATGTGAAAATCAAAAGTTGGCAAAGCAGTAAGCAGGGGAAAGAGAAGGGGAAGGGGGCAAAAATAACTTACCTTCTGCGAGGGCTGCGACTTCTTGACCTTGGAACTGATTCAATAACCCTTCCTTTGTGACTGAAAAAGAATCAGAGACTTTAAGACTGAAATTACTTGAAAAATTATAAACATATGAGACAAGGGAAAAGAAAAAAAAACTATGAGTTGCACCACAACATTTTCACTAAATAAATTATCAGGCGGCATACATCTTTTCTACATTAGGCTCACAATCTATTCAGGTGTCAAAACAATCGAATAATAATTGAACAAAAGCGAGCACAGATCTTACATCCTCTCTGCATTAGGCCCATATTTTGCAAACTGAACTGTCATCTCCCGACCATCAACTACTCTCCCTGCAAGATTAGGGAAAATTCTATATAATGTAACCAGTTATCTACAAAATTAATACAAAAATCACAATCAATACGAAACTTTCACACAAAAAAATTGCTCGCATGATAAGAGAAAAAAGTAGATGTAAAAGGAGATGAAGATGTGTAACCATCGAGCCTATCTACAGCTTTCTGCGCCTCGTCCGCATACTTATAGCGCACAAATGCAAAGCCTCGAGAATCGCCAGTCCTAACATAATTAATAAAAAATACTCTTATAAATTCCCAGTAACAACAAGAGAATAATAAAGTTATATCAATAGTAAGAACAATAACCTTCGATCTTTCGGGATGAAGATGTCGACGACTTTCCCGTACTTGTCGAACAACGGAAACAAATCATCAGCGGTCGTTCCTAAACGAATTCAAAACCAAATCAAAGAGTTTTAGCTGATGGTGCAATCAAACATTTAGCAAAGAAGAAATAAACGCGGGAGCCGTAGAAAGAGAAGCTTACGGAAGGTGATGTTGAGGACGAGAAGAGAGTAGGTGTCGGCGATATCGGGAGGGCCTGATCTTCCGAAGTGAGACATTGTTTTCGCAGTTGATAACTAAAAAGAAAATGGATCGATGATAAAAAGGGGTTTGGGGTTAGGGTTTATTTGTGGATAAAAACGGTTAATTACAGATTATTTGAAAAATTAACAAAAATTATTAATTACAACTCTGCCACCGGGTTTGTTTGTTCAGTACTTAGTACTCGTATTTATTTGGTAAAATACAACACATTGGTAATAAATAAATTATTTTTATTTTAAAAATAACAATTTAATAATGTAATCATTCAATTACAGATTTAAATTAAATGTCATTTTTTTGAAATTAATAATTTAACCACTCAATTTATAATTTCATGATAGATATATCACTTAATTATAAGTCACTTAAGCGTATGTTTAATAAC
The DNA here is from genome assembly GCA_019671005.1 of Hibiscus mutabilis. Taxonomy (NCBI): domain Eukaryota; kingdom Viridiplantae; phylum Streptophyta; class Magnoliopsida; order Malvales; family Malvaceae; genus Hibiscus; species Hibiscus mutabilis. The sequence goes on along the minus strand of CM033711.1, from coordinate 29,935,594 downwards.
AAACAAATTATTTTATTAAAGTGACAATTTAAACCAAACAACCTAACAATGTTTTTCAAAAAACATCTTAAAAACACTTTCTTTACGCACTTTTTAAAAGTAATGTTTAATTTGGTCATTTAATTAGAATTTTATGACAATCAAATTACTTTGATGTTAAAATTAAAACAAACAACTTGCTATATAATAATTTTAGTTTTTAAAATATATATATTCTATTAATTTGGTTATAATTCAAAATAATTAAACAAATTTAATTATTTATATTTAAAAATTGGTATAATATCAAAAAATGTCTTTTATTGTTTAATTATATGGTCACTTTAATATATATTCTTTTTTTAAAGTACTTTAATTTTCAACATTTCAATTTAAGTTAAAATAATATTTTTTTTGTAAATGAAAAATATTAGTCAGTATATTTGTTTATAAGCATAAAGCCAAAAAAACCTACAACACTAGATAATTACTTTGACCCTTGTTTTTTTAGGGTAAAGTACACAAATGGTCACTAAATTATCTCCAAAAATACAAAACAGATATTAAACTTTTAAAAATTATATAATAGGCATTAAACTTTAGTTTTTATTACAAAATGGTCACTGAGCCATTAATTATCGTTAAGTGGGTGACGTGACAGTTACAAAATTTTGAATAATAGAATATTTAATCCTCCGTATTGACACATTCAATCATTTAATCCTATTTAATTCTCATTATCGATGTTTAAATTGATTGAATGTGTAAATATTAAGGATTAAATATGTCATTATACAAATTCTCGTAGATGCTGCATTTCCCAATTAACGACTCAGGGACCATTGTATAATAAAAACTAAAGTTTAATGATATTATGTAACTTTGAAAGCTTGGTAATCATTTTATATTTTTAAGCATTTCCCCTCTTCTCCTTTTCACTTTAGAATGTGTTTTTAGGCCGCTAAATTTCATGTTTTTAATGGAATGTCCTATTATATTATATATATGATTATTGTCGTCTTACCGATTGTCAAGCTATGTTGTTGTGGAATTAATAAAGAAAAAGATAGAAATATTTTCCATCTAAGTTTATTTCTTACCAACGCAACTCTTTTCCCTTGAGCGTAAGTTTAATTATCATTACTTACAATGCCTCTCATTTTATTTGCGCTCATTTGATTATATTCAATCAGATGGTGACATGTATTAACATCTGGTTGGTTAGCTAATTTTTTTAATTAAATTAAAATTAAAACTAAATTAATATAATAGGTAAATAATAGGGATCAAATGTATAATTTTACAAATTTTCGTTAACTGTCATATCACCTCTTTGATAGTTTTTTAATGGCGGTAGTCAAAATAAGACCAATTTAAAAATTTAATAGTTTGATTGACAAATTACCTAATTCGATAGTCAAAATAAATATACCTAAATAATTCGGTGGTCATCCGAATAGTTTACCCTAAAAATTAAAACTATTATTTTGACATTATACCTGGTTTATATGATATATGTTCCGCTTCCTTTATAGAACTGACGCACACTGAAAAACACCGTTTGCCATTTCCGTTCACCCGGAATCTTGGAGTACCATTCAAATATCTTGCCCCTCAAAATATCAAAACACTATATCCATTATCTTCTCTTCGTAGTTATATTGCCTTAAATCTCTTATAAATTACTATTTGTGTCCTCAATGGCGGAGGAGGTCGGCGCCGGTAGCGGCGGAGGTTCATCGTCGGAGAGAGGAGGAGGGGAGATCAGTAGAGGCGTAGGATCAACCTCGATGGATTCGTTAGAATCTCATTGGGTGTTCCAAGGCGAAGACGAATCTGAGATCGAGGACGAGGAAGATGATAAAGCTGATGTGCCATATGGAGCTGGAGTGGACTCCGAAGACGATGATAGTCCGGTGCAGCGTCTGATTCGTACCGAACCACGCGTCGATTCCTTCGACGTCAAAGCTCTCGAAGTCCATGGCGCACATAGAAGTGACTACGAGGTAGGTACATTGTTCTTTTTCTTTTATGATGCTAAATTGCTAATGCAATAAATCAGTCTTCTGTTTGTAATTTTGAAAAATGAATTTATTTGGCGTCTAATTTAATCGCGTTGAGGCATGCCTTTTTTTTCCTGGTTTCTAAAAAAAAATTAGTGAGTTGTCATTTGGTCATTCAAGATGATGTTCATGCTTTAATTTTTTTTATTTGCTTTAATTTTGCTGCTTACTTTTATGCGTCCACTTAAATTTGATCTCAGGACTTTGGTATAGGAAGGAGAATAATACATGCCTTTGAGACTCTTGGAGTAGTATTTGGTGATGTTGGAACAAGTCCATTATATACGTTTAGTGTGATGTTTAGCAAGGCACCTATCAATGGAGATGAAGATGTTATTGGAGCACTATCACTAGTTATATACACTTTACTCTTGATTCCCCTAGTCAAATATGTCCTTATCGTTCTTTGGGCTGACGATGATGGTGAAGGCATGCCAAATGTTCCCAAATCCCAATCAAGTTCCTATTTCTGGGAAATTTATATTATGAACCCTCCTCGCCACATCAGCCATGGTTCTAACGAATAAAAACTCCTCATTTCATTTTTTCCATGTCATCAACCCACTCAAATAGTAACTTGCCAGAAAACTGTTTTTTAGAATCTGATATGGAAAGATATGAGTGAATATTCACTTGGTAAAAAAAATTGACATGGAAAGAAATGATGAAATGTGTGGTTTAAATTGGTTGAGACCGTGACTGATGTGGTAAGGACTAAGGAGGGTCCATGATATAATTTCTCCTATTTCTGATCTTTTATGTAGGCCTTAATGTTAATTATATATTCCATGTCAACTGTTTTACATCTTTCCTTGCTGTGTTTTGATCTTTTATGTTGGCCTTAAACAAATATGTTAAATATATATTCCTGTGAGAAAGGGGCCATGGTGGCCGGAGAAGATGAACGCCGGTGAACAATGAACAATAAAATATGAAAAGCTACAGTTTAACGATAGAACAAAAATAATATTTTTAACAGAGAACAATGTGTTTCTCTGTATTTTCTCTTATTCTTCTTAATCAAATGTGTATGAGATAAGCCTTTAAATAGGCTGATACAGAGTTTCAGTATAACTAATATTATACTTTTATCTATAATTTAAATAATATTTATCCCTAATTTAAATAAGACTTCTAGTAAATCTAAACTACTGACTTAGAAATAAACTCTAATTACACATTAAATTAAACTCTAACACTTCTTGTCAACTTACACTCCCCCCAATCTCTAACACTTCTTGGATAACTTACACTCCCCTCAAGCTGGTGAGCAAGTGTAGTAGAACATCAACTTGGATCTTGGATGTGATGCCTATAAGCTGTAGACGTTTGTAAATTAGAGTTTTATTTCTTCTATAATTGTTATTAGTTAGAGGTAGTTTAGATTAACTCTAATTCATTTATCTGATTAGATAGAGATAAGGACTCTCATAGTTTATTTGTAATTTAAACCCTTGTAGCAAGTCTTCTATAAAAAGACTCGTCTTGTATTCTTTTTAAGTGAGTAAAAAAATTAACATAGAACATTTTTTCCTTTGTATCAAATACCCTATTCTACATGGTATCAGATTAGGTTTGTCGATCCTACTCACAAACCCTAGCCAAAGATGGATAAAACATTTAAAGTTAGTTTTGAGGCTGCTGAAACCTCTACCCCACAAATCAGTATCGCAGATGCTCCACCAGCAACCATCACCTGCCATAGACTAAATGGAAACAATTACCTTCCTTGGTCAGAGTCTGTCAGGACCAGCAGTAGCCTCTTCAGTAAACAAAAGGTGGTAGAGATTCAAAAGTTTTTTGGTCCACTGACTACATCTGGTGAATCCAAGGTTGCATTGACAATGCATGAAGATAGTCTTTCATTTGCTACTATAGCTAATACAAACAGGTTTACTACTTGGATTGTGGATTCGGGAGCATCTAATCATATGACTGGAGATCTAAGTCTCTTTCAGAATTTCAAAAATAGCTCTTCACAAGCAAATGTCAAGACAACAGATGGCACTTTATCCTCTATTGAAGGGAGTGGTTCCATTAAATTAACTGACAATATTTGCTTAGATTCAGTTCTCTATGTACCAAAATTAGCCTGCAATTTGCTCTCTGTTAGTAAACTATCTCATGACTTGCGATGTACAATCAAGTTTGATTTGGACTTGTGTGAATTTCAGGCTTTGGGCTCGGGAAAGGTGATTGGCAGTGCTATGTTGTATGATGGCCTCTACATCCTTGAAGGACTACTACCTCCTCAAAAACAAGCCCCCTCAAGTTATTCCCTTAAGGCTACTATTATTCCAAAACACATTTCTCCTTTATCTGATAATATTATGTTATGGCATTTTAGGTTAGGACATCCGAGTTTTTTCTATCTTGAAAAGTTTTTACCACAATTCTTTATCAATAAAAGTCCAAAGTTATTCCATTGTGATATTTGCCAACTTGCCAAGCATACTAAAAGCAATTATCCATCATCCCACTACAAACCTTCTCAACATTTCTCCCTTATTCATAGTGACATTTGGGGCCCTTCCCGAGTAAAAAACTTAAATGGGTATAGGTGGTTTATTTCTTTTATTGATGACCATTCTCGAACAACCTGGACCTTCTTAATGAAAGAAAAATTCGAAGCAGAAACAATCTTCAAAAGGTTTCACAATATGGTCAAAACTTAGTTTAGAAGTACCATTAAGATTCTCAAGACTGATAATGGCAGTGAATATTTCACTAGAACCCTAGGTACTTATTTCCAACAACAAGGTATTGTCCACCTTAGCTCTTATGTTGACACTCCTCAACAAAATGGGGTAGCTGAACGAAAAAATAGGCATTTATTAGAGGTTGCTAGGTCATTATTATTTGCTGTCAATGTTCCTAAATATTTTTGGGGTGAAGCTGTTCTTACTGCCATTTACTTGATTAATAGGATGCCTAGTAAACCCTTGAAGTTTAGAGTACCTAGAGATGTCTTTCTTGAAAACTTTCTAGATTTTAAACCTTTATCCTTGTCACTTCCTTTACGGGTATTTGGGTGTACTGCCTTTGTTCACAATTCAAATCAGTCTAGATCAAAATTAGATCCTTGAGCTATAAAGTGTATTTTCCTAGGTTATTCCTCCACCTAGAAGGGCTACCAATGTTACTCTCATGTTACTAAAAAATTTTACACTTCTTTTGATGTTACATTCTTTGAAAATGAGCCATATTTCACCAATTCTGAAATTAAGGGGGAGAGTTCTGACCAATTTCAGATTTTTAACAACTTCCAGCCCTTAAATCTGCCTTCAATCTTACCTTCGACCTCACCTTTGCCTCATTCCCTTCCTTCCAATCCTACATCTCCTTTTAACAGTTTACCCTCTCTTGAATCTGCTCCTACTTTACCTACTGCACCTTGCTCTCCACCATGTCAAAATTCACCAAAAACACCTCAAATAAACCAAACTCCTCAGCTTGAGAAAAGGGAGCTCAGTGTTTACAAAAGGAGACAGAAAATCCTTCCAGAGGCCATTACACAACCTGGATGCTGCCAAGAATTGGACCTTAGTCCTACTGCCTCAGAAAGTTTGAATGGTAAGGGATCATCTCAAAATGAAGTTTCAGTACCTCTACCTCTTATTGATACTGATGTCTTACCTATTGCTCAAAGAAAGGGGGTGAGAAAGTGCACTAGTCATCCCATACAAAGATTTGTTGCCTATAGCAATCTTATGCCTTCCTTTAAGACATTCACTGCAAATGTCGACAGAATTAAAATACCAGCAACAATAGAGGAGGCTCTTTTGGATCCAGTTTGAGGAAAGCAAAGAAATGAAGAAGTCAAAGCACTCGAAAGTAATGGGACTTGGGTTCTAACTGATCTACCACAAGGGAAGAAACTTGTAGGATGCAAGTAGGTGTTCACTGTCAAGTATAATTCAGATGGCAGTGTGGAAAGATTCAAGGCAAGGCTGGTGGCCAAGGGATTGACACAATCCTATGGGATTGACTACTAAGAAACATTTGCTCCGGTTGCAAAATTGAACACTGTGAGAGTCTTGCTATCCCTGGCGGTAAATGAGGATTGGACACTACACCAATTGGACATTAAGAATGCTTTTTTGAATGAAAACTTAGAGGAAAATGTTTACATGAAAATTCTCCCTGGAATAGAAGTTGGTCAAGGAAAACAAAAGGTGTGCAAGCTGATAAAATCCCTATATGGCCTTAAACAATCTCCAAAGGCCTGGTTTGAGAGACTCACTAAGGTAATTATCAAAAATGGCTATAAACAGTGTCAAACAGATCACACTCAATTTGTAAAAGTGTCATCAGGTAAAAAGAAAGCCATTTTAATTGTTTATGTAGATGATATAATAATTACTGGGGATGACCTTGATGAGATCAGCAGGTTAAAAGGATTTCTGGCTAAGGAATTCGAAACCAAAGACCTAGGAAGCTTGAGATATTTCCTAGGGATGGAGGTTGCAAGGTTAAAAAATGGTATTGTTATAAATCAAAGGAAATATATCCTTGATTTACTCTCAAACAGAATGTTTGGTCAAAACCAACCAAACCCCAAAAAAATAAATAGCCTGAAATTTGGAGAGGAGATGGGCAGTCCGATGAACAAAGAACAATACCAAAGGTTGGTGGGAAAATTGATTTACTTGTCCCTCACACGACCTGATATAGCATTCTCGAAAAGTATAGTCACCAACACTTAAATGACCCAAGAGAAAAGCACCTTGATGTCAGTAAACCAATCCTCGGATACTTAAAGATGACCCTGGACATGGACTGATTTTCAGAAAAAATGAAGATAGACAAGTGAGAGTTTATACTTGATTCAAGTTGGGCTGAGAATTGGCGAGAGAGGTCAACCAAAGCTCTCTGCTCATTTGTTTGGGGTAACCTAGTAACTTGGAGGAGCAAGAAACAATTTGTGGTATCTAGAAGCAGTACTGAAGCAGAATATAGAGCCCTTGCTCTTGGAATTTGTGAAGGTATGTGGTTGCAAAGACTTTTGATCGAGTTGGAACTAAGTCAAAGTAAACAAATTTGAGCTTCTAAGTGATAGTAAATCGGCAATAAGCATTGCTAAAAATCCTGTCCAACATGATAGAACCAAACATGTTGAAATTGACAGGCACTTCATTTCAGAAAAGGTAAACAATGAAGTGGTGAAGTTAAACTATGTTCCTACTAAAGACCAGCTAGCTGATATTCTTACCAAGGCACTACCAAGAGTCACCTTTGATGAATTCACAAACAAGCTAGGACTCTACAACGTATACTCACCAGCTTGATGGGGAGTGTAAGCTGTAGACGTTTGTAAATTAGAGTTTTATTTCTTCTATAATTGTTATTAGGTAGAGGTAGTTTAGATTAACTCTAATTCCTTTATCTGATTAGATATAGATAAGGACTCTCATAGTTTATTTGTAATTTAAACCCTTGTAGCAAGTCTTCTATAAAAAGACTCGTCTTGTATTCTTTTTAAGTGAGTAAAAAAATTAACAGAGATCATTTTTTCCTCTATATCAAATACCCTATTCTACAATGCCCTACTCATATTTCTTTGCTATTTTTTAGGGAAAAAATCTCCCTTTTTTGGGACCCATTGAGTTGAACAGCTAGGAATACTCATACTATTCTTTGAACGGCTATTGTTGAAAATTTGCAAACGATGTTGCTGGTTTCTGCATCCTTCTTGAGATGTCTACCAACTTTACTGTTATTGGTTTTTGCACCCTCCTTAAATGGCTTCCAGCTTTCCTCTGTCAGTGATGATCTTTTTCAGGTTTTTGCATCTTCTGAGATGTCTTCCAGCTTTTTTTGTCATTTATGGACTAAGTAGCTGCTTCCATTCAACAATGATCACAGGAATCTACACTCCCCTTAAGCTGGTAGTTGCACAAACTAGAATTCCAGCTTGGATCTTTGATGTAGAATCTCTTAAAAAATATTATCTAGTTTTTAAGGCTAAACTAGAACCTCTTCTCCTATCTTTTATAATTGATGGTTGAGATAGAACCAGATAGTTTTTAAGGCTAAACTATAACATTTCCCTATCTTTTACAATAGATGGCTAAGATAGAACCAAATAGTTTTTAATGTTAAACTATAACCTTTTCATATTTCTTTTTGATTGGCTAAGATAGAACCATTAAATAGAGAACAAAATAACAAAATTAAACGAGTAGAAATTTCACCATAGATGTAAGATTCTAACGAGAGAGAAGCCAAGGAACGAGCGTGGCCTAATGACAGCGGAAAAAAATAATATGCATCTAAAAAAAATCATATCGTGAATTTGATTCAGATCAGAGATGGCAGCAGCGGTGACGACATCAAGATCGTTGTTGGCTCATGATACCATGTGAGGAAGGGGCCATGGTGGCCGGAGAAGATGAACGCCGGTGAACAATGAACAATAAAATATGAAAAGCTACAGTTTAACGATAGAACAAAAATAATATTTTCAACAGATAACAATGTGTTTCTCTGTATTTTCTCTTATTCTTCTTAATCAAATGTATATGAGATAAGCCTTTAAATAGGCTGATACAGAGTTTCAGTATAACTAAAATTATACTTTTATCTATAATTTAAATAATATTTATTCCTAATTTAAATAAGACTTCTAGTAAATCTAAACTACTGATCTAGAAATAAACTCTAATTACACATTAAATTAAACTCTAACACTTCTTGTCAACTTACACTCCCCCTCAAGCTCTAACACTTCTTGGATAACTTACAATTCCATGTCCAATGTTTTACATCATTTGTTGCTGGTTTTCTTGAAGGTGGTACTTTTGCATTGTACTAATTGATTTGTCAGCATGCTAAAGTCAGTCTTCTCCCAAATCAGGTTCCATCTGATACCAGGATATCTAGCTTCATGCTAAAGGTGCCATCTCCTGAACTCGAGAGATCACTGAAAATAAAGGAGGGGCTAGAGGCTTCGTTGACTCTGAAGAAACTTCTTCTCATGTTAGTGCTCGCTGGTACTTCTATGGTGATAGCTGATGGAGTTGTTACCCCAACAATGTCAGGTTTTTATATGCTACTGTTCCTACATTTTTTTTTTTTTGTTGCTGAATCATGTTATGATAGAAGAGCATAACTGTTCTGAGTTTTCATTTTTGATGATCAGATGATAACTTTTGCATTTTTATTTATAGTAATGTCTGCTGTTGGTGGTCTGAAGGTTGGAGTTGGTGCAATTGAACAAGGTAAGCTAGTAAATTCTCTCCGAGAGGACATTTCTGTTTCTCAATTGACCTTTTTGTTTAGGAACCTTTTGCATAATTTAACTCGAATGTCTTTGAAATTTATTTGTTATTTTGAATATAGCATGGGATGGTGCCTTTTATAAACCCGTAGATCTCATGGCTTGGTCCTGAGTCTACAATTGTTCATTGTGTTTCTTAAGAAGCCTTTGTCTCGATTATGTGCTGTTTGTAATGACAATTTAATGTTAGTTAGACTATAGTTTGCAGTTTGGCTAAATCCTAACTCTGCTTGTATTAGAAACAATATGGCCTTTTTTTTCTTTTGCCGTTCTGCATTTACATCCTATGGTTTATTTTCCTTTATATTTGCTATATTATTACAGGTAGATCATCATTAGCTCATTTGTTTCCTTATTTTTCTTTCTTTTATTTGCAGATGAAGTGGCGATGATATCAGTTGCCTTTCTTGTAATTTTGTTCAGTGTACAGAAGTTTGGAACAAGTCAAGTAGGACTTGTTGTAGGCCCTGCTTTGTTCATATGGTTTTGTTCTTTAGCAGGCATCGGAATTTACAATCTTGTTAAGCATGATGCAGGTGTCTTGAGGGCATTTAATCCTGTTCACATCTATTTATACTTCAAGAGAAACTCAGTTAAGGCCTGGTATGCGCTTGGAGGTTGTCTTTTATGCGCAACAGGTAAACACATTGATAAAAGATTATTGTATTTCAAGGTTGACTAATATTATTATTTTTAATCAATTTTCTTTCTCTTGTTAAGGATAATTTTTGAGAATGTCATACTGCAAAATCTCTCTTGCAACCCCACAAACTTGTTCTAGGAACATCACTTCTAGTTATCTCACATCATCCCAATTTTTTTTCTAATGTTTCTCCTAGTGCTTTCTTTGATGCATTGGAATGTAATTTTTTTTATGTGTTTAAAAAAATTCTGCTAAAGTAAAGCATTTGATTCAGCTTTGATGAATTTGAAATAGGACATTAATGGCGATATGGGTCATTCTCTATGATCTTAATCCGCTGATGATAGTTTATGTTTCAGGGTCTGAAGCAATGTTTGCAGATCTTTGCTACTTTTCTGTACAATCAATTCAGGTAATGGAGCAAGAGGTTACATAATCTTATGTATTTTGTATGTCCTGTACTAATTGCTGGTAGTCTTCTACTCTCGTTCTTACAATTTTTTTATTTGTGTGATACTGGTTGTTTGCAGCTTACATTTGCGTTTCTCGTATTGCCTTGCCTGTTGTTGGGTTATCTGGGTCAAGCAGCATATCTTATAGAAATCATAGTGGTGTTGAGCATGCTTTCTTTTCTTCAATTCCTAGTAAGTTTCGCGTTTTATCGTCAATGGGTTATCTGATCACCAATTAGTTGGATTAAAACCTTTTTTTTTTTAAAATATGTCCTGCTTGGCTTCCTTTAAATGAGAAAAACCTGTTTTTACCCCATGCAGGTGGTGCGTTTTGGCCAGTCTTACTGATAGCTAATATAGCCGCCTTGATTGTCAGCCGAACAATGACAACAGCAACGTTTTCGTGCATAAAGCAATCATCTGCTCTTGGTTGTTTCCCTCGTCTTAAAATCATTCACACATCTAAAAGGTTCATGGGGCAGATCTATATTCCGGTCATAAACTGGTTTGCTCCATCTCAAGCATTAAGGAGATTGGAAATGCATACGGTAATATTTCTTGATAGTCTCATTTGTATTGGTTGTAACAGTTGTCACTTTTAATGAATTTTTCATCGTGTAAATCTTAAAAGTCTAGATTCTTTGTGGAGTATAAAGAAGTACTATGCAATTATTTCCTTGCTTCAAATTAGGTAAGTTTCTCATCTTTCTTTTCCAGGTATAGCAGAGCTCGGAGTAATGATGATGACCACTATTTTAGTCACAATTGTGATGCTTCTTATATGGCAGATAAACATCATAATTGTGCCGAGCTTTGTGATCTTCTTCCTGGGTTTGGAATTGACCTTTTTCTCCTCAGTTTTATGGAGTGTGCCAGATGGAAGTTGGACAATATTGGTTTTTGCTGGCATAATGTTTGTCATTATGTGGATCTGGAATTGTGGTAGCAAGCTTAAGTATGAAACTGAAGTGGCGCGAAAACTGCCAATGGATTTGATGCGAGAATTGGGCTGCAATCTTGGGCAGTCAGAGCTCCTGGTATTGGTTTGCTTTATAACGAACTGGCGAAAGGAGTTCCGGCTATACTCGGTCAGTTTATAACCACACTCCCTGCTATCCACTCCATGATCATCTTTGTCCGCGTTAAGTATGTCCCTGTGGCGCCTCAGAATGAAAGATTCTATTTCTAGCTGTAGCGATTTTTTTTTAAAGAAATTTATTGCGTTAAGGGAATTTGTTTAAAAAAGAAGTCGGCTACTAATTATCCCTTAAATTATTAATGAAAATCTTTTGGAAGATTGAGAATTTCTTTTGAAAACTTTAAATTTTCAAAAACGATGAAAACTTAGAGTCACCACCGGTCACTTGGGTAAAGTAGGTCGGACACCATAAAACTAGAGATTTGTTGCGAAAGGGGTCCGGGAGTTGGTTACGTGTGGGGGAAGGATTAGCACCCCCATCACGCCCGGAGATCGGTACCAGAAAATTTGTTGCTCTTAAAAGGATGAAAGTTATTGAAATTTAAATTGAATTTAATTTGAAGTTCTTAGATAAAAATTAACCTTGATTGCACGACCTTTATCGAATTGATGGATTCAAATTAATTAGACATTTAATTAATAAGGTTGACGATATATCGGAACATAGATTAAACCGGCATCGAATAAGCTCGATTGCCGTGTTAATTCATGGTCCGATTTTCGTACGTTGCCTTTATGCATGATGCAAACATTTAAGTATGATGTGATGATTTTTGTTAATTTTTAATCTATTTACCTCGGGATGGTAAGGATTAATTCGAATATTCGGTCAACATCCTTTAAGCTCGTACTGTTGTACACAAATATTAGAATTGAATAATACCTCCCTTTTTATGATATAGATTGATTAGCGCTGCAATTAAGATTAAAAATTATATGGATGTCAATAAAAATATGACAATCAAGGGCATGAATGTAAACATTTAAAAGGAAGGCCCAATTTAACATATATAGCTCCATTATATATTTAGCCCTAAACAATTAAGAAACCCAATTTATGGTGACTAAATTGTAATTTAATGCTAAATTAGACTTAAAATTGATTTTCCCCTAAAGTAATTAAGAAATGTTCAATTAATTTAATGAATTTAACATTTACCCCAATAAGCCAATGATAAATTTAAATTCACTAAATTAATCCGAACACTAATCTAATTAATGTTCTAAAAAAACTAAGGCTAATTTGATTAATTCTAGGATCATGCCCCTGTGAGATGGGCACACGATACAAATTATTCGAATTAATTTGGCTATTTCAAACCTAAGCCTAAAAGCATAAACTACTAAAATTAGGCCCAAAATCAAAAGGCCAAACTGTTAAAACCAAACCTAAAAGCTTATGACTCATAAACTAAAAAAAGGCCCAATTTAGAGAACTAATCCCAATATATATAAAAAAGGCCTAACACAAGAGCATAAAATAACATATATTATAAGGAAACATATTGTAAACTTTATGAAGTAATATATATATATATATATATTATATTTTAAATACGTAAATTATATATAAACTTTACAAACCACTTTTATTTATATATATCACATACTTAAGAAAAATACAAACTATTTTAAAATAAAGCTATATATATATATTACAAGATAACTTTTTTATAACATTACATAAAAATTTGCATTTAATGGTAATATATTTTTTAGATACAAACAATTTTTTCTTCTTTTAGAAAAAATATATTACATACTAAAAAATAAATTATATATATATATGTTTATAGAAAACCATATTATATACATATATTTAAAATCACATGTGTATATTATTTATATTCTATATGTTATATGTCATAAAACCATGTATTATATATACATTTATATATAAAAAATAAAGTCCTATATGGTATATATTATGTTTAAAAGAAATATTATTGTGTTAGTGGGCTACATATTATTCAAATTATGCACATAATATGTCATTTAATATTTATATAACTATATCATGGCCACTATATCATACTCTAATATATATATGTACAAATATATAAAAAAGGACTAAACACATTTACATTTGGGCTGAAAAAAACAAGGGATAAGAACATACCAAGCCCACTGGTTTGGGGCTGATTATACTGGGCCGGATATGCAAGTTTGGTAAAAACCGGGTCGGGCTGATAACTTGGTCAGAAGGATGACTGGTTTGGCTGGTTATGGAACCGGTTATACCAGTTAGGGATAAAAATAAAGGGGTTATAACCCTAGTTTTATTTCCTCTTCATTTTTCTTCTTCAGCCGCAAGACCGAGAGAGAGCTCGTCCGCCGTTGTCGCTTCCCATCCTTCGTCTAGCGCATCGCAACCGTCGATCGAAGCCTCACAGCCTTCTCTTTCTTGCTACTGGTGCCGATTATCCAAAGGGTAGACCGTTACTCATGAACTTGCCCTGAACCCACGCGACCTAAAGAGCCTCGATTCGCCGCTGTCCACCGTCAGATCGCGACGAAGCCGGAGTATGTTACTCCCCTCGTCAAGGGCTAGTTCTTCACCGCTCTGATCTTCCGTTTGAAGTCTTGGTCGCCGACAGCCATCAAAGGCTGAACGGTAAACTCTTCCCCTTTCTTTGTTCTTATTTTTTTATTCGAATCTAAATGTTTAGTATGATAGTAGACAGAATATGGTTGAAATTTCTTTTTTGTTTGTTTTGATTATTGGATTCGAAATGAACAGAGAAAAAGGAAATCTCAGAATGCTTTTCTTTTATTCACTCTTGATTCTGGAAAAAACCTCCTCGTTACAATCTGATTACATGTTTTTTATCTCCAATCTTTGTTTACATTTCCAAGCATTCTTTAAATGAAAACACTGTGGCTGATTATGTCTACAATTAGGCTCTGTTAACCCTTTTGTTTTTTTATTGTTTCTGCCCATACATGGTGGTTGGGAGCCTGTGGGGACATTGCGAGATTGTTGGCGACGAAGCCACGTGGCCGGTAGACAAATCAGCAACGGCGCCTGGGGCGATTGGCGGATCTAGACGGCCGATTCTGGTTTAATCTGAACCGTTGGATCAAATCTGATCCAACGGTCAGATTTGAGGTGGCTGCAAAAAAAGAAGAGGAATAATCAAAATTTTAGGGTTTTTTGTTTATATTAGACATGGGCCAAAAATGGGCTTATAATGTATTATTATTATTTATGGGTTTTAAACATGTAATGGACTGAAATAAAACACTTAGGCTTTTATTTATTTAATATGTTTACATATATATATATTTATATTTTATTTATTTTTCCTTTAATTAATTACCAGCTCATATTAGTAATTCTAACGATACTTTTATAACATATATTCATACGCACCACATAATACGTACATACAATTGTACGTGCAATATACATTCATAGTTAAGTATTAATGACATTGGAATAACGAATACATACATATGTGCACATAATACCTATTCACACTCACATTAAAATAATAGTAAACACATATAATATATTAATAGCACATACATATATTACATGCAATTTTGACAAACAACACATCTATGTTCATGTTTTAAATAGACATACATAATAAACACACTTATGATACATACTTAATACATATAATAACACACATGAGCCCATTTTATAATCACCTAATAATAATATAAACATATATAAGCCCATTATTGCAAAATAAAGAAAATGTGTTAATCCCGGACAAAATTAGTGATTACAGCTGCCCCTCTTTGCTTATACTTGTGGAACAAGAATAAAGCAAATACCATAAGCACTAATTTTGTCCTACTTCCCTGTCGGATGATTTGCTCTTCAGAAATGGCAGCGAGCAAATTGAGATAACTTGTTTCCCCGAATGACAGAAAATAACTGGGTAGCACTGGCATGCCCTTCCTGATCGGCAACGAACAAACCAGTTACTGAACGACTCATTCCTCTAAAGCGGCAGCGAACGAATCCAAATCTCTTTCGGGCGACTCATTCTTTCGAAGCGGTATTGAATGAATCTGAATAGCTTTGCTTTCCCGAAGCGGCCGAAAACAATCTTAGTGATACTGGATGTCCCTCCGAAATGGCAGCAGACATAACCAAACAAAGATGACATGTTCCTCCGAAGCGGTAGCGAAAGAACATGAGTTCTCCAAATGAGGGTTCCATGAAGGCTTCCACTCTTTGTGAGCCTGAACGGATATGCCAATTTTCTTCTTCCCTTTTATGCAAGGTTTTACTATCTCGTCTCTTTCACTGGAAAATGGTGTGTTTGAAATCCTTTGCGTGGAAATTCCTTTCAAGTTTCCACTTTGATGTCTGTTTCTCTTCCTTAGAAGGTACCTGATTTATCTTTCAAATACTTGCAAAAGAAATGAAATGCTATGATGATATGAGTTAGCCTGCCCCAACCCTAGGGATGTCTAATCTAAATGTGATGCATGAGTGACACTAATTCACTTGGACACTTTTCCTTTTTGGTTCCTTGATTTTGATCGTCTTTTGCTCTCTTCCTTGTAACGGCAGTGCCCCATCTCTCACTTAGGTTCACCCTTTATGCCCCCTTCTTAAACTCTTGGTCCTTTTACTCTAAAGCGCATTTTCAGGTTTTCACTTTAGATTCGTACTTCTCTAAAGTGCCATTTACGGGTTTTCACTTTAGTTAGTTTTTTTTCTTTTTCTTTTGGGCGCCATTCCGGGTTCTTACCCTTAGCTCCTTTGATTTCGATATGTGAGGTACTCATTGTCTTTCTTTGGTAAATCTTGTCAATTTCACCCCCAATGATCTTTTTGCCTTAACCTTGGCAGATTTGCCTTCTATCCTGGAACAACCTGCACTCAATAGGTTAAATCATAGTAATACCAAGAAATCCTTTACTTTTCGTGATCTATGCCAATTCCTCTACGAGATGATTATGAGATGGACAATAGAAATGAGAACAATATTTTATTAATACTTAGAGAAACATTAACAAAATTTTGAAAGTTATGGCAAACATGAGAAAGAAAAGATATGAATAATATCGGCTGTATGAATAATGAGAATCCATCGACCACAATAGATATTTCACTTGCCACCTTGAGTTACAACTTTTGACAATCTAAGGATTGAAGCATCGTTCTTTGATTAAGCCTGCCAGTCGTTTGCCAAAATTCAAGCATATTTGAACCGTCCTGTTCGAATTTTCAATTCAGATCACCCCTTGGTTTTAAGACGCCCATTTTTGGGTTTTCGCTCTAAACCCTCATTCTTCTTTCTTTCTTCTTCCCTTTTTTTCTTTTTTTTTCAGGCATAATACTTTTTTACAGAGTCTGAGTTTACTAGGTTGCTCAACTCTTTCCCATCTATCTCGGCTAGAATTAATGCTCATTCAAAAAAATACCTTCTTTACAACATAAGGTCATTCCCAATTAGGCATCCACTTCCCTCGGAAGTCCTTTTGGATAAGTAAGATCTTTTAAGCACCAAATACCCCTCTTGAAACTCTATAGGGCAAACTTTTTTGTTATAAGATCGCATCATTTTTTTCCTGATACATTTGGCTATGACAGATGACCTTCAACCTTTTCTCTTCAATGAGGTTCAATTGATCAATTCTGGCTTGTATCCATTCAACCTCGTCCAACTTTATTTCGGTCAAAATTCAGTGACAGAATCTCTACCTTGATGGGTAATACCGCCTCCGTACCATATACCAAAGAGTATGGCGTTACCCCGGTGGAGGTCCTCACAGAGGTCCGATAAGTAAACATGGAAAAAGGTAGCTTGTCATGCCAATCCTTGTAATTTTTCGTGGTTTTTGCTACGATCTTCTTTATATTCTTATTTGCTGCTTCCACTGCTCCGTTCATCTTGGGGTGATAAACAATAGAATTGTGATGTATAATTTTAAGCTGTTCACACACCTCAGTCATCATTTTGTTATTCAAGTTAGAAGCATTGTCAGTGATGATCCTTTCGGGCAGATCATAACGACATATAATTTTCTTCTTGAGAAACTTACAAACTGTCGCTCTTGTGATGTTGGCGTACGAGGCAGCTTCTACCCATTTGGTGAAGTAATCGATGGCTACTAAGATGAAGCGATACCCATTAGAAGCTTTCGGGTATATCTGACCAATACCGTCTATTCCCCAGGCAACAAAATGCCAATGTGAGTTTATGACGTAAAGCGGTATTGGCGGAGAATGTATCTTATCGGCGTAGATTTGGCATTTGTGGCATTTCTTTGCATAGTTGACGCAATCTCCTTTCATTGTTGACCAGAAGTAGCCGTATCTCATAATTTTCCTAGCCATCGAGAATCCGCTACCGTAGTTTCACATAAACCTCCATGGACCTCCGTTAAAATAGTTTCGGCCTCCCGAGCATTGACACATCTCAACAGTATCTGATCTTTGCTTCTTTTATACAGAACCTCTCCATCGAGGACATACCCCGATCCCAACCTTCTGAAAGTTATTTTTTCATTATCGTTGGCATCTTTTGGATAAGTTTAGTACTTGATATACTGAAAGATGTCATAATACCATGGATTGTCTTCCTCTTTCTCTTCCAAACTATAGCAATGGGCCGTCACCTCAAAAGTTTACATCTCGATAGGCTTCATTTCGACTGTCCCATTTACTTTGAACACAGTGGCCAAAGTGGCCATAGTGTTGGTCATTTGGTTGTCCTCTCTTGGCAAGTAGGTGAAACTGACTTCTTCAAAATTTCTAACCAAATCTTGGATCAAATCATGATACTTAATTAGCTTCGGATCTCTGGTCTCCCACTCTTTTCAAAGTTGGTAGACTACTAGAGAGGAATCTCCAAAAACTTGGAGCACCTTGATCTTTTTTTCAATGGCTGCTCGAAGTCCTATGACGCAAGCTTCATACTCGGCTATATTGTTGGTGCATAAGAATTCTAGCTATTTGTAAAAGGGTAATGGTCCTCTTCAAGGGAAATTAATACTGCCCTCATTCTATGGCCTAGGTCATTTGACGTCCCGTCGAAATAGAGCATTCATCCCTCTTTCTCAATAACATATCTCCCTTTAGTTAAACCATAAATTAAATCTTCGCTTGGAAAATGGAAATCCAATGGTTCATAGTTATCCGAGGCACGACTTGACAGAAGATCTGCCATGACACTTCCTTTCACTATTTTTTAGTTCACGTAAACAATGTCAAACTCGGACAAGAGCATTTGCCAACGGGCCATCTTCTTGGTCAATGTTGGCGTTTCTATCAGAAATTTTAGTGGATCTATCTGAAAAATTAAACAGGTGGTATGATACAACATATACTGCCATAGCCGCTTAGTGGCTCATACCAAGGCACAACATAATTTCTAGATCGGCGGGTACCTCATTTCACAATCGGTGAACTTCTTGCTCAAATAGTAGATTGTTCTTTCCTTTTTGCCTGAGTCATCGTATTGTCCAAGTACACACCCCATAGAGCTTTCAAAGACTGTCAGGTACATGATCAATGGTCTATCCGTCACTGGTGGTATTAGAATTAGGGGATCAGTCAAATACGTCTTGATCTTTTCTAGTGCCTCTTAGAAATCTTCATCTCAAACTCCCGGGTTATTCTTTCGGAGCAGTCTGAAGACATGGTCACACTTATTAGTCAATTGGAATATAAATCGGGAGATGTAGTTTAACCTCCTAAAAAACCTCAGACCTCTTTTTGTGTTCGCGGTGGTGAAAGATCTTGAATTGCTTTCACCTTGTTGGGGTCGATCTCGATGCCCCTCTGACTTACCACAAAGTGCAAAAGCTTCCCTGATATGACTGTGAAGGTGCACTTGGTCGGGTTAAGCTTTAACTGATATTTTCTTAGCCTTCAGAAGAGTTTCTCTAAGTTTCAGATGTGCTCCTCCTCGGTCTTAGACTTGGCTATCATGTCATCCACGTACACCTCGATTTTCTTATGCATCATGTCATGAAACAAGGTTACCATGGCTCTTTGGTAAGTTGCCCCGATGTTTTTTAATCCAAAGGGCATCACTTTGTAACAAAATGTGTGCCCCACATGGTCACAAAAGTGGTTTTCTCCATGTCTTTGGGGTGCATTTTGATCTGGTTGTACCCCAAAAAGCCATCCATGAACGAGACCCCAGCATGCCCCACAGTATTGTCCACTAAAGTATCAATATGGGCAAAGGAAAGTTATCTTTGGGGCTCGCCCTATTAAGGTCTCTATAATTCACACACATATGCACCTTCCTATCATTTTTCGGTACCAGCACGATATTGGCTACCCATTCTGGGTACTTAGAGACTTCCAGAAATCCAGCCTCAAACTGTTTCTTCACCTCTTCCCTGATTTTTAGTAACATGTCTGTTCTCATTCTTCGAAGCTTTTGCTGAACGGGCTTGTATTCTGGCCTGATGGGGAGCTTGTGCGTTACAATGTCCATGTTTAGTCCCAGTATATCTTGGTATGACCACGTGAATACGTCTATAAATTCTATAAGCAATTCCACTAACCCTTGCCTGACTTCTGGTGATAGGGTGCCCCCGATCTTTACTTCTTTCCTTTCTATGTCCGTCCCCAAATTTAGGATCTCTAGCTTTTCTTGGTGCGAAAGGATTTGCTTTTCCTCATCGGCCATTATTCTTAGCAGCTCATCGGGAATCTTATCATTTCTTCCCCTACCTCCGCGAAGTACATGGTTCGTTCAAAATCTACTTTATGATTAGGTTCCACATCGTTCATACAGTTTATATTAAGGGGCCTGCACAATTTGAAAGTGCGTATTGGGAAAGGAAAAATATAGTTTATGATGTAAATAAATTATTAACTAATGAATAGGTAAGTAAGTAAATAAATAATGAATGAAATGGGATGAATGGAATGGATGCCATATTTGCCATTTGGGAAAAATAAAATATAGATGTGTATTTCATTGAAAGCAGATGAACATGACATAGTTGCCATTTTTACAAAAGATGACCGTTATTTTCGAGCCAAAGTAACAGAGTGGTTCTAGGCATTACTTTGATTTATCCTTATTGAGTGCTAGCACGATCCTGGAGGTCCAATTGTTGAGCTCTTCTCCTAGGAGGCACGGGCAAATTCTGGCCAGAAATCGGTTGGGCATGTTTCTGCCATCAATCATGTTTACATTCATTTCTTCTAAAGCTTCATTGATCAGCTCTTCTTGGAGGCGATTTTCACCCTCCTGGTTTGCCTTTTGGATGTCCTCCTCTGAGTTTCGAATCCCCCAAATATGAAGATACCTCTAAAGTTTGAGTAGCTTAGGGGAGCCCATAGAATGTCTTATCCCCTCAACCTGACTTTCCTTGTTATCCATTCCTTTTCCTCTTTGACGCACAGACTTCAATTTTTTAGATATATACGACAATTTTTTTATAACATTACATAAAAGTTTGCATTTAATGGTAATATATTTTTTAGATACAAACAACTTTTTTCTTTTTTTAGAAAAAAATATATTACATACTAAAAAACAAATTATATATATATATGTTTATAGAAAACCATATTATATACATATATTTAAAGTCACATGTGTATATTATTTATATTCTATATGTTATATGTCATAAAACAATGTATTATTTATACATTTATATAAAAAAAACATAAAGTCCTATATGATATATATTATGTTTAAAAGAAATATTATTGTGTTAATGGGCTACATATTATTCAAATTATGCACATAATATGTCATTTAATATGTATATAACTAAACCATGGCCACTATATCATACTCTAATATATATATGAACAAATATATAAAAAAAGACTAAACACATTTACATTTGGGCTAAAAAAAATAAGGGATAAGGATATACCAAGCCCACTGGTTTGGGGCTGATTATACTGGGCCGGATATGCAAGTTTGGTGCGGACCGAGTCAGGCTGATAACCGGGTCAGATGGATGACCGGTTTGGCCGGTTATGGAACCGATTTTATCAGTTTGGGATAAAAATAAAGGGGTTATAACCCTAGTTTTATTTCCCCTTCATTTTTCTTCTTCACATGCGAAAGCGAGAGAGCTCGTCCGCCGTTGCCGCTTTTCGTCCTCCGTCTGGCGCATCGCCGCTGTCGATCGAAGCCTCATAGCCTTCTTTTTCTTTCTACCGGTGCCAATTATCCAAAGGGCAGAACGTTACTCATGAACTTGGCCGGAACGCATGCGACCTAAAGAGCCTCGATTCGCCGTCGTCCACCGTCAGATCGCGATGAAGCCGGAGTATGTTACTCCCCTCGTCAAGGGCTAGTTCTTCACCGCTCGGATCTTCCGTCCAAAGGCCCGGACTCCGGCAGCCATCAAAAGTCGAACGATAAACTCTTCCCCTTTCTTTGTTCTTATTTTTTTATTCGAATCTAAATGTTTAGTATGATAATAGAAAGAATATGGTTGAAATTTCTTTTTTGTTTGTTTTGATTATTGGATTCGAAAAGAACATAGGAAAAGGAAATCTTAGAATGTTTTTTTTTCATTCACTCTTGATTCTGGAAAAAGCCCTCCTCGTTACAATCTGATTACATGCTTTTTATCTCCAATCTGTGTTTACATTTCCAAGCATTCTTTAAATGAAAACACTGTGGTTGATTATGTCTACAATTAGGCTCTGTTAACCCTTTGTTTTTTTATTGTTTCTGCCCATACATTGTTTCTTTAAACGAATCGGCAACGGTGCGTGGAAAGCAAAGCGGCCGCACGTGGGCTTCTCGCGCGCGTGGACGGTGGAGCGTCGGCGCGTGGGGCGATTGGCGGATCTGGACGGCCGGTTCCGGTTTAATCTGAACCGTTGGATCAAATCTGATCCAACGGTCAGTTTTGAGGTGGCTGCAAAAAAGGAAGAGGAATAATCAGATTTTTAGGGTTTTTTTGTTTATATTAGACTTGGGCCAGCTTATAATGTATTATTATTATTTATGGGTTTTAAACATGGAATGGACTGAAATAAAACACTTGGGCTTTATTTATTTAATCTGTTTACATATATATTTATATTTTATTTATTTTTTCCTTTAATTAATTATCATCTCATATTAATAATTCTAACGATACTTTTATAACACATATACATACGCACCACATAATACGTACATACAGTTATACGTGCAATATACATTCATAGTTAAGTATTAATGGCATTGGAATAACGAATACATACATATGTGCACATAATACCTATTCACACTCACGTTAAAACAATAGTAAACACATATAATATACTAATAGCACATACATATATTACATGCAATTTTGACAAACAACACATATATGTTCATGTTTTAAATAGACATATATAATAAACACACACTTATGATACATACTTAATACGTATAATAATACACATGAGCACATTTTATAATCACCTAATAATAATATAAACATATATAAGCTCATTATTGCAAAATAAAGAAAACTTGTTAACCCCGGACAAAATTAGTGATTACACCGGCGACTTTGCCTTAAAAGTTACCATATCTTTAGGTGTATTGCCAGGTAGATGCTCTGGCTGGAAACTTAGATCCCATCTTCTTGCCTAATCCAGATTCATTTTCATGCTAGTTGGGAGCTATTGCTTTGAAAGTTCGAGATTTTGTTAACAACTACTCTCTCAGGTATGGTTACAAGGATGTTCGCAAGGAAAATTACCAAGTGTTTGAGCAGCTGCTGATTGATAGTCTCGAGAAGTACATTCGTCGGGAAGCTCAGGAAAGGCAATTGGAAAGCGATGGCGACGAAGGCGCAGAGTTTGGGGAGGATACATCTTTCTCAAGACTTCTCGTAACTCCGAATGGAAGTGTTTACTCACTTGGTGTTCCCCTGCTGGCTGAGTACATGGGCTCTAATAATAACACTTCAGAAGCAAGCACCTCAGAGGAGGTAAAGCCCGACTCCGCTGCAGGTACATCGGCATCTGATGCCGAACACAGTCTAGAGTGGGAACTATCTTTTATACGAAAGGCTAAGGAATCCGGAGTCGTTTACCTTCTTGGTCATGGAGACATTAGGGCCAGAAAAGATTCATGGTTTATAAAGAAACTGGTGATAAATTACTTATATGCTTTCTTGAGAAAGAACTGCAGGAGGGGTATTACATATTTGAGCTTGCCGCATTCACACCTCATTCAGGTGGGCATGACTTACAAGGTTTAAGAAGGTACGGTTTTTATGAAGGCGGATGACGGAGCAACCGACATGCTACATTTGAAGTTGCAATTTCCCGTTGATCAAATCTGGGCGTTTGAACCAGCAAATTCTAATATCGTATCCTTTAAATTAGTTGATTACCACATTCGCTATTCTTTATCAACCTTGTCTAAATCTGATATCAAGACATAAGTATCCGCACTAGAAGGCTAGATAAGATGACTCTAAATACTCATACCATCTTCTCCAATCATTTTTTCCCTCTGTTTCCTCTCTTTAAACCACCAATCGTGTCTCTCTACACAAATTAGAAAGAACGAATCTCCTAAAATTTCTATCATCCCGCTCTTACCATTAATATTCTCAAATTCTAACTAAAAATGATATTATTTCTTTACTCTTTAAAGTTAAATTTTAATGTTGTAAATATATATCAAATCAGAGTGCTGACGAATGTTTTTTTCTTTTCTTTCCAAAGGTTAGAGATAACGCAGGCTTTCATTAAATCCACGCCTTATATGCACATATATATGTAAAACGAAAGAGGAAATTGTTCCATTTCAATATTTCATGTTGTTTGAGATATGGAATCAGCACTGTCAACTACTCCCTTCTCCATTTCTAAAACCCTTAACCTTCATTTCTCCACACCCAAATCCCCTTTCGCATCCCTTTCTTATCCCTCTCCTCTAAGGATCGTCTCCGCCTCCTCCATTCCCAAACGTTTACACCGCCGTTTGAAGTGCCTTGGTAGTTCCGCCGGCGACGGCGATTCCGAGGCCAAGCTAGGAGTCGGAGCGGCTGATGACCTTTCTTCTGATGTCATTATTCTCAATGTTGGGGTAAGATACTACGCAATTCCTCTTATTTTTTTCCCTATATGTAAAATGCTACTGATTTTTTGCTCTTAAATCTTATACGTGTTAGGGAATGACTTGCGGCGGGTGTGTTTCGAGTGTGAAGAAAATACTAGAAAGTCAAGTAAGTTGTTTGCATTTCTTTTTTCTTCTTTCGTTACAAGCCGGATTGTTTATTATATTTCTTATTGTGTAATCGCTATAATGGGCAGCCTCAAGTCTCTTCTGCGAGTGTGGATCTTTCGACGGAGACGGCAATGGTGTGGCCCGTTTCAGAAGCCAAGGCTTTACCAAATTGGCAAAAGGAGTTGGGAGAGGCACTGGCTAAACACTTGACTAGCTGTGGTTTCCAATCCAACCTTCAAGGTAATTAAACCTATACTCTTCATTACAACATATTTTTAAGTAGTCGAGGTATGAAATTTAATATTTAATCTAAAATTTGAGAGAGGTAAGACTTAATTTGCAAGTATGCAAATTAATATGGACAAAAATTGTAATTAGACAAAAAAAGGGCATGGCCCCTTGCCGTCCCCTTAGTAACTAAAAAGTCTCTTGTTATTAGGGATGGCAATAAAGCGGGTTTTTTGCCGCTCTACACCGATTCGACCTCTAAATTTTAATAAAAAATTCGACTAAATTTGACATGTCCCGAAACTTCCACCCTAAATCCAAACCTGTCCGAAACTTTTTAAAACTAGATCTGACCCAAAAATAATTTTTTTAAAAAAAATTGACCCTATTGAATCGGTCGGGTCGTAACCTGCCGGACCTGGGTTTTTGTGCCACCTCTATGGACCCTTGATATGGTAGGACCTTTCCGATACTAAAAAAAAATTGAATATACTTACATCGACACCCAAATCCAAGTAACATAGAATAAAAGCACTTTCGTCGTCATTCTTGTCCAATTTCTAGTTGTCTGAATATGCTTTGCTGCCACTTATAATCGGATTACGCGTTTGATTACTTAATTGATACATTCTTAAGAATGTGATGTTAGTCTTTGCAAATTTCATTGTGATTAGTAAGTTGCTGATTCGAGGACTAATCAACGATTGGCTTGTTAGACATAGGGAATTATTAAGATACTGCTTACTAGATTCTTTTCTATTATATAGCTAGCTGTAAATCTTATACCTTCAACTTTTGTTGAATTATCCATGTCTAGCACTCGTATCAAACACATGGATACAGAGATATGACTTCCATGGATCCTCTAAATAAAAGGAAAAGTCGTTAACGAAATCTAGCCATACCCATACTAATCCCTTTATCCGACAATCATACCGTAGTCTGAGTACCTCAGGTTAGAACTATGTGCTTAAGGGCCCTTTTTTGATATTTTTGTGTCATACATGTGGCTCTTGGAGACCATGAGTTTGGTCATTGAAAATTTCAGCTCATCTTTTGGTTACTTTGGAGATGCTATGTATTGATTATGAAGTTCCGCTTTGCTAATAGATTGAAACTTAAATCTATTTTCTCTCATCTATGATTATGAAAATGTTGTACATATCAGACTAAATTATGTTTCTGGTAGTTTGAAAATAAACCCGATAACACAACTTTTTATTAGCGATTCATGAAGCACCTCAAACTTTAAATGATTGAGGCGTAACTCGAGTTCGGGTTTTCACACGATTCATGCAAAATTTTGGCGGGTTCAATTGCAGGTGACGAAACTATTGAAAGAGGCGTCCAGCCATAATAATGAAGAACTTTTTGTTGAAGAGTAACCATAATCCCTTATTGTACGTTTTCGAAAATCATAACTCTTGTCCATATATTAGATGTTGACAGTTTATGTTACTCGAACTCTTTATTTTTCTTCTTCTTAAAATACTCATGTTTGACACATAGACCCGAGTCCAAGTAACATTGGTGGCGATATAGGCTTTGAAGTCGTAGATGTAATTGATTTATATTTCCCCTTTCAATAAGGAAACCATTTCATAAGTTTGCATTGAGGGAGTATTCTATGGTGCTGAAAACACTACACTTTTATAAGAATTAATTGTGACCAATTTATAATGATTATCAGGAGATTAAGGTCATCTCCATTCTTAGAATGCTAATGGCATTCTTCGGTAAGACATTTTACTCATTTTTGTATTACTTTACAAAATGGTCGGTGTACAATTTATTAAGCCAGCTTTGTTTCAGCTTGTATGCATGATTGGTGTCTATCGAATAAAAATACTCGATACACAAAATGAAGACTACTCAAGTTCGCATAAAAAATAAACATCTAAAAGAATATCTTTGCTGATTGAGCTTTAGTTCGGTTGGCATTATTGATGGTACATTATATAGGAGAATGTAGGATCGATCATGCTTAATCGTTTATTATCCTCCGATAGGTTAGGCTTGTCAAGATCGAGCCTTGGAAAAAGTTTTTAGTAATGCCTCTCGTACCACATGGGTTGCACAATGTAACGACCCAAATTCTGGGTTAATATTTTGGACCTTGGATCCGGGTTTGGATCTATTAAGTTGACAAATTAATTGAGAGAAATTAATGGTTGAAGCTCGATTTAAGGAAATTAAGGACTTATATGGTTATTGGATCGAAGGTTGAGGGCTTAGGTGTAATTCATCTCGAAGTTGGCAATATATTAGATCTAAGTTGGCAATTATTTGAAATAGAAGGGCGTGGGAGAAAAGGGGGAAATCAATTTTTTTCTTCTCTACTCCTCTGCCAAGTTTTATGTTCGATCTACCGCTATTGGAGTGTCTGTGTTTGACACCTCCTACACCATTGTGTTTATCTCGTCAAGATGAGTTCGCTGGTACCAGCGGTGTCGCCATTAGAGCCGTCGTTAGAGGGGGTGAGAGAAAAAAATTTAGGTTGCTGAGTTAGGGTAGTTCGAGTGCTCAAAATGAGAAATCGAGACCACCATCGAGTTCACCGGCGTCAAGACAACCGGTCTGGGCTTTCATTGTCGTCATTCGACCACCAGAAGTTACTGCCGCCTGTACGTGAGCGATGTTCGGCCGAGTGAGGCTGTTATAGCAATGCTGGGTTCAAGTTGTTAGGCTCCAGCCTTAGGCCGAACCGAGTTGGCCTACTGAGCAGCCCAAGCTGTAGGCCGAGCCGGCCTTTCGAGCCGAGCCACCAACTACTGCTATTGACTTTTTTCGGGGCAACTTACCTGGGGGTTTCTCAACATTCTAAGTTCGTTTTGCCAAATTTGAACTCGATAAGTTGTTTTTACGCGTTTTATCCTCTAAAGTAGTCTGGTAATGTGGAATGGCTTATGTAGTCGTATTTGTTTTATCCAAGAAATTTGTGGACTCGAATATTGGATTTAAAGAAACGTCTGGAGGAGTTTGATTGAGGTTTTGTCGCTTTGGCCTAAGATTAGTACACCTTAAACTCTTATTGCTTTATAAGCATTATAAATGCGATTGCTTTGCGTTTTAGTGTCTGCAAAATAGTTAGATGATAAATAAGCATGTTTAGAGACCGATATCATGAGACTTGAAATATGTGATGCATGATGATGGTACGAATATGAAGACTCATGGAGACTTTAGAGATCGTGTAGGGTCATTTAAGATGCCCGTATAATTATTTGATGATTGATTGATTGATAAAAAATGTGATGCCTTGTATGTTAGTTCGAATAGGTTAAAGTGATTTGACGAAAATTATGCTTAAATGATAATATCGATAAATATTTGATTAAATGTTCATAAATGTGGTAATTGATATTAAATGATTAAATGTGTTAGTAAACAAGCCCTAATGATTTTCATAAGCTTTAGGGATCGAATAAAGCGTTGTAATATCGTAATTTAAAAAATGGTATGAACCAGAGAGTAGGGTATCAATGCGAACTTCGGCTGTATCGATACGCGATTGGGAGCTGTATCGCTACGGGTTGACTCGTACTAGTACTTGTGAAAATATAGGATTTTCATTAAGCAGTATCAGTATTAGTACGTATGAGTATCGGTACTTAGAGGTATCATATTGATACTTGTATTCGAGTACCAGTGCCCACTGAGCTAAATAAACTAAATGTCAGTTAAAGATGGAAATCGGCGTAGAAGATTAATAAATTGTTTTATGCCTTAATTAGTGAGATAATACAGATTAATGAGATAATTAATAATGGTGATTAATATACTCTTCCATAATGTAATAATAACTTGATAAACTTTGGGGTGACTTGTTGTAATTGTAACCATAGCAATCCTTAGTGTATTGTGAGATGTCGCGTGCCAAGTGAGGGTATTTATTTGGTAACTGTGTCAATGTCGTGTGCTTTATGGACACTTGTTTGGTTGAGTCACCTTTGATTGTTAGGATCCGAATACCCAAAGAGGGCGTTGCAACACCATGGTAAGAGATGTCGAATGTACTTTTCTGAGGTTGTGTGATATCGAGTCTCATTCGATGATACTCTAGGAGAGGTACCGAGTTTAAGTGTACGTTCTTGAGGCTGTGTGACATTGAGCCTCACCTAGAGAGAGTGTATGCTCTCAAGGCTATGTGACACTGTGCCTCACTTAGAGTGTACGTTCCCGACGTTGTGTGACATCATGACTCACTCCAGGTTTGTGGTATGACTTTATGTGCTTTCGCTCAGATGATTTGATGAGACTCCGAGTATGGTTGGACCTTGTGTGCCATGTATAATGTTTTACATGATGAAAGTATGAGTTTAGGTGACTAGTGGTAGCGTTACACGTTTATTTATCTCTTCTTATTGCTCGTGAGTAGATGTTGAGGTAAGTTCAAGTTGGCATCAGTGCCCATCACTCTTATCGAAGGACATCGACCTGATTGAGAAAGTCAAAGGTTTAGTTGCGAGGGCGAACTCGAACGAGGTTTTTTTTCTAAATGTTTCGCCCAAGGGTGAACCAAGCTCATGCACCAATGAGAAGTTGGTTCGTGGAGGTGATGCTTAAACCGTTGATACCTTGTTAAGTGACAGTGAAATACCATTATCCATTTTTTATGGTAGATGACTCGTTTAACCAATTATGAATTACCCGTGTATTTTTCTGGGATTGGTTTAAGAATAAGATGCTTATGGTTAAAGTGTAGTAGGCTAGTAATTTTGAAATAAATTTTGGGATTAAGATTTTTCTCTTTAGGGTGTGTCGTAACGTTTAATGTTTGTAGTGACGTTTGAAGTGCTTTAGTGATGATAGGGTAGAGCCCACCATATTGTCTCTCGAACATAAGTTTAATGCTTTACGTGACACGTGCGAATGTATGTGGAATATGAAAATATAAGCGTTAACAAGATAATTACCTAAATGACCTTATGTGTAGGGGAGGTAAGTCCTCGTGTGATCAGTTAAGGAGGCAAAGGTTCGGGACTTAGTAAATGTTTTTGATTTGTATCACAATTTCCTTATAATGAGTTGATGAATATGGATGGAGATTCAAGCTGCGTGAGATCGTTTTGTTGTGACAATAGTGTTGACTCGATTAAAGTGAGTAAGAATTCGACATCTTTGAGGATGTTTTATTATTTTGACAATGGTATATTTTGTCCGAGAAGATGGAATGTCGTGTTTATCCCAACATAAAAAAAATTTGAGTGTTTACCAGGGAAGTTGAAGGTGAGATAATGACGTGAGTCAAAGTAATTGAGAGCTATTGACCGTGTGTTATATTAGTTAAGCTCCGAGTTGAGGATTGGGTAACTTTGGAAGCCACGGGAAGTATCATCTGATTGTAATTAAGAGGAAATGTTGTTATGATTGAACTTAGGTTCGATGGTTTCTGATGGACTTTGAGATCCTTTTGCTAGTATTTTAGAGAAAGATATATCAAAGCAAGAGATTCTTCTTATATAGTACAGTGGGCAGTATATGGTGAATTTTGAGAGCGACGGTTTATACCAAACTTTCGTCGTGTGTTTTAGGAGAAATGTAGATTTGTGTGTTTAAGATAATGATAAGCGTTTGACTTGCCATCAGTTGAGATTCAAATATTGAGTTTCTCCGAGTTCTTTGTTATGCTTTGTTATTTCTTCGGTGGAAATTAAATAGATGACTATGGATCTTGTAAAGGATTTGTGACTGCATAGTTTCGATGAGATTTCGTTGAGTAATGATATATTCTTTGGTTGGCATCGTTTGTTATTTTCGGCAATGGCGAGATCTAGATAGAAAGTCCATTTGGATTGATTGTGGTTGGGTTATACGACAATGCGGTGGGTACTTGCTACCTTTTAACACGATATTTGAGGTTTGTGATGGAACCTTATCCTTTGGTGAGATTTCGTACGATGATAAATCTTAGTGATGGTACAGATGACGTGTTTTCCATACACATTATAGTTGTAGTGTAAGACTCTTGCGTAAACCGAGTTAATGAGATCTGTATTAGTTTCTTTTTTGATGTAAAATACGTCGAGATCTAAGGTCAATCTTGAGACATGTAGAGATGTATTTTGCTTTCAAAATTCTTGCATCGGGTAAGCAATGATATTGATAAAGGATGTCATAAGGGTTAGAGTCACCTTTAGAGATCTGTATTAGTTTCTTTTTGGATGTAAAATACGTCGAGATCTAAGGTCAATCTTGAGACATGTAGAGATGTCTTTTGATTTCAAAAGTCTTGCATCAGGTAAGCAATGATATTGATAAATGATGTCATAAGGGTTAGAGTCACCTTTAGGGAGTTACAACGAAAGGAATCGTTTCATTTTGGTTGCAACGGTTGTTTAACCTTTTGTTTTTTTAGATCATACGGAGTTGTGAAAAGATTTTGTTGTGCAATAACCTTTTGAGTTTTACAGGATAAGTTAAGTTTTTTGATGATGTATTTTTGTGACGCTTTTGACGGGGTATCGTCGAGGTTTGTTTGTTGTCTGTTATGTACCAGGCAAGGATGAATTCCTTCTAAGAGAAAGAATCAGTTGAAATTATGTTTCTATCGTTAGAAGACAATGGTTATAATTGATAAGTGTTGTGAGAGATCAGAGTAGTGCATCGAAAATTATTTGAGATCATGGAAGAGTTATTTAAGTTTCAACATCTTGTTTCGATTTATGGATATAAATTTTGAGGACGATATTTTTTTAGGAGGAAAGAATTGTAACGACCTAAATTTTTGGTTAATATTTTGGACCTTAGATCCAAGCTTGGATCTTTTAAGTTGACAAATTAATTGAGAAAAATTAACGTTGAAGCTCGATTTAAGGAAATTAATGACTTATATAGATATTGGGTTGAAGGTTGGGGGCTTAAGTGTAATTCACTCAATTTCACCCTAAAGGCAATTATTTGAAAGAGATGGATCTGGGAGAAGAAGGAGAATTAGATTTTTCCTCTCTCTCATTTTCCTTTTCCCTTTCTCTTTTTTTATTTTTCTCTCATCTACTATCAAGTTTCATGTTTGATCTACCGCCATCTGAATGTTCGTGTCTGATACCTCCTACATTATTGTGTTCATCTCGTCAAGACGAGTTTGTTGGTACTAGCAGTGTTGCCATCGGAGCCGCCGTCAAAGGGGTGAGAGAAAAGAAAATTTGGGATGTTGAGTTGGGTAGTTTGAGTGCTCGAAATGAGAAACCGAAGCCACCACCGTGTTCATTGGCATTAAGACAACTGATTTGGGCTTTTTATGTCGTCATTCGGCCACTAGAAGCCACCGCACGTGTCGTCGCCTTCGCATGGGCGACGTCCGGCCAAATAAGATTGTTATAGCACAACTAGGCTCAAGCTTATGGGCTCCAGCCTTGGGCCGAGCCGAGCTGGCTTGCTGAGCTAGCCCAAGCTACAAGTCAAGTCGCCGCCAGCCGATGTTGTTGATCGGTGTCAACTGGTGTTTACTTTTTTGAGAGAACATACCAGAGGTTTCTCGATGTTCTGAGCTCATTGGCGCAATTCGTTTCTCCAAATTCAAACTTGGTAAGTTGTTTTTCTGCGTTTTATCTCCTAATGTAGTCCGATAATGTGAAATGACTTATGTAGTCGTATTTGTTTTATTCAAGGAATTTTTGGACTCGAATATTGGATTTAAAGAGACATTTGGAGGAGCTTGGTTGAGGATTTATCGCTTTGGCCTAAAGTTAGTACACCTTGAATTCCTATTGCTTTATAAGAATCATAAATGTGATTGTTTTGCGTGTTAGAGTCCGTAAAATAGTTAGATAATAAATAACCATGTTTACAAACCGGTATCATGAGACTTGAGATGTGTGATGCACGATGATGTTACGAATATGATGAGACTCATGGAGACTTTAGAGACCATGTAGGATCGTTTGGAATACTCATTTAATTATTTGATGATTGATAAAAATTGTGATGCCTTGTATGTTAGTTCAAATGAATTGACGTGATTTGATGAAAATTATGTTTAAGGGATAATACTGATAAATACTCGATTAAATGTTCATAAATGCGGTAATTTGTATTAAATGATTAAATGCGTTAGTAAACAAATTTTAATGACTTTCATAAGCTTTAGGGATCGGGTAATATCGTAATTCAAGAAAATGGTACGAATCCGTGAGTAGGGTATCTGTAAGGGCTTCGACAATACTGGTACGCGATTGGGGGTCGTATCGGTACATGTCGGCATGTACCGGTACTTGTGGAAATTTAAGATTTCTATTAAGCAATGTCAGTATCGGTACGCGTATAAGTACTGATACTAAGGAGTATCGTATCAATACTCGTATTCTATTATCAGTACTCGTTGAGTTGAATAATTTAAATACCAGTTAAAGAAGAAAATTGACGTAGAAGATTAATGAATTGTTTTTTGTCTTAATTAATGAGATAATGCGGATTAATGAGATAATTAATAAGGGTGGTTAATATACTCTTCAATAATGTATTAATATCTCGGTGAACTTTGGGGTAACTTGTCGTAATAGTAATGATAGGGGTCATTGGTGGATTGTGAAATGTCGCGTGCCAAGTGAGGGCACTTATTTTGTACCTGTGTCAATATTGTGTGTTGTATGGACATTTGTTTGGTTGAGTCACCTTTGATTATTGGGATCCAAATACTCAGAAAGAGTTGCAACATCATGGTTAGAGATGCCGAATATACGTTCTTGATGTTGTGTGACATCGGCCCTCATTCGGTGATACTCGAGGAGAGATACTGAGTATAGGTGTAACTTTTCGAGGTTGTGTGACACCGAACCTCACCTGGAGAGAATGTATGCTCCTAAGGCTGTGTGGCACCGAACCTCACTCATAGTGTACGTTCCCGAGGTTGTGTGACACTGGGCCTCACTCCAGGTTTGTGGTATGACTTTGTGTGCTTTCCCTCGAATAATCTGGTGAGATTCCAAGTATGGTTGGGCCTTGTATGTCATGTATGATGTTTTGCATGATGAGAACATGTGTTTAGGCGACTAGTGGTAACGCCACATGTTTATTTATCTCTCTTTATTTCTCGTAATAGTTTGTATGCTTATGTTTATGATTAACATGAAGTATAGTATAATAGATGTCTACCATTGAACTTTGTAAGCTCAGCACTCGGAATCGTTGTTTTAGTGCGTAGGTTGATCGTCGGATCGAGGAACACTATTAGTACGTGATTTCAACATGTGGTGTTTTTTAGAGTATAATACTTGTGTTTAGTGGGTTGCATATTCATAAGACTTTACGTGGTGGAGTCTGTAATTCTTGTTTTGGAAATTGTACTAACCAAGTTGAATGTTCAAATATTTTGAATTAAATTGGAGCTCATATGTAACGTTTTAATTATTTATTTATATTTTCAATATTTTTGAAAAATACCTTATTGGCTAAATCGAGTTGAGAAATTTTATAGGAATAGGTTGGATTTAAAGTTCAAACGTGACATCCGAGTTTGGGAGGTTAGACACAAGCTCAACCATTGTCATCAAATGCATCCCTCTCGTGCCCGGCTTCTTCGAGCAAAGCTTTAATCCATCCACCGCTAAGCTGGAACTTGCGGAGTGACTCAAGATGCAGAAGCATCCCTCCGACTATGCCGCGGATGGCTGCCATAGTTTGCAGCATCATTGCATGACAACCATAACGATTATGTGCAGATCAAGTATTATAACATGATCAGAGAATAAGCTTTTAAAAAATGAAATTAAGCAAATTATAGAATATTGTAATTATTGAAGATGGAAGGTAAAACACAAACCTTAAAAGAACAAATCCATAGGAACCTGGTGCTTTTTCAAATAATTGATAAATTCATTTCTTTAAAACTTAAATTTAAAGCTGAAGAAAATTAAACGAATTTGTTTCTTTTTAATTATTTAAATTCTAGTTCATTTTTGTATAGCTCAATGGATATTGTAATTCCCTTTGATTTATGGGGTTTAAAAATTTATTTTAGGGTGGACACATACATTAAAGTACGGATAATATAAAAAAATTTATATGTTAACAGGTAAAAATAAAATTTTATAGTAGGCGCACTGTGAAAAATAAATAATTAATAAAGGAAATTTAGATTTTTAAGGCGGACACAAAATTTTTGAGTGCGCACACTTAGTAAAAAATAGATAACCAATAGAGAAAATTTAAAATTTTAAGATGAACACGTACCTATTTTCAATTCAACCTACATCCACTACTGAAAATAGTATAGACATTGTACACTAAATTTTCGGTCAAAGAGAAACAGATATGAAAACAGATCAATAAAATATTTTTTTTACATCCACACACTCGTCCTTAGAAGTAAACAAAATAGTAGCTTTGGAATACAGGTCGAATAAAAAATAGGTTTAATGGTTTCTAAGGCCCTCATAATTTTGGGAAAAAATCAACTGGGACACTACATATGCACTTAACGTGACCTTTAGATCATCTTTTGATAAATGAAAATCATTATCGACTGCTACGATGATGATGACAATATATAATGTTTACATGATGTAATAAGGTGGACTCAATGGACTTTTTTAAAAAGCTTTAGAGTTATTTAATTTTAAGGAAAAACCTAAAAATGAGACATTTTTTGAATTTAAAAACATTAAAATATCCAATAATAATATTTTTTTTATATTACTAAAAAATACTATTAAGAATTTATAAATAGATAAAAGTTAACAAATATCAAAAACTATAAAAAAAATCATTAAGAAATAAAAATTAAGAAATCTATTAAATACTAAAAAGTTTTGAAATGAGGGGGAAATATGTGATTAAAAGAAGAAAAATATAATACAATTTTAGATTATTTTTTTTGGGACAAAGATGAACTTTTATTCATTAAATGTTAAACAAAGACACAACGACAACTATAGAGAACATTACCGTAATTTTCAAGGGTCAAGATGAAGAAGACGGTGAATAAAAGGCCAATAAAAAAGCCATTGATTTTTCACCTTTCCTTCACTATTTTTACTTTTTCCACACTGTCCGTAAGTATCTAAGGGCTAGTTTAAGTGAATATATTATCTATTTTAAATATTATTTTTTTAAAAATGTAAAAAATATGATATAAATAAAATAAATGAATAATTTTGTTTAAAAATACTATTGAAAAATCTAAAAGTTTTAGGGTCGTTTGGTTCTAGAAAATAGAGTCTGTTTTCATTTTTATTTTTTAAGAAAATAAAAAATGGTAAAAAAAGTGTGTTTGGTTGTATAATTAGAAAATAAATGAAAATTTAAAAGCATAAAAAATGTTTTGATTGTTTTCATTGAAAAATATTTTAAGGAAGTGGAAAATATAAAAACAATGATTTTTTAACTTTAATTTCATTTTTATCTGGGTTCAAATCTATCGTTTTTTTAACTTTGATTTTATTTACACATGTTTTATTTATTATTATAATAATATTTTTAACTATATTTTATTTTAATTATTTAATCATTATTTTTTATTTCTATTCTAAAAAACTAAATACCAAACACATTTTCACTATTTTTATTTTTAAAAACAAATTTTCATCCCTATCAACCAATCATGTTTTCTAACCAAATGGACCCTAAAATTTCATTTTAAAGCATTCAAACCTAACAAACTAGTAAACCATGAACTCTTCCGGTGGTTTTAATAAAAAAAATTTATTGTTAAAGTTATAGACTAGATTCTCTTTTGGATCGACCCAAATATAAATAAGGAAGCGGTGATAAAAGTCGAGGTATGCTTAGACTAGAATTGATCAATTTTTGTGGAACTTTATTTCATTCTTTGGACATTGGTCGGAGAGTTGGAAACTCAATTTGTGTTGAATTATATTCTATAGAAATTTCATTTGTAACCAAGTAACATATCCCTAAAAATAATACTAAAAATTAAAAGATTAAATTATCAGTTGTAATCTCTTTCGACATAATAAAATTTTTCCTTTCTTCTTATATTTTTCATTTTTAATTTTTTAAGTAAATTTTGGCGTTTGATTTATTTTCTACACTTGCTACTGTTATTTGTTTGACATTGCCGTACCAATAATCATAACAGTTATTATATTTAAAATTTTAAATTTGAACAGATACGTCCATTATGAACATATACCAGTTGGGATCACACCCAAATATATGAAAAGGAAAAAAAAAAATGCAAACAGGAACTAAGACTTGCCTTGTGCTCTCCAATCATAAAAACACACGTCCTTTAATACGGTAGGAGGACTAAGCAGTCTGAAGAATTTTTAGTCATAAAATGAACCCCGTGGAGCCTAAGACAAAATAACCTCAACTACTTCTTTTTGTACCCTCAGCATTCAATGAAGAAAAATCCAAAGCTAAAAGTCAATAATAAGGGCAACCCCCTTCTCTTTTCCTCCCTCTCTCCTTTTTTTCTCGTTTTTCCCCTCAAAAACCTTCTCTTCCTCTTCTGGTTCCTTTTTTTTATATCACTTACTGTACCATAGACTTCCTTTTTTGAACAAGAATTGGGGAATTCAAGTCTCGGTCTGCTCTGGGTTTTTTTTTTTTTTTTTATTTCTGGGGAAGTGGGTGTTTTTGGTGGATCGGTAAGGAGAATTCTTAGATACCCTTTTCATGATTTTTGTTTGTTTCTGTGTATGTATATATATGTATATGTTTGCAGTCTGCAGATGTTTTCTGGGTTTTTAAGGTTGTTTTTTATTGTTGATGTTTTTCATGTTTTAATGATCTGTTGATTATGCAGGAGAATGTTTCCTTTTAGATGTTGAGTGTTAGCAAAGTGGGGGATTGAATCATATATGGATAATCTATGTTGCTTCAACTCTGTGTTTTCTCAGGTCAGCATCTCTAATCTATATACTCTCTTGGCAATTTTTTTTCCTTATAATTTGTAGTTCTCAATTTGGCTTTTTAATATTTAGACTATATAATTCTATTTCGATCTCGTAGTTGTTGATTGAGTCTTAGCTCGGTTGTCACCTTACAAAAGGTTCGAATGCGTTTAAACTTGATTAGCCTTTAGTTTCGAACTATGTTCAATGTATGTGTGGATATCTTTGGTTGGTGATTTAGTTAAATTTTGCTGGCGATGAACTTGTGTAGTGGTAAAGGATGGTGTTGTTCTTCTTAGGTGACTCGGTCTCAAGTAGCGTAGTCTGCAGGTGTGCGTGAGTTTATCCAAATTTGCAACCGAACTAATATATTACCTTGTAATTGAATTAGAAT
This sequence comes from Hibiscus mutabilis, assembly GCA_019671005.1. Classification (NCBI taxonomy): domain Eukaryota; kingdom Viridiplantae; phylum Streptophyta; class Magnoliopsida; order Malvales; family Malvaceae; genus Hibiscus; species Hibiscus mutabilis. The sequence goes on along the minus strand of CM033711.1, from coordinate 29,897,653 downwards.
GTTAAAAAAAATTGTTAGTGATGAACTTGTGTAGTGGTAAGTGGTAACTTTGACTTTATGTCAAATTTTGTGTTTATAATCTTCCTTGAGTTTCAATTCTGATTCCGTTTTTCTAAAACATCCTTTAGTTTGTTGGAGGACGTTCTTCATGTAGCTCCGGGAAGGGCAGAAGCCGTAATGGCCCCGTCAAGTATGGCTTCGCCTTAATGAAAGGGAAAGCGAATCATCCAATGGAGGATTATCATGTTGCAAAGTTTGATCAACATCAGGGGCATGAACTCGGACTTTTTGCTATATATGACGGCCATTTGGGAGATAGTGTGCCTGCGTATCTGCAAAAGCATTTGCTTCCCAATATCTTAAAGGATGTGAGTTCTCGATCATATGAATAATCCATAAGCACTTACGAGCATTTGGTTACCGCAGGCACGAAGAATCATTTTCTCATCAGTTTCAATTGGCATTGAAATGATGGTTTCTGAATATCGGGTTGTTTCAACCCGAAACCCTCTGGCTACATGTATTGGTTGTTCAGTATATGCTCCTTACCTTTTGTTATATAAATTGCAGGAGGAGTTTTGGACTGATCCTGGCAGGTCGATCTTGAAAGCTTATGAGAAGACGGACGAAGCGATTCTTTCGCACAGTATGGACTTGGGACGAGGGGGATCCACTGCTGTCACTGCAATTTTGATTGATGGGCTGAAACTATGGGTAGCCAATGTTGGAGATTCACGTGCTGTTCTCTCGAAGAACGGGCAAGCAATTCAGATGAGTATCGATCACGAGCCCAACATGGAGCGGGGAAGCATCGAGAACCGAGGTGGATTTGTCTCAAACTTGCCAGGTTATTCGACAACTACCCTTGCTGAACCGAAGCAAATAAGTTTATTTTGGGGAGGCTTACACATTGTATGGCATTCCATGTGTATGCATATGAGTTACTGGTGCTGTTGTTGATTATATCATTCTTGATAATTGATCCCAGGAGATGTTGCAAGAGTGAACGGCCAACTTGCTGTTTCCCGTGCTTTCGGAGACAAGAACCTTAAATTACACCTCCGATCGGATCCAGACGTACAAAATGCTGATATTGACATGAATACCGACTTTCTCATCCTTGCAAGTGATGGACTATGGAAGGTGATCCATCTCTCTGAAAACCAACAACTTCATATGTTTCATTTTATCTGTTTTTCACGCTCTATATTAAAACCAGGTCGTGTCGAATCAAGAAGCAGTCGATATAGCAAAAAAGACCAAGGATCCTCAGCGAGCAGCGAAACGGTTAGCTGCCGAGGCTTTGAACAATGACAGCAAGGATGATATCTCCTGTATTGTAGTTCGGTTCAAGGGTTGAACGAAAATCGACTGCGACAATTGCGTAAGATAGGAACCGTCAATGGGCAAACACCTTTGTAAAATTAATGTTCTCGTGTGGCTTGATGTTGCTTGATTTCTTCCATTTGTAGATGGTTATTAATAACAATATTATTATTATTATTATTATTATTATTATTATTATTATTATTAGCTCCTAGAAAAAAATTACAAATTGATTTTTTTATTCTATAATATTTACAGATGAAAATAAGTATTAAAATGTTATTTCAAGAATTTTATCGAAACCACTCTTCCCCTTTTACTAGTCTATTAAACCTTAAACTAACCTAAACTATACCATTGCCCATTATGAGACCTACAGAACTTGTTGATTTCTAAAATTAGTAGACATCAAATACGACCTATAAAACTTGTTGATTCCTAAAATTAGTAGATATCAAATAAGGGAGGTGGAAAATATAATTAAAGTGATTGATAACGGTTTCTAACGATTCATTTCGATATATTTAGGTCAAAAAATATAGACATTATGATAGTAAAAATAAGAAAGAACAAACCAAGTAAAGAACGGACAAAGAAAAATAAAATGTGAGAGATTTTCTCTTATTTTTTCTCTCTCTTTCTCACACAAAATAAAAAACGGACAAGGAAAATAAAGTGAGAGAAAAGAATTTCCTTTTTTTTTTCTGAATATGTATAATCATAAGTATTGTTGTTGATGAGATGATGTCAGACTTAGGGTCATAATTGCTATTAATGAGTGCTTTGTTGAGTAATAAACCGAGCAGTTGGGTTTAATAGACTTGACAATTGTCATGTCAATGTGCGACAATTAAAAATAAAAAGCGATTTAAAAATTAAAAGCTCTGGAGATCAAGGTGTCTCACATGCAAAAAAAAAAAACAATGTGAAAAATAGATGGCAATAATAAAAACTCTAAAACATATACAACGAAAACTTGCGAATTTCGTAAACTTTTAAATTTTATAAAAAATCTTAAATCAAAGTTGTACTTATGAAGGAGACGGATATTAATAGAATAACAAAACTAAATCAAACTAGTAATAAAATCACATTAGAAAAGTAATGTAAAAACAAAATTTAAAAAGAAAGAGAAGAGGATAAAACAGAAGAAATAAAAAGTGACATGAAATCCGTTATTTGGTTTTCGACTATAAAATTTGTAGATGAATATAGGATGATTTTGATTCAAAAGGTTGGATTTGAAAGGTTTATAGTCCTAATTTATAATAATTTAATTTTTATATTTAAAATTTTATTATTTTAATTTTTGTTCTTTTTTAAAAAATATTATATTACTTTCATGTATAATAAAAAATTTAACAATAACATGTTCATGTTTTATGTTAAAATACAGTTATTTAACTATTGTTTCAATTTAGTGAAATCACTTACTTTGACAGTACTACAAGAAAAATTAAACTGATAGAATTTTTAAATATGAATTGTTTAAATTATTGAATTGCTTCTAATAATGATAAAATATAATATATAAATTTTAGTGACTAAAAATGTTATTATATTATATTAATTTTAACAATAAAATGATATATTTATAATTAAGTGATTTTGGATGTAATTTACTCATTTTTAATGGGTAATTATTTCATACAAGCGCCTTAGTTATAAGGTTTAGAGATTTAATTTAAGGTATAAGGTTTAAGTGTAAGAGTTTACAGTTTAAGAATAGTTTGTTAGAATTTAGAGTTTATAGGTTAAAACTTAAATAAATCATCACCATATTATCTTAAAAACTAAACCCTAACCTCTAAATCGTAAATTATAACTATAAACCTTAAATTCTAACCATTATCTCTAAATTCTAAACCTTAACTTTTAAAACTTTACGCTCTAAACTAAGGCTAAAAATCTTAAAATTAAAACATTAGTTGAAACTTGCGGTGTATTGAATATAAATTATTTTAAAAAATCCTCGCTATTACATAATTTTTCCTTCTATCCGCATGTCTCCTCTTATCGTCACTGACACCTTTATTGCAGACGGCAATAGGTTGGTTGGATATTTATACTTCTTTTCAGATATTATTGATAAAAAATGGTTCGTTTAAAGATATTTATACTTTTTCTGATGATTTTTATGGTATTATTCATCCCTAATTCAACCAATAATTGTTAGAACACTCTAAATGACCGATTTTTTCCAAGTGCATTATCGGAGCAATTTTACATTTTAATTTCGATAAGTTTAATTATGTCTCTTATTTGAAATTTAATCATTCTACTTTTAATTTTAAGAATTTAGTCATTCCCATTTGTCCAAATTGAAAATCAAAGCCTAATGTAATACTAACAACATTGCCTATTCAATTGAACCTTAATTTTTAAGTAGAACCTTTGAATATTAACATGCCACATATTAACAATATTATCAATTGAATTTTATAAATTTTGAATCAAATTATTGGGAAAAGTTAAACAAATACGAAAAATGGAATAAAATATTCTAATTTATATTTTAATAGTCTAAAGGTGATTACAATGTAATTTTGTTCATATATATTCTTAACTATTTGACTAGGGGTGGAAATCGGGTGGGGCGAGGATGGTTTTACATTTCCCATCCCGTCTCCAACACTTGCGGTTACGGTTTCGGAGAATCTCAATTAAATGCTTTGTGGATTTTTTCGTCCTCATTGGCCATGCGGATCACTGCGGTTTTCGGAGAATCCTCATCCAAAAAATTAAACAAAATTACTATTTTACTAACCAAAATAAATGACAAATTCAGTTTAAAATATAAAGTTTAGATACTTCAATTGAAAGCAGTTACAAGATGATGAAGATTGAAAGAGTGTTCTCTTGGGAAAAATTTAGACGAGGGTTTTAGTTTATTTCTAAAAACTAAAATAAAAACATGCTGAGAAACTTGAGTGTGCCTAGGTTTGAGAGAAAGTTAAAGTGAGAGTAATATAGTTAATTTTTTATTAAGTTATATATTAGGGGTATATAGATAAATAAGTATATATTTTGTTAAAATTCTTGTAAAATATCGGGACCCTTGCAGTATTTTTTGGGATCTCCACAATTATTTATACAATTACAGTTCGATTATAAAACTTCACTGGTCCATGTGAGTGAAGATTTCAATTATTTCCCATCCTGTCAGTTTAGATCCCACGGTTCTCGGATAGTCCTCACCCAATTCTCACCTTTACATCTGACAAAGCACACACACCTTGCAAACATTACGATTGAACTCGAGTCTCCTAAAATGAACATCATCTGCTTTCTATTGGACCATTTGTTTGGTTCAAAATATATTTCTAATTTGTCATCTATAAAAGTAAAAATAAATTCAAATAATAGGTATTCAATGATTAATATCTACGTCCACAATAAAATATGAATATTATTTCACATTTTTTATAAAAAAATTTATTAATATGAGACACTATTAGCATATACTGGTAATTTGAGAATAAAATTTAAAAAAAGTTTGAAGGGCTAATTTAAAATAAATAGATAATTTGAGAATAAAGTTGCAATGTTTAAAACTTTAAAGCTAAAATGATTGTCATAATTTGAAGATAGGTGCTTCAATGAACAAAAATTTCTTCTCTTTACGGTGTTATTTTTTACGCTCCAACACTAAAAAAATTAAATTATAAAATTTAAATCCTAAAAATAGATTTTACCACAAATTCTATAAAATCTAATCCTATTAACCTTAAACTTTAATCTTAAACCTTAAACTTAATTTTTTTTAGTCTGAAACATAAATAAAAACACGAAAATGAGAAGAAAAATTTTTATTTGATCGCCCAAGCCGCGATATATATATTTTGACTAAAGCCCAAGCCGCGATATATATCACGCCGAGTTTGCCCAGACTGAATTTAAAGCAAGTAGGGTTGGACCAACCAAATCGGCCTGCAAAAACACCGATTTGAAAAACAAATAGTTTCCCACAGGTCTCAATCATCATATTAAACATTTTCAACTACCCAATAATCCGGAAACGACCAACTATGTCTCTTTGTCTTCACACGCTCTTAATTAGGGTGAATATTCGATCGAGCTGAATAAAAAAAATTAATTAGTCGAGTTGACGAGTTCTATTTTATAATTCAGACCAACTTCAAACCAAACTATATTAACTTTTTGGCCAAACAAATGATTCTCATTGTTGGAAGTGATTAGTGACGTTTCCAATCATCAAAATTTTAGCCTTGGTGACAGTTGTAAACTTAAAAAATTAGGGGTGGAAGAAGACTTTAACGTGCCACATCAACATTTTTCTAATAACAGCGGCTATAATGAAATCGAATTAAAAATTTGCAACAAAAAAAAAGTTTATCGATTTCAATGACCAACGTGAAAGTGCCCTAAAAGTTCAGTAGTTACTTGTGTAGTTTATCTTAGAAATATTAAGTATTTTTTTGTTTAATTGAAAAACCAATCCTAATTTTTTTTTTTTTTGCTTTGAGCTCCTAATTTTTTTTTTGTCAAAACAAGTATTTAATCTATCATTCTATAACTATTTTAAGTATATTTGTTAGTCCTATTAAAAATATTGGTTAAATACTTCGACACTCGTGTCAAATAATTTAACTAAAATTTTGTTTTAATTTTTTTAAAAATAATTACAAGTTAATTTAAATAAAATTTAAAACTAGTAAAATATTTTTTAGTTCTCAATTAAACATGATTACCTCCAAAAATATTTTTCAAATCGTGTAATCATCTTTATTTGGAAAACTCTTCTAGTTCAAACCATTTTGAAACCTAAATTCCTCTATGATTTTTTTTTGTTTTTGATAGATTGTAATTGATTTGAGTATTTGAAACCTAAAACAATTTTGATTTCGTAACATTTCTGAAAAAACCTAAAACTCTAATTTGGGTTTGAATATAAAACATATGCTTGTTTGCACAACAATTGTCACTATCAATACTTAATTTCATATGTTTTGATGCTTTCTAAAACACAATTACATTACATCGGTGTAAGATATTTCTAATTTCTCTGTAATCGCCCATTTTTGTCTATATCCAAACCTTAAAATTTAAAGCCAAAATTAAAAGCACAAATCTAATTAAAACCAAATTAATCCAGTCCAAGTACAAGCCCATTACAATATGTGACCCAATAACTCATATCTGCCAAACCTGACCCAGTATCCATTTAACCCGACTTAGTACCCATAAAAACCCTAATTAAGATAATACCCTTAACCCTAAAAAATAACTTAAACCCTAGAAACTTTTCATCTACCGTTGCACCCTTCACCTTTCCCGCACGTGGCCACCACGCACAGCTCTTCAGCGCCCCGTGGTCGCCACACGTGCCACCATGGCCAGTCACCGCCTGACAAGTCTGCTCCACCGCCCAAAAAAAGTCGCTAGATCTGCAAAAGAAAAAGACAGAGGCGATTATTAGCTGAGCACCATCATATTTGAGCCAAATCAACATTAAATGAGGACTTTTATATTTTTTATGTAATGAAAGTGGGTATAGAACCCAGATCTTATAATCGGTAAAAAGGGGTTCCTTTCGAATATAAAAAAATTCAGATTCAGGATTCTTTTTCGAACAAGAAATATAAAAAAGGATTTCCAGATCCAAGTTTCGAAGTAAAAAAAGGTATATTTTCTTACCTTTTCTATTTAAATATAAACACAAGAAAAATACAAAAGGGTGGGAGGCGATTTATCTCGGTTTGATCCCAAACCATCTCCGTCGTGCATAGCCAACTCCAGCCTCCGACGTTCCAACCGGATCTAAAAAGGGTTTTATTTTTATTTTTTAAGTATAAAAAGGGGGCTTGATTGTGTTTATCGTAGGGTTAAAAATGAAAAAATAGAGAGAATATGGGAGATGAGAGGCGACCGGTTCAAACAAAAATGGGGGAAGAAATGAATCAGATAGGTTTTTTAGGTTATAAACCTTAATAAAATGGGTAAATTATGCACTTAGTCCCTCTGCCCTAATTTGGTTTTCATTAGTGGTTTGCCCCTTGGTTTATTTACACTACTGGTCCCTCGCGTTTTTGAAAATTATTAATTCAGTTCGAATAATTAAATAAAAATGGTATAATTTCCGTATAAGTCCCTCTACCCCAAATCTTTTTTCACTTTGCTTCTGCCGCACGGTATAATTTCTATTGTAGTCCCTAATAGTTTTATAATCTTTTCAATTTGGTCCTTTATTATATTCTAATTTTGGTTCTTCATTCTGTTTTTTTTGTTTTTTTAGTCCTTGATATATTGTTGTGTTATTCTTTATATTATGTATTATTATGTTGTATTTTTTATATTATTATATTATGTATTTTATGTTTATAATAATTTTAATATATCGTATAATAATATATTATGTTTAATAATGTTTATATTATTGTTTACATCTTAACTTTGTTTATAAGTTCGTTAGTGTTATTATTATTGAATTAATATATTTTATCAAAATAATTGACCATGCATATAACTGTTACATCTAGTGTAGACCATATTATTCTGGTATTCTATTGGGAGTGGCATCCCGGTCTTCGGGTGTCGTCTCCTTTGACTGCCGTGAATATTAGGGTAATTTTTAAATTATCATGCATTTTAGAAGTTAGAATTAAATTAACTCAAATTTTTATTTTTCTTAATAAATACGATGCGAACCTGTAGGTACCAATTTTTAGGCGTTGTGGGGGTGCTAATCATTCCCCATGCGTAACCAACTCTTGGACCCAAACTTTTCTCTGGTATTATTTTTGGTGACCGGTCTACCATTTTAAAATGATCGGTGGCGACTCCAAATCTATACAGGAATTGACTTTTTCACAAAAATAGTCGCTACAACATGGCGACTCCGCTGGAGACTATGTTTTAAAAAAATAAAAAACAGAGTTAAGCCTTAATTGGGTCCGCATCACACTATTAAGGAGAATCTAAATTCGATTTAATTTAATTTTTATTTTATAAATTTCGTTTGATATAAATTGACATCATGTATTAGTTTTAGAACTCTTAAGTGGGAGTGATTACTTCGCTTCGTGGGGTTTTCACTTCCGTATGGTGTTGTAATTCACTTTTGGAATTCGGTCTTTATATTTCGTGGGGTTTTCACTTTCGTATTGTATAAGGGTCGTATTCTCCCGAATTGATGTCCTAGCGACAGTTCGGGTACCACTCACTCTAGAACTTAAATCGCATATAGTGGACCGTAGGAGCCCACCCATTTTAGAACCCCATTGATATGCTGCCCGTTTAGAAACAACCCTTTTAGGTTTTGTTCCCTATATATTTACTTTTGTTTGTTGTACATATCCCTGTATTATTAATTGACTATTTTATATTTTTTTAAAACTTAATTTATTTAATTTGTTATTCGATAAATTCAATATACTAACTTGTTTCCTTTTTGTGTTGATTTTTTTTCTTTTTATTGTTTCGCATCCAATTTGCATGTCATACCATACATAGGTGTTGATTCAAGAAAAGTTCGATTTAGAAGACATTCAATATGGAATGGAGGTTTTGTACAATCAAAAGCAATAATGCTACAGTATGAGGATGGTTTGAGCGAATGCAAATGGAAAAATGGGACAACCTGTCAACAGACCATGTGTCAGAGGTCATCGAGTCCACTTTGATTGTTTTCAAGCAAAATAAACTTCATGAAATGGGGGAAATATGTCAGAGTTGGGATTAGATATGAAAGAAGTCTTCTAACAAGAATTCGGTGACATAACACTGTTGTTGAGTGCTCAGACTGATATGCATTTGTTCAGAGCCTTAACACAGTTTTGGAACCTAGGGTATTGTTGCTTCACTTTTGGCAAGGTAGATATGACCCCCACAATCGAGGAATATACGGCCTTACTTCCACTGCCCGAAATTCAAGGAAGGAAAAGTCTACATCAAACCTAAAGACCCGCTGTCTTTTCTACAAAGTCTAACTAGCATCACTAGGATGAACAATGAATGGTTTCGAGGAAAGATTACGAGAAAGGGAAAGATGGATTGCATAGCCTGACCGCATATTCGAGACGTAATCCTTCGCCATCTTAACCCGCCGAAGAATAGGTATTTGCTCGCTTTTTGCATGTATGAGATGGTTATTTTTCCAAAAGTTTTGGGGCACATAGACTACACCACAACAGACTTGCTCGACAAGCTTAAAAAGGGCATTAATCCAGCACCAGCCATGATAGCAGAGACTTTTCGGTCACTAAACGCATGCAGAAAAATGGGAGGAGGCAAATTCCTGGGATGTATGTAATTATTGGGGATCTGGATCCGAAACCATCTCTGGGAATTGAAGTTTTCCTATCGGATGTGCGTCACCACCTTCTCTCCTATAAAAATCTTTTTGGAAGAATATCAAGCCGAAGCTATGACTGAAGATCAATGGATAGCTAGCTTTCGAGACCTTTGAGATGACATTGTTAGGTGGAAGGTATCATGGTTAATTTTGAGTGAGTTCATTTACCGTTGTGGAGAATATGACTGGGTGCCCTTGCCCAGAATTTTGGGGGAACTGGATATTGTCCCTTGCTTGTGTCATACCAGTATGGCTCGATGCAGTTCATTCCTGCTACTCATGGTTTGAATACTTCTAATTTTAAACACGAAGGTGGCAATTACAAAGCAGAAGTCCAAAAATGAATCGCTCTTGGAAAAATATGCATAAGATCGAGGTTTGTGATTCACTATTCACTTTAGGCTACGAGCAATTGAGACTTACCTGGGTCAATGATGGCATCCATTCTACAAATGAACGAAATGTTCAACCCATGAGAGAACATATGGAAAATGCTCTTTCAGATCTGGAGAAGGCTAAAAGGACCTATGAGAAAGAGGTACGCGCCTTGGAAAAATGTATCTCTGACCTGGAAGCGGCAAATTATTTAGCCTCGATGGATATAGAGAAATACAAGCGGCAAGAAAAGTATTTCTTGAAACAAAAGAAGATACTCAAAAAAGACCATAATGAGTTGAGGGATGATTGGGAGGAACTGAAGCAGAATTTGCGAAGGAATGATTTATGTACCATATCCAGAGAATTATCTACGAAGCTCCTAAAAGAAAGAAAGAAGGCCGACAACTATGCCCGAAAGTATGAAGCTGGCTAGAAGCAGGTAGAGAAAAAGACAAATGAGTTAGAAACAATTGCTCAAAAGTTGGCAGCTAGTCAAACTCAAAATATGGGATTAAGAGCTCAGAATAAAGAAATTGAAACTCAAATCATGTAGCTGGAGGGACTTTTGTAGGATTACAACAACCAAAACAATGTTCGATATGAAAATGAGTTGCTAAAAGCAAGAGTGACCGAACTCGAAGACGTTCTTCAATAGTGCAAAGAGAGACTTGTGTCTTTTGAAGGAGCCTTGCAAGAAGATAATCGTCGGATATTGTATGGACTTCAACAAGCTGGCCAGCTGATTCATGACCAGTATAGAGCAATGATGGATGTCATAGTACATGCATAGAGGGTTACCCGACACGTTCAAGGTTTGACAATGGAAGCACGTGAACTGTGTACGTACGTCAGTCCAGAGACACCATTAGGGTCCCGAGTACATTCCTTACTTCAAGAAGTAGATGTCTTAGGAATAAAAGCTAGACGCTATCTGTAGCATATTATGCTCACTTTTTGTAATCAGACCTCTCCATCTAATGAAAGTCTTTCTAAGGACTGTTCAAGAATCAGCGCATCCATTGCATTCATTCTGACATAACATAACATAACATTTATTTTTTACATCTATCTTGCATACATTATTAAGAACAAATGAATTAATTGTGCAAATATCATGACAGAAAGTTTAAATCAAACTGCAATCATTCCGAATCGATAAGGTACTCATTTGCAAACAAAGATAATAAAAGATAGAGTAGCCAACCTAGAACGAAGCCATAAGGACCTTGAATCTCGTTTTGATCAGGCCAAACAAAACATTGGAGAAAAGATTGCACAGTCACAATCTGTAATTTTGGCTCAAATAGCTTCAATTCTGCATACAGATAAAATTTCAGACGACACTACGATCGTATCTCGCGTTAGGGTTTAACCGGAGACATCGATGCCCCAAAGAAGAATATACATTAATACTGCTGGTATGTTTTCTAGCCAACAAAAAAGAGCAACTGTGAAACAACCAATTGATCTGGAGGTACTCCACGAGGAAGAAGTACTAGATTTGAACATAGTGGAAAAAATTAGAGCTGAGTTGGAAAATAAAAATGAAGAAAGGTTCTGTCTCTTTGTAGAGCAATTCAGAGCCATGCTATGAGTGAGGGAATAGGGGAATAAGGTTAGTGACTGGAGCCTCGTTTCAGATTTTGTTCTCCCACCGAAGTTCAAAACACCATATTTTGATAAATACGATAGAACCACTTGTCTATCCGCTTGCATAACCATGTACTATAGGAAAATGAAACCCTTTATAAAACCAAGAAGTTGTTGATCCACTATTTCTAAGACAATTTAATTGGGTCAGTAATTCGTTGGTACACGCAGCTTAGTCAGGATAGTATTAAATCATAGAAAAACCTTTCCACAACCTTTATTGAACACTACAAACATGTTTCCGACATGACCCCCAGTCGAGCTATGTTGGAAGGAATGGAACAACGACCAAATGAAAGTTTGCATCAATTTGCTCAAAGATGGCATGGCGTAGCAGCATAGATTCATATGTCTATTCCTGAGCATGAGATCACTCTGATGTTTGTAAATACTCTGAGGGGAACATTGTTTGATCGTCCAATAAATAGCACCACTCAGAACTTTGCTAATTTAATAAGAACCGGATAGTCGATTGAAGTAGCTATAAAAATGGGAGGATTGGTACTGGGGAAAGTTTTCAGAAACATTACAAGAAGAAGGATAATGAGGTGAATGTCGCTAGCACCTACAATGCCACTTCAAACTTTACTATTTCTCAACCCAGGCTTTTGCCGGGAACATACAAGGCTCAAGCAAGAAAGAAGATAGAGCCCCTAAGAAAGAAAAAGAGAATATATCTTTTACCCCACTGCCAATATCTTACATTGAGTTGTATTTTCAGATGTATAAAGCCGACTTGATTCGGCCCTACCCTGTTACGCCATTTAAGCCTCATTTTTCTGCATGGTATGATGAAAAATCTCACTGTAACTATCACGCTGACACCCCAGGACACACGACAGAGAACTGCATTGCTTTTAAAAAATTCATCCAAATTTTGATAAATACGGAAATTTTTAAATTTGATGACCCAAATGCGGCTGCTAATCCCCTACCAAACCATGGAGGGCGCAACGTGAATACTATTGAAGAAGAAAGTAACATGAAGGCTAAGAAAAGTGTATATGAGGTTAAGTCCCCTCTCATATGGGTGTTCCAGCAATTATGCATGGCACATCTAATAGAAAGGGGTATGGAAATAGTACAAGAAGGATGTGGGCCCTATTGCGAGTATTACCAAGAAGAAGGGAATGAGATCTAAAGCCGTGAGCAGTTCAGGCAGTTGGTTCAAAAGATGATGGACAATAAAGAAATTGAGTTCTTTGAAAAAGTTGAAGGAAAGAAACAGATGGACGTATGCGCTTCAAACAACCCCAGCATCAAATACAGTGCTGACCGACCTTTTGTCATTTCATCTAAGCCAAAGAAGAATAGTTGACCCCGAGTGGAAAATACAAAGGTAGTCCCCAAGCTTATCATCTCAGCTCCAGCCCTTTTCCCGTTCAAAAACACACAAAAGGTTCCTTGAGATTATGCCGCTCATGTTTCTATGTCAGGACCACAAAAAGAAATGCAAGTCGAAAAATAATCCACACAGAAGAGGAAATGGAGGAGTCAAGAGCTGAAGTTATAAATGAGGTAGGATATTTTACTAGAAGTGGTCAATGTTACTCGCTAGGGACTTCGAAGGCCGTAGATATCGGGATGAACAAGGATGTGAATACCGAGCCTAAAAAATATTTGGTGAGGAGCCACCCCCATGAATAAACGAACTGGTGACTAAAGCACAAGCACAAGAATTCTTGAAGTTTTTTAGATATAGCGAGTACAACGTTGTTGAGCAACTTCGCAAACAACAAGCCAGAATCACAATAATTGAGTTGCTTTTAAGCTAAGAAAAACACCGTAATGCACTTATGAAGGTGTTAAATCAAACATTTGTTCCGGATGACATTTCTGTGGCCAAGTTAGACCGGATTGTGGGTCATATCGTTGCGAACAATTATATCACGTTCATCGATGATGAAATCCCAGAAAGAGGAATGTGTCCACCAATGCACTAAACATCACTACTCGCTGCAAAGGGTACGTTTTGCCTCGAGTGCTTATTGATAATGGTTTTGCACTGAATGTGATGCCGCTAGCCACTCTGCAAAGGTCACTAGTGGATAACTCCTACATGAAACCATTCCATAATTCAGTGAGATAGAACTCAAAGGGAGGTAGTGGGGAAGATTGAGATACCCTTACTGATTAGACCAACAGAATATGTCGTTGACTTTGTGGTGATGAACATTAAGCCAACGTACAACTGCTTACTAGGGAGACCCTAGATCTATTCTTTCAGTGCTATCCCTTCATCGTTGCATCAAAAGCTGATGTTTCTAATCGAAGGGAAATTGGTCAGTGTTGAAGCAGAGCAGGACATCATTACTTTAGTGACGTCCGATGCCCCTTATATCCTACCTAATGAAGAAACTGTGGAATGTTCTTTCCAAGCTCTAGAATTTATAAATGCAAATTTCGTCATAGAAGGAAGTAGGACCCTACGCCCCAAGATATCCAATTATACCAAGATGGATGTTCGAGAGACCCTAGGACGAGGGGCTAAGACTGGAAAAGGTCTTAGAAAGAACTTACAGGGAAGCCTACGTGCAAAAGGTGTTGTTTTCAAGAAAGATCGATACAGGCTCGGTCATAAGCCTAGTATGCTGCAAAGAAAAGAGGAATATAGAAAAAGGGAGGAAAGAATGTAAGTTAGGTTTAAGGGAGAAGACATCTCATGGAAGCCGATAAATTTTCCTCACCTTTAAAATAATTTCGTGTTCGGTGGGATTGTCAATGCCGAGCAGAAGATACATGAAGCCAACCAAGAGAACGACAAGCTTAACAATGATGAGATGTTTAGCGAATTGCTGGAAGGGATGCTTGTTAACATGATATCTGAGGGTGGAAACGTCAGCAAGTTTTTAACTGGGATTCGCCCTTGCTTTCCGGGGGAGTCATTCAATAACTGAAGTAGTATTGATCTGGTTGTAGTATTTAGGACTAAAATAGAGTACAGCCCCGAACCAACCCTTTTGCTTTTACCCGCGAGCATTATGGATCTTTTGTAAAAAGGCTACTATGTTAACTTACATGTGTAATAAAAATGATGTTTTCTATGTTTATCAATTGGCAAACATTCCCAGCATCTATTTTTATATATGTGCCCTATATTTTATACAAATACATTCATTCTTTATCCAAATACATATCTGCCTTTTTACAAGATCCTTATGTTTGACTGTATGAATGATTCTGAGTCTGATCCTAAGATAGTTTTCGAGCAGCCTATGTGTTCGGCAGAAATAGATGAAGAATGGGGGCGTGGAATATGAAGTCCCTAATGAGTTAGCAAGGTTGATGGCAAGCGAGGAAAAACAAATCTTGCCTTACCAGGAGATGGTAGAGACTCTCATTTTAGGGACCGATGAAGACAAGAGGGAAGTGAAGATTGGCACCACCCCCTCTTCAACGACCATACATGATTTAATAACTATACTTCAAGAATTCAAAGATGTATTTTCTTGGACTTATCAAGATATGTTGGGTTTGAATACAGATATTGTGGTGCATAAGTTACCAACAAGGCCTGAATGTAAACTAGTTTAGCAGAAGCTTAGGGGGATGAGGACTGATATGCTATTGAAAATCAGGGAAGAAGTGAGGAAACAATTTGATGCTGGTTTTCTAAAAGTCATAAAGTACCCAAAATGGGTCGCGAACATAGTCCCAATACCAAAGAAAGACATGAAGGTGCGCATGTGTGTTGATTGTAGAGATCTTAATAAAGCAAGCCCGAAGGATAATTTTTCTTTGCCTCATATTGACACTTTGGTTGAAAATATGGCGGGGCATTCATGGTTCTCTTTTATGGATGGTTTTTCAGGGTACAACCAAATAAAAATGCACCCGAAAGACATGGAGAAAACTACATTTGTGACCAAATAGGGTACGTTTTGTTACAAAGTAATGCCCTTCGGGCTTAAAAATGTTGGGGCAACTTATCAAAGGGCCATGGTGACTCTCTTCCATGATTTGATGCATAAAGAACTTGAGGTGTACATGGATGATATGATTGCCAAATCCTGAATTGAAGAAGAACACATTCAAGACCTGGGAAAACTATTCCAAAGATTAAGAAAGTATCAGTTGAAGCTCAACCCTACCAAATGCACCTTTGCAGTGACGTCCAAAAAACTCTTTGGATTTGTGGTTAGTAGAAGGGGAATCGAGATTGACCCTAACAATGTAAAAGCTATTCAAAATCTTTCACCACCTCAGACACAAAAAGAAGTTCGAGGCTTTTTGGGAAGATTAAATTATATATCTTGGTTCATTTCTCAATTAACCGACAAGTGTGATCCTATTTTTAGATTACTTCGAAAGAATAACCTAGGAGTATGGGATAAGAAATGCCAAAAGGCTCTAGAAAAGATCAAAAAGTATTTGACGAATCCCCCAATTCTGGTAATACTAGTACTGGGTAGGCCATTGATCTTATACCTGATAGTTTATGAGAATTCAATGGGATGTGTATTGGGACATCATGATGAGTCTGGAAAGAAAGAGAGAGCCATCTACTACTTGAGCAAGAAGTTCACCGACTACGAAACATGGTATCCACCAATTCAAAAACCATGTTGTGCTTTAACGTGGGCCACTAAAAGGCTCATGGAATATATGTTGTATCACACCACCTGGTTGATATCCAAGTTAGACTCGTTAAAGTTCATGATGGAAGCACCGACATTGACTGGGAATATGGCCCGCTGGCAAATGTTGCTATCCAAATTCGACATTATCTATGTAAGCAGAAAGCGGTAAAAGAGGGCGTTATAGCTGATTTGTTTAGCAAGTCGTGCCTCAGATGATTATCAATCCTTGAACTTTAATTTTCCTGACGAAGACCTGATGTGTATCACGACTGAAGATGAAATTGCCCTGGAGGAGGAGTCATGGAAATTGTATTTCGATGGGGGCATCTAATGCCCTTGGTCATGGAATAGGTGCAATACTAATCTCCCCGAACGATGTCGACTATCCTTTCACGAGCAGATTAAAATTCTTTTGCACAAATAACATCACCGAGTATAAGGCTTGTGTTATGGGATTACATGGGGCTATCGAAAGAAAGGTCAAGATACTCCATGCTTTTGGAGATTCGTCTTTGGTGATTTATCAACTTCGTGGAGAATGGGAAACAAGAGGCCCAAAGTTAATTAAGTATCACGATTTAATCCAAGAGCTGATTAAATGATTCAAGAAGGTTAGTTTTACCTACCTTCCAAAAAGAAGACAACCAAATGGCAGATGCCCTGGCTACCTTAGCCGTAATGTTTAAAACAAGTACAAGGGTGAAAATGAGACTAATACGAATGCAAACTTTTGAAATGTCTGCTTATTGTTGCAGCCTGAAAGAAGAAATGGATGGCAACCCGTGGTACCATAATATCCTACAGTATATCAAATTCTAAGCTTACCCTAAAAAAACGAGTGAGAATGATAAAAGGACTCTTAGAAGAATGGTAGTTGGGTACGTCTTAGTTGGTGAAGTCTTGTACAAAAAAGGCAAAGACCAAATACTATTAAGATGCGTTGATTCTCAGGAAGCCAAGAATATTCTCACAGAAGTGCATGATGGTTTGTGTAGGACACACGCTAAAGGCTTTTCGATGGCCCGAAAGATTATGAGATACGAATATTACTGGTCAACCATGGAAGGAGATTGCATTGACTATGTCAAGAAGTGTCACAAATGCCAAATATATGCTGACAAGATTCATTCTCCCTCACTACCTCTGCATACTATGAACTCACCATGGCCTTTTGCAATGTGGGGTATGGATGTTATTGGAAAAATTCATCTAAAGGCTTCCAATAGACATCGTTTCATCCTGGTGGCTATTGATTATTTCACTAAGTGGGTAGAAGCGGCCTCCTACGGCAATATCACTAGGGTAACAGTTTGTAAGTTTATAAAAAAGTAGATCATTTTTTGGTATGGCTTGCTAGAAAGGATCATCACTGACAATGCTTTCAATTTGAATAATTAAATGATGACTAAAGTGTGTGAGCAGTTTAAAATATTGCACCACAATTCCACCACTTATCGCCCTAAGATGAATGGGGCAGTGGAAGCAGCAAATAAGAACATCAAAAAGATCATAGCGAAAATGATAGAAACTTTCAAAGACTGGCATGAGAAGCTACCATTTGCTCTGTTCGCTTATCGAACGTCTGTGCATACATCGACAAGGACAACACCCTATTCTTTGGTCTATGGTACCGAGGCAATATTACCCATTGAAGTAGAGATCTTGTCGCTTCAAATTTTGAGCGAAGTAAAGTTGGATGAAGCCGAATGGATACAGGCTAGGTATGATCAATTGAATCTCATTGAAGAAAAGAGATTGAGAGCTATCTGCCATGGTCAAATGTATCAAAAAAGGATGATGCGGGCTCATGACAAGAAAGTTTGTACAAGGGAATTTCGAGAGGGGGATCTAGTGTTTAAGAAGATCCAGCCACTTTAGAGAGACTTCTGTGGGAAGTGGATGCCAAATTGGGAAGGGTCATATGTCGTTAAGAAGGCCTTTTCCGGATGAGCGTTAATCCTAACAAAGATGGATGGGGGCGAGCTGAGCAATCTAATAAACTCAGTCTCGATCAAAAAGTATTATGCTTGAATAAAAAGAAAAAAGAAAAAAGAAAATATAAATAAAAAAGGAAAAAAGAAAAAAAAAGAGTAGGTTCCAGATGAAAACTTGAAA
The DNA here is from genome assembly GCA_019671005.1 of Hibiscus mutabilis. NCBI lineage: Eukaryota > Viridiplantae > Streptophyta > Magnoliopsida > Malvales > Malvaceae > Hibiscus > Hibiscus mutabilis. The sequence continues at coordinate 29,879,290 of CM033711.1, read as the reverse complement.
ATGGATTCTTGAAACCAATAAGGGATTTGAGTTGAAAACTCGTAAAGGGCGACCCAAATGAATTTTGAGATGGGGCATCCAACAGGCAAACCCTCTCGAAAAATACCAGTGCTTTATAGAAGAGCTTGAGGCAAAAATTATACCTCTGACAATGGGCTCACGTATCATTCATACAGTGAATACCTAAGACTTTGTATCACATTTTGTTTTCTTTTGCCTCGTGTTTGCCACGACATTTTGAACTATATCATATTTACTAATAAAATACTATTTTTATCCTCTTTTATTATTTTCTCAAACATTCTGCAAGTGAGTTAACATAGATTCATGATAAGCAAAAGATTTCTTGGCATTACTATCTTCTAGTTCTAGACTACAAAGTGCAGGTGATTCAAGGGAAGAATCGAACTCGGTACAAAGGATCCTACACGCCAAAGAACACTCACGAGAGGATCTCAAGCGATAAGTTTTCAGAATACGCCAAAATGAGGCAACGAGTGTCATCTAAACGAAAACTTGTCCAAGAAAAAGCAAGAAGATGACAATTACAAGGATATAAAGATTTCAAGGTGAAAACCTGAAAAAAAGAAAAAAGATAGAGAGAGAAGAAAAAGAAGAAAAAAGAAAAAAAAGAAGAAAAAGGCGAAGAGAAAAACCCGAATAGAGGCACTTCGCGGAAATAAATCTAAAGTGAAAACCTGAAAAAAAACACTTTAGAATGGACTCTCAAACTCAGAAGAAAGGGTCAAAAGGTTGAACTCGTATGTGAGATGGGGTGTCACTATCACATGAAGAAGGAGAATAAAATAGCAAGAAAATCAACATCGCCCGATCAAAGCGAATATGTCAGAATGATATCGATATATCATTACCCATGCATCATATAAGATAGTCATCCCTAAGATTAGGAGCATGCTAACTCATATTATTCAGGTATCTTGGCTATTTTTTGATAGGTACTCAAGAGTCGGAGGAAGACCAGGTTTGTGCAATTGGGGAAGCAGATCTTAACAAAAGAAGCAAGAGTCGAACCTGAACATGATATTCAATTAATGACGCCAAGATAATTAGAAATCGGGGCATCATTTCAAATATTTATGTTCTTCAGCCTACGAAAAACGGTAGAAATTGCTGATACTTGTGACATCAGAGAATAGAGTGCTGCTGTTGAAAACGATTCTATATATGAAGAACTCGTGACTGCAAGACGAAAGTTCTATATAGGAAGAACTAGTAGTCCTAAGATTTCAGAGATATAAGAAGAACTCATGACTCGGATACTCCAAGGCAAAAAAATTTTATATAGGAAGAACTTGCAGCTTGAAGAATCTAGAGAGTGAAAGGTTCTATACAGGAAGAACCTATAGCTCAGAATATTTTGAAGTAAGAAAGTTTTATATAGGAAAAACATCTTCTTTAGGATTCTAAGACGAGAAGTTCTATATAGGGAGAACTCTCAGTTTGAAGAAACCACCCAAGACGCAGAAGGTTATATATAGGGAGAACCTGCAGTGTTGGTAATCGAAGGCGAAAATTTCTATATATGAAGGACTTTGTCGCGACCATTTTTAAAACTGAGTGTGAAAATAGCATGACGATTGGTTCTTTTTGGAAATTGGGTTTTTTGCCCATTTTGATTTATTTAATCTTGAAATTATAATTTTTCGTATTAAATCGAATTTCCTTTATTTAGTTTTAAAATCAATTTGGAGTCAGCACCGGTCACTTTGGTAGATCGGACACCATAAAAACAACCAGAGATACATTTCTTTAAAATTAGGGTTCGGGAGTCGGTAACGTGTGGGGAAGGATTAACACTCCCACATACGCCTGTTATCAGTACCTTTTTAATTTCACGTGGCATTTTGGCATTTCTAACAATAATTTGAATTTAATTAAATCTTTAATCGTTAACTGAATTTTATTCCGAATAGAAGTATCCTCTTGTAAAAAATACATTTTTAACGAATATAAGTTTTGAAATATCCAGTTACTTTATGATACTTCAATTTATATTCAAAAATGTATTTCAACACAAAAGATTTTTAATGCATGTCCAATTATTTTCTTATCAATTTTAAGTTCGAACCTAATTAGGGCTCAATTGATTAGACTAATTAAGAAACTATGAATATCATCAATTTTAAGGGTTTATGTGATAACACCCAAACAATTGAGCACTATCCATATTAGGCCTTAAATTAACAATATTCCTAATTATTCAACGATTCAATCTATTTGAACCTAAAATTAATTCAATTTTAATTAAATTAACTATGTGATTACATATTCTAGGTTTAAATGAAATATTAAATGCTTTACTAAAATGCCTCCCTTGATTAACATCTCATTACAATGAGACACTAATTAACTTAGAGCATTAAAGTTTCCATTTAAGAATCATTTATTTTCTACAATGATATCACCAATTTCAATTAATTGATTAATTAAAGAACTTTAGTTGAAAGGCTCTAATTATTTATACTAAGTGGTTAGAATCTCCTAACAAATATACTATATGCTTGATGTTAAAACATGCAACATACATTTAATTTAAAACAATAAGATTAGAGCAATTTAAAGAGAACCATAGACTAAATTGCATAAATTGTAAACTATAAGCTCAAATTACAAATGTTTAGTGACTATATTGAAAGAAGAGCAAAACACAGTCCAAAGTTAAAATGACCCGGAAAGTAGGGCGCGGATCTAAGATCTGGCCCGGATAGCTTTGCGCGGACCCTGGTTGACCCGGTGCCAAAATGGCACCGTTCCATGCCGCATATAAATGGCCCACTCATGAGCTAACTCGGTCATTTGACTCGAGCGCTCTCTCTCTTCTATCTCTTTCCTTCGAAATCCTCTCAACCTTAACACTCCTAAACCCAGAAACCCTCCCACAAATAGATCAAAACACCAAGTTCATCTCAAAATTCATCACCGTTCTTCATTTTTTTCTTTATTTTATCTTCATAAACACCAAAACTTTCAAAATTCCTTGTTTCTCAAGATCAAAACCTATTTTTTTTCTAAGAACAAAAACCATGTTCTTCATTTTTCATCTTTTAATCCGAAACCACCCTAGCCATTTATCCCTGACCTATTCGCCAGCTGTCGTCTTCGGTCATCTTCCCCGACCAGTCCCTAAACTCCAGCCACCATTTAATTCCTTCGATCATCCCTAACCCTATTCCGTCCACAGTCCACTACTGTAAGGCAATTTCCAGCCGCCTTCCTCTGCCGTCTAAAAAATCTAAAATTTATTAATTTCCCTGATTTCAAACCCTAAGTCTACATCTGGGCCCAGATTCAATCGAATCCTCCCTTTTTCCCCGTCATAGATCCTAGATCTACCCAAAATCGGCCTCTTTCCGCTCATTTTCAACTCTGACACGCTGAATCACTTCGGTTGACGCTCAACAACATTTCGACGACAAGATAAAATCTGTGATCACTATACCTCAACTTCTTTTATTTTTTAGCTACTATTTTTTTAGGTTTTTAAGGGTTTAGATCTGATTTATATGTTTTTTTACAGGGAAAATAAAAAGAGAGGCTGAAATATACCTCTTGATGTACTCTGGCAACGACACTTGTAGCTCCGGCAAACTACGGCGATGTTCTTCCCTCCCGGCGACTGCTCAACTTCTCCGGTAAGGCTTTTCCTCTTCCTTTCTCTTTCTTCAGTTAATCAAGTAATGATTGCGCAATAATGACTCAATAATTGTTTCTCTCTATTTATAGCTGGTGGACCAGCTGGCGTCAACAGGGGCTTTAATCTGAGTGAATCAGAAACGGGCGAATAAGGAGGTTCCACGTGGCGCTTTTTTGGCGGGCTGAGGAAACACAAATGGGTCTTTTGTGTTTGTTTGGCCGATTTGGCCTGTAAATGGGCGGGAAAAAACTTTGTAAACGGGCTTAAAACTTGTTTTCTGGGTTTTTGTGTTGTAAAAGGATTTATATACGTAAATGGACATTGAATTATTTTTTGGATATTTTGGACTATATTTATTTATAATATTGGATCCCCAATTTATTTATTTACTATTTTTTACGGTTTTATTTATAGAGATATACGTATATACATGGGTACCCAGGTAAAATACGGGTATTACAGACTTACAGCCCAAATACTTTGCCAAAGAATATCTAAATTATATACAGGAAGAATTCGCTTCTTCAAGACTTTGTCCCCTAACGGATTACTCAATCTTGAAGATTTTGCCTCTAAGAGCAGTCGGATGGACCAACTGAAGCCCAAGGAACAAGCGGTGACCAGAGAAAATAAACCCTAAACCTACCCAAAAAATGATTGTTCTTATCTTTGCTCTATTCATGTTTATACAATAATGAGCAAAGAGGGGCAGCTGTAATCACCCATTTTTGTCCATAACCAAACCTTAAAATTCAAAGCTAAAATTAAAAGCACAAATCCAATTAAAACCAAATAAATCCAGTCCAAGTACAAGCCCAACACAACAAATAACCAAAGCCCATTACAATATGTGACCCAATAACTCATATCTACAAAACCCGACCCAGTATCCATTTAACCCGCTCGGTACCCATAAAAACTCTAATTACCATAATACCCTTAACTCTAAAAAATAACCTAAACCCTAGAAACTTTTTATTTGTCGCTGCACCCTTCAACCCTTCATCTTCCTCGTGCGTGGCCGCCACACACGGCTCTTCAATGCTCCGTGGTCGCCAAGTGCGCCACCGTGGCCAGCCACCGCCTGACAAGTCTACTCCACCGCCCAAAAAAAGTCGCCAGATCTGCAAAAGCAAAGTACAGAGGCGATTATTATCTGGGCACCATCATATTCGAGCCAAATCAACATTAAATAGGGAATTATATATTTTTTATGTAATGAAAGTGGGTATAAAACCTAGATCTTGTAATCGGTAAAAATGGGGTTCCTTTCGAATATAAAAAAATTTCAAATTCGAGGTTCTTTTTCGAACAATAAATATAAAAATAGATTTCCAGATCCAAGTTTTGAAGTAAAAAAAAGAGAGGTATATTTTCTTACTTTTTCTATTCAAATATAAACACAAGAAAAATAAAAAAAGGGTGAGAGGCGATTTACCTCGGTTTGATCCCAAACCATCTCCGTCGTGCATGGCCAACTCCAGCCTTCGACGTTCCAACCAGATCTAAAATGGTTTTTATTTTTTATTTTTATTTTTTTTAAGTATAAAAAGGGGCTTGATTGTGTTCATCCTAGGGTTAAAAATGAAAAAAAAAATAGATAGAATATGGGAGAGGGGAGGCGGACGATTCAAACAAAAATGGGGGAAGAAATGAATCAGATAGGTTTTTAAGGTTATAAACCTTAATAAAATGGGTAAATTACGCATTTAGTCCCTCTGCCCTAATTTTGTTTTCATTAGTGGTTTGCCCCTTGGTTTATTTACACTACTAGTCCCTCGCATATTTTTTTGAAAATTATTAATTTAGTTCGAATAATCAAATAAAAATGGTATAATTACCGTATAAGTCTTTCTGCCGTAAATCTTTTTTCACTTTGCCTCTACCGCACGGTATAATTTCCCCGTAGTCCCTAATAGTTTTATAATATTTTTAATTCAGTCCTTTATTTATATTCTAATTTTGGTTCTTCATTATGTTTTTTTAGTCCTTGATATATTGTTGTGTTATTCTTTATATTATGTATTATTATGCTGTATTTTTTATATTATTATATTATGTATAGTATGTTTATAATAATTTTAATATATCGTATAATAATATATTATGTTTAATAATATTTATATTAATGTTTATATCTTAACTTTTTTTATAAGTTCATTAGTGTTATTATTATTGATTTAATATATTTTATCGAAATAATTGATCATGCATATGACTGTTACATCTAGTGTAGGCCCTATTATTTCGGTATTCTATTAGGAGTAACATCCCGATCTCCGTGTGCCGTCTCCTTTGGCTGCCGTGAATATCAGGGTAATTTTTAAATTATCATGCATTTTAGAAGTTAGAATTAAATTAACTCAAATTTTTATTTTTTTAATAAATACGATGCGAACCTATAGGTACCAATTTTTGGGCGTTGTAGGGGTGCTAATCCTTCCCCACACGTAACCAACTCTCGAAACCAAAATTATCTATGGTTTTATTTTTTGGTGACTGATCTACCATTTTAAAATGATCGGTGACGACTCCAAATCTATTCAGGAACTGACTTTTTTTCACAAAAATAGTCGCTACATTCTCAAACATGTTTACACAAATTGGTTCTTCAATGTATATATGTCTCTAACTATAAACCATGTTTGCTTGCACAACAATTATCATTTATTAATGCATCATTGACCTACGGTCAAAAATAGCCTCTAACGTTTGGCATTTTAGTCACTTTAGCCCATATTATTTTGTTGGCTTAATACACTTTTTGCCCCCTAATGTTTACCACTTTTCCGAATTTAGTACCTAACACATTTTTTTGCCTCAAGTGCCCCTAACGTTTGAGATTTATTCAAATTACCCAAAAATCTAACACCGTTTATTTAAAAAATATGACCAATCATACCGTGCCACATCAACGTTACTATTTATTTTTAAATTTTCAAATACAATAAAATAAATATATTAAAATATTTATTTATTTATTTATTTTTCCAAAACTACCCCACATCCCAGCAAATTCTCAGGCCAAAGCAGTCAAATACCCAATGAATTTTTCCATTTCAGAAGAAACCAAAGCCAAGTTACAAACTACAATGGCATTGACAACAATAATTGAATATACAATAGCTCCGGAAGCCGACATAAAGGTGAGTCAATTGGGAGATAATGAGAACCCGAATCCGTTTATAAAATGGAACCCAAAGAACAAAATCGAGAAAGCTGTAGAATTTGCTGCCAAAAGTAGGAAGAAACTGCATACAAAAGTAAAAAAAAGAGGCTTGTAAAGAGAAAATTGAAAAGAACAATAGTAGTGGGGAGGTTGGATTATTGCGTTTGAGGGGGAGAAAGGGAGAACAAAGATCACTGAAGAAACAATCTGCAAAATCTTGAAACCAAGGACGGAGAAGAATTTCGACGATGGCGGGAACTCGACCACCATAAAAATAGCTTTGAGGTTGTTGTAAATTGCTGGTAACAGAGTAGAATAAGGGACGAAGAACTGAGAAAAGACGATCGAAAGTGAATAAGGAAAAGGGAGGGTTGCAGCGGTTGTGGTGAAATAATGATAGTTTTGAAGAAACTATTACAACAAATTTACAGAGGTAAATCAAATTTGCAGAGATAGAGTTGTACTACCATGACCCGTTTTGCAGAGGTAGAGTTTTAAAAAAAATTATTTTATATATATATATATTTTTAAAAATAATTATTTTTATATTTTTAACCAATCAAATCATGTCACGCTAATAAAGTATCATGTAGTATTATCTGATTGGTTAAAAATCTAATTTTTTTTTTAAAAAAATTTATTTATTTTTTAAAAAATAATTAATTTTTAAATATTTTTAACCAATCAGGTAATGCACAACAACAAAGTGCCACATAACATTATATGATTGGTTAAAATATAAAAATAATTTATTTTTTTAAAATAAAATTTTTAATTGTCTTTTTAAAAATAAAAATATATATGTCATACGGCATCGCCACAGACATGTCATGTCATTAAAGGGCTTAACCGTCAATTGACTGACAGTTTTCATCCGTCGAAGGTAAATTTTAAACGAAAATAAAACGTTAAGTAGTTGTTTGCACGCAAAAAAAGAAAATATAAGTTAAAGTGACCAAAATGTCAAACGCTTGGGAGTTATCTTTGACTTTATGTCTATATCATTACAAAGGTGTAAAATTGATTCTAAATTATTACAATGATCGATGAACTATCAAGTTTAAATTTTTAGATTCGTCCATGTATACATAATACACATATTTTTTATATGTATTACATATAATATCATACATAATTAAGAGACTCGTCTCAAACTGAAAAATTGATTCACTAATTACTTAAATTTTGATTTATTTAAATTTTTATTTTTTTTAATTCAAACTTTATTTAAATTTATAAAGTTGAATTTTATTAATTATATTAAATAAGTTGATTTTTTCTAGTCGGGTGGATTTTTGCGACCCTACTCTTAATCATCCCTTTCATCTTCCCCGTAATCTTCTAAAATGAAGTCGCCATGCACAATCAAACTTGAAGCAACCAAAATCAAATGAAAGAGAAAAAGAAGGAAAAGGAAACCATGGGCTTGATAGAGAATTCGCCGACGATCTTAGTCCCGTTGCTGCTTCGAAATTTGGTGTCTCATGCATTAAATTACGCCGATAAATCCCTTTTTTCCTTATCGGAAAGGTACAAGCTGCTTAAAGTGATCCGTTACATCATCGCCACTTGTTTTCTCTTCTTTCTGAAGTTCATCCCTTCGAATTTGCTATCTTTACAAGCCGGTGATTACTCGTTTAATCCCCGCAAAAACGATGTTTACGCCTTCGCCTCCCGTTCTGAGGTCGGCGGCTCCGGGATCGGACGTGCGCTGTCGCAGTTACTGTCGAGTGTCAATGACATTCCGGTTAACTCGAGAAAGTATGAGATGGTTCGGTCGTTAGCGGAAAGGCTTATTGATGAGAATAATACAGAAGGCGTTGAGGCTTTACGTGAAGTTAATCGTGTGGTTTCGTCGGCGGCTTTTTCGAGGACGGTTTGTCGACTGGAAGCAGCGATGGCGGAATTGGGGGCCGATGGTGTGGGTTACGACGGCGGGGGAGCAGGACCGGTTCAGTATCAGATGGTAAGGGTTTTGCGGGCGGTTCGTTCTGTTGGGAATGGGGTGTGGAGTTCTAGGGTGGGGAGGGGAGTAGAGGATGTGAACCGGTCTGGGAATTCGGCGGAGAAACTGGCGGCGGAGCTGCTTTGATTGGCGCAGAAATTGGCTGCTTGTGGTTTCGCCGATGAGGCTGTTGAGAGATGGGCGTCGGCTTCGAATTTGGCGTCGCTTTCGCTCATGGCTGAGCAGCGTCTTCAAGGTTCCCTTGTCAAGGTTTCGGGTATATTCTCAGCTTTAATTGGTTTAATTTCAATTCACCCCCTATCTTATAAAACCTTACAATTTGGTCCCTCCACTTTAATTCATTAGGATTCAACCCTCCTACATTATGAAACTAAAAAATAATCCAATTGAGTCAAATTACATAACGCCATTAAATAAAAATCAATTCATTTATTACCAACAAGTAGATTGACTTTTCGGGTTTTGTAAGGCCTAAATGAAAAATCAGTCCCTAGATTATATTTTTTGTTTGATTTTAGTTCTTAAACGAGTTTTTGTCAAAAGTACTTAAACTATTATTTTTGACTGCTTTAAGTCTGACTGTTATCTAAGTTATAAAAAAATATTTCGAAGAATTAGATGCTGACACGTCACAAAGATTTAGGCACTTGTTTTGGCGAAAAACAATAGTTTAGTGACTTTTCTTGACTAATAAATAGTTTAAGTACGTGTTTTAACAAAAAATAGTTTAGGGGATTAAAAGCAAAAAAATACATAATTTGAGGGTTGATTTTTCATTTAAGCTTTTTTACGTGCACAAGGATCAGATTTTGAGAAATTAAAATATATAGACCAACTTATCAATTTTTGAAAAAGTACAAGGATGAAATTTATAATTAGACAATCTATATTTCGTGGAATTCAGATTAAAAAATAATTTATTTGCTTAATTAATGAAAAAATATGCAGCATTTTTATTCATGCAAACAAAGAACATGATAATGGAAGAAGAGAGTGAAGAAAGCAACAACAAAAAAGAGAAGCCAATGCAAACGAAGATGAAGATGTTAACGTCGTGGCTGCCGTTGTTGTGCTGGGCGAGTAACGGCAGCGATGTGCCGGTGCTGAGCATAAACTAAAGAGCCGCGGTCGAAAAAGTATTAGAAGACGCCACCGAGAAGCTGGGAGGAGAGGAGCAAGAGCAAGTGCTTTGGCTTTGGCTTTGGCTTCACCATTTCATGTATTGCCCCTCCTCCGATTGGCCCGACCTCCATGCTTCCTACGCTCGGTGGTGCACCACTTCTCGCAACCTCTTCCTCCTCCGTTGATTTCCTCTTTTAATCTCGTGTGTATATTTGTAATTGAATAAGGTCTACTTTGTCAATATCTTTAATGAAAATTTGATATAATTGCCGATACTTATTCAATAAGTATAGATAACCGATCATTAGATATCGATATTTATCATTCGATTAAAAATAATATAGAATCTCAATTTGACGTCAAAACCTTTATTTAGTATTGACACCTTTCTGTCAAGTATCGATACCAGTATTATAGAGCTATTAAATTTACTAAATGATGTTTGATGAGTCAAGTATCGACACCAGTATTATAGAGCGATTAAATTTATTGAATGATGTTTGTTTTATTTGATTACCATAATATTTTTATTGATTAACATACACATCTTATAAATTAAGTTGGTTAAACACGAGTCTCTTGTAATGAAGATATCTTTTTTTATTAGGATTACCCGTTGAGTTCACATTAACAATCTTTTTTTTTTCTAAAAGAGAATGCATGATTTTATTATTTTTTATTTGAAAAATAAGGAGTATGATATTATTAATGAGGAACATACCATACAAGCCAGAGACTGAGGCCTCGTTAAAAAATTTCCCTACAACCTAAATAGAGGAAAAAGAGTGCACCATGTCAATATCGTTCATACAACAGAGCAATGTTCAAATCGAAACGAAATCAAAACAAGCAAACCCCGACAGTAGGAGAAGCTTGCTAAGGGAGACTAGGCCACAACACTTCCTTACGAGCTGCTAGAAAATATGCAACTAAAGACATATGCTGCATCAACAACCCCACATTACAGTCAACAATCCCATGGACAAAGAAGAGCTGTGATTCGAGCAGTCTCAACCTCTAAACAGGAGAATATGCTCGAGACAGTCTCACAAGAACGGAACACATTTTTAATCCAATGGACGACATTGCTACTGTCACATTCAATTATGAGATAATGAGATTGAGACCATCTTTCCCTGCTTCTTTAAACGCTAGAAGTTCTGCTGTTGGAGCATCTACTATACCCACGTTCTTGGAGAAAGTACAAAGTAGTTTGCCTACATGATTCCTCAATGCGCCCCCGATACCCGCGGGACCGAAACTTCCGGTCACAGACTTCTACCTCGGGAGGCGACCACACACGGGAAGGGAGATGCAATGGAGTAAGAGTCACTAATTTTAAAGCTTCCTAACTCCCCATGATGCTAGAGATCGAAGGGAAAGATGAACTCCACTTGGCACTACCCCACCTACACACCCTCAACAAAGAAAGCTGGAATAGCTGCTCTATATCAATGGACACGTTACGAAAGATAACTTCATTCCTAATTAGTCACACTGTCCATACCACGCTGAAGAAAATCATCATCCACAGGGCATGTTCTTTAAAACCAAAGGAAACTTGATCCCACGCTAGCAATAAGCTTCTTGGATTATTAGGAATGACAAGATTCAGTCCCCACAGATTACACCATTTCAGCCAAAGTTTCCAAGAGATATAGCATTCGCAGAAAATATGATTGACAGATTCCGCATGTTAGCAAAACGGACACGAATCATTTACCACTAAAGTAACTCCCCTTTTGATGAGCTCCACCTTTGTAAGAACACGCCCATGCAACAGCTTCCAAACGAAAACCTCAACCTTTGGGGGAGTCAAGTTGGACCACACGAGCTTCCAGGCCGAATTTGTGGACACAATAAAGGATGTCAGCAACTTGTAAAAAATAAGTAGTTTATAGATACCGTTTGAGTTAGCGACCCATCTGATTGAGTCCTCTTCGAAGGATCGAGGCCTCAAGCAAAGCAATAAATGTATTCCACATCTCGAGTTCCCAGTCAAAGAGCCTTCTCCTCAAGATTATGGACCATTTCCAAACACCATTCTCCAATGTACCAAACTCTGAAATTCTCCCCTCTTGTGGACGGCCAAGGCAAAAATTTGTAGGAAAGCCACTTTCTAAGGAATCATACGATAGGACATCATCATGAGTCTCATTAAAAAATCTTATTAAACTTAATAGAGGAAAAAGAATACGACATGCCGAACGTGGATAACAATAGCAACAATTTCAACCTATTATCAAGCAAAAACACACGCATAAGCTCCCCCAGTGCACATTTAATTATAATAAAGTTGAAATTAGAGATCACAATAAAACTTTATAAAATCAAAGTCTAATCCAATTAACAATAGGACCTCAAAAAAATTCAAATTTTTTCCTTTTTTTTAAGTAACAACTCAAACAAATATCTTTAAATAAAAAATAATTTTCATCAAACAAATATATTTAAACTAATATCATAAACAAAACTCAACAAATATTACAATCTAATATAAAATAAATTAAAGTAACAACTCAAACTTCAACTAAAAAATTCAACAACAAATAAATTATCCTTATATAAAATACTATTGTCTTACTAGTTTACTAACATAACTACTTTCCAAATCACAATTATGAAATGTCTAATAAATATTACAATCCAATATGAAACAAATTAAAAATATAATCAAAATGTTCAACCATCAACATTTGACATAGAGAAAAAAGTTTCTAACCATCAAGCTTTCATTGTTGGTCGGTACACCTCATGGCGTAGAAAAAAAAATATCCGGCGATCACAACCAGAGATCTATGTACGAAGAACGAATTAGGGTGATTAAGGGTGAAGAATTAACTGTTTAAAATCTGAAATTCTAAATTCAGAGAAGATATATACCCAATCACGATTCCACGATGTCGATTCCTAAGCCGCTACAATAACGCTCTGACCTCTACGTAGTTCACCCATTTGAAATGAGCATATAAAACTCTTTAAGCTATTTAGAATTTTTTTACAAAAAGCATTAATGACTACTAGATATCTCATGCCTTTATATAACCTTTATAATCCTAATTCATCTCATACTAGAATTTTAATATATATTAATATATATAATCAAAATTTAATTTTAATTAGGATTTCAATATATATATTATATATATATTAAATATATATAATCTCAATTCAGCTTGATTAGGATTTCAATATATATATTATATATATTAAATATATATATATAATCTCAATTCAGCTTGATTAGGATTTCATTATATATCTATATTTTTTAAATCTAAGAGTTTTAAATGTTTTTATTCGAATTCTTATATGGATCAGACTCAATTCGGATATGGGTTTAGATTCGAATCGGATTCGGATCGGATCATGGTGTAGCGACGTTTTAAATCTGGGTTTATTTGGAAAACCCGTTTTTAATTAAAATTTGTAATCGGGGAAATTCTTGAAAAAGCTCGTATTTTGAAATAGAATTAGGAGTTGCCACATGTCACTTGGATAAGTAGACCGGACACCGAAAAAAGAAAACCGGGTATTTAAAAAGGGTTCGGGAGGCGGTTACGTGTGGGGAAAGATTAGCACCCCACAACGCCCGAAATTGGTACCTAAGAGTTCGTATCGTAAATGCAAAGAAAATCTAAAATTAAGTTTAATTTAAAATTTAATCCCTAAAAATGTATGCATGTATGATAAAAATAAAAAGCTTCGGTATACACGCCACCTAAGAAGACGACACCCGAAAACCAAGATGACACCCGAAAACCAAGATGACACTCCCATTAGAATACCGGAATAATAAAAAATTTATGGTACCGAAGAAGATGACACCTGAAAACCGGGTTGACACTCCTACTAGGATACTGGAACAATGTGGACTAATTTTAAATGATACATGATATAAATGCATGGAAAATAAAAAATATTAAAATAACATAATAAGGACAAGAAATTAACTAAACGTGAAATTAGAGTTAATTAAAATGGATGCAAACATATTAAGTGTAAAGCAAACATGGATGAATACGAGCTATACTGGAATTTAAATGCAACAATTATTCATATACTAAATGTGCAAATTATGCTCAAAATAAGTAATGAAATAAATAAAACAAGCAGTGAGAAGTAAAAAAATACGTTTAAATTAACAAAAGAAATAAAAAAGGGTTTTCATTCATTTGCTTCAAAATACAAACAGAGCTCACTTTCTTGAGGCCTAGCAAACTGCCACCACCACCGTTCAATGGCTGTCGCCGTCGTTCTGGTGGCCTTCTTCGGTGGCCGTCACCTCCACGTTGAAGCTCTTCTTCCCTTCTTTCGATCTATGTTTTTTTTTTAAGTAACTCCAAAAGCCACAAAAAGCCTTTAAACTTTTGATTGTCTTTGTCGCTGATCTGCTTCTCCCACCGTTGGATCGTAACATTTTTGAGATATATCATTCTCCACGTTGAGAGGAGCTTTCCCACCGTTGGGATTGCTCGTTTGAGTCTTCGGTCGCCGGAACTTAAAGGTGGCCGAAATGGGTACCTCTTTTTCTTTTTTTTCGGTTCACTCTCCTTTGGCTATTGTGATCATGGTGATGAAATTTTAAGGTGGGTTTTGTTGGGTTCAAGGACAAATGGATAAAGGGGCTGGTGTTTTTTTCATGGGCAGTGGGTGATTCCTTTGGGTTGGTGTTAAGGGCAGTGATGGAGGATTATAGGAGCTTGAAGAGTGTTTGGAGGTTTTTTTTTTTTTTTTTTTTTTTTTTTTTGGGGGGGGGGGGGAACTAGTGTTGGTAGATTTGGTTCTTGTGTTTTTGGTTGAAATTGGTGATTTTGGTTTGGGGCAATGGTGTTCGATCGTGGAAGGGTGCAAGGAGAGAATTTTTCGGATTGGTTCCAATGGATCAAATGAGAATTTCCCTGTTATAAACTGAGAATAGAGTGATGCTGGAAAGACCATGTCAAAGGGGACCACATGAAGAAACAAAAATTTCAGTGAAAAGGAAGGCTTTATATGGTCTATTTTCCTTCCAAGGTTTGGGTATAAGGAAGCATGGAGTGGGAGCCATCTCCAATGGCATTGATCTTCACCACCAGCCAATTGAGTACATGGCAAGCTTTTGGGCAATGCTTAACTTTTTGATGCTTTGCTTAGCTGATGGGAAGGAAAGAGCTGGTACACATAAGTTTATTATTGTGAGCAGGAAGAGACCCTATATTCTTGCCCTTCCCATTCAAACGAGTTGGTGATTGCTATCAAAGTTTCATATGAACTAATGCATGAATTTCCTTCTAGGAACCTTGAGGACAAGGTTCTCTTTCTAGGGGATAGTAATGTTATGAATCGAGATTTGAAGAAAGTTAGGAAAGATCATGTAACTGAGACCAGCCGAATTAGTTGGCTTTTAGATTAAATAGACGATATTATTATTAGTATAAATAGGTTATGAGACTCTAGGGAAATGATATGAAAATTGTTAAAACCTTTAGCTGCGGCTATTTCTCTCCCTATCTCTGTCTTCTTCTCTTTCTTATTCCTTCTCTCTTTGCTGTAATCTTCATTTCTAGCAATGAAATCGATCTTGATACTTTGATTTCAAGTATTGTTACTTGAGAATATAACATTGGTGCTTTCATTGACTATACCACCATGATAAACCATTCTGAATCTATCAAAGCCCTTCAAGACACCATCGACCACCATGAGCAATTTCTGACATCGCTCCAAAAGTTCATAGAGGATCAAAAACACTGGAATACTACCACCCAGAATACTCTTCAGGAGATGGCGTGTCAACTACAATCCATTTCCATCAAACTTGGAGTATTCGCCACCACTGTTAGTAAGGGGAAAGCTAAGGTCAAACTTGAATCGGAGGATGTTTTTCCAATTGCACCGAGACCAGCTCAAGTGGAGTTGCCGATCTTCACGGTTGCCGACCCTGATGAGTGGCTTACGTCTGCCCATGATTTTTTTGAGTTCTACAATACAAAGGATTCTTGCCGAATTACCATGGCTACTCTTCATTTTGAAGGTATAGCTCATCGATGGTATCTATGGATGAAGCGGTATCGACAATTATCTTGCTAGGAAAATTTCACCAAGGCTATGATTGCAAGATTCCGGTGCCCTACTTAAGACAATCCACGCATCACCAAAGTGTTCGATAAAATGCCAACACCAACCGACATTAATATTGTTAGTAAGGGATATGGTTGACACGCGTCGTTTTCGCGTCAAAATAATTCCTTCTTCTCAAATAATAAATAAAGGAATTCAAACATAGTAAAAGAGAAGTAAGGGTCGATCCCACAGGGACGAAGAGAACTTCTTAAATTTTGTCTACAATCTCTTATTATTTTTACTTAATTCACAAACCCCCACCATACTTGACACGCGTCGTTCTCGCGTCAAAATAATTCCTTTTTCTCAAATAATAAATAAAGGAATTCAAACGTAGTAAAAGAGAAGGAAGGGTCGATCTCGCAGGGACTAAGAGAACTTCCTGATTTATGTTTGTTCAATCGGTGAGCTAAGAAGAGAGTTGAATAATATTTAAGTATGGTGGGGATTTGTGAATTAAGTAAAAATAATAAGAGATTGTAGACAAAATTTAGGAAGTGGATTAAATATGGTAAAGATTAGCCTCGGGCTTTTGCTTTGACTCAGTTTCCTCGGATTATTGGAAAAAGGATTTTTCACTTCGGGGTTCACGTCGGTTACTCGTCTTCAAGGATCAATCCTTGTGGTTGTGCCTTGTATACCGAATACCCAAGTGTCATCTTTGATATCGATTTTGGAAATTGATCTAATCAACAACAATGTTGTAGATCAAAAATGTTGAAGTAAAGCCGACTCGGACTATGTCGTTTCAATAATAACTGATTCTGATCTCAGTTTCCTCTTAGCAAACAATTTTGCTAAGTGTGTTCCCAAGAAGTCGAATGTGCTTCAATAGCCGATCCTTCCTCCCACACATTTAACCAAAACAACATCCTGACCAACGCCAATCTTTGGTTTTGAAATTAAGTTTAGAAAACTAAAAGAGATACCCGAAATTGTTTAAGTGCTTTTCAATCCTCACGTTGGAATTGAGCCATTGCTTTAGCCCTTGGCTATGGAGAATTTAGCTAAGTATGATTATGGTAAAAATCATACTTAGCATTATAAAAGATAAATTAAAAAAAACTTAAAGCAAGAACTAAAGAAAAGAAAGAATTTTATAAAACCATAAAAGTAAAACAAAGCTAAGAATGAGAATGAGATTATGAGATATGATCTTTGAGTTTGCCCAAATGGGGTATTTATAGCAGCCTAAAACCCTAAAAATAACCCTAAAGAGATAAGAGATAAATCCTAAATTATTTAAATTAATTACAAAAGATAAATCCAAAGTTTGAATTTAAAATCCGGCTGATAAGTTATCTGATATGCGGCTGATAAGCTATCGTTGTTGCTGACGTGACGTCTTCTTGAAGCTGCTGACGTGGCGTCCAGTCAGACTTTCATGCCCATATTCATGCCCACTAATCCATCAATGAATCTAGAAAATCAAAAATTGCACAATTTCAGCAATATTCCTGGAATCTATTGTCCTGCATGGAAAATGAACAAAAATGCCCATATTAGCAACTTAAAACAATCAATCATGGAGTAATTAGAGATAGAATAATACATAATTTAAGCACTAATCAAATTCCCCATCACTTATTCAATGCTTGTCCTCAAGCATTTCTCAATTATCATGCTAAAAACCTTAAGTTGCCAACTCCAATTTCCAAGAATTTCCAAGATTTCTAAAGTAAACTAAATCAAGTAAATGTTGAAATTGATCTTTGTGAATGTGTCTTGTATACCGAATACCCAAGTGCCATCTTTGATATCGATTTTGGAAATTGATCTAATCAACAACAATGTTGTAGATAAAAAATGTTTAAGTAAAGCCGACTCGGACTATGCCGTTTCAATAATAACTGATTCCGATCTCAGCTTCCTCTTAGCAAACAATTTTGCTAAGTGTGTTCCCAGGAAGTCGAATGTGCTTCAATAGCCGATCCTTCCTCCCACACATTTAACCAAAACAACATCCTGACCAACGCCAATCTTTGGTTTTGAAATCATTTTGATTTTGAAATTAAGTTTAGAAAACTAAGAGAGATACCCGAAATTGTTTAAGTGCTTTTCAATCCTCACGTTGGAATTGAGCCATTGCTTTAGCCCTTGGCTATGGAGAATTTAGCTAAGTATGATTATGGTAAAAATCATACTTAGCATTATAAAAGAAAAGTAAATAAAAAACTTAAAGCAAGAACTAAAGAAAAGAAAGAATTTTATAAAACCTTAAAAGTAAAACAAAGCTAAGAATGAGAATGAGATTATGAGATATAATCTTTGAGTTTGCCCAAATGGGGTATTTATAGCAGCCTAAAACCCTAAAAATAACCCTAAAGAGATAATAGATAAATCCTAAATTATTTAAATTAATTACAAAAGATAAGTCCAAAGTTTGAATTTAAAATCTGGCTAATAAGTTATATGATATGCGGCTGATATGCGGCTGATAAGCTATCGTTGTTGCTGACGTGGCGTCTTCTAGAAGCTGCTGACGTGGCGTCCAGTCAGACTTTCATGCCCACTAATCCAGCCATGAATCCAGAAAATAAAAAAATTGCACAATTTCAGCAATATTCCTGGAACCTACTATCCTGCATGGAAAATGAACAAAAATGCCCACATTAGCAACTTACAACAATCAATCAAGGAGTAATTAGAGATAGAATAATGCATAATTTAAGCACTAATCAATGGTTTTCAAACTGGGGAAACACGAATTCAAAGTCGTATTTGGGAGACGACTCCCTTGTTGCCCACTGCTGAGAAATCGATGTCAAGTTGTGTGAACCTGAGATGAAATATTTTACAAACCAGATGTTCTCTCGATGTATATCAACTATTGAAGCTAAAAGAGAAAATGAATTACGCTACTGTTATGATAAAAAATACACCATTGGGACAATAGAAAGCCTTGTTGAGGATAAGGCAATGGAATCACAAAAACAACTATTAGATAAGAGCCAAAATATAGACTTGATATGCACAAAGAATCTTAACAATGTCAGTAAATGCCCCTTCCCTATGTTTGAATATGCTATTCAAAATGTCAAATATTCAGCGAAGAGCTCTTTGATGTTATCTGTGTGGCATGTTGATAATGGGTACAAATTCCATGAAAGGGAGATTTCATGTTTGGGATCACCTGTTGTGTCTTCAATGTTGCTAAGTGTTGTTCGGAGAAATAAAAAGAGAATTTATTTATTGGTGTTTATGCATGTAAAGGCACTTGTTAAGTTTGATGACCCTTATCGGTTTCGACTGTTGTTAATGGGGAAGTCTATGAACCATCTCGTTGAAAGTTTAGATGAAAATTTTGTCACTTTCATTTTGAAATGGTTTGTTATTTGGAAGCTTCAAGTAGATAATTGTAGAGATCTTAACTCTTTTCTTGCTGGCATGTATGAACTAGACAGTGTTGGTTATGATAATCTAGTTGATGAAGTTATTTGATCGGAAAGAGACTCGGCTACAATTCAAGCTTATGATGAAACAAGTCTGATGGTGAATAATCCAGTTATGTGGATACACTAGTGCCAGTCAGTTGAACTGAGGCGAGAAATATGGAGAAATATCTTTGATAGCATTCAGAGGCCCTTAAAAACAATTGCTAAAAGATTAGGTGATGTGTATCTCCCTCAAAGTGTCTTAATCCCTAGTATTGACAAATATATCATCTGGGATTTTCGGTCTAAAACATGTGCTTCTCTGTTTACCAGTCAACATGGTTTTGATGCCTTCTTCACTTTAATTTTTGTTGACATTTGTGTTATTCATGGTGCATTTGATTGTGAATTTGCAGTGAAATAAATGACAATGGAAGCTAGCACTTTTAGTATGTATGTGGCTGTTTGTGAAGCCGTTATTTATACCGGGATCACTATAGCTGAATACTTTAGAGATATAGGCTACAATGTTAGTATGACGACATATTCAACATCTCATTGGACAGAAGTTTTGCATAAAATTTTCAAGCAGTTGGTGGAAAGGCTTGCTGACAGTGGTTATCATGTTTATTTAGTAGCACGATTGATTTTTTCTATGAACGTGTTGGGAAAGTTAAAGTTCATGAAGTGCTAAGAACTCATCTTCGATTTTTAACTTTGCACGAGATTCACTTTTGTTCCTTGATTGTGACGAAAATCCTTAAGGACAAGGTTCTATTTGCAAGCGGAGATAATGTTATAAACCGAGAATTGAGTAGTGCTGCGAAAGACCATGTCAAAGGGGGACCACATGAAGAAATAAAAATTTTAGTGTAAAAGAAGGCTCTATATTGTCTATTTTCCTTCCAAGGTTTGGGTATAAGGAAACATGGAGTGGGAGCCATCTGCAATGGCATTGATCTTCACCACCAGCCAATTGAGTACATGGCAAGCTTTTGGGCAATGCTTAACTTTTTGATGCTTCGCTTAGCTAATGGGAAGGAAAAAGCTGGTACACATAGGTTTATTATTGTGAGCAGGAAGAGACCCTATATTCTTGCCCTTCCCATTCAAACCAAGTTGGTGATTGCTATCAAAGTTTCATATGAACTAACGCATGAATTTCTTTCTAGGAACCTTGAGGACAATGTTCTCTTTCCAGGGGATGGTAATGCTATGAATCGGGATTTGAAGAAAGTTAGGAAATATCATGTAATTGGGACCATCCAAATTAGCTGGCTTTTAGATTAAATAGATTGTATTATTATTAGCATAAATAGGTCATGATACTCTAGGGAAAGGATATGGAAATTGTTAAAACTTTTAGCTGCGGCTATTTCTCTCTCTATCTCTGTCTTCTTCTCATTCCTATCCCTTCTCTCTTTACTGTAATCTTCATTTCTAGCTATGAAATCGATCTTGATACTTTGATTTCAAGTATTGTTATTTAAGATTATAACACCCCCATTGTGAATTTATGAAGATAATGGTAATTAGAATGGGGTGAATGTTGTGGTGATTCTGTGGCGGTGAAGTTTGGAGGTTAATGATGGCAGGGGATAAGGCACGGGCATGGCGGTGGCGTGCCGTGAAAGATCAGTGCATCTTTCTCTTTTTTTAATAATTAAATAATAATAATAAACAATAATAATATTAAAATATACTAATAATATTAGTAGTACCTAATAAAAAATAGTGTTTACAACTGTCTGTCTTTGCTTATTCTTGTGAAATGAGAATATAACAAAGATCATAAGCACTAATTTTTATTATACTTTCACGTCCAGAGATGCGGAGCCACGAGTCCCTCCTATATGGAACTGGTTCACTCTTCCTTTGCTTGAAGCCTTGAAGCTGCAAGTTATTCCTAGCTTGTCCTTGGCGATTCTTTGAGTCATAAGAACTTTTAGGTTGCAAGTTCTTCCTATATAGAACCTTCCAGTCTTGGAGCTACATGTTATTCCAATATAGAACTCCTTGCCTTGAGATCCTGAAGCTACGAGTTTTTTCTATATAAAACTCTTTGCTTTGAAGTCCTGAAGCTACGTGTTCTTCCTATATAGAACCGTTCGCTCTGAAATCTTGGAGCTACTTGTTCTTTCTATATAGAAATTTTCACTCTGAAATTGCTGGAGTGACGAGTTCTTCCTATATAAAATATTTTGCTCTGAAATCTTTGAAGCTACGAGCTATTCCTATATAGAACTTTTTACTTCGGATCTCTTAAGCTACAAGTTTTTCCTATATAGAACCGGTTCACTTTTCCTCTGTCTAGAGCCTTGGAGATGTGAATTCTTTCTATATAAAATTTAGCTTGTCTTTGGCAAAATTCTTGGGTTGCAAGTCCTTCCTATATAAAACTTTTTTTGGATTTAAATTTGGTCTTTTTCGATCAAATTTGGATCAAATTTTTTCTTCAGATAGAATCGAATTCAGATTATATTGCCATCCCTAGTTGAAGTATTAATAATTAATATTATATTAATCATGTTTATAATATTCATATAACATATAATTAACACAGAGAAAACACACACACGTACATTATAGAAGATTCGTAAAGTAGAATAATATCATAATTACATAGTTACACGTTTAAATATAATATATAAAATATGACATCATTATTTTTCTGAACCTCTTATGGTGTTTGTATCAATTTTTCATCTTTTATAGATAATGTTATTCGAATCTAGATCATAAAGGGAAAATAAATCATTTTATACCATTAGAATAGCTCATTGAATTCATATAATATGACATTACAGAATATAAGAATTGCAAATTATGTCCATGACATTTATTTACATATTAATGATAAATAATTAGATGAAATTTATGATATAGTATAATATATTATACTTATAGTATATTTATAACTTATAAAGCTTCGAAATCATTTAAATTTGTCTAAACTTACTCGTTCTGAATCGATTTGAATCCGACATAATCTGAATTTAAAATAACCGAAATTCAAAGACAACCCATCGAATCCTCTTGTTTGTCACCTCTATTTAAACCTTTGTAAAAATAAAACCTTTCGAGTGTTGGCCCAAATTGGATTAGTTGAACTACAGGCCTAAGCTTGGAAGTTGGATTTGCTTTCATCAAGACAATATAAACGGTCCAAAAAAATTATGATAAAGGTAAGTACGGCAAAAAAATATTCTTAGGTCCTCTTAATTTTTAAAATCAAATAAATCTATCCTTTTAAAAACTAACAATTTAGTTTATATCAATCTCTAAAGTAAGTAGTTAAAGACAATTTTAAATATAATATTAATATTTTATGTCAATTTTCATGATTTTAATTGACATCATGATAATTTTTACTTTCAATGTTCAGACAATATGTCAATATAGTCCTAACTATAAATAATTCAACAAATATAGCCCTCAACATTTACGTAATATGTAAAATATGAGTTGATTTTATTTAAAATCGGAGAATCAAATTAGTATTTATGAAAAATATTAAAGTTGTGATTTAATTGTCCTTAATTGAAATTATGGCTTACTGTAACATTTTCTTGAAAAAATTACAAAAATTTGTACTTTTGTGACTAAATTGCTTTTTTAAGATGAATTCATTTATCCAATTTTAAAATCGAGAGACTTAATTGTTTTTTTACTAGAATGTTCAAACCCATATAGCAAGCTGAGATGAAGTAAGTAGGGATGGTAAACAAGTGAGGTGGGATACTTATACCTACTTAAATTTTTTATACTCATCACCTACGGTAGATATAATTTTTGAATATATACCCGCCTACGTGGCTATATTCTCAAATTCAACCCACACCTACTGCCCAATTAGATACCCACAATCCAACCCGTATCCGCATGACAAGCAACCACTAATATCGAATTATATAAAAACAAACCATAGAATTTTGTAAATAAGAGTAAAATTTCATATATTTTATTGATTGATCAAGTGCATATATATAATACATTTACACGGTATAAACTTAACTATAGCTAACTTAACTAAAGCATACTTATACCGATATAAATTTTACTTAACTACAACTAACTAACTAACTATTGAGAAAAACATATTTACACTAACTAAATCATATTGGTTAAATTATAAGGCACGCCCCTTAAAATCTTAGGGTTTACAGAATAGTTTGTGAAATTATTCATAATGGTCCTAAATTCACTTAGCCACAACGCACGACGAATATGACTTTTTACATTTACACCCACCAAACTCATACATATCTTTGCCCTAATTGAAGCGGATGCGGTGCAAAACTAATAAAATTGTACCCGTCTGTTATCCTTAAAAATAAAGTGTTCATCAATGGGCTGGAATAATTAATTACTACAAATCAAACAGATTATGACTGTAATAATATCGACAAATCTCAGACCGTCAAAGTGATTTGAATATTTTAATCTCTCAACTTGTAATAAATAAACATCTTTTCTTTTTCCAGGTATTCATATTCTTGGAGACAAAGAAATCCGAAATTCACGTCTTTCCAGGAAAAAAGGGAGTCGCCAGGTTAGAACATAGAAAAAAAAGTATAACTAGTTTGTAATTTAGTCTTGGTTTTCTCGGCTTCAATAGTTCTCAACAAAGAGAAGAAAAACTTACCAACAATTGATTGATTGAATGAAATAAAATATTATTTATTATGTGCGAAATTAAGAGTTCAAATTTTTACGTTGTACATAAAAAATAAATTAAAAATTTTATTTCATATTAAGATTTTACAGAACTTCATCCGAATTGGTTAACCAAATTCGATATCGATAATTAAATAAAAAAACTATCTTTATTAATGGGAGGGCCATGGTTCAAATTTTTTTGGATCAAATTTCTTTTAGGTTATCATACTTTTGAAACTAAGAGAATTAAGCATCGTCTCTTGTCAAATTTTCGGGTCTAGTTGATTTTAAGGTCTTTTGTTTTGAAGCTAAAAAATTTAGGTTTTGACCCAATTTTTCAATTTAAATACTTTTAGATTAATGCTATTTTAAAACTAGATAAATTAAGTCTAACACTTATTATTTTATGGTTTAAATATTAATTAAATCTTTGTCAATTTTAAAACTAGACAAATTAGATTTTGGTCATTTAAAATTTTATATTAATAAATTATTTTTTTGATAAAATAATTGATCAAGTAAAATTACATTCTTAAATATCTCTCTTCATTAGTTTCAGCTCTCAGGCGACTCTTTTATAAATTTTAAAAAATTATTAATCAAAACACTAGTTGGATGATCATCTTCAGTTGTACCATGTAAGACATCAAACTCGACTATTAAATGAGTGATTTTCGAATTCTTTAGCTAGCATTATCGTCTTGGACGTGTCCACTGCTAACTTTATATTGTTCCCAATCGTCCAAGTGATCATGAGAATAATCTGTATTATCATTCCATAAGAAATTCCAGTTAATTCGATCGATTTTTTTACACAGTGAGACTATTTTATTACCATTTATATTTTTCCCTGAAGTTTCATCCCGACTCTATCCTTACTAGGGAATTAGTATGTTGATTACTGAATTTAAGAGGAAAATATAGAGAAAGACAGTCTCAGAGGTGATGACTATTATAAAAGTGAACAAAAAACCTGCTATAAGAAAAATGAATAAAGAGAAAAAAAATAAAATAAGAAAAATCAACGACGATAGACCATCAACAAAAAATTAATAATACCACCGACAACATAACAGATTTTTTTTTAAGGAGAATGACAATGGGAACGGGAGAAAAGAGAACGGCTAATTCTATTGATTTTAAATTTTTTGTTTGGTTAATTTTTTAAATTAAATAATATAAAAAGAAGATAAGAATAAAAATTAGGCAGTCAAGTGTCTTTAATTGTTATTTGAAAAATTAAAGTAATAATCTATGAGATAAAACTAGTGTAATAATTCAGATGAATTAAATGGTAGCTTCATAATATTGTCACGGCCCAGACCCTAGGGTCCAAGGCCAACGCACACCAAGGTGCAGAGGAGGCCCTGCGCACTATTTTGGGCTTGCCAGCACCAAACCGAGATGGCTCATCACTTAGGGTTGAAGAACCATCAGATATGGCAAGTATATCAAGTCAACAAGCCTTATCCTTCTAAACTTACCATATCTGTTGTAGCCCTTTATCTTAGGCAAGTTTTACCCAATTAGCTAGGATCAAGGGATTTGATTGTGCTGCTTTAATCTGGACCTTTGATGTACTCTTATCTTAACCGTGGGACGTAGGGGGCTTCAAGTATAAATAGAGGCTTACCCTCACCTCATTTGACACACTTTAGTTTTGAGGAATACACAGAGCATTCACTCAATTCTCCTTGCCTAGCTTTTCTTAGCCATTTCCTTTCAGTTGTTCTTTGTTTTCCGCAAGGATCTTAGCTTGTTAAGCTTTGATCGTCAGGCTGACTTAGGCGTTGCAACGTTCGAGAGCGTCTAAGGCCGCACGTTCGAGACTACGAGGTTCTACGGGCGTGACAAGTGGTATCATAGCGAGTTTGACTGAGAGAAATGGCACCACAAAGCTCTTGCGAGGTTCCAGCAACTGACCGAGAGACTCGTGCTGCAGCTGCCGAGAAGAAACGTGAAAGTTCCAGGGACATCATCTCCTCTTTAGAGAAGAGGGTCGTTCGTCTAGAGGAAGCCATGGGTAATGTCCAGGAAACCCAAGAGGAGGCGGAGCCACGCCTCGAGAAGGTGGATTCACTCAAGGATGAAATCACCGAGGAGGTCCAAGAAGTTCTCAACGCGATGTATGAGAAATTGGATCCACAAGTACGTTCCCTTCAAGGTGCAAGAGAGGAACATGTGGGAGAGATGAAGAAGCCTACTGTCGAGCTATCTCTCTACAAGAATGTCGTATTGACCGGCATGGTGGGCGAAGCACCTGCATCTAAGCCCAGGATCAATGCTCCAAAGTCGAAGGAGTTCAAATGGGCGAGGGCAGCCTAGGAAGTGGACAACTTTATTTGGGGGTTGGAGCAGTATTTTCGACTCATAGGCATCGATGATGAGGTCACAAAGGTAAACACAACTTCTGTTTATTTGACTGATGTCGCTCTCTTATGGTGGCGACACAGATGCTCCCAAGCGGAGGATGAGACTCTTCCCGTCAAGACATGGAAGGAGTTCCAGTTCGAGTTTAAGGGGCACTTCTACCCAAAGAATGCTCAAGACGAGGCTCGAGAGAAGCTACACTAGCTACAGCATGACGGCTCTATCCGAAAGTATGTCAAGAAGTTCACGGAACTTAGGCTCCAAATCCAGGACATGGGCGAGACTGACACCCTCTTTGCCTTCAAGAATGGGCTGCAACGTTGGGCAAAGATGGAGCTACACCGAATGAGGGTCCAAGATCTTTCCAAGGCGATGGTCGCTGCCGACTCCCTTGCAGAGTTTAAACATAAGAAGTCAGACAATTCCAAAGAAAAGCCAAAGTACAAAGGCAACGAGAAGAAAGACAGGACATGCATGCCAAGGATGGGTCCGAAAAGCCAACCAATAAAGGCAATAAAGTCAGCAAGCCTTGGGACGTTTTTTGTTACAATTGTAGAGGTAATCACTACAAGAGGAATTGCCCCCAGCTCGCAAAGGTTGTTGCCATTCAAGAGAAGAGTGGTGAAGAGAAGGAAACCCTCAAGCTTAATTCCATCATCATTTCCATGGAGATTAAGAAGGGTTCCAAGAAAAAGGGTTTGATGTTCGTGGACATCATTGTGGCGGGCCAAAGGTTGAGCGCACTTGTGGACACTAGTGCCTCAGAATTGTTCGTGTCAGAACAAGTTGCCAAGAGACTTGGCCTTCACGTGGAGAAGGCAAGTGGGTTCATCAAAATCGTGAATTCCAAGGAGACTCCGATTACGGGAGTAGAGCAAAAGAAGTCAAGTTAGAAATTGGCGATTGGACCGGTAAGGAAGCTATCAAGGTAATCCCTCTTGATGACTTTGATTTTGTGATTGGGCTTAGCTTCCTTGACCAGATTAATGCTTTCCCTGTTCCCTTTGCCGATTGTTTGTGCATACTTGACCCGGCACATCCATACATGGTTCCGGTGAATCGAGAGGCAGGAGTTGGGGCCAAGATGCTGTCAGCCATCCAGTTCAGCAAGAGGGTGCGCAAGGAAGAACCCACCTACTTGGCTACGTTGGTCCATAATGGGCCAAGTCAGTCCGAAGATATCCCAACCGAGGTAAAGCAAGTTTTGGCAGATTTCAAGGATGTGATGCCTGCCGAGTTGCCTAAGCATCTCCCACCGAAGCGGGAGGTGGATCACAAGATTGATCTTGTGCCGAATACGGAGCCGCCATCCCGAGCTCCTTACCGAATGGCTCCTTACCGAAGCGGGAGGTGGATCACAATTGAAGGAACTCCTCGATGCCGAGTATATCCGACCGTCAAAGGCACCCTATGGTGCATTGGTGCTCTTTCATAGGAAGCATGATTGAACGTTTCGAATGTGCATCGACTATTGGGCTTTGAATAAGCTCACAGTGAAGAACAAGTACCCGATCTCACTGATAGCAGACTTGTTCGATCAACTTGGTGGTGCAAGGTGGTTCACCAAGTTAGATTTACGGTCCGGATACTGGCAAGTTAGAATCGCAGAAGGTGATGAACCGAAGACAGCATGCGTGAATCGCTACGGTTCGTATGAATTCATGGTGATTCCTTTTGGTCTCACGAATGCTCCCGCTACCTTCTGCACTCTCATGAACAAGGTACTACAACCCTTTCTTGATCAGTTCGTTGTTGTTTACCTTGGCGATATTGTGGTCTATAGCAAGACACTTGGGGAGCATGTTGAACACTTGAGGAAGGTGTTCGAGGTTCTGCGGCAGAATGAGCTCTACGTCAAAGAGGAGAAGTGCTCATTTGCTCAAGAGGAGGTCCCATTCCTAGGCCACATTGTTGGTGGTGGCAAGATCCGAATGGACGGGGCCAAGATTCAAGCCATTGTTGATTGGAAGCCACCAACCAAGGTGACAGGTTGAGATCCTTCCTGGGGATAGCCAATTACTATCGGAGGTTCGTCAAAAGCTACTCTAAAAAATCGCCACACCTTTGACAGAGTTGCTGAAGATGGACAAGGCGTGGGATTGGAGTACCGACTGTCATAAAGCTTTTGAAGAATTGAATCAAGCCATGGCGAGTGAGCCAGTGTTGGTGTTGCCGGATCACACCAAGCCTTTTGAAGTTTACACCGATGCATCTGACGTTGCTATTGGTGGGGTCCTTATGCAAGAGGGACATCCGATTACATATGAAAGCCGGAAGCTCAATGAGACCGAGAGAAGGTACACGGTCCATGAGAAGGAGATGACCGCAGTGGTGCACTGTTTACGCACTTGGCGACACCACATACTTGGGTTGAGGTTTGTGGTATATACTGATAATGTTGCCAATAGTTATTTTCTAACCCAGAAAAAGTTGTCTCCCAAGCAGGCTCGTTGGTAGGAGTTTCTTGCAGAATTTGATTTTGCCATGGAGTACAAGCCGGGGAAGGTTAATTCTATTGCTGATGCCTTAAGCCGGAGGTACAACATCGAGGTTGTGAGCTTTCCAAAGGGACATTTGTTAGAGCGCATCAAAGAGGGATTGTCACATGACCCAACGGCCAGAATGTTGATAAATTATGCCAAGGAATGGACAACCAGAAGATTCTGGATCGAGAGGGACTTGCTGTATGCTCAAGGACATCGCCTCTATGTGACTCAGTTCGGGGAGTTGCGCAAGAAAGTCATGAAGGAGTGTCATGATTCCAAGTGGGCAGGACATCCGGGCATAAGCCGGACCTTAGCACTCATTGCTGATCACTACTATTGGCCACGCATGGGCGAAGATGTTGAAGCCTATGTGAGGACTTGTCTTGTGTGCCAACGAGACAAGATCGAGATGAAGAGACCCGCGAGACTGTTGCAGCCATTGCCCATTCCCGAGCGACCATGGGAAAGTGTTTCCATGGATTTTATTGTCGGTTTGCCCAACACTGACGACCTATCTAGTATAATGGTTGTGGTTGACAAGTTTTCCAAGTATAGGACGTTTATTCCAACATCGAAGGTGTGCCCAGCCGAGGAAGCGGCTCGTCTTTTCCTCAAACACGTGGTCAAGTATTGGGGAGTGCCAAAGATGATCGATGATCATTAGTGACTGGGACACGCGGTTCACGGGCAGATTCTGGACCGAGTTGTTCAAGCTTATGGGATCAAGCCTGAACTTCTCCACAAGTGTTCTTCCACAGACGGACGGGCAAACCGAGCGAGTGAATGCATTATTGGAGATCTATTTGAGACACTATGTGAGTGTCACGCAGCGCGACTGGCCAAAGCTGTTAGATGTGGCCCAATTTTCCTACAACCTACAACGGAGCGAGGCGACCAACCAGAGTCCGTTCGAGATCGTGACCGGGCAGCAAATGCTCACTCCCAACGCAGTTGCTACCAAGTATGAGGGGCCTAATCCAACAGCACACAAGTTTGCCAAGGAGTGGCAAGAGCATAATGACTTAGCTCGAGCTTGTCTACACAAGGCGAGAAAACGGACTAAGAAGTGGGCGGACAAGAAACGTAGGGAGAATTTCCAAGTTGGTGACTTAGTCCTTGCAAAGTTCACCGGGATCTTGCGTAACCCAACCGTGCACAAAGGGCTTGTGCGAAGATACGAGGGACCGTTCAAAGTTGTGAAGCGGATAGGAACCATGGCCTATCGATTGGAGTTGCCATCAAACATCCGAGCTCATCCAGTGTTCCATGTCAGTCTACTCAAGCCATACCATCAAGATGAGTTGGATCCAGATCGAGGCAAGTCACACCGAGTACCAGTCGGGATAAAGGTCTCCTATGAGAATGGAGTTCAAGACATCCAAGCGGAGAGGGTCTTTCGACGACCAGGTCATCGGCCAAGGCACGAGTATTTTGTTCAATGGAAGGGACTTCCCGACAGTGAATGGAGTTGGGAACCAGCCGAGGCCCTATGGCAATTCAAGGATCAAGTGAGTTAGTACCATCTCAGCCGGGGCGTCGCCAGAACCAGTGGGGGAGAATGTCACGGCCCAGACCCTAGGGTCTGAGTCCAACGCACACCAAGGTGCAGAGGAGGCCCTGCGCACTATTTTGGGCTTGCCAGCACCAAACCGAGATGGCCCATCACTTGGGGTTGAAGAACTATCAGATATGGCAAGTATATCAAGTCAACAAGCCTTATCCTTCTAAACTTACCATATCTGTTGTAGCCCTTTATCTTAGGCAAGTTTTACCTAATTAGCTAGGATCAAGGGATTTGATTGTGCTGCTTTAATCTGGACCATTAATGTACTCTTATCTTAACCGTTGGATGTAGGGGGCTTCAAGTATAAATAGAGGCTTACCCCCACCTCATTTGACACACTTCAATTTTGAGGAATACACTGAGCATTCACTCAATTCTCCTTGCCTAGCTTTTCTTAGCCTTTTCCTTTCAGTTGTTCTTTGTTTCCGCAAGGATCTTAGCTTGTTAAGCTTTGATCGTCAGGCTGACTTAGGCGTTGCGACGTTCGAGAGCGTCTAAGGCCGCACATTCGAGACTACGAGGTTCTACGGGCGTGACAATATATACATGTATACATACCGCATGTCATTAAACTATTATCACTGATTATAAAATGTTACTGAATTTTAAAATCGTTAAAATTTTATACTGAACTTGTAATACCCCCTTCTTGGCCTGGTTAGAAATCGGGTCGGAGCGTGCTACTGGTGAGCAATGTAGTGATTCGATGCGATAATTTTCAATCAATGATTGTCACATAGTTTATATAATGCTTTTTGAACCTTATTAAACAAGAACCTTAGCCCAATTTACCCAATAGAAACGATAATTAAGCAATTATAGTTGATTCTTAATTACTACGTGTTTTAGGGACTAAACTGTAAATACGGTAATTTAGAGGTCCTTTAGTACAATTAACTGCACCATAACGAAATTCAATACAATAACAGTGATTTCATAAATTTTCATATTAATCCGATGTTATTTACTCAACCAATTAGACTTGCTAGGATTCATTGACCATTCTGTAAACAATGCAAAACTGTGTTCAACAGCCCCTAACTGATATAACAGACACCGTACCGAAGCGCCTTGGGGCCGTATCGATACGAGTATAAATGGATGTGACTCCAAAATGAAAATGTCCAAGTTCGTTTCGATACGGTCGAGGACCGTATCGGTACAACATGCAAGGGTGATAACCCAATCCCCAGCAACTCAAGAACTCGTTTCAATACAGCTTGATCGGTATCGATACGTGTTGACTAATATTGACTTTGACCAAGACTCGTTTTGATACACCTTGTACCCGTACCGATGCCATTAATTCTCCAAACCTCACTACCCAAAGTCGTATCAAAACTCCTTGAAGCCCTATCGATACACCTAGGTTAGCCTACACTTTGAATGGCCAAATATGCACTACCGTACCGAAATAGGTGGAGCCGTATCGATACGGCCTGCAAAGTAATGCCCAATTCTATCTAGTTTTTTAATCAAATTAACATGTTGAATGATGTCCAAATGCAATGAAATTTTACCAGCAATATTCAATCACTATAGTCTACTAGCATGTCAAATTTTAGGGCCATTTGAATCCGTTTACTAGGTTTTCACCTTTTACTGCCAAATATGAATATTTCACCATTTATAAGCTATTCTAACAAGCCATTTAGAACCTTAGATACTTTAACAAGTCATGCATAATGCACACATACCAGTCATAAATAACTAGTTCAACTACTTTGCCACTATCTTAGGAGTTCATGAAGGCAAAACACATTACTTGTGGCTTGCAGTGACTTGTCAACAACGTCGATTCTCCATTGTTCAATGGTTAAATCTTTAACCTGAAATGTATGGAATGAAATGCATTAGGCATACTTTGCCTAGTGAGGTAATCACAAGTAAATACTTTGTAATTAAATGCATTTCATATCACATCTTGACAATAACAATGCAATGAGTCAATAGTAGCTATACAATGATCATGTTCAATAGTAAAGAGTCCATATTTCAATATTAACCCTTGGATCGATTCAGAATAGCGGATATGCGAATTTCTATGCCTCGCCAAATCAATGAATGGTCTAGTCCCTCTGCCTCGCCCATATGACCAATAACACATACATCTCTCCTCCTCGCCACAATAAAGGTCATAGCCCAAGGACCGTAGTCCACCCGTACATTGGGCTCATGAATTCTATGGCATGCCAATTGTATCCAAAGTCCTTTCGAATCCAAGGTCCGGTGACAATATCAATGGCCAGTGTTCGATAACAATAGCAATATTCAATATTCTTATCAATGAGCAATGAGTCAATATCAATATTCAATAACAATACCAATGGAAATGACAATGTCCAATGATTTCAATGACAATAGAAATGATCTATGTTTCACTTACAATGTTTCAATAACAACAACCATGTCGATATCAATACTCGATAACAATAGCTATAGCAATAGCAATGGAAATGTTCTATGACCAATGTTTCATGCTTCCATATTTTCATGGCAATATCAATGATCGATATTCAATGCAATAGCTCACCTTAACTTACCAATGGAATCCACTAAGTGGTTCAATGCAATATTCGTTGACAATAATGTTAGCCATGCTATAATCAATGATAAGGAAATCGGGAAAGGCACCTACCCTAACCCCGAGACTTCGATTACACTCACCTCAATAGTCTGATGCTCCTACGGATCTCGGATAGCAATTTTCTTGTTCCTAGCTTTCGTCGGTGATGGTGGATGATCTCTATCCAATTCTTGAATTAGGTTAAACAATAGGAACTGGTTAGAATCAATAATACGATATCAAAATCAATATTGAAGTTTAAAATAGCTATTAGCTATCAAATTCCATGGATGACCAAAACACTAGCTTAAGATTAAGCTTGATTTATCCATGGATTTCATCAATAGTTTGGGGATTATAGTTTACCCGATCGATAGCAATGTT
Organism: Hibiscus mutabilis; assembly: GCA_019671005.1. Classification (NCBI taxonomy): domain Eukaryota; kingdom Viridiplantae; phylum Streptophyta; class Magnoliopsida; order Malvales; family Malvaceae; genus Hibiscus; species Hibiscus mutabilis. The sequence goes on along the minus strand of CM033711.1, from coordinate 29,845,870 downwards.
TCAATATCCATAAACTGAAAAAAAATTTCAAGCTTTTCTAACCTCAACAATGGAGGTGCTTGCTTAATTTGTTAGATGAAGAAGATAACAATAGTGATGAAGTTAATTTGAGAGATAGCAACCGGGTAACCTTTCTCTTTTCTTAATCCCTTTTTAATTGGGAACTTTCATTCACATGAAGGAATTTCACCAGGAAGACTCACGTATGGGTGATTAAATATGAGGAGGGGCTAATCGCAAGATTAGTCCCTCAACTCTCAATACTCTATATTTGTACCCCTAAATTTTTAATTTCTATAATTTAGTCACTAACAGATTTTCAATACATTCAATAAGGTCCATATTCAATAATTCAACTCAATTGGAGCCCAATATCAATGCAATTGACCTCATGGTCAAGGTCAACACAATATTTTGATAATTTCGGAGTAGGGTTTTCAATCGCCGGAACACAATTCCGACTAGACCGGATTTCGGGTTGTTACAGAACTTTTATTTTATACTTAAAAATATCACTCCGCAATTAACTCTTAATAGGATGGTGACGTGACTAACGATGGTCCATGTGAGCACCAAAATGACGACATTTGACATATATAATATTTATGGCAAATATTGCATAATTTTATGCAGGTCTGGCTTTGGGCCAGGGCAATAAGGGTGCTCGCCCAGGGCCCATCACTCAGGAAAATTACATGTTTGTAATTTTTTTGAATTATATTTGTTTTTAAGAGTCTAATTATTTTCTTCTAATACTTGATATTATGGAAGCGATTTTTCAACACTTGTTAATATGAAGCTAATTTTTTTTCTAATATTTATTATTAGGGGTCTACTCTTAAAATTCAATTTTTTTTTCCAAATACATGTTATTAGGGGCTCGATTTTTTATAGTATTTGTTATTATGGGCATACACTTAAAATTCTAATTTTTTCAATATTTGTTATTAGGGGCTCAAATTTTCAATATTGTTATTATAGACATACTCTTAACATTTATTTATTTTAATTACTTGCTATTATGGACATGGATTTAAATAGCGGTATGCAACTGCAACAATGATCGTTATATAGCGGCAGTGACACCATATGAAAACTGCGATACTTGCAACTATTATGTCCACAATAGCGTGTTTAATTAAACATTTTCATAATCGCGATACTCGTAATGACCGAAATAGCATCTGTAATGCCCACAACCACGATAAATGTAACACGACCATAAATTCGACTGCAACCGCAATTTAAATCAACAACCCATTTTTTAGATTCGCCCTGTGCCACCAAAAACTCAAAGCCAACCCTAGTTTTATGTTGATTTAGTGGTTAAGGTTTAGCATTTACATTTAAAGCTCTTGGTTTTATACACCTCCAAGTATAAAATTTTAAATGTTTTTCCTCTAGCAAAATTACGTCGTTTTAGGCCATTATATAATATCTTGATCATCAAAGTTTGTGGGTATAAATCGGTCGACATCCAAAGTTTGACCTTTGCTTAAAAAGCAAAAGAAATCACTTTCAAGCAAAGTTGGATGGAAAACTAATCTCATCATCTGTAGGTAATTGGAAAGACAAGGATTTGTGGTCCATTTAGCATGTTTTTGTACGAATTATGAAATTCATGCATCAATCCAAAAAGTTTTATGTTCGAAAGTCTATAGCTTATTACATCAAAAAAAAAAAGTCTATGGCTTAGTACTACATCCATACCAATTTGATATCCATCAATATATCACACCTTTTTCTTATCTATTTTCTTTTTTTTCTTCTTATTTTATATTTTCTTTTAAGAGTGAATGATTGGGGGAGACTGAATTCGAGTCCTCTTAATTTAAAAATTGAAAGAATTTCGATATAATATGATTAAATGAAATAAGTATAATGTAATTTGTCACTAACATGGTTGGTCTAAGTGGTAAGCGGCTTGATATCATTTAAGCAAGTCTCGAGTTCGAGACGTTGTGTATGCAGAAAATCTCTGCTGGGAGACTCGCACATCAAAATTAGGCGTGCGACACGAGTCAGTCTGGATTAGTTAGGGTGAAGCTTTGAAATTGGGAGGATAACCAAAAAAGTATAATATAATTTGTTCCAAAGCGATAATAAGGTACAATTTAAATGATAAAAATATTATTTGTCCTCCTTTTAAAAGAATAAAACGAAAACGCCGAGTTAATAAAAAGTTACTTTTAAAAACAAATTATTAAAATAATATTTTTTTAATATTTTAATTCGATTACAATGTAGTATTTTAGTCCGATTTCATATTTGAATAAACTCACGTACACTTACAGACTACACTGCTCGAATCCAAATCACCTAAAGTAACATACCACCCTTTGCAAATTAAAATCACTTAACTCATGATACTGAATGTTAGTTATATCCCACATTGGGAGGGTACATCCTTTGGGAATGGTATTTAAAGAATCTTCCTTACCCTCTTTTATATGAAATAACCTACGTAAGTGAGAAGGATTAGTCACCTTCTCCAACGTTTTTCTAGTAAACTTATTAGAATCCTGAGGAAAGAGTGCTACAAATATATACAGATCTGTATATACTCTTTGTAAACACATCGAGGACGTAGGTGGATGAAGAGGTTAGTTGGAATTACTCATCATCACTATGCACTAGTTCTAGATACGTTTATTAGTGTGCTTGTTTTAATAAATTTTTAAAGAATTTTTCTGAATTTGTGGGGGAATATTGGTTATATCCCACTTTGAAAGGATGTTGGTTATATCCCATGTTGGGAGGGTTATATCCCATGTTGGGAGGGTACATCCTTTGGGAAGGGTATTTAAAGAGTCTTCCTTACCCTCCCTTGTTGAATATGGTTAAACAACTCTTTCGCACGCGTGCGCCGCCGTCCGGCCGGCTCGGCTCGGTTCGTGGTCGTGGTAACACATGTCTTTGACACGTCTGCATGCGTTCAATTTTTTTGGGAAAAATTCGGAATAATTTCTTTAGAATTGTTTTCTGGAACTTGAATTCTTGAACCATATTTATAGGCAAATTATTAAAACTGAAACGTTTTAATTAGTTGTTAATTAGAACAAAATCTAAATCAATATGTTGATTTAGCAGTTGACCAGCCATTAAACTCGAGAATCGGTGTTTAAAATCGATTCAATTTGTCGTATTTAACCCATGTGTACAACCTATAAATAGATAGGGTTCTCAGAATTCTAAGGCATCCTGAATACTCTGCTTTAAATTTCTATTTTATTTTTTCTGTTGAGAGGAGCAATTCTACCTTTGTCCACTCCGATCTTTGAATGTACGATTATCGGAGCTACCGTGTTAACCTCGGGGGATAATCGCCTGCTGCAGCTATTGCACACATCGAGACAAAATCATTTCTAAGACAATGGTTCATACCACGATACGATTTATTAATCTGCCTTTTATTTTTGTTTATAATTATCCGGTCAGTACTAATGATTTAATTTTGCAGTAATATTACCAACACTGAATTCATGCGAACATACAAGAATTATTAGATTTGATTATCAGGAGAAATCATCAATAGTTATATTAATCCGTCTTGGTCTTTCAGTAGTACATCAGTTTGTCAAATAAACATGTTTTTATAGGTTGAAAAAGCAATGACTAGAGGAGTATGCATTATTGGCTACATAATTAAACCATTTAATTTGTTTTATTTTGCTTGATTTGTCCCTTGGAAAAATAATCCAATAAAGTTTTTCCAACACGTGTCAAAATCCAAAGTGATTAATAACATTTAAATCGAATTTAAATAATTATTTCATATATTGGCGGTGAAAGTTTTTTTCCTCGTAGATAATTTAATTTGTTATTATATGTCTCTAATTAACCTTTAATTAATAAAATTTTAATTACTTAATGATGAGATGAAGGTTTTAAGAACCCAAGAAGCGATTTTAGTGAAAAAGAAGATGATGTTTATCTTAGGAGATTCGAGTTCAAATTACTTTATCTGCAAAGTGTGTGTGCATTGTCAAGTGTTAAGAATATGTATGAATATATACTAGCTTATAATCACCTTAAGAATATTAAAAAAAAAGAAGATTTTAAAAATTTAATGTCGTAGATTTAAATCTCCATTTCAATTTATGAGTATATTTAGCACTCATGGATGATTGATATATATATATATATATATTTCTTAATTTTAGTTTACTCTGATTTTGTCCTATTTTTATTGTTAATTACACTTTGTTCTCCTGAATTAATATCCTAACTCCGTCCCTATTAGCACTTGTAATGGACTAATTTTAATTGTTACAATAAATTTTTTTTAGTATAACCACTGATATTTGACTCATTATTCGATTAATTCAGATCGAGTACTTTAAATATCTATTATGAAGACGACCTTTTAAACCCGGTTTATTCCATTCACAACACCAATATATAATCTCCTAAACTTAAGAAACCTAGTGTTTTAGTCCACTAAACTAATTTTAGTGATTGCAATCAAATTTTATTGGAGTTTGTTGCTATAAATGTTTAACAAATGTGCTAAAAGGTTGCCCATATGATGGTTAGTTAGGGTAGAAAAGAATATGGTTGATTTTTTTTAGTGAATTGCGTAATTTTTGATGAAGGGTTAGTATTTGATACACTAATAGTAGTGTAATAAATTATATAAATATGTATATTAAAGTCTAAAATATAGACTTTTAACCTTAAATACTAAACTATAACTATAAACTTTAAATTCTAAACTTTAATTTATAAGCCCTAAATAAACCCTTAAACTTTAAACGAATTATTTACGTAAACTAAAATTTATATCGAGTGTATCAATTATTTTTCCTTTTTGGTGAAACCTGAATTATTTGTGTATGGCATCCTTTGTGTTAACTTTTGAATGCATGCCTGCTTTGTCGGTCCATGGCAAGTTTCATGCCAAAAGATTAGGCTATTTTCTTTTCAAAATATGTTGGCTTCATTTGGCTACATCTCACCAAAACTTGTGATGGACATTGGACGGTCTATTGTGATTACAAAATTAATTGGGAGGGCCATTTTGCTACATTTTCTTCACCTACTTTTGTTTCATATTTATGTTGACAAAACTTAAATTTTATTTTTTTCAACTTTTGATCATGTTGTTTTATAATATGTTTTTTTTAAGATATTATATAATTTAAGATATTAACAAAGGCTTTAGATATTAGATTCGAATCTCAGATTTATTAAATATAATTTTTAAAAGATATGTGCATAAATCAATTGAATTAAACTCTGAATTCTAATAATTTGTTGTATAAGAATTTCTAACATCTGTTTGTAACAATCAGGGACGAAAACATAGATGACAAGGGATTTAGCCCCTTGGTTAATTGGAACATTTTCATTTTTGTCCCTCCCAAATATAATAATTCAATTTTAGTCATCTATCCTTGTAGAAAAATGAATCAATTTATATTTTTTGACAATTTTAAAAAATAATTATTTAAATTTACCCCTTTTAAAATGATTTTTTAGTTTAACATTGCTAGTTTTTTTATCACATTCATGATGTGGATGAAGGAAAACATTTTAAGTGGCATATATAAAAATTATTCAACAATGATTAAGGTGAAGAGTTAAAGAATTTATATATAAATCTTATTAGGTATGAGTTTGATTTTAGATGAATAATTTTTTAATTATTTTATTTAAAAACTAAATAAAAGTATGAAAATACAAAAAAAAATACACACGGTTATAATAAGAAAAGTTATTTGATACATGTGTCATGTAAACTAACACAAGTCTTACTATTTTAGGGTTTAAATTTTTTGGAGTAGATATTATAGTTCAAATGAAAAGAGTTGTGTATTTTTTTACACAACTTGTGTATCAAATAATAACCCTTATAACAATATTAATTATTACTTAATGCATATTAATCATTTTTGTGACACCAACTTAATTAATTATTTCTTTGGTTGCCCTCCCAGTTTCTAGGGGGTTTTGCTCTAACTAATCCGCGCTGGCCCGCGTCGCATACTTGGCTTTGGTGAGTGAGTCTGCCAGCAGACACACAAGGTCTCGAACTCATGACCTGCTTATCATTTAGACTAATTTGTTGATAACTTAATTAATTATTTAATAATTAGTATATATAATTTTATGTCGGCCTCCTGTACAATGTTTCTGATTTTTTCTCTTTGCTTGCAATTAGTGCTTAAATGGGTGACAATTAGAGTCAATGGAGGATAAAGACAGATACCCAAATTATTAGTTTGATATAATAAGGGAAAATGTTTTTAATCATAAAAGTTGATAAAATGTCTTTTCTGATACCTATCAGATTCAATTAGAGCCAATGTTTTTGTTCGATTTGCTGGTAATCAACGGACATGAAGTCATTTAAGACCTACTAATTATGAGTTGTTAAATCGGTTTAAAATTCTATAAAATATGATTAATTCATACAGATAATGCTATTACCCAATGTCGACATTTAAATGATATTTTTAAGACGTCTATTGAGTCTTGCTAGTATGGTTGTTGTTATAATATTCAGAAGGACGTGAGGTTGAGCGCATATTATTATAGGACTTTGAATTTAATCGGTACTTATTTTTGTGATTTTATGATGAATTGATAATTATTATCATGATTATCTTACGTTAGGTAATTTTTTTTAATTTTATATTAATTTAAGAATATTAGATGAGTCTAAATTAATGGTTAAAATTAAAAGTTGAAAATGTGAAGATCTTTAAGGAGAAAAGAGAAATGTTTAATATCAACCGTTAATTTTCATTCATCCAATGGTCCTAAATCAGTGTAAAACTTTATGAGTTTTGCACGATGTAAGTGAATCCTCTTACATTATTTGTTTTAAAGTTTTACACATTTTTTAGACCGTTAGATGACATTAATTAAATGGTTGGCAGTTCAAAGATTTAAGAAGTTCTGTGCTGTTTATTAAAACGACGCCCTTAATTTATAATATGAAAGAGATATAAGAGGGTTCTTTTTTCAAATAAAGTTTCATTGATACAAAAAATTGTTAGATTATTCTCTTGAGCAATATAAAAGTGATTTACAAACATCTAAAAACCTAATATTTTTGCTTAAAAAATGTTTTTTCATGCATGTTTTGAAGTAAAATCATCTACACCGCTTTAAATATCAACTTTTTTCGAAAAAATATTCTATTTTCTAGATATATATATATATATATATATCATTTTGGGTCTTTGCACTTGTCCCTATTGAACATGTCTAAAACCACCCATAATAAAATTATACCGTTCTTTTTATTCACAAAATTTTCTCATTTTTCTATTATTAATCTTATTTATCTATTTATCTCCATCTCACTATTCAAAAAAATATAAAACTTAGAGAATTTTAAATAGTATAATTTTATTTTACCTCACACACATGTATATAAGTTCTGGGTGTTTATGATGAATCGAAAATCATTATCATGATCCAGTTTTGCCAAATCACTTTTAAGAAATGTATGTATTGGTACCTTCTTTACTGACCCATCTATGGTCACATTGATAATTTATTAAATGTGAATACATATTAGAAATTATGACTCATGCATGCATGCATGCATGCATATTAAGGTCGTTATGTCAATTTTTGTGTACAACCCAAGCCCCAATGTTAGAAATTAATCAATCATCATGTCATGATCATACGTGTGTCCTTCTATGTCGATTTTTATTTTTGCAACAAAGGTTGTTGATGACACCTTGCAATATTTACTTATTTCACCCCTACAACCCAGCAGCCAACAGATCGACCAAGATCACCATCGTCTCACAGATCATCCTCTCATTCAAGGATTCAGAAAATCGAACTCCTATAGATTCCATTCTTTGCTAATGCATCAACAACACCATTAACCTCACGGAAAATATGCGTGAAACACACACTAGCAAACACAGCACACGAAACATCAATACTCTAAAATAATTTCCAAAATTTCCATGGACGTCTATAGGAATTTAAGAATCCAACCAATCGTTACCCATGAGTCCAACTCTATCACCAAACTCAAACGTACTTCCAGATAGAATCCAAAAGCATTAAAAGATCAAACATGATTGCTCTAAGTTCCGCTTCATTTGAATCGATACAACCAAGGGGTCCCGAAAACAAAGCACGAGCTCTACCATGACAATCACGCAAAACACCTCCAAAACCAGCTGGCCCCGACTTCCCCCTTGCAGCCCCATCCACATTAAATTTAAGCGAACCCTCCACCGAAGGAATCCAAACCACTCCCACTCTCTGAACTGAACCAGAAGGGTAACCGAACATGACCATGGACAAGAACACCACTGCTCCTTCACCACCAAATTAGCCTCCTTCGAAGCCTTCACCCAAAAAAACCCACAAAGTTTAATCAAGAAAAAAACCTCATCCATCGACAACGTCTTGGAGTTGAATATTTTATCGTTCCGCCTAGCCAAATGGACCATAATAATGCCGCACATCCTGACACCCACAACGTCCAATATACATCGTTGAGAGAACAATGCAAACGTGGTACCAAAAAACCTCTTAGAGAACTCAGTAATGGCATAACAATCTGCCACCAATCCAACAAACGGTACCACAACTCTTGTACCTTCACACACGAGTACAACACATGCTCAAACTCGTCATGTCCCTCCCCACACCACACACAAATATCTTGCGAGATAGGCACTGTAACTCCTCACTGTCAAATGAAGTTTATGGTCGGCAACCTCCCCAAATACGCAAACCAAAGAAATGACTACACCTTAGGAGGTACAGCAAGTCGCCACACAAAACAAGCTCTCAAATCAACTCCTCCCACATCTGAAGAAATTAATAAACGCGATAAAGCATGAAATGAAAATTTTCCCAACAGATCCAGCTTCCACACTAACATATATAATTGCTCCGCGTATAAAAGCACCGGACGAACAAAATCCAACAACTGCTGTAACATTCCAACCTCAAAAACGCGCAAATCTCTGCGAAAGAACTAAAGCCACGAAGAATACGCAAAGGACCCATCAATCGCGTAATCACCAACAAGGGTCAATTTGTTTCTTGCTAGTGTATACAATCGCACAAACAACACTTGCAAGGGATCCTCTCGACACCAAGTGTCACTCCAAAACAGCACACTAGCCATATTGTCAACTCTCTAACGTAAACATGTTAGAATTAAACCATAACTAAATATGAAATCTAAACCCCGGATCTATCGTGTCAAATCATCAAGAACAATAAACTGAATGAACTGAATTGCGGAAGCGTACCTGAATTAATTGATAGACTGAAAACCTTGAATCTTGATGTTGAAATCCAAATCTTTGGTATTGATCTTCCAAGAAGATAGGTTTTCTCTTGACGTAAAACTCTCTGACAGGGAAGGAGAGAAAAACAAGTTAACCTATTTCTTGGGGACCACTATCTCTTTATATAGTTGATTTAATAATCAACTATTAAGTATTTATAACTCTGCCCCTCATCAAATTATAAATACATCTTATGGTATCTACACTTTTATTTCCATGACATTTTAATACCCATGACACGCCTAACATAATTGGTCACTTAATTTTGTGTCATACTTTAAAATAGCAATATACATTATACATATGTGCCTACTATTACGGATTTTAATCCAACAATCTCCCACTTGGGCAACATATGTTTCCTGACAAATGTATAACCTTATGAGCTAAAAAATTTGCTATTATATAATAGGTATTCTATAACAATCTCGTCCATCAACTATATCCATATAAGATCAAAGCAGTCTTTGTCGTATCAATCATAACAAGACCCATCAATGGTCACGTATACAAATATAGTCAAATGACATAGATCAATCATGGATGCGTAGCATGGAAAATTACGTGAAATGTGAACCAAACATGTCTATTTCCAACTGGTCCTCCTAAACCTTAGCGAGATCAAACTTTACTGAATTCAGAGTGTGCATAAACCAAAAGAACTTTATTTCTGTAGAAAATAATCTTAAAATATCCTTAAGCTGAAGTAACCGAAATTGTGTCTTAAACGAATGAGCATTTTTTCAAAATTACAAACTCCCACTAAAACTGAATATCCTTAAATAACATTACACCCACATGAGTAGTGTGCTCATGAAAGACCTAAGGTGCCAGTTTCTTAATAAGCGCGCAATTATGGAGTTTGTACCAGCATGCTCTATAGACATACAACCACTTTGAATTTTCTTTAACAACTAGGAACTTAATATTTATGTGCTTCAAATTTAAAGTGTTCCTATTGTTTATAGAATAAATGAGTGCATATTTATTGTCACAAAATAACCGAAGTGGTCTTTATGTTCAGTCTATAATTAGCAGCCCATGTGACAAAATTCTTTTGCATCAATATTCTAATAGAATCGAAGTTAGTAAACTTGATGATCTCTAACTTACCAGAACTCCGATATGTAAGCATGTAATTTTTTTGTTCTCTAAACATATCTCATAACCCTATTGGCTGCTACCCAATGGTTCAAACTAGAATTGCTCAAATATTTGTCTAACATTCTAACAATGTACGCAATATCCGAACGCATACATACTTAAACATAAATTAAATTCTCAATAGATTATGCACATGGAATCTTTTGTATTTTCTAAATTTCAAGGTTACTTTTAGGGCATTGAGTAAGACTAAATTTGTCTTCTTTAGCAATATGAGTATCACTTGGTTTACTCCCACTGAACTTGTAGTACATACAATTGTCAACCAAATTTATCTCAAAACCAAATGAGATAATCAATATGAAATTTATAATTTCATTAATGAGAGTCCTACTTAAGCTCATAGATGGATTTCTTTAATTTACATATAATTGATTTTGTATCATTAGGCACAAATCTATGATTGTACCATATAATTTGTTTCTTCAATGTCGCCATTGAAAAACACAAGCTTAACATCCATCTTATGTAGCTCAAGATTAAAATAAGCAACAAGCGTTATGATTATCTTGAAAGAGTCTTTCAATGAAACTTGAGAGAAAGTCTCCACAAAATCAATGTCTTCTTTTAGAGTATATCCTTTAGATACAAGACATGACTTATACTTGCCCACATTATCATTTGCATCCCTCTTGGTTTTAAATATCCATTTACAACCAATTGGTTTGCACCTTCACATAATGAGACAAGTTCCTAAACTTTATTGTCTTGCATAAAATTATACTCTTCTTGAATGACATCAATCCACTTTTGAGAGTCAGAACTTTTATGATTTGATAAAAAAAAATGATTGAATCATTTTCTATCATTCCATTATTATCCTTATTTTCTTGAATAAATACAAAGTAATAATCTAGAATAGTATTTTTTCCTTCCTCTCGTGGATATCTTTAATGACACTTATTTTTTTTAAGGTTGTTGAGTTTGTTCTTCTGAAACAATTACCTTATCTTGAATGGGAGTTGTTCAACATTGTTTTGCTGAGGTACTTGATTCACTTCTTGATTAATGATAGGTGTAAAAACCTAAACATAATTAAAAGTGATAGTATGAATTAAATTATAATTCAACTTCCCCTCAATAGCAATGTATCTAACCTTATTTCTCCCTCCAAACTCAACATCCTAAAAATGTTATAAACCTCTCCTTAAAATAATCCTTATTGTGGGATCATAAAATTTACAGCCCATGGATCACTCAAAATAACCGAAGTAGTTGGTCACTTTTGAAGTTTAATTTCTTCACATGTGTCCTAACTTATACAAAAGAATCAATACTTTGTAACTTATTGTTGTTTCTTTTGATTAGGACCTTTAGCAACTTTATTCTAATATTTTTTTATTGCCCTTATTCTTAGAGACACTAACTAAATGAGCACTAACCGAATGAGTACTTTTACACTTATAATGCTTCAACTTTTCTTCCTCTTTAACACAATTAGAAATAAGCTCATTTAAAGTCTATTTCTCCTTTTGACAGATTGTAACTAATTTTGAATTGGTTAAATCAGTATAGGAAGCGATACCAAAATCATAAGAACAAACAATTGTTAGAAAGTTTGATCTTATGTGCCTTAAATTTTGAAGCAATATTAAACATTTTTCATAATGTACTTCCTCACATTTCCTTGACCCTTATACTTCATAGACATCAAAGAAGGCATAAATGATGTCATCATAACCTTAATGTTTTGGGTAAATCATTTCTTAATTTCGTCAAGAAAACCCTTAATATGAGTAATCTCTTTAGATTTGTGCTCCTAAAGACTTATAGAATGTTGTTCTTTATGATCATTAGACTCGTACAATTTGAACAATTTCTCCTCTCAAAATCCCTTTTTATGGGTGCTTACCGCGGTGAGAGGTGCAAGTTATTCTTCCCTTAGTGCAAAGTCTGTGTTCATACAACCAAATACTATATGTAAGTGTCTTTTATATTCCTTGAAACTAATTTTACTAAACATGAGTGTAGAATGTATTTAATGAGATATTGTGACAAAGAAAGATAAATTACCTAAATATAGAACAAAAATAAATAAATAAAATAAAAACAAGCTCACATAAATATTCATAAGTAAACAAATAAATTCAAAATAATGGCTAGTTCCCCTCAAGATACCAAGCACAACATTAATATCAAGTCTTTGGACAAGAATATTAATCAGAAGCGGTACTCTTGTTGTAGCAATCAAACATTGACAATAAACTATGTCAAACAATAGATTAATCTTTGGACTAACGTATTGCTTACATAAAAATACCTTATAATTGTCACACATTTACCACCCACGATTTGTCGTTGTAATTCGCCAAATATTAACTTTCCTTTGGGTAAATTAATAAACGAATGAATTACAAAAACCCATAATTATCTTAATATTTTAAATAAACTAATCTACACAAAAAAGCGGTCACTTTGGTGACATTATGTTTCAATTAATCCATTAAAATATTAGACATCCGAAACCAAAATATGAATTTAATTGTTTCAAAATATTTGTCTTAATTTTATCTTTCAATCAAATTAAAAGATAACCAAAATAATAATAAATTTGAATAAAGGTAAACCTCATATCAAGATACGGACACTCCATTAATATTTCATCTTTGGACAAAATATTAACTTGTAAGTGATATCTTGGTACAAAGAATCAAACATTGATAATAAGAACATGTCAAATGTAAATCTTCCTTTGGGCGATTTATTGCTCACATATAAAATCAATAATTATCACATGTTTATTATCACAGTTGCACATATAATAATGTTAATTATTAACCTTCCTTTGGGCCGATTAATACTAACATAATCCGACTTACATGCACAAAACCTTCTATATATTAAAATAAAATAATTTCTACAATAGAAGTCACTTTGGTGACTTAATGCTTCAATTAATTTATCTTAAAATATATAACATAAATGTACCGATATCCAAATTTAAAATTATGTAACAGTCAAAACTGAAATTTTTGATAACACTTAAGTTTCCGAAATGACCCAAATAAAGTTGTTTATATGGGGCTATTAGAAATCGAAAAAACCGAAATATTTGACTGTTTCTAAAAAAAAAATTCCTTAAGCATGCATTTACCAAAATAAAACTTGAATTCAAAACAATCAGTATTTAACCAGCAGTAAAAATACCATACTAATGAGTTCAATAATGATCACATGAATATTTAATGTGCATAATAACCTAAAGATCAAAATTGAAATACTTGATGAAACCGAAACGAATGTGAATACCAAAATTTTAAGCATGATATGTATAATCATAAAGAATCAAACCAATCGAATATTATAACACGATTCAAAACCAAAGAAGATATATATCATAATAATAATGACATATGCTTTTAGTAAAATTATTATTGATAATAATATCATAATTTTATGTCATTATATCAGAGCAACCAAAAAGGATCAAAACTGATGCATGCCAAAAAAAAAACTAAATCCAAATATATAAATTACGAGAGAAAAAAAAATTCATAGAATCAAAAAACACCATATATATGTGTTTCAACTGTTGCTCAATGTTTTGGTGGTTTACCCAAAGTGAACCCGATTTCCAGGTTCAAGGTTGGAGCTTCGGTACATGCTTTCTTCAATGAATTTACAAGTAAGATTACTAATAACATATATTTTCCAATGAAAATAAATATTAATAAATCACATATTAATAATATACCATTTAAACCTAAACCCATTGAAATAGAAATCAAAGATTTCGATTTTAACCCAAGGGATTTGAAGAATGACCATCGGTAAACCATATACGAAACCCTAAAATTGTATTAAAAATAAACCTCAAAGTTTTAACATAAATCTTAATACCTAATAATCAAAACTAAAATTTTGATCCAGCCGAATTGAAAATATATTTTAAATAAAATATATATTTCATACTTGAGTTTACTATATGTGATTACTAAATTAAAAACAATACAAAAAGGCAGATTCATACTAAAATTTTTTTTTACCGTAATTAATGAATACATGATATAACACAAATATTTATTACTTAAAAAACCTTAAATTTAACATAGACAAAAAAAAATAGGATCTGCTCCAAATTGAAAAACACAATTCAAAACACAATAGAATTCTTTCTAAAAACCGGAAAAATAATCGCACAAATACAATATAGTAAAACTATTGGATGCGATTATAAATAAAACAGAAACCCTAACAATGGAACTTTAATACGTTATTGCACCATAAAAAAAACTTGCGATAAATTCTAAATAATTAGATCTCAATGATTCGACACAATTTGTCTCCGATGCCACTGGTTAGAATTAAACCATAACTAAATATGAAATCTAAACACCTGATCTATCATGTCAAATCATCAAGAACAATAAACTGAATGAACTGAATTGCGGAAGCGTACCTGAATTAATCGATAGACTGAAAACCTTGAATCTTGATGTTGAAATCCAAATCTTTGGTATTGATCTTCCAAGAAGATAGGTTTTCTCTTGACGTAAAACTCTCTGACGGGGAAGGAGAGAAAAACAAGTTAACCTATTTCTTGAGGACCACTACCTCTTTATATAGTTGATTTAATAATCAACTATTAAGTATTTATAACTCTGCCCCTCATCAAATTATAAATACATCTTATGGTATCTACACTTTTATTTCCATGACATTTTAATACCCATGACACGCCTAACATAATTGGTCACTTAATTTTGTGTCATACTTTAAAATAGCAATATACATTATACATATGTGCCCACTATTACGGATTTTAATCCAACAAAACAAGCTGCAGAGAAATGTTTATTAACCGGCTCCGATGTTATCGTACCCACAATCTGCTTCAACATCATCGAAACCAAGCCTCTAGGCACCCTCTCAAGACGCCACCAAGGCACACTTTTCCCATATTTAACCACTATCAAATATCTCTAAAACGAATACCTATCCGTAGCGAAATGCCACGCCCACTTGGATATCAACGCCAGATTTCGAACGCGAAGATCAACTACTTCTAAACCCCCTCAATGACGAAGGCGTCATGCAACCTCCCAACGTACCAGACTCATCTTTCTATTAAGTTCCACACCACACCACAAGAAGGCCCTTCGTATTCGATCCAGCTTTGCAATAACACCCTTCGGCGCCACAAAAACGCTCATGTAATAAAGAGGTAATGCTGATAAAAAAGAATTAACCAAACAAAGGCGCGCCGCAAATGATAAAGAAGCTTTCTTCCAACCAACTAACTTCGAGCAAAAAGTTGTAATGACCAGTTCCCACATAGCTTGACTTCGAGGATTCACTCCCACAGGAAACCCCAAATATTGAAACAACTTGCTAGCTTTACATCCCAACAAATCAGCACACTCCTTCACTACGGAAGCTTTCACACCAAATGCAATCAACATAGATTTCTGAAAATTAATTTTCAATCCAGAGCAAATCTGAAAACTAATCAACACCCTACAAATATTCAAAACGTCCTCAACAGACCCTTCTACAAAAAGGACTGTGTCATCTACAAATTGAAGATGAGACAAAGAGAAATTTGTCGCTACTTGAACCCCACGGAATAAGTTAGCCACCTCTCCTCTTGAAAGCAACAGGTGTAACGCAACAACAGAGGCGACAAAGTATCACCTTCTTTGGTAAACAACATTTTGAGTCAAAATTAAAAGATTGGTCACTTTTAGAGGTTTAACCAGTCAGATCTGTTAATTTAGATGTTTGGTAAACAAAGGATTATAACAACGGATTGTGATGAAACATCTTAAATTGAAAAGCTAATAAGAGTAAATTTTTTAGATTTAGAGGTTTTGGCATAAGAGTTGTAAAGACTCTTTTATCCTTAATAATTACAAGAAGTATCCAAATAACCTAAATTTTCATGGTAACATTTGTAAGCTAATACTTTTTATTTTTTTATTCTCACATATTTATATTGTATTTAAAATTTTAAATTACTCGCATATATTTTTGAAGTAAAACATATTCTCATATATAATTTAAATAATTGCTTTTCTTCAAATATATGAAATTAATACATATGCTTCAAATATCATATAAATTTAATATATAGATCCTTCAAGTATACTCGGTAATATTATATTAAAAATTATAATTTAACTAATATTAATATAAACAAAATATTAATAACTAGTAAATTATTAAAAAGTATTGAATATAATCATGTCATTGTATGTCATTTTGCTTGTTCCAATCATCAAACAACTATAAGCTATCAGTTAATTTTGTCAAACACTTTTATACAATCAGCTAATACAATTCGCTAGTTAAATCAATTAGTGCAATCCACTATTAGTTATTAGCTAATATAATATGCTATCAATTATTAGCTATCCGATAAATGCCAAACATGACATTTATTTTTTCAAAATGGATGAAATATTTCGATTAAATGTGAAAACATCTAGTTGATACAACTTTATATGAAATGTTGAACAATTTGGTCCATAATGAATTTCTACAGTATCTAATTTTAATTAGTCGGTCAATAAGTCAGATATCAATAATTACAAAAAAATATAATTATGGATGAAGTATAATCGCCTCTATTTTGAACTCTGGTACTTTTTCTCGAAGGCTCAACTCTGAGATTTATGAAGTCCTTGGAGCCCACGAACCCCCAGGGTTAGCTAGTCCCACAATAGACCCTCCAGAAAATCTCACCTCTAGGGACAACACCACAATCTTCGTGTCACAATCCAAATAATCACGGAGACCGGATGCCTCTACACCTTCAGATCCATTAGCCTCTCGAGACTCCTACACCCGGCTATCATGCCACGATAAGACAGCCATCAAATTCGACTGAGCTTGCAGCCTGGCAAGATAAGCTATTGTCTATCAGCCCATCTGTAGCCATCGCTAAGCCTGACATGATCCAATCTACAACCCTAAGGGGATATAAATACCCCCAAGATCGAAGACATCGAGATGCCTCCTTGACTACTCTCGGATAACCCCCAATCATCCATCAACTCTCTACAAGGGCTATCAAGCCCATTCAATGTCGATCCATCCCACTGCACTCTCTCACATGGCTATTGGCTCTCTACCCACATCAAAATACGTGAACCACCTCCAAATTCTGTCAACCACCGCCCGACCACCGATTAATGTTGTCTGTAGCTCTCGGCCACAAGTCAACCAGTGGTGAACCACCTAACTCAATGACCAATCATGTTTCTTTGTGGCTCTTAGCTTGCCCCACAATGAGTGAACCACCCATCATCATCCCCATATCTTTCTTTGACCACCATCTTCACTTCCTTGTTTGGTGTCGCCCAAAATTAGCATATTGGTGTGGTGATTGTGGTTATCCTTCTAACAAAGAGAATTAGTCACGATGGTTCTCCTACTCTTGAAAACTCCCAATTCCTACAATGACACCCTCGCTACCCTTGGTTTCTTTTGGCAATAGTACATATGACAACGAGGGAGAAAATGCAAAGAAGATATGGTAGCAATTTCTCACTACACACATTCGAGGGAAGAGCCATTGGAGCGACGAAAGAGCAATATCATTCGTTACAAGATATTTGTTTCTCGGTAACATGTGTTATAGATCATCGAAGAAGGCACACTCACTTTTATAGCCATACTAAGCCAGTGGCCATGAACCGTTTATACCCGCTATCATGTATGGTGGGCGTGACCTCAAGCCTCTAGACACTGCAACGAGACCTCTAGGTTGCCCCCACATAAAAAATAGGGGATAAAGCTACAAAGACATCCAAAGAGGTTGTTAGACACCGCCAAAAGATATCACTACGGTGGTCGCAATGGGAGTACCTCGTAAGGCTCATAAACAATATGTGTCGCGCGAGATGTAGTATTGAAAAGGTTTCACCCCTAGCTAGAACTTAGAGGTCTTCAAAGAACCCTCGAAAAAGGGCACTGAAAGAGGAGAGGCCGAGGCTCCCTTAACGTATGATAGAAACTATCATTTCTAGTCAATCTGTAAGGTGACCTCTTAGAAAAAAAAGGGTATTCGTGTTAAAGGAGAACCCAAAGAAGCATATAAACATCAACACATTCTACGAAGATCTACTAGATGGTTGAGAGGCCCGCTAGTAGCCAGGCTTGACATGCACAATAAGCGCTAGAGGATTAGCATTCTCTCTTCCTCTTTTAATTTGTGTATAGATAGTGTCTACCACTATAAGTGGTTTTAGAACTTAAACACCTATGGAGCAGGGGATCTCTGATTTACATGTAACTGTAAAAAGATACAAACTATAGGGTAACCTCTGTCGTCTAGATGCCTTTGTGCATGCAGGATTAAAGAAAGTGCGGATGACCTCCCATCGACAAACGAAATAAGAGTGGAACTCACACAACGATGAATTTTTTACAATTGTCTCTTTGACAAACAATCTTTGCTAAAAATATTCTTCGCTCCAAACCTTCAGGTACTAGGAATACCCCTTATTGTTCGAAAAACTCAAGAACTTTGTACAGTCTCAGGGCATTATTCGAACTACTCGAACCTATAAATATTCGAGTGTATACTCACTTACTCGAATAATAGATGATAAAACATTTAAGCGCATGCATATGTGAATGAATGAATGATATCACTTGTAAGTGCAACTTAGCATGCGCAACCTCGAAATTGTTACTCCAACGGACATTACTTGTAAGTGCAACTTAGCATGCTAACACGCTTCTACAAACATCAAAATTGATGTATCTGACACTCAACTGATGCTACAATAGCGGATATTTCGATGGGTAGATTCGTCTATTTCTACAATGTCTCTAATCTGTGACTGATTCCATAATATTTTGAAATGATTAATTCAACGAGTGACCATTTTTATAAAACCAATAATACCTCTGTCCATTTAGTTTCGTCGGTACTACATTTCTCAATGACGTTGAGATGCCTTCGCTCATTTTCCCAACTTATCGATTAAGGGCATGATTCTATAAGAGTGACGGGATGCCTCTACCAAAGAAAAATAAATCACTCTCCAAAGGTATGAGATGCCTTCGCATGGGGATGCCTCCGCCCATATTTACGAACGATTCTCTAAGGGCAAAGAGATAACTAATATGGTTCTCCAAGGGTGTCGAGTAAAGTTTCGCCCATATAATATTTATTTCTCCAATGGGCGTTGAGCAAGGCTCTACCCATTATATATTTATTTCTCTAAGGGCGTCGAGCAAGACTCCGCCAAATTAACATTTGAAAAGTGTCGAGTAGGGCTCTGCCAATTATAAATTTCTCTAAGAGCATCGAGCAAGGCTCTGCCCATTATACTATTTCTCTAACAGGCGTCAAAAACTCCCCTAATAGTTTTCCTAAGGTTGAGCAATTCTCTCGTCTACTCATCTGATGATTTCTCGGAGTTGAGTCATTTACATACCCTCCATTATGAGTCAAGCTACTCACTCATCCGACGATCTCTCAAAGTCGACTCCCTTATTACCTCATCTGATGTTGTTCGAGGTTTGAGTTAATCCCACATACGCTCCTCCAATAATTCTTTAGAGTCGAGTTATTTATTCACTCCATGATTGTTGTCCCAAGGTTGAGTCATTCATCTACTCTTCCAATGATTTTTCAGAGTCGAGTCACTTCCCTACTCACTCCCCTAACGATCTCCCAGGGTTAAGCCCTCCACCCACCGAACATTGCCTCTCAACTTGACAGCAGTCCCCAGCCAAAATCAAAAGTTGACCATAATCATCCCCAAGAAGCTCATTCTCAAGGAAGCCATGGGCACCCGCGTAATAGGAACATTCCCTCTAAAAAAAGGTCCCACCTAAACCACGACACCACCACTTGAGTTGTCTGCCTTGCGGCTCTCTGCCCCTAATCTACAAAGGGTGAACTACCTAAAACCACCAATGTATCTCCACTCTAAAACTAGTTGTAACAACCCCGATGAATAAAGGTGTTTGTAACTATTTAAAAAGGCAAGGAAAAATAAATAAAATTTTGGTTGTTTCCAAGAAGACTTGAACCCCTGTCCATTGGCTTAGTGAACTAATGCCTTAATCGTTTGAGCTAAAGACTACCCTTGGTCATAATTTATCCCCAATTAATTTTAAAATTGTTGTATGGCTATACCAAAAATAAATGAGTTTGAGCCAACCCCCACCTGCCATAATGAATGCCCATTACAAATATGAAAATATCATATTTCTCGAGAATCCCAAAGGTTTCCCAACCTCACCACCTTCCTCCCATTTCCCGTTTAGGCTCTAACGAGCCCTCTTCGGTCGTCCGTAGTGTGCACCTCCTAAATCATCGTCACCCTCATCCCTCTATCATTAAAACCCAACCACCAACCCTCTGATCCCGTCCATTATTCACGAGGAAACGGTGTAAGACTGTTAGGCTTCACCAAATCCGATCTCCTTCACCGTTGGCCCGTATATTACACCACTACCAATTGAAGTGCCGTCACACCCCCGACTAGGACCCAGCCCTTCACTCGCCATGAATCACCATCATATGTTGTGGAAATCGCTTGGAAGCTTCAGCGAGTAGAAATCTTGTTTTCTGATTTGGTTCACGAGTTTTCGATCATAATTTCTACCGTTTAAGCTCGGTAAGCCTCTGGAACCTAAGTATCATGCTTTTCTCTCCGCTTGCTACCGTTTCATAGCATTTTTTGTCCGTTAGGGTCATGTGTGGCTCTCACGTGCCGTATAATGGCAATTTCCAGCCACCGTTATGATCTCTTGTAATAAAGCCAGTCTAGCTAGTAAATAGAGTTGGCCTAACCTAGAACCAGTCGAGTGAATCGGGCCTAACTCCCTGCCAATCATGCTTGATAATTGGTTGTTGGGCCAACCTGCATATAGGCCTAATAGCTTATAGTTTTAGACCCGAACCCAAATATCTATCCCAAACCATTTCAGTCCAACCCGTCCCGTTCGAGTCGACTCGACTAAGTCAACTCGTCCGAGTTAACTCACTTGACTTTGACTTGTTGACTTTGATCATTTTCTTTGACTAGTTGACTCTGGCCGTTGAATTTGACCCGTTGACTCTGATTGTTGACTTAGACTCATTGACTTTGACCAAAAAGATAACTTTTTTTGAAAACCCTTATTTTATGTTTTTCAATGTTCTAAATTCATTTTTGAAGCCCGTTTTGTGAAATTCTAACCTGAAAGCCTCCGAAATTGACCTTGAACCACGAGCATGTATATGTATTTAATTACTCAGCTAAGAGCAATGTAATTGAGTTAAGGATTAATATCGATTATGTTAATTGAAGGTATTCGCATCCCCTTGTATACAGGTTTTTGAGAGACGTCGATTTCGAGATCGAGAATGATCCAACAGAGTTTTAGAGGTCGACCGTTGTAGCACAGAGTCGAGGTAACACTTTACTACCTCTTGCATGCTTTACAGTACTCGTTGGTAAGTTGGTTAAAGTATGAATGAATATGATTGTTCACGTGTTTATCGTTGAATATTTTAAAGTTGTATAAATTTCAATAAAATGAAGTAAACTGGATAAGACCCGAATGACTCCAATAAGAATTTGATGATCGATAAGAAATTCAAGTTCAGTGAATAATTGATGAAACAATTAAACTCGAAACATTCAATTCGTATTATTATTGTTAAAAGATTTAATTTTTGATATACTTAGATATGAAATGACAAATATGCCCCTGAAGTGTAATAAAACCTAGATACCCTTAATAGTAGAAATGATCTGGGAACTTGTGTTTAACCTGATAAAACTCCCGATTCACCTATTAAATTCCTAATCTTGTTGGAATATCCCAGTAACAAGCTTTTAACCTTTAAGATTATGAAATGCCTAGATTTCACGATTTCTAAATAAACGTCTGAAAACCATTTTCTTGGAAATGCTCTAAATGATTGATATGACTAAAATGATAAATATATCTCTAAGCTCCAGTATTAGTAAAATACCCTTATGACTGGAATAAGTGAATTGCCTTTGATAAATCCTATAAATACCAATAAAGCTTAAATGATTGAAATGCCCCTGAGGGTTATGAAGCATGACTCATGTACGTTAATCACTCATGATATTAATATAATATTGGAAGATTTCTGTACGGAATATATGTTCGAATAATCAGTGGTAAGACCTGTAGAGAATTATGAAGGTGATCGTTCATCTATACAATGCAGTCGGTTCTAAGAAATAAATACCTATGAGGTGTCCATGTTCGAATACTTGGCGAGTATTGTTGGGATCTATTTAGTTGGAATAGACTTGAAAGCCTAACAAGCCGTTAGAATATTGAATATTACAAATCACTATTTTATCTTTATTGGGTTGAATTACAAAATTTCCCTTGATAGTCAAATGACCAAAATACCCTTGTTGGCCAAAATGATTGGAACATTCCTAATATATCGGATATTCTGAATGATCCTGATGTATCAATTCCTGAATGCCTGGTTGAAGCCATTAGTTATGAACCTCTTTTTATTAAGGATCTTGCTTTTGAAATCAATTCAAATTTGTTAGATGATCAATATCTCATTTCTTGTGATTATTAAGTGCCTCTGAAAAATAAATTGATCCATCTATTGTGTTTCATGTGCACATAAATATTCTCTCTGGTTTGAAATCAATATTGTCCATCTTATTTGAAACGTGACTCATATCCTTCTAGAAATATACCTTTTGTGTCTGATTTGAAAACATGATATCTGCTTTTTGATATACCGAAAATATATATATCTGATTCTTGTTTTTACACCATTACTATTGTCTGCAGTAAACTAATTTTTCTAGGGTACTATTTGGGATATAATAAGAGGTCTCTGCAGGTTCAGCACTAATCAAGTTGGTAATTCCTTGTGGGCCCAAGGTATCCCCTTGGGTAGGTTTCTACGCTTCAGCTAGGGTAATTCCTTATAGACCTAAGGTAAACCCTTAGGTTGGCACCTACGTCCAATGGGCCTAGGGTAAGACCTTATGGACCTAAGGAATCCCCTTAGGTTGGCTCCTATGCCTTGTGGGCCTAGGGTAAGTCCTTATGGATGCAGTTCTAGGGAACTACATATTAGTGTATGACGATTCTCTTATGCTTTTCCTATTTTCTGCTCATGCACTGCTCCTATCCTGCATCAATACTAGCAAAGTAACCCTTCAAACTGGCAAAATAATCAACTCTCTAACTCCTTATGCAAATGAATGATTTTAACAACTAAATGCAAACATACATACCTAAAGACAAGCAAAATCATTGTAAAATATGCATAAAAATCAGTACTTCTAGGAGTTAACAAGAAGGTATTTACATTTTTTTATCATAAAGAGTATGATTTTATTGAGAATCAAAATCATACAAAAATACAAAGATGTGCCTCATTAAAAACTTCCATAGACCTAAAAAAGAAGAAAAGAGTGTGACATGAAAATATTAAAGAAAAGTCGCCCAAATCCAAGAAACAATCAAAGAAATTCTAACTCTTTAGACACTCAAAACACTTAGTGAACATACTAACACAACACTCAAACAACATATTTCTATTGTATCTCCAACCCAAACTCAACATCACATACACCTTATAATCACAACATACTACTTCCAATATACCAAACCATCGAACTCATGCAGTAAAACCAACAATCCATCCCAATACTCAAGCAACAACCCTCACACTAAGATACATGAGTCAACCTCAACAATGTGACTACAAGTATTCAAATAATCAATATCTAATACCTCAAATGTCTTTTCCTTTGATAATATGAAATGCTCCAAGACAACACCTTCATCTCAAGCTAGTATTCATGACCTTGTTGATCCAGTGATTTCACAATATCTCTAATAATGTCATCTTCTTTACCAATCGTAGTAGCCCTCAACAGTTTACCCAATTCTACCGTCGCCCAAACCTCTTATAAAATCGCATGTAGTCTATTCATAAGGTCTAGATTGGGGTACTGCATTTTTTTGACTTTTTCATCAATTTATTCACCATTGATATATTTTTTGCTTGCGATACTTTCCCATTATGTGAAATGACTTCCACTATTAATTCTTGAGGCCTTTCACTCTGAATCTTAACTCTCTCAACATCCAAAGAACTATCGAATGCCCTTAATTATACTAGACAATCCACCAATCCTTGCTTGTTAAATTTATTCCCAAGAACCATCCCATGTTGGATGTTTATAACTCTTGACACAAAACCAACATCCTCGTCAGAAATCCAACCCCTTAAAATCATCGACGAACTATTCATTTGAGCCTCCATTTGCTACGATCCATCCCATAGTCAGTTGTTGTTTTTTTCATTCCACTTAATTACATCATTGTGGTTTCCACTTGCGACTACAACCTTCTTTATCAAGCCCTCCCTATCAGCCATATCTTCTATATTTATTTTTCCTTCATCATTCTCGCATTCTGAAGAACTTGTCGATTCAATCTTATCTGCACAATTACAACATCCATGGTCATCCATCATCGACTCAATTTCCACCACTCGAATGGTAAAAACTTAATCCTCTAACTTAAAGTCTAAGATCCATTTGATTTTATCAATTTGCTCAATCTCAATCAACACTTGGCCCCTTTCGAAAGAAGTTGGCTCCAACGTTGATTCCTCACACTTTATCATTTCCCCTCAAAACGATGCTACATTATTAAATGAACCCTTCGACCAAGCGTGCATCAAAATTCCTCTAATCGCTATCCATGCTCTTCCATTACCTAAATCACTCACAGAATCTCATGCTCTAACCTATGTAAACCATTTATAAAAATCACCTTTTTAAAGCCTCGTTTCTAGCTTCTACACTAGTAAATAGTAGTAGTACCCCTGATCTTGCAATCTGTATATTCAGAAAGTCTGTTAAATCATGTTCTTTCTATTCTTTAGCCAATGTTACCAAACTCATTGAACGCTGACACCAACCAATTGCGCAACTCTAAAGGATATCGACCTTTTATCATCGATCACCCCTTGTACATTGATGGGTTATGGCTCTGCTTTGTGTGTCAGTTTGTTCTCAATTTCTGTTACGAAACCCTGGATAGTACCCTCTCAATTACGCCACCACAATTAAGGTTTCTTTATCCTCCAGGAAAACAACATTGAGATTCGTGATCCAACACCCAACAATCGTCGAGCCGATCCATCACTCTTCGCATCTTCATCACCGAATTCATTCGCAAGCCATACCATGAACCATTTCTCGCTCTTTTACTCGGTATGAATAGAGTCGTTCCTGATATTTTAATGACCCTAGGGCGAACCTAAAAATTAGGCCCCTAATAATAAGTATTGAAAAAGTTGAATTTTAAGAGTTGGTCGTTAATATCAAGTATTATAAAAATGGGTCTCTAAAATATATATATATATTTAAAATATGCCCCTAATAACAAATATTGAAAAAAACTTGACTCCTAATAACAAATATCAGAAAAAATAAATTTTAAAAGTAGATCCCTAATAACAAATACCAAGAGAAAATTAGGCCTCTAATAACAAGTATTGGGGAAAATTAAAATTTAAGAGTATATGCCTAATAATAAATATTGGGAAAAGATAGTTCCCCAATAACAAATATTGAGGGAAAAATTAAACTCTGAATAATAAATATTAAAAAAATTAGGGCCCTAATAATAAATATTTGAGAAATTGAATTTTAAGAATAGACCCCCTAATAACAAGTATTGATAAAAATTGAGCCCATAATAACAAATTTTATAACATTTGGACCCTAATAACAAGTATTAAGAAAAAATTGAACACCTAATAACAAATTTTAAGATAATATAAAGATGACTCACATATCATGGTGATACTGATGACAATGTGGGTGAGTCGTATTTAGGGGTGATAACAAGTCGAGCTTGTCTTGTTACTTTCCTCAAATTGTTTTTAAATATTTTTTTAAAGTTTTGAAAAATAACATGTGAAAACTTGTTTGGAAAATATATTTATTTTTTAAGTCCGCAAGTAATCATAATACATTTTTTAAATTATACAATTACACAAAGAAAAGTTGATTTAAAGCATTTAACTATGATAACAAGTTAACAACACTAAAACATACAAGTGTATGATTATATATATATAATATTTCGATCATATTCACGAGTTTTTCGAGCAAAGTTTGGGTCAACTTAGCTTGTTAAGGTATCAAGCCGAACTTTGACCTAACCAAGTAACTTGCGAGCCGTTCAGGCTCATTATCACCCCTGGTCGTATTTGTATTTAACATGCAAAATGCTTTAAAATAATAGGCGGGACCCTCAACATGCCCTCTTAGTAGGGTTGAGCAAACACTCAACTCAACTTAAAAAATACAGCGTGGGGTATCGAGTTCAACCAATTTTGCCTCGGACCGGGTCATCCTGCCTTGTTTTGTGTGACCACTCTCATTCCTTTTGTGGGAAAAAAAAGTTTTTTTAATAATAATTTTACGATAAACTACATAAATAGTTACCAAACTTTTAAGATATTTATATTTTGGTCATTAAACTTTTAGAATTGTAATAGAGTAATTGATCTTTTAATTCGCTTTCATTACAACCACAATCATTAACTTCTGTCAAAAAATACCGACATGGCACATTACACCATCTTCTTTCCCAAAAAGTCATAAGACTATCAAACTAATGACAACATATGACATTCTTCTACACCATCATCCTCCAGCGTTCTTATGATCATTGTTGTCACTAAATTCAACACCCACCATTTCAAGTTCACTGTCATTTTATCCAAGTCTCAAACACAACTAAAACTCCCTTTCCATCCAACCCCCATTAAATTGCAACAACTTATATTTTCTTGCTACAAAATTTATCAAATTGAAACTTCGATTGAATGAAGAGAAGATGTGATTGCAAAAAAAAAATTAATGTCAACCCACACAAATTAGAACACTAGATGACGAGAGTGTAGACGGGTAGAGGCTGGCAATTGCCATTAGTTTGACAAACTTAGGGTTTTTAGATAAGAAAATTATCCTAACGTGCCACATTAGCATTTCTTAATGGCAACTGACGGTAGTGATCTTAATGAAAACGAATTAAAAGTTCACTGATCATGTTGTAGGTTTTAAAATTTGGTGAATAAAATGAAACCATAAAAGTTTAGAGACTATTTACGCATTTACCCATGATTTTATGATATTCAAATATTAACCATTTCGAGTTTTTGGACGTCTCTCTCGATTATTATTTTCGATGTATTTTAGTGGAAAAAATTAGAACCATTCATCATAAAGATAATTGAATCCATTTCGAAAGTTTAAGTTACAAAATGAGATTTGATTAACTCGAAATTTTTAGTAATTAGTAGATTAATTTTTAAGTTCAAGTCAAGTCTCTCTTTTTTATCTGACCTATGTGTATTACATATGAAAAAGTATTATGTATATCTTATATGATTATAAAAAATTATTTAAATTTAAACTAACTAGTATTATAATATTAAAAATATTTACAATTAAAATTTAAAAAAAAACTCGAACAAGTCAATTCTAAAAGATTTCAAATAAAATAAAACACGTTATATTGACTAACTAAATTGTTTAACTCAATTCAACTCGAATACCCACGTGTAACTGACCAAGTCTGCCACCGTCCCAATTTCCACTGATTTTTGTATATTTTCGGGGTTTCAGTCCAAACACTTCATAAAAAGTTTTTTTCTATGTCTTCTCTAAAGTATGCTTGAAGATTGGAAAAAAGTAAACTAATAATGTTATTCGATATGTTAAAATAATAATAAAAAGGGTAAACATCACCCTTGTTTTCTATTCTTGTTTTGGTCATCAAAATATTATTTTGTATAAAATTATTTTAGTCATCAAAAAATAGGAATAAAATAATAGTTTAGTGACCAAAATAAAAAAAATAATGGATTAGTGACCAAAATAAGGAAAAAAATGTTATATTAATGACAATTTTACACAAAATAATAGTTTGATAACCAAAATAAAAAAGTAAATATAGTTTAATGGCCAATGATAATGTTTTCCTAAAAAGTAATTTCAAATAGGATGTTGGGTGAAGCCAATTTTCGTCCATTTGTGTCCAGCAACCCATCTTTCTAATTAGGGTAAAAATAAAAATACATATATAATTAAATATTTTAAAATATTCATTTGATCACAAAACTTTCAAAAGTTAAAAATAAACATTATATCGTTAAAATATCATTTTTATTAGCAAAGAACATGCAATTTTAACTTGTACGTGTTTTGTTAAGGGTTAAGAATATGTATAAATATATATTATCTTTTAATATATATTTTTCGTTTATACTATATGTATTTTGTTTGATCCAATCTAAATTGTTCGCTTAAATTCATTAGTGATAGATATTAACTTGACTGAATGATCAAAAATGCTCATATTTTTCATTTTGTATAAGTTTAAATCTCAGCATTTATCTTGAAAATGTATTTATCGTCATAAAAATATTATTATCAATATTGATATATTTTAAATAATTAGTAAAAATATCTCATTTGTTTCACTAAATTGGCCACATTTTGTCTTTTCATGATAATATTTTAAATGACTTGTTATTGTTTAAAACTTATTATCGGTTAAATTTTAAAAAAACTATATTTTAGAAAGGCTTAATAACCTATTTGGCCCCTGAAGTATACACAAAATGTTGAACTGCCTCCTAAAGTACTTTTAGGACGTTTTGCCCCCTGAACTAAAAACCGTGACCTCATATGCTCTCTGAACTAAAAATCGTGACCTCATATGCTCATTCGTTAAAAAAATTCTCACAGACCAATCAAAAGGTGCTACGTGTCATTTTATTAACAAAAAATAAACTGATTTAAACAAAAGGGATAAATAGCACATTAAGTATGTCAAATTTTATTTTTTTTTTCATTTTAGCCCAACTGTTCATCAGCAGCCCCCATTTGCAAACAAATTTCTTGATTAATCTTCACATCTTCTTCAACCTTCGACGCCATTTTCCAACAAACAACCAGAAACATTGAGCACTCGCAAAATACTATTGTTTGCTGAAACCCCAAAAATAGTCTTTCGATTTCGCCAAGTTTAAAGCTTTCTGTTTTTGTTGTTGTTTTTTTGGATTAACTGTGGGTTGTAAACTCTTAGCACTCACTATCTTCTTCCCTTTGTCTCGTGGTGAGTTTACATTCTTTGTTCTCTAATTAAATTCAATGTTTTCTTAGTGATGAATGAACCTTCAGAATTGATTTTTTTGGTGGATTACGCCCTTTCACGACAACACTCTCAGAAAAAAAATGAATTATGTGAGCTTTTGGGATTAGGGTTTGTGTATTTATCTCTTGTTTCGCTTATCGGTATCTCACTTAAGCTTCATGGTAAGATTTAATCCGCGAATTCGTTCTCTAATTTCAATTAATTTCAGTTTTCATTTTGTTAAATGTGGGTTTTTTAATTTTTGTAATTTCCAGGAAGCCGAAAAAGCTTGAAGCTTTGAGATTAGTTTAGTGTGATTTTGTATTTTGGAATCTTTGAAGGGGAAAGACGGATGAAGGAAAAGGAGGGGATCCCATGGACCAGTTCCATAGAAATGAAGCAATCTCGGCCTTGGACCAGGTGGGAAATTATTTCTGTTTTTGAATGAGTTGAAAGCTTGAAGAAGGAGCCATGGTAAGCGGATGGGTTTATCAGATGAGTGTAAGCAAAGGAAGAAGTTGAACAGTTAACTAAGGGACTAAAATGAACAAAAAATAAAATTTGGCATACTTAATGTGCAATTCACCCCTTTTATTTAAGTCATGTTATTTTTCTAATAAAATGATAAGTGGAACGTTCTGATTGGTCGGTGAGATTTTTTTTAACAAAATGAGCATATGAGGTCACTATTTTTAGTTTAGTGGCATATGCGGTCACGATTTTTAGTTTAGGAGGCAAAACGTCTAAAAAAAAATTTTAAAGGGCAGTTAGTTATTTTATATATACTTCAGGGGACAAATGGGTCATTAAGCCTTTTAGAAATGTTACAATTTCTGAATATTTTTTTATAAATTTTACTTAATTAATATATTTCAGTTAGTAAAATTCAAATTTAGAAATACCTAAAAATAACTATTGTTACAAGTTCAGTGACACAAAGGAAGTATACAATTTTAACTTATATCATATGGTTTCAATAGTAAATTAAAAATACAATACATCAAATAAGCTCAATTCAGTTGGTTAACTAAGTTGTAATTGACTTTTCTCACTCTTAATACTATATTTTTATGTTACTTTTAAAATATTGAGATTAAAATTTAAAATTATGGATTTAAGATTTAAAATATGATCAGTGATTTCGTATAAAGTAATTATTTACATGCTAAACCATAAAACTTCATTTGTAATAAAATATGATTCTATACAAATATCTTTTGGTCAAATCCAAAATAAGTAAAACTTACAAAAAAAAAAAAAAAGACCGTCCAATACATCCCATAACCAATATGTCTGCTAGGTTTCCTCCCCCTCAAGCTCTAAAATCCCGTTTCTCCCGTTTTAGTTTTCAAATCGAAGGTCTGGTCAAGACGGCGGCAATCATTTCGCTTGGGTTGATCCTTGGAAGCCTCTTTCCCTTCAGACTGAGAAGCTCGGAACGAACTTCCCTTCGCCCCTCAACCGTGAAGATTATGGCATGGTCAGTCACTTGTTCCTTCATCCTAGTAAGCTGTTTTTGAATGTTGGGAAAAAATCTTGGCCGGTTGTTTGGAGGAGAAGGGTATGATCTCGAGGGTAAAGATGTCCTTGATCTTTAAAAATAAAAAGTGAATGATTAGCTGGATTTTACCCATTGGTTCAGCTTTTCCATGTATTATAGTTGTGTCTGTACCAAAGGCTGATTTATTTTCCTACAAAGCTTTTTATTCCATCTTTTCGGGGATCTGGTTTCCTTATTTGGAAGATTTAGATGGCCTCTCTTTGCACTTTTCGAGGTTTCGGGAAGGTTCCAAATCTAGAGTAGGTTTTTTGGAAAGTCAAACCTTGTTTAAGCAAAAAAGGTAAAGCTTATGGGAGCTTATTGGTCTTTGCACAATTCAAAAACTTTTTCACATAGTTTGGAGATGAAAAGAATCTGTCACGAGAAAACTGGCTTGTTGGAGGTCTAAGCTTTTCCAACAGGAATGATTGTTTTGGATCCAGCTACCGACTCGTTTAGGAAGGAACGGTTGGTGGCTCTTGACCATGGTTCTCCTTCTCCTTTAAGACGGTGTTCCCTCCGATTCTACGGTCTTTGTTGATCCTGGGTGTCTGATGTTTTCTTCCCATCCCTGGAGGCCTTGTTTCTCTCAGTGCTATTGTGCTTTGCTTGTCTTTGGATCCGAGATTTTCGGGACTTCTCTCCTCTTCTTTCGGTTCAATCTCCGACCCTGAAGCTCTCTAAGAGGAAACTCGATGCTCACGAAGTGGATGTGCTTGTCTGTTTATGCTGCGATCCATTTTTTCTCGTTTGCTTCCCAGCTGTCTGACCCTTTTGTTGTGGACTTGCTTCTTTTGCTCTTTATGTTGGCTGTTGTTGTTGTTTTTCCTTTTTTCGAAGGTTGGTTGGTTGGTTTGTTTGTTTATTTTCAGTTTTCAGTTATGGTTGTTGTTCTCCTGGCTTTTCGAGGTTCTGTTCAGGTGGCGTTGTGCATGTGTTTTCTTGGGTTTTGTTGAACCATGCAATCAACCTTTCCTATGTTTGTTTAATGAAGACTGTCTTTCTTTTCAAAATAAAAAATAAAACTTACAAATATTTTTTTATTCTATTCAAATAACTTCGGTTAAACTATAAACTCAAATCCCTAAATACGAAATAATCATAACATGAAACGGTACGAACTCAAAATGATCCACATAAAAATCTTGACTCACAAACCTGTAATGACCCAAACTCAGAATTGATTCGATTCAAAACTGATCCTAACATGACCAAATATATAAAACCGACTTAAACCTAAAATTACCTAAATCAACCTAAAAAGTTTAAATACGTTTTGATCTGCTTTGCCTATTTGACAAGTCTAGATCTTAGACAATTTCTTTGAGGGTAAAATTTTGATATACATCAGGTGTAAAATTTAGTTTACACAAGATTATATATTTATATTATAAAACTTAAATTTTAAATTTCCAACTCAAATCCTAAACTAAATCATAAATTATAAACTATATACTTTAACCTTAAATTCTAAACTTCTAAATTTAAAAGGTGTGTATAAACTTTAATTTATACGGTATATGTATTTTTTTTTTCATTTCTCTAATAGTTGGAATCAACTTCCCAAAAAACTATTTGAAAGTTAAATTTATTTAATTAGATAACATAATTTTTATTACTAAATAAATAATAAATTCAAGTTTGACCCGGTTAGGCAAAAAAAAAAAAAGATTCTCCTCTTATTGTTTGCATTATGTGCCTCAATTTCTTATGCATGCAAGTTGACTTGTTGATTTTCAATAATTGGAACGTTGACAAGTCTAAGTTTTTGTATTTATTTTAATAGAACAAACGTTGTTTTTGCCTCATATTTTTACCTTATCGAAAATGGATAGACTTCGACCGTAAGCAGACTCATCATAGTTTGATTAAATATTTTGATTTAAGACTAGGCATACTGTTTATAAATTTTATTATTTTTTAGTTATATTTAACCGAGTTATCTCTATACCTTTTATGAAAATAATTTTTTAAAAACATTAACTAAAACGTTAATTGGGCAAGATAGTACGAAGAATATTCTTTTCACACTTATTTCTATCAAAAAAATTTATTTCCGTTTCCACCCACGACTTGCTGTGAGTACAAAATCTAAAATCATCATTATTTCGTAATCCATAAGACTAAAACCATCATTGCCCAATCATCTACGTGGGTCGTGAGTGAATCTTCGCTCATTTACTGTAAATTAATTTTAAAAACAGTTTTTACCAAGTGAAAATTTATTTGAAAAAAATATGACATGGAAAAAATAATGAGATGTGTGATTTGGACTCTCACCACATATATAATATTATTCTAGTTGTGTCATTTATTAAAAAATTATAATATACAAAATTAAATTTTGTACAACACAAAAATTTGGACTAAAATGATAGTAAAGTATATTGTAAGGACGGGAAAATAGAACAAATAACATGTAAAATAATATTTTAATTGATGTAACAAATAAATAATATAGAAAGAAATAAAAAGAAAATAACAATGAAAAAACAACCTTTTAAAAAATAAGAACAAACATCAATAGCATCTAGATAACATACAATATAAGAAAATAAAATTTAAAAAATAGAAGAATAACATACCAATAGTGAGGACCGAGAAAAAAAAACAAACCTTAAAAAAGGCTTAACGACAAACAATAGTAAAGAAAAACTAATAAACATAAATTATATATATATTTCATAAATATTTTAAGACAAATCAATATAAATTATTTTAAAATAGACTCTGATTCAAACTGATATTTTTAAAAAATATTTATATATTTGATATGATCAATCTCAATATCAATTATATATATATTGAACATTTCAATAATATCTCAAGACAAGTCAATATGACTGCCTTAAATTTGACTATAATCCAAACTGATATTATATTTTTAATAATATTTATAATATGTTATAAGTTCTGTTAGGGTGGATGGGGATGGGGCGGGTAGAAAGGCATATTCACGCCTTCCCAACCACCTACGACGAATCTAATTTTTATGTTCATCCCCACCCACAACCCACGAAATTTATAACAATCTTTACCTAATTAAATGTGATGTGGGGTGAATCCCCTGCAAAACCCACTCCATTGACATCCTTATTCATTCATAAACCGAAAATATTAAACACTTAAACATATCGTATTGTCTTATGTGTTGTACTATTAATAATACTATCGAAATAAACTCAAACAACAGTTAAACAAAGATTTCTTTTGAGAAATAATATCCACTAGGTTTATTAGATAAATATAAAATACAATAAAGTTACAAGAATAATACAAAATTATAGTAGATTGATCACATAACCAATTATTTTCATAAAATCATTGAAGTGCATGAACTAACCACTAAAGCATAAACGATAATCATACAAGAAAATAATTAAAAAAAGCATAATGAAAAAAGATGCCCCCATCGTTTGCATGTTTTGTCATTTGGCCATTTATTCTTTTTTTGGAGCAAACAACCCCTAACGTTTCAATTTGGTCCAAATATACTCCAGTTGGATGGAAATAGTTAGTCAACTAACAGTCAGCTACTAATGTTGACTAGACTTGCCACGTGTTAAGAGCTGCTGACGTCAGAATCAATCGTTGACACGTGGCCGAACCTGATGGTGACACATGGCGAATATGATGCTAACACGTCAGCAAAACTTAACACGTGGCAAGTCCAGTCAACATCAGCTGCTGACCGTTAGTTGACTAACGGTTTTCATCCAACTGGAGCATATTTGGACCAAATTGAAACGTTGGGGGTTGTTTGCTCCAAAAAAAGAAGAATAGGGGGCCAATTGACAAAACATGTAAACGTTGAGGAGTTGTTTGCTCCAAAAAAAAGAATAGGGGGCCAAATGACAAAATATGCAAACGTTGGGAGCATTTTTTTTTTCATTTTGCCTTAAAAAAATTGACCAAACAACTCAGATAAAATGATAGATAAACAAATATCATTGTCATCGGTGGAAGATAAACACCAACACTAACATATATATATATATATATATATATATATATATATATAACAATGATATCACGTTGACAAAATTAAATTTATTACAATTCACTACAGACTACTTTTATTGGCTACATATGTTTATTAATATATAAAGGCTTATATATCATATTAGTACCTAAAGTATACTAATTTTTTTATTTTGGTACCTAAAGTATATTTTTTGGTCAAAATAGGTACTTAAAGTATTTTTTCGTCAGAGTAAATACCTAAAGTATATTTTTTTGATCAAAATAAGTACCTAAAGTATATTTTTCGTTAAAATAGACACATAATGTATTTTTTAATTAGGGTAATTATTCTATATGCAAGCGTTTGTGGAAACCTTTTTACACAAGCGCCTTAGTTTTAGGGGTTATGGACTTCGTTTAAGGTTTAAAGTTTAGGTGTTTAAGTGAAGTACTTTTAAATTTAAGGGTTGTTGATAAAATTTTGGGTTTAGGGTTAAAATTTAGGTTTTATATATTAAAACTTAAATCCCTGCCCATATTACCCTAAAACCTAAACCTTAACCCTAAATTCTAACCCTAACTCCTAAATTCTAACTATAAACCCTAAATTCTAAACCCCTACACTAAAATCCTTACACTCTAAACCCTAAATCCTATAATTAAGGTATTGTGGAAACTTTTTTACACAAGCACCTTAGTTTTAGGGGTTAAGGACTCTGTTTAGGGTTTAAAGTTTAGGGGTTTAAGTGTAGTAGTTTTGAATTTAGGGGTTGTTGATAGAATTTTGGGTTTAGGGTTAAAATTTAAGGTTTATAGGTTAAAACTTCAATTCCTACCTATATTACCATAAAATATAAACCCTATAATTGAGGCGCTTGTGGAAACAAAAAGTTTCCACCGCCAGTGTATAGTATAATAATCCTTTTAATTAATGTCACATGACAATTTTTAGGAACCTATATAAAAAATATGTATACTTTAAGTACCTATTTTGACCTAAAAAATACTTTAGATACCTATTTTGACCAAAAAATATACTTTAGGTACTTACTCTGACGAAAAAATACTTTAGGTACCTATTTTGACTAAAAAGAATTTTTTAGGTACCTAAATTAACCAAAAAGTATATTTTAGGTACTTATTTTGACCAAAAAATTCTTTAAGTACCAAAATAAAAAAAGTTGGTATACTTTAGGTACTAATATGATATATAAGCCATATATAAATGAACCAGTTTAAGGTCCTGTTTTTGATTGCTTTTCAAACTAGGTTTTGGCTCCAAAAGTTGGTTTGAGTCCAAAAGCAATGAAAAACAGGTAACTTTTGAGGCCAAAACTGCTTTTCAGCTTGGTTTGAAAAATGTTTTTTAAAAGCTTAAAATTTTAGCGTTTAACTTTTTCAGAAGTATTTTTAAGTAAAATTACTCATATATTATCGTCTATATCACCAATCTTTTTATATTTTAAAAAAGAATGTCCAAAATAGACACTTTATCTACTTAAAAGCATTTTTTAACAGCGATACCAAACACTCTTATTTTAACCAAACAATTCAAAAACATTTTTTAAAATCACTTTCGCACCGCATTTTTCAAAAACAATGTCAAACTAGCCCTAAGAGTACAAATCCGATTTATATTAACATCAAAAAGTTATGGGATATAAACGTACAGATGAACATAAATTAACTCAAATCATCATACATTTTATTTTTAGGCTTATATCACAAATAAGCACTTAAAATATATTAACTTTTTTATTTAGGTATTTAAAATATTTTTTGGTCAAAATAAATACTTAAAATATTTTTTAGTCAAATTAGGTATCTATAATATATATTTTGATCAAAATAGGTACTTAAAATATTTTTTTCGTCAAAGTAGGTACTTAAAGTATATTTTTTTTTTATCAAAATAGGTACCTGAAGTATTTTTTTTTGTCAAAATAGGTACCTAATATATGTTTTAGTCAATATCACATGGCAATTTTTAGAAACTTAGATGAAAAATATATATACTTTAGGTGTCTATTTTGATAAAAAAAAAAACCTATTTTGACTAAAAAGTACTTTAAGTATCTATTCTAATAAAAGTACATTTTAAGTATCTATTTTTATAGAAAAACATACTTTAAATACTTAATTCAACAAAAAATACTTTAAATACTCTAAATAAAAATATATTTTTAGGTACTTATTTGTAATATAATCATATTTTTGATGATGCAAATATTGTAGGTGCGGTGTGTTGTGGCCATCCCCTCACATGGTGTCACAACCGAGTTCCGGGGCCACAACCGAGTCACTTCTACCATGCCCCATTTTCAAGCACATCAATGTTTTAGGAAGAAGAGTCTTTGTTTTCAATTATTTCTTTAGTTAGGAAAAAGTGTCCTCATTTCAAACAATAGAATGTTTACTCGGGTCATTTCTATGATGTTTTTTTCGCATATATATAGGGGGTGGACAGTCGGCAGAGTTTGGGCTGATCCACTGGTAAAAGTATGTATCCTACACACCATCGAGGCGGCCCCTGCCGCCCAAGTCGATGGTGTGGGTGAGTTTTCTAATGTAACCCGATGTTTCTTTTTTTTTCTAATAAAATAAAAACCGTTTTTCTTTCCTACGAGGAAGCTGGAGGTCGATTGTGTGCATCCGCTATGCCCCACGGTTTCGACCATGGCTTGAAGAATGGTTTTGTGGCGCGGGACTAATGTGTTGCTTGCTTATTTTGAGCAGATCAATCGAGAGAAAAGGCTGACTTGATCGGGAAGAGTCATTTTCAAGTGCCGCACGGCTTAGCGACCGAGTGAACTAAAGGCTAAGGCCGTGACACGTGGTATCCGAGCAAGGTTGTTGCACTCAATTTCGGGTGTGGTGTTGCCTGTTCATTGCGGTGAAAAGCACAGAGGTGCGTAATCAATAGCACATAGGTGCTTTTTAATAATTGTGGCACAGTGGTGCTCAATTTTTTTTATTCAAGCATAGCGGTGCTTCCTTGTTGCTAGTGCACAGTGGTGCCTAGTTTTTATTGGGAAAGCACAGTGGTGCTTATTCCCTCTTGATGCACAGTGGTGCTCTCTTGCTTCTTGTGCACAGTGGTGCCGAGTTTTGTTTTTGAGTGGGAAAGCACAGTGGTGCTTACTCCCTCTTGAAGCACAGTGGTGCTGAGTTATTAATAGGCATTGTGGTGCTTATTATTCTTCATGTGCAGAAACTAGTGTAGTAGGAGTCAACCCAAGGATGGTGACTACGCGTAAGCATCAGGGGCCAAGAGCCGTCCCGAGAACTGAGGTACCAGCGGGCGCAGGTACTTCGGCGCAACATTGCGCTAGAGTGCCTGCACAAGGGGGTAGGACCATAGACCCCGATAGGTATGAGGAGCTAGAAGCCGCGGTGGCGGCCCTGAGGGCTCATGTGGTGACCAGTGAACGAGTTCGAGCAATTGAAGTTTTTCATCAGGAGTTGGCTCACATGGTGAAACACCTCACTGATGAGACAAAGGAGGCAATGAGTACTCTGAAGTATGAGACAGAGGAGCTTAAGGCTCAAATTAATTTGATTGAAGTGGCTGTGGGAAATTCAGTGACCATGGAAAGGGGCCAAAGGAATAGGGTCCCTGAGCCTCAGCGGTATGAGGGGAACATGGATGCCAAAGAGCTTGAAAATTTCCTATTTGATATTGAACAATACTTTCAGGCTACTCGCACCTCTATAGAAGAAGACAAGGTCTCGATGGCTTCTATGTACTTGTTAGGGGATGCCAAATTGTGGTGGAGGTCCAAGCTCACAAATGACGTGTGTTCCATTAAAAGTTGGGACGAGTTGAAACAAGAATTAATAGCTACCTTCTTTTCGGAGAATGTGGAGTATAATGCTCGGAAGAAGTTGAGGGATTTGACCCATACTGGGACTATTCGTGATTATGTGAGAGAGTTCGCGGCATTGATGCTGGATATTAAGGACATGTCGGAGAAAGACAAGATGTTTACTTTCCTTGAGGGCCTAAAGCCATGGGCTAGAACTGAGATTCAAAGACAACGGGTGTAGGATGTAGTCGCTGCCATGGCCGCTGCCGAGCGGCTTAACAATTACAGTGATGGCTCAAACAAACGCAAGGCCCCAACTAGTGGGAGCAATAACCATGCAGGTAATGGGAGTAAGACGGCTAGAGGGGAGAGGCTGATAACTTGGAGAGCCGGGAGAGGACTTCCAAACAAGGAGCCAGTGTAGAATAGGGGGAATGATGACTTTACGCCGAGGAATGGGCCAAATAGGCTACCCCTAGCATGCTTCCTGTGTAAGGGGCCTCATCGCGTGGCTGAGTGCCCACATAGGGGTGCATTGAGTGCTTTGGAACTTTCACGGCCTGAGGACACACTCCCTAACCCACCTACAGAGAATAGTGAGACCGATTTGGCCAGGATTGGGTCCATTCGTTTTCTGAGTGCATTACAATCGCAATTGGACAACATAAAGAAAGAACCGGGAAAGGGCTTGATGTACGTGGACTTGGTGATAAATGGGAAGGCGACTAGGGCTCTTGTTGACACGGGAGCAACAAATACTTTTATCTCACCTGAGGAAGGCAAGAGATGCGGTTTAACAATTACTAGAGATGTGGGACAGATGAAAGCAGTTAATTCTGCTGCCGCTGAAATTTGTGGAAGTGTTAAGAGGGTGAAGGCCAAGCTTGGGTCCTGGGAGGGAAGCGTGGATCTCACTATTTCCCCTATGGACGGTTTTGATGTTATGTTGGGACTGGATTTTATGACAAAAGCCCAGGCCATCCCCGTCCCTGCTGCGAGCTGCCTATTGTTTCTAGGGGATTGCCCGGGGGTGGTACCCGCTACCATTCTACCAAGAAGCGGAAAGATGCTGTCAGCAATACAATTTAAGAAAGGGGTGAAGAAGAGGGAACCTTCTTTTGTCATATTACCTATTCTACATGGGGAGTCAACCCTTGAAGGGGTACCAAATGGGATTTTGAGAGTGTTGGAGGACTATAAAGATGTCATGCCAGATCAGTTGCCAGAAGGGCTCCCTCCTCGAAGGACGGTGGATCATGAGATTGAACTGGTCCCCGGTGCCAAACCTTATGCGAGATGCCCGTACCGTATGTCCCCTCTGGAATTAGCTGAATTGAGGAAACAACTCGATGAACTGTTAAAAGCTGGGTTTATTCGACCGTCTAAAGCGCCATTTGGGGCGCCCGTGTTGTTCTAGAAGAAACATGATGGGAGCCTGAGATTGTGTGTGGACTATAGAGCCCTGAACAAAGTGACTGTCCGGAACAAGTATCCCATCCCCTTAGTTGCGGACTTGTTCGACCAGCTAAGTGGCGCGAAATATTTTACAAAGCTGAATCTTCGATCGGGGTATCATCAGGTAAGAGTGGCCGAGGGAGATGAACCGAAGACAACTTGTGTTACTCGATATGGGGCATTTGAGTTTCTTGTGATGCCATTTGGGCTAACCAATGCGCCTGCAACCTTTTGCACCTTGATGAACCGAGTGTTCCATGATTTTCTGGACAAGTTTGTAGTGATATACTTGGATGATATAATGGTATATAGTTCCTCTTTGACAGATCATGAAAACCATTTGCGGTTAGTGTTGCAGAGACTCAGAGATAATCAGCTATTTGTTAAAAGGGAGAAGTGTGTTTTTGCCCAAACTCAAATTAAGTTCCTAAGACACCTCGTCGGGCAGGGACATGTTCGAATCGATGAGGAAAAAGTGAAGGCAATCCAAGAATGGCCGACTCCAAAGAGTGTCAGTGAGCTCAGATCATTCTTGGGATTAGCTAACTATTATAGACGGTTTATCGAAGGCTACTCTCGGAGGACAACTATACTTACCAATTTGTTAAAGAAAGGTGAGAAGTGGGTCTGGTCTAAAAAGTGTCAAGATGCTTTTGAGGGACTAAAAAGCTGTTGTGATGAATGACCCAGTCCTAGTATTACCAGACATTGAGAAACCAATGGAAGTTGAAACTGATGCATCTGACTTTGCCATAGGGGGAGTACTCATGCAGGGTGGTCACCTTGTGGCCTTTGAGAGTCGGAAGTTGAATGGTGCTGAGACGAGATATGCAACTCAGGAAAAAGAACTTCTAGCTGTGATCCATTGTCTCAAGGCTTGGAGGCATTATTTGTTGGGCTCAAAGTTTGTTGTTAAAATAGACAACACAGCTGCTAGTCATATCCTGACACAACCAAAACTGTCGGCAAGGCAAGCAAGATGGCAAGAGCGCTTAACGGAGTTTGATTTCAGTTTTGAGCATAAAGCTGGGAAGAAGAATCAGGTAGCTGATGCGTTGAGTCGAAGGGCCCGATCTGGCAACCCTTAGATTGATTGCTCCTATGTCAGCGAGTAGGGTGACGAATGACATCCGGGAACTC
Source organism: Hibiscus mutabilis (assembly GCA_019671005.1). Taxonomy (NCBI): domain Eukaryota; kingdom Viridiplantae; phylum Streptophyta; class Magnoliopsida; order Malvales; family Malvaceae; genus Hibiscus; species Hibiscus mutabilis. Next base: position 29,804,384 of record CM033711.1, on the reverse strand, counting down.
ATAATGGAGAATATGGGAAAGGATCCGCAGATGATGGCAATATTGAGGATGGTGGAAAGTGGCCAATCGAAGACCTTTTGGGTAGAGAATGGGATCCTAATGACGAAAGGTCCGCGTATGTATGTCCTAAGAGCGGGAGAACTTAGACAGAAACTACTACGTGAATGCCATGACACTCCCTGGGCAGGTCACCAAGGTTCGCGGCGTACTCTGGCCCTGTTGGAACAAGGATATTATTGGCCGCACATGCGACAGGATATTATGGACTATACCAAGACTTGCCTTATTTACCAGCAAGACAAAGTGGATCGACAAAAGACTGCATAATTGTTTGAGCCATTGTTAGTGCCAGCACGACCTTGGGAGAGCATTTCACTCGGCTTCATAGTGAACTTGCCTCGGGTGGGGGATCTTGGAGCTGTCATTGTGGTGGTGGATCAGTTCTCAAAATATGCTACATTTATCCATGCCCCCAAATATTGTTCGGCGGAGGAGACAGCTCGGTTAGTCTTTAAACATGTGGTAAAGTATTGGGGTGTCCCACAAGATATCGTTAGTGACAGGGATGGTCGGTTCACTGGAAATTTCTGGAGAGAGTTATTCAAGATGTTGGGATCCAAACTGAATTTGTCATCAAGTTATCATCCCGGATGGATGGGCGAGATGAGCGCTTTAATGGGTTGTTAGAAGAGTACTTAAGGCATTTTATCCAGCCAACCAGAAAAATTGACCTTCTTTGTTGGATGTGGCACAACTTTGTTTTAATTCACAAAAGAGTTCTGCTACTTAATAAAAGCCCCTTTGAAATTGTGACAGATCAAGAGCACGCGGCTTCCACACACCACTCTAGAGTCATACAAAGGAAAGTGTCCCCGAGCTTTTAATTTCTCAAAGGAGTGGCGCCAAAATACAGAGATTGCTCGGGCTTATCTAGTGAAAGTCAGAAAACATATGAAGAAGTGGGCGATCGTGGCCGAAGGGACCAGCAGTTCAAAGTTGGCGATCTAGTGCTTGTGAAGCTAATGGCGAAACGATTCGCGGTTCTTACGGAATAGAGATCGGCGATTGGTGCGAAAGTATGAAGGACCGATGCGATTGTGGCCAAAGCTGAAAATAACTCATACAAGATCAAGTCGCCCTCATGGATGAAAGTTCACCATGTGTTCCATGTGAGCAACTTGAAGCCTTTTTATGCGAGCCCCTCGGATGTTAGCCGAGGACAGTGATCGGGGCCCGTCTGTACCAAACCCCCATCGAACGTCGAGTTGAGGAGATCCTTGCGATAGGTTTGTTACGGTGTCAAGAAGAAGCTTCTTCGTGAGTACCTGGTCAAGTGGGAAGGTCTCGGAGCCGAAGAGACAAGTTGGGAGAGAGATCATGACCTAAAGGCGTTCAAGCAGAAAATCGAGGAGTTCCTTGCAGCTCAGTTGACGAGGGCGTCGACAAGTTAGGTGGGGGAGGATGTTGTGGCCATCCCCTCACATGGTGTCACAACCGAGTTCCGGGGCCACAATCGAGTCACTTCTACCATGCCCCATTTTCAAGCACATTAATGTTTTAGTAAGAAGAGTCTTTGTTTTTAATTAGTTCTTTTGTTAGGAAAAAGTGTCCTTATTTCAAACAATAGAATGTTTACTCGGGTCATTTTTATGATGTTTTTTTCGCATATATGTAGGGGGTGGACAGTCGGCAGAGTTTGGGCTGATCCACTGGTAAAGGTATGTATTCTACACACCATCGAGGCGGCCCCTACCGCCCAAGTCGATGGTGTGGGTGAGTTTTCTAATGTAACCCGATGTTTCTTTTTTTTTTCTAATAAAATAAAAACCGTTTTTCTTTCCTACGGGGAAGCTGAGGGTCGACTGTGTGCATCAGCTATGCCCCACGGTTTCGACCATGGCTTGAAGAATGGTTTTGTGGCGTGGGACTAATGTGTTGCTTGCTTATTTTGAGCAGATCAATCGAGAGAAAAGGCTGACTTGATCGAGAAGAGTCCTTTTCAAGTGCCGCACGACTTAGCGACCGAGTGAACTAAAGGCTAAGGCTGTGACACGGTGCAAGGTGCACCATGGTATAGCTTAGCCTTTTTTCCTTTTTGCCCAATTTTTAGGTGTTGAATGGATTTCATAATTCTCTGGGTTCGGTTCTACAGTGTGGTGTGGTCCCGTGCTTACGGGTGCAGGGGATAGTATTCAGAACTCCCAAGTAAAACAACCATCACACGTCATCGGTTTTTATATGATCAGATCAATGGTTCTGATCATCGTCTCTGAAACTTTTAATTGGTAGGACCACCCTACAAAATTTTGTTCACAAAAAATACTTCAAATAAATAAAATATTTATTTTTTAACCACCGATATCTGACTCTTAGTCGACTAATTCAGATCGAATTTTGCAAAAACTCATTATGAGACGACATTAACAACTCAATTTTCTCTATTCACAACATTAAAGTTCGAATATTTGACATTGCTTAAGGGATTTAGTACCTTGTCGCGCTAGACCAACTAGTTGTTTAAAAACTATGTATTTGATATACAAGTTGTATGTTTTCAAAAAATGAAAAAAGTTATACAAGTTGTGGACAAAAAATTACATAAATTTGTATGTTTACTCTTTAAAAATTAAAATTTAAATCTTTAATCCCTAAAACTCAAACCTTAAAATCTTTTAAAAACCTACAAACTTATCTTATAAACTCTAAACTAAATATCTAACCCCTAAAATAAAAATAATTTTATAGTCTACGAACTACAAAATATACCTATTGTGAATAATTTTCATAATAGAAATGCTAAAAAGTATATTAAATTATTTGTGGGAAAAGATTCAGTAAATTTAAAATATATAAACTTATTAACTATCAGAGAAAAGTAAATAATCAGTAAACTATCCCCTCTCTCAAGGTAAAAATTATTAAAAAAAATCTCGTAAATTATACGTTATTTATTTATTAGGTAAATTATAGCGGCTACTACCAAACGATATGCGTTGATTTAATTTTTTCATCGAATTTTTAATTAGTCCAAATTTAACATAAAATTTTAATTTTTTACTCGTTTATGTCACTTAACGAAGTAATGACACGACATACAATCGCTTAATGGATAAAAATTAAAGAAAGAAAATATAAAATAAGTTAACGACTAAGTTGCATAAACAAATCAAAAACTAAAATTCAATGTATTGGATCAACTAAAAGTTTGCTGTGAAAAGTAAATCAACGTATGGTTCAGTCATTTCCCCTCCGTAGACCACCACGTCAACGTTTCAACTCCGTATTACAGACAGCCTGGCGAAATTCCTCTACGTCACATCTAAAGCCCAATCGATTTTCTCCACGTGGCTTCCAAGGACGTTGACACCTCTGCATCGACAGCTGTCTCCCGCTCTCTCCAAAAGAAACGCGCCTATAAATACCTTCTTCCCTCACTATCACTCTGCAAATCTTTCCCCGCAAGCAGTTCTCATAACCAAAATTAAAACTCCTCTAGTCTTCTCTTTACCATTTTACCCTTGAACATGGCTTCATTTTATCACCTTGCCATTCTCATTCTCATTCTCCTCCGTTTTATCCAACTCTCCTCCTCCGAGCTTGTCCAAGAGCAACCCCTCGTGTTGAAATACCACAACGGTCCACTCTTGAAGGGCAAGGTCACCGTTAATCTCATCTGGTACGGCAAGTTCACTCCCATCCAACGGTCCATAATCGTCGATTTCATCAACTCGTTGAGTTCCGGCAACGCCGTGCATCCCGCCACGTCGTCGTGGTGGAAAACGACTGAGAATTACAAGGGCTGTACGATCGCGTTAGCCGTCGGCAAACAAACCCTTCTCGAGGATTACCCGCTCGGTAAATCCCTTAAAAACCCGCATTTGCGGGCTTTGGCGAGTAAATTTAACGGCGTTAACACCATCAACATCATTCTCACGGCGAAAGACGTGGCCGTTGAAGGGTTTTGCATGAGATGCGGGACTCACGGGTCAAGCCGTGTCGGCCGGGGTCCGGTTCGTGGAACCTATATCTGGGTCGGAAACTCCGAGACTCAGTGCCCCGGTCAATGCGCTTGGCCTTTTCATCAACCTATTTACGGCCCCCAGACCCCGCCGTTAGTTGCACCCAACGGAGACGTCGGAGTTGACGGAATGATCATTAACTTGGCTACACTTTTGGGAAACACCGTTACCAACCCTTTTAATAACGGGTATTTCCAGGGTCCAGCGAATGCTCCTTTGGAAGCGGTTTCTGCCTGCACGGGGATGTTCGGGTCGGGCTCGTACCCGGGTAATGTCCTGGTGGAGAAGAGTACAGGGGCGAGTTACAATGCGAACGGGATTAACGGGAGGAAGTACTTGTTGCCGGCGATGTGGGACCCTTTGACATCAAGTTGCAAGGCGATCGTGTGATGAGACACGTGGCGGATATCAGTGGTGAGGGGGATGATGATGAAATGGTGGTGGACGTGGCGCTGATAATTAGGGGAAAGGGTGATAGGGGCCCTTTGTACGTTGTCGTTTTGTGTGACATGTAAATTCCTATATAAGAAAAAGGAAAAAAAATGTGGGGGGTAAGGGCAGATGAGAAAATGGAAATGTGAAATGTGGTATAATAATAAAATATATTAATATTAAAGAGCTGAAAGGTTAAAATGTGTAATTTCTTTTTCTATTTCAAGATATATTATTTTAAAATCTTTATCATATAAAATATTTCATGTTATTTACAGTAAAAAAATAATTTTTTATATCTAATCCACGGTTTAAATTATAGTTTAAGATTTAAAACTTTAGATTTTAAAGTTTAGCTTTTAGGAATTAAAAATTCTAATATTTAAATTTAAAATATTTTTTTATTATATTATAAGCATGTTTGTGATTTTTTTTCAGTATTATGTGAAATTGTAATTTATATTTGATCTCATTACATTACGCGTAAGAAATAGAACTTTTTGTCATAATATGTTGTAGTTATAATATAGATTTGATTGACAATATTTAGTCTTACTTTCTAATAATTCGATAATATGTGATGAAATTGAAATATTTTTTATTTATAATATTGAAATTTGAGCTTTAAATTTGTTATTATTTTTTAAAATATTGGCCATAAATAGACATGAATTATATTAAAAATTTATTATTATTATTATATCAAATAATCTAAGTTTTTTTAATAGTCATATAGGATTTATTTATATTTTTAATCTTTTAATAAAATATATATTTTATAGATAAAATTATTCGAATTCGAATATTTTATGTTGGGAATAATCTTGTGTATAAGTTATTAAATTAGTAAATGGAGAAGAAAAAGGGGGTAGGGGATTCGTTTTGTTTGTTTGTGGGTGAAATGTGAACGATAAGGTAAGTGCTGGGTACATGAGAAGCCGTGATGATGGCTGATGATGTTTACTTTCAACATTTGCCCCATTTTTCAATGTAGGTTGAATATCACCAACCAAACCAAACTAAACCCTAAATGTTTAATTTGGCCTAAATGGTCTAAATAAGGATATTTTCATATTAAAGATGCCAAATAAATGTTAAATTACTCACAATAATAACTTATATTTCACATTTTGATGAATGTAATAATGTGGTGAATATTAAAATAAATTTAATGTGGGCGTTCTTAATTGGTGTTAGATGATGTTATGTTTAAACCGGATCAAGAGATGAAAAACAAACAAACAAATATTTGGGACTTGTGCCAATGTTAATTAATGAAATTAGATGGGAGGTGTGAAATTTCAAGGGTTTTAGCAAAAACCTAGTGTTCTTGGCAGAGGGGAAAACGAGAGGTGTTTGAATTGGTGGGTGATATAATTCAGTAGTTGGCTGCAGCAGCAGAGAATAGGTAAAAGAGCCCAAAGCTTTCAGCTACAATTATGGAAACATAAATGGGAGGCAGTCATGTGATTCAGGACATATTTGGATTTTAATTCTTTTTCATATACATAAATTAAATTAAATAATATCCGATTCAATCCAGATAATTACATGTTTTATCCTGATAAAAACAGATAGAGACGAAATAAAAATTAAACCAAATTTAATAAAATTGAATCAAACTAAATCAAAAGAGAATATTCATTTAATTTAGCTTAATAAAGACAAAATTAAGTCAATATTTTTTAAGAAAATATTTAGAAAAACACATTTTATTGCTGGTTATGTAAGAAAATACCTCTTACAGCCTACGTAAGGCTAATTTGCTCCTAGCTAAACGTAAATTATATGTTGTGTGAGTAGATAAAAAATTATAATTTATCAATTTTTTTACACCTCTTTTATCTAAACACGAATTTAAATTCACTTTTAGTTAAATGCGTAGATTGAAAAAGATACTTTCTACATAACTATTAATAGAGGTAATTTTCTAGATAATTTCCAAAAAAAAGAAATATTTATTTACTTTAATCTTAGTAAACTTATAACTTTTCTGTTTTAAAATTGCTATCACCACACCTTAAAAAAAATCAATAACTATTAAAATTTATATTTCTTTTTTTTTACCCCTTATTTTAATTTTCAAAATACAAAAAATAACTTTTTTAAGAATAAAATTATTATTTAAATTCTTTTTATATCACATCCCTGAAAGAAACTTTTCTTCATAAAATTTTTAATGCGACAATTTAACCGAGAGGGAAGAGATTATTACTTTTCCCCTATCAATGCACACCTAGGCTAGAAAAGAAGCAGGAGGGGTAAACATAGGGCATGAGTAAATAGGAAGCCTATTAAAAGAAATATTCAGAGGTTCTCAGAAGTAGTTGCAGGGAGTCAGGGACCACTTTTTATCAAATTTCAGTAACATCTAGGGGAGGGGGATGTCAGAATCAGGGATTGGGAGCAAATCAATTATACAAACCCAGTTCATGCACCCATCCATCCCATCTACTATTTCATTACATGTGATGTGAACCGATCTCAGCATCAGGATGCTTGTGAATTGGATATGTTCAGTGCCTGCTGACATTTTCAGAGTATGGCATACATGCATACATACATACATGAGATTGAATGCATTTACTACATTTGTTCATTGAAGTCAATGGTAATTGCCAAAAAGATAATATAAAATCTAAACCCACTATCAATATTCAAAGTACCATTACCATATTGGAAACTAAGCAAAAACATTGCAAAAACTGACTACTTACAAACATCTCCTTTGTTTATCATAACTTTTCAAGGTATTATATAGCTGCTGCTGCAACAGAAGGCTTTGAAGCAACAGAGAGCTTGGACCTCCTCTTTGCTAAACTCTCGCTACGGCAATCCCGCTGCTCCTTCAACCTCGTGGCAAGCAGTTTCTGGTACTCGGCTGCTTCTGCTTTGGCCTTGGCAATTCTCTTCTTCTTATCGGCAATTCTACCCCGCTTTCTCTGCAGTGTCAATGGAGTTACCAGCCTCTGGATTTTTGGTGCTTTACTGACCTTCTTGCCTGCAAGCCCAGCAATGGATATCAGTAAATAATACTTAAAAAAAAACATTCACCTCCGGCTCCAACATTTCATTTCTTTTTGAAATACTCATATCCAACACATGCTCGGATATAGTAGGGAGATACGACACCCAAAATACATTCGAATCAGGCACAAATCCATATCTGATGCAATGCGTATGCTCGATTTAGAAAGATCAAAGCTAGAAGCCTAGAATTATGGTTGGGGCACATTCAAATTGATTACAGTCTGAGTCATACGAGAAAATACAACCTATAACCGTATGCACTAAGCACTCCGCTATTTTCTAGAAGACAAATTTACAATTATATGCTCCAATCACAGTAAGCAAATAACCGGAGATAAGGAATACTTGAGAAGCTATCAGAACATAAAGCATCCACCTTGGCCATCTTTATTGTTAAAGAAAGGTGAGGAAGAAGTAACAACTTTACCAGATTTTGTTGTGAAAGTCCGCCTGTAAGTTTTGACATACTTTTGAACATCCTCTTCCTTGGAAAGGTTAAAGAGCTTTCTAATCTTGGATGCTCTCTTTGGACCTCTCATTCTTGGTTTTTCAGTGTCGGTTAGCCCAGGCAAATCATTCTCACCCTTCTTCACTATAACCAAGTTCAATACAGAAAGGTCTTGGCTAACAATACAACCACGAACAGACTTCCTTCTACGCTCGCCGTTGCGTCTTCCATATCCACGGAAGCATGGGGTACCTGCTCAAGCAATATAATATACGAGACATGAATGAAGGATAAAAAGTTGATATTCCAATCTGCAAGGATCTAATGGAACACTGAAACACCTAGCAGCAGATATCAAAATGATACTGAGCCCTCCAAATAAAATAAGTCACGCACGATTTAACAATACAAGTAGAATCAGATTAAAAATAGAATTACCCCCAAGGCCCATGCCTTGAGAAAAACAAACAAATAAATAGAACGATATATGTAAACAATTAATTTTGCTCCAGTTAATACAATTTCACGTTTCAAAACAATCTGAGATAAGCCTTAAGCATAATCCAAATATCCAATATCTTTTTCTTAATTTTACAATCAAAACCACTCTGGCAATTAGATTAGGCTTTACCTGAGCTTTAACATTTAAATTTAAATTAGTTAAAACAAAAAAATGAATATATATAAAAAGGAGGAAGTCGAGAATGAAACAGTTGAAGGGATGCAGTTCCCACACACCCATCCATCTCATTGTCACATCTTTTTCAGCAATTCATACCGAATATTACAAATTTTAATATACAAAAGAGTAATTTTGTAAATTCCATCAAGTTGCTGCTGAATATATGAATTTACAACACAAATAATATTCGTGAAATTGCCCAAAAAAATAACAAATGAATGACTAGAATAACCTACAAAGTGTAGAATTATTATTATTGAACAAAAGAAAAAAATTGTAGCATTCATCATGTCATATTTATCCTTCTCGAGATCAATACATTTGTACACAACTAATGAAATTAGGATAAGTGGCCAAGGAGAGAGAGGGGAAAAAGAAAATAGAAAAAAAATGTTGTAGGAAAAGAGTCGGTGATTTGAACCAATCCTTGGTTGATTTGCGCCAGGGGAATGAAAAGACCAAATCAGGTCCACCCATGTGGAAACAAATCACATGGGAGAAGTAACATAGAAAGTGAAAGACAAAAGAGAGATCAGTTTCTTAAAAAAAGGTTGCTTATTCACTTGCAAACCTTGGCCATTCTTGTATTAACTTATGGCTGAGGGCTGACTTTGGGGTCTTTATATTAGGAGGTGGGAACCAATATATTAACTTTTGATCTTAGCTAAATTAAATTTTAATGCCAAAGCTCTAAGTTAAATTCACATGATCTTAACCGTTAAAGCCTGATCTAATTACTAGATCATGTTATAACAATGAATTTGAATGCAAATCTGATTGGATCAAGTTTAGGCTTATCTCGCATTGCTTCAAGACATACCCGGACAAAATTAGGTATCTAGAGCTTCTTCTGGCAACCGGTGGTCGGATTCGCGATATTGAACTACACGACGACAAAAAAAATTTAAACATACGGAACAGAGTTTTACTTCAGTTATTAGAGATTTCTTTGTTTTGCGGATAAGGTAAGCTGCTCGAAATCACAGGATGCAGTTCAGTGCGCGAAAGAGAGAAGAAAATGAGACGGAGGGAAATTAGGGCTTAAAAAAGCGCCTGTTTCTTGGGTTTTAAATGGGCCGATACCTTGTAATGCTCCTGTTAAAGTATGAATTGGTAGCGACGACCGACTAGTGACTCAATCGATATCAGTTAGGTAGCTAACTAATGCAATTGACAAATAAATAAATAAATCAATGATTAAATTAGAACCTCTTTATAATTGAATAATGCCCTTGCTCATTGGAACTTTTTTTATTTTTTCAGCCTTTTCGTTTTAATTTTAAAGTTCCAGATTGTATTTTGAATTATCTTGTTAATGATATTATTTTTGGCTTTTGAATGAAATGTTAGTATTCCTTAAAAAAGGGAAAAAAAGGACAAGTCTCTTGGCTGGCCCGGCATATCTGGCTCCTCAGTTTAAAGAAAAAAATAAACTGCATCGGAGGTTACTTAATTATTAGTGTGGGCATAAATAGATTATTCAATTAAATTTTTGTGACCTGATTGCATGTTTTAATAATTAATTAAATATATTTGTAATTTTACTAATAATTAAGTGACCTGAAATGCAGTTTACCCTAAAGAAAACCACAATGACAATGCGAGCGAAGTTCCTTTTCTTTATTTCGCCAAATCTCAAATCCCTCGAGAGAAAAAAAATCCTCTTCCTTTCGCAAACCACCACCCAAAACCAAGAACCATGGCCGCCGCTTCCCCGCGCGACGAGAACGTCTACTTGGCCAAGCTCGCCGAGCAAGCCGAGCGTTACGAGGAGATGGTCAAGTTCATGGAAAACGTCGTCTCCGCCGTCCCTCCACCCGACGAACTCACCGTCGAGGAGCGCAACCTCCTCTCCGTCGCCTACAAGAATGTCATCGGCGCCCGCCGTGCCTCCTGGCGGATCGTCTCCTCCATCGAGCAGAAGGAGGAAGGGCGCGGCAACATCGACCACGTGTCCGTCATCCGCGAGTACAGGGCCAAGATCGAGGCCGAGTTGTCCGAGATTTGCGCCGGAATTCTGAAGCTCCTCGAGGAGAAGCTTGTTCCGGCTGCTGGAACCGGGGAGTCCAAGGTGTTTTACCTGAAGATGAAGGGCGATTACCATAGGTACTTGGCTGAGTTCAAGACCGGCGATGACAGGAAAGCTGCTGCCGAGAATACCCTCACTGCGTATAAATCTGCTCAGGTTTGTAGGCATTTCTGTAATTTACGTTTCGATCATGTGTTTAATTTTAAGGTTTGGTTAAGTTCAGATATGAATTATGTGTTCAGTTTGTTTGAATCTGGTTTATGTTTAATTGCGGCATATTTGGGGGTCAAGCTAGTTTTTAGATCTAAGTTATAGTTATGTCCTTGATGTGTTGTGTTTTTCTTATCATTAAGATCCGGATCTTCTTTCAGTTGCGAACCTTGACTTGGAAACATAATCCTTACAAGACATTACTGCCAACCATAATAGAAGTTTTATGAAAATTATCGAGAAAAATGGTCTCAATTCATAAATTAGCTTTGTTTTTATATGTTGCTACTTGCATCTTTATTATGTCTGATTTAAGTGCATAGTTGAATTTCTTGTTGGGAGTTGGGACCAGTGAAATTTGTGTGTTATTCGTGAACCATAGCCACTCCCCTCCTCGTCTCCACCTTCCCCAACTTGGAATTCGAAGTAACTTGGTATTAGTTCATTTTGTAGTGTAATGTTAGTTGCTTTGAATTATTGGGCATTTCCAGTCATGCCGTGGCATTGTATATTCCTTTGTAGTCCTTCAATCAGTGTGGGTCTGCTTTTCATAATATTATTATTCTACTTTTATATAAAAATAGAAGTTTCTGATATTTACCTCTGGTTTTGAGTTTGCTAAGGTGATTATGATTTGTATTTTGCACTTGGTTCCGACCCTTTATTGATGTTATCTGCATCTCTTTTTTCCTTCTTTCTTTTCAGGACATTGCAAATACGGAGCTAGCCCCGACTCATCCTATCCGTTTAGGATTGGCTCTGAACTTTTCTGTCTTCTACTACGAGATCCTGAATTCTCCCGATCGTGCTTGCAGTCTTGCCAAACAGGTAGAACCACAATACTTCAGAAATTATAGTTTAGTCTAATTATTTATCTTGTTCATCAAAGGCAGTGTAAGTAAATTCGTTTAGATTGCAAATCCTTTTTCGCTCTTCACTTGGGGTTCATTTATATTGTCTTCAAATTATGTTAAGTCAGAACTTGTTTTGTTTCTTTCCTCAGGCTTTTGATGAAGCCATCGCTGAGCTTGATACTCTTGGAGAGGATTCATACAAGGACAGCACTTTGATAATGCAACTTCTTCGTGATAACCTCACTTTGTGGACCTCAGATATGCAGGTTAGATCCCACATACATTTTTCTCTCTTGCCTCTGTATTTTAGCCATCTAGGTATCTTCTTTTTATATTGATTTTTTAATTAACTATATATCCATTTAGGATGATGGTGATGATATCAAAGAAGCTCTCAAACCCGAGGATGAGAAACAACCGTGAAGTTCCCAATCTTTGTGGTAGTATTTTGCTCTTCTCTTCTTGTTTTTGTATGGAGAAGTTGGTTGGTTCCACTATCTCTTTAGTTACTTGTTTTTAGTTGATCATGCCTGGATTTGTGAACCTTGGAAGTAATTGCTATAAATATCTTAGCATTTTGCTGTAATTGAATTCGAGTTGGAGCTTTCTAATCGCAGTGAGGCTATGTGCACTCTCTTTCTTATTTGTTTTCTTGACAATAAGGGAGTTGACGATTGAGATATTTCCTTAGCCCAATTTTTCAAGATGTTTTCATGGAATTATCAGATTCATATTTATATAGCTTTGGTATTTTATCTCTTCATGCACTGTATGTCTGTTCTGCTTGCCCTTGCCCTTGCCCTTGCCCTTGCCCTTTTATGTATCGATGCCGATATATCATTAGCTGCATAAAAGGCTATTAATTTACATGCTCTTCCTGCAGCTCTTTAACCATGTCAATCCCTCTAAGCAACTTCTTCCTTGGAATTTTTACTAATGAATTAAGATGCGTTGAAGTGTGACCGCTTCTTTTAAAATTTTTATATAATTTAGATATTTTTGTTCTAATTTCTACTGACGATATGATTTTGTATCAATAAAATTTTATAATTTTATAATACATCTGAAGTAATATAACTTTTTAAAAACTTACATCCATAATATAAAACCATCCATAATATAAAATCACGTGTTTGTTTGGATGCTTTAGATATTTTTCTCAATTGCTGAGGTGGGAACTAACGGCATCTTAAAATTAGGCTGATTGGTTATACCGGTAGCATGTGCTTACATAATTTGTCACGACGCGGTTACATAATTTGTTACAGTTAGTGTAAGAAAAACGGTAATTACAAAATAGCTTATCGTGGTAGGAATTTGTGTAACTACCTAAAATATTAAACGATTACTTTATATTGTTAAACGATTACTCTATATGTGACGATACGCATAAGAAATACAATACCTGCATAATGTTTCACAGTACCTACATAAAGCTTTACATAAGTTATACTAAAAGAAGTAATTACCGAATTTATTACCCTATATATCCTAATCTTAAACCAACCCAATTTTTGGTAAGAAATGTTGTAACTACCTTAAATGTCAAAGGATTAATCCATATGTTAGAAAACGCATGAGAAAAACCATACCTATGCAATGCTTCACAACACCTACGTAGTTCTTTATATTCGTTGTAATAAAAAGCGTAACTACCGAATTTATTACCCAACATCTCCTAATCTTAAACCAACCAAACTTTTGGTAGAAAATATTGTAATTACCTTAAATGTTAAAGGATTACTCCATACATTAGAAAACGCATGAGAAAAAGCATACCTACGCAATGTGTCACAAAACCTACGTAATTCTTTATATATGTTGTAGTAAAAGAAGTAACTACCGAATTTATTATCCCACATATCCTAATCTTAAAACAATCCAACTTGTGGTAGGAAATGTTGTAACTACCTTAAATGTCAAGGGATTACTCCATATGTTAGAAAACACATGAGAAAAACCATACCTACGCAATATGTCACAAAACCTACATAATTCTTTACATAAGTTATAGTAAAAGAAGTAACTACCAAAATTATTACACATCTTGTAATCTTAAACCAACCAAACTTTTGGTAGGAAATGTTGTAACTACCTTAAATGTCAAAGGATTATTCCATATGTTAGAAAACGCATAAGAAAAACCATACCTACGCAATGTTTTACAGCACCTACGTAGTTCTTTATATTCGTTGTAGTAAAAGAAGTAACTACCGAATTTATTACCCCACGTCTCCTATTTTTAAACCAACCAAACTTTTGGTAGGAAATGTTGTAACTACTTGAAATGTTAAAGGATTACACCATATGTTAGAAAATGCATGAAAAAAACCATACCTACGCAATGTGTCACAAAACCTACATAATTCTTTACATAAGTTATAGTAAAAGAAGTAACTACCGAAATTATTACCTCACATCTCCTAATTTTCAACCAACCAAACTTTTGTTAGGAAATGTTGTAACTACCTTAAATGTTAAAGGATTACTCCATAAGTTAGAAAACGCATGAGAAAAAGCATACCTACGCAATGTGTCACAGAACCTACGTAATTCTTTATATACGTTGTAGTAAAAAGCGTAACTATAGAGTTTATTACCCCACATCTCCTAATCTTAAACCAACCAAACTTTTGGTAGGAAATGTTGTAACTACCTTAAATGTTAAAGGATTACTCCATATGTTAGAAAACGCATGAGAAAAACCATACCTACGCAATGTGTCACAAAACCTACGTAATTCTTTATATACGTTGTAGTAAAAAGCGTAACTACTGAATTTATTACCCCCACATCTCCTAATATTAAACCAACCAAAATTTTGGTAGGAAATGTTGTAACTACCTCAAATGTCAAGGGATTACTCCATATGTTAGAAAACGCATGAGAAAAACCATACCTACGCAATGTGTCACAAAACCTACGTAATTCTTTATATATGTTGTAGTAAAAGAAGTAACTACCAAATTTATTACCCCACATATCCTAATGCTAAACCAACCTAACTTTTGGTAGGAAATGTTGTAACTACCTTAAATGTCAAGGGATTACTCCATATGTTAGAAAACGTATGAGAAAAACTATACCTGCACAATGTTTCACAACACATACTTTACTCTCTATAAAAAAAGTAGTAAAAACCATACCTATGCAATGTTTCAGAACACCTACTTAATTCTTTACAATACCTACACAATGTCTAACAAGATCTCCAAATATTATTCATGTTGCATCGGTATTGTTCATATCGCATCAGCACTGATATTATAGCATCAATATTGTTCTTATTGCATCGGTACTAATAAGGTGGATTGGTTTTGGAGAATTTTTTAAACGATTTACAACAAAATATTGGAATATGATACAATAGGACAAATTCCAGATCTTGCAAAATATAGTACCATTGCAAACCAAAAACATCCATAATTACAAGAGATGATATCAACTGAAACATATCGAAATAAACAAAAAGTGAAGAGAGGGAACAACAGAATAACCAAATATAAAGTACCACATCATCCATATTAAAACATCACCCGAAACAAAATATAAAGTACCAAAATAACCAAAGTATTATCAACAGAAGTCATGACGACGTTGGTGGGCTAGTTAAGTCTGGGGGAGTAGCAGCCTGAACAGACATAGTGTCCAACCGAGAAACAACAATAGCACGAAGTTCCTCCACTTGAGATTGCATGGCCAATTGTTGCTTGTGAATGTTGGTAAGTCTCCCATCAAAATGAGATTGCATACCTGCAAATCTCATATCAAATGCCTCCATCATGACATGAAAGTGTGGAGGAATGGCAGTCCCAGCGGAACTACCATCATGACTGTCGCTTCCAAAGCAAGTGAGCTTAAAAATGAACGAAGGGTCATTTGAGCATTTGTTGTTTTTGAGAAGCACGCATAGAGGAATCAACTCAACAGTCGCCGTTTCCAAAGCAAGCAAGCTTAAAAATGAATGAAGGATCGTTTGAGCGTATGCTACTTTTGAGAAGCATACATAGAGGAATTAGCTCAACGGCCGCAACTTCCAAAGCAAGCAAGCTGAAAAATGAATGAAGGGTCATCTGAGTGTCCATTGCTTTTGAGAAGTGCACATAGAGGAATCAGCTCAACGACCGCGACTTCCAAAGCAAACGAGCTTAAAAATGAATGAAGGGTCGTCTGAGCGTCCGGCATTTTTAAGAAGTTTGCATAGAGGAATCAACTCAACAACCGCCCCTTCCAAAGCAAGCGAGCCTAAAAACAAACAAAGGGTCGTTTGAACTTCCACCGCTTTTGAGAAGCGTGCATAAAAGAATCAGCTCAACGACCGCCACTTCCAAACAAGCGAGTTTAAAACGAACGAAGGGTCATCTGGGCATATGCCACTTTTGAGAAGCGTGCATAGAGGAATCAGCTCAACGGCCTATTTCCAAAGCAAGTGAGCTTAAAAATGAATGAAGGGTCGTCTGAGCGTCCTTTGATTTGAGAAGCGTGCATAGAGGAATCGACTCAACGGCATCTGCTTCCAAAGCAATCGAGCTTAAAACGAACAAAGGGCATCTAAACGTCTGTCGATTTTGAGAAGCATTCATAGAGGAATCAGTTCAACGGCCTCTGCTTCTAAAGCAAGCGAGCTTAAAAATGAACGGAGGGTCATATGAGCGACTACAGCTTTTGAGAAGCGAGCTTAGATGAATCAGCTCAATGACCGCTGCTTCTAAAGCAAGCAAGCTTAAAAATAAATGAAGAGTCGTTTAAGCGTCTGACGCTTTTGAGAAGCACGCATAGAGGAATTAGCTCAACAGCCGTCGCTTCTAAAGCAAGTGAGCTTAAAAATGAACGAAGGGTCGTCACTTCCAACAACTGCACATAAATAAGCAAAGGGCTACGCGAACTTCCCCCAAACGCATTACCCATAAAACAAGGCTATATTGTCTGCATACAAGATTAATAGGCGTGCCAGGAAGATAGTAACCATTCACAAGCTAAGGCACAATACATGATCGCCATTAAGAGATATGCAATCCATGGAAAAATTATTCATATATTCAAGAAAGTAATCGCAACACTAAGTACAAAAACGTCATACATTAGCAAGCGAAATGAATGGGCGGTCTCCCCATTAAAAACTCATACAATACACGAAAAACATCAAAGTGGAAACAATGCCTCACTGAAAAACATCAAAGTGGAAACAATGCCAAAAGATGAACACATGTTCTCTTCATTGTGCCAAAGCCAACAACCTACCCAGTAGCTGACAGACAATTAAAAATAATAGAAAAACAATAGTATTTGGAAAATCTTGAGAGAAAGGTTCTCCAAGTACTCTATATGTCGATGATCGTCTCTAAAGGCCACCCATAACCTTCTGAATCCTATTGTATGTCAACACAAATAATATAGGCACGGAGAGCCCCCTTTCAAATCTACAAAGCTTCGCTTTGTAGTGCCCTGATTTTGGGCTTAGAGATTTTTGAGTTGGTTTGAGGGTCCGGTGGGCCGAGATTAGAGATTCGAGTCAGTTTCGAGATTAAATCAGGAATAAATATTTTTGAAGGTGATAAAAATATGGAAAAATATTCTAAAATCTTTTTTAAATATATAAAAGGTTTTGGTGAAATCAATTTTGGAAAATAGTAATTGGGATTTGGAAATTTTGGATTAGTGACCAAAATGTAAACTTTGAAAAATTGCTTTGTAAAAGAGTCAAAACTTTGAATATTTAATGAGATATTTTCACAAAGTCTAATATCATACTTTATCCCTTAATTTTATAATTTTAAAAAGGTTTTAGAAAATATAAATAGCTTGGAGAGAATTAATTGATAATTAATTCATTAAAACAAAATTGACGTAGCTATTTTTTCTCTCAAATTCTCTCCAGCCAAACATCAATTTCTTCTTCAAAATCTTCAGGTAAACTCTTGTTTTAATTGATATTTTAATTCCAAATGATTTCCTATCAAAACCTTATTGTTTTAATCTTGTTTTCTCATGTAAATCTATCCAATTAAGAGGAAAACATCCATTAGAGGTAAGGTTTCATTCTTCCCCTCTAATGAAAGGTTCTTTACTGAAATTCTCAAGTTTATGTTCCTTTATAAATGATTTCTAATGTGTTTTGATGATTCAATTTTGGAAAATTGGTTTAATTGGAATTTAATTAATGAAATTTAGAGATCTTCGTTTTGGATCTATTTTGATGAGTTCTTGATCGGATTAGAACATGATTATGATGTTTTATAATGTTAATAAGTTGGTTTTAACATTAGAATCCCGAAACTATGTGAATTTCTAATTGTCAAGGTTGTTAGTTGAGGGTTTTTGCGGTGTTGTGGTGGTTTAATGTATGTTGAAGGTATAAGGATGATATGAGATGGTTTTTTGGATGTCAATTGATGTTAATTTATGGATTGAAATGTTAGGTTTCAGCTGGGTTAAGTTTGGAGAGTAATCGATGTTTTTTTCGATTGTTTCCCGATGGCATTTGGTAGCTTTTAGCAAATTAATGTTGAGGAATTGTTGTTGCTGGATTTTGAATGCATTATGACGCATTTATCCTCTTTTTTTATGTGGTTAAAACATGGGAGTTTGATCCGATAGCTTGTGGTGAAGCTTTGGGGGCTTCAGACGCTTGTTTGCGCGTTGTCGTTTGAGGTTTCGCGTGTTGATGAGTGAGAACGTGGATTTTAGCTTTGAAATGATTTAAAGGTGGTTTTGGGAGTTTAAATTTAGCTTGAAACATTGATTTAAACTCAGAAGTAAGTATTAAGTGGTTTCTCTCTCGGTTGTGCTTTTACGAAATGGTTTTATGCACTTGTTTTGAATTACATGGTACCTACTGTTTAAGCATGTTTTAAAGTATGTGATATACTTATTTGATCATGAAATGATGATGGATGCACGTGGTAAGTGATCCATGTAAGTATATGGTTTATACTTGTGTTTAAAGCATGATTGTTGCTTTGGAAATGGTTTTGAATTAATGCATATAAAAATAGTGAGGTATTGTTGACTTGTGAGACTGCTTGGCAAAAAGGGTGAAAATGAGTTGGAAATGTATAAAAACAGTGTCAAGAAAGAGTCTTTTGTGTGCAAGTATATACGGTCTCCAAGTAATACAACAGTAAGCTGAGTTATCGATCCCACAAGGATTGGTCAAGAGTTTAATTGCTTCGCTTGTTCTACTTGTCAAAGGAAAGTATGTTTGATTTGAGGTTGGTTTTGAAAATAGTTTGACAGAAAAAGAAATAAAAGGAAAACAATGTTGGCAAGGAGATTTTTCAAATGAGTGATGAGTGTTGGCAAGAGATGCTTGGTTTTCACGCTATTCATGTCATGCTAGACTTTAATAAATCCCGTCTTGGCATTGTTTGCGGAGTAGATTCAAAAGTGCCATTGCCTCTGTTGATGGCAATGCCCTAAATTAATCATGTAAAAACCCTTATATCTCTATAATGAAGCTTTTCATAGATCAATTTGATTAAGTCCCAATCTATACTCTTAAGGGGTAGATTTCACTCCCAAAGTGAGTTCATCTACTTGAACATCTTCCGTCGAAGCATCTCGCCTTAATATCTAGCATTTGATCATTTCTCCCTAAGTCTGTTAAGATATTAAGGTTCAATAAGCCAACAATGCCATCTCTCGCTTGACATAGTTTTTGTGAAACATTGAAGAACATGCCAGATAGGGAAAACAATGCCGATGCATTTTAATTATTAAAAACAAGACATAAAAATAGCGTTCAACGCAAACATCCCTTACCAACTATTAAGTTAGTTCATGGTGAAGGTATCAATCCAAAAACCTTCATCATTTTCAACCATCATCATCATTTAAAATAAATAAAATAAAATTGACAAAGAGGATGGGCTAGAAGAAGGTCTCTTGATGCAGCCCTTCAAGGTCCAGGCTCTCGGTCAAGCTGGTCGAACCACATCTCCTTGTTGCAACCGATTGTGATCACTCTAAAAAAAGTCTCTCCCTCTCGAACCATCTTGAGGTCTTTAAATAGGCGCGTAAGGATGACCTAGGAGAAGCCTTGAATTTGATTTTGAACGCTCAAGGATAAGGAATGTGATAATCTTATCTATCATTTGAATCCTAGGGTTGACATCATCAACGGTTCACCGTTCACTCGACCGGGCATCAAACACATCTTTCCTGCCAACCCGTGCTTCAAATTTTTTTGTCATTCACTGCTAATAGCTACTCGGCATCCTCCTTGGCATCGTTCCCTTCTTGTGTTGTTTTGCCCTGTTGTGCCTGCAATCATGCCAGCAAATAACCCTTCACACTAGCATAGCCCAATTCCAAACTCCTTATGCAAATGTATGTAATTAACAACTAAATGCAGCTAAATATGCTCAAAGACAAGCAAAGATGCTGTAAAATAGGCATGAAAATCAGTACTTTTGAGGAGGTACCATTCCCCCAAACCTAATTCATTGCTTGTCCTCAAGTAATGCAAGTAAACTAAAACAAAACTGTGAAAATAGTACCTCGGCAAAGTTTTGGTTGGAATGCCAACAAGTGCTGGCAAGCAGAATTAAGCTCTAGCTCTGTCCTCGGTTATCTTTGTGCAGTAATGCCAAGCAGGTAGCAAATTCAAGTGCAATAATATAGATCTAGTCTAAGGTCATTAAGTGTGCAAATGTGCAGGTGGTATGCATTAAACTTGACTCACTTAGTCAATTTTACTACTCAAACTCAGAAATTTTTTCATTATTATTATTCTGCCAAAGGTATACATTTTTTTCTCCTTGCTGGCATTAGATTAGGGTAGCGTCATGCACTATTTGGCGTGATACATAAGAGGGAGCAAACCACGAATACCCACATTAGTCCAGATTACATCACTTACTAACCTATTACACTCATACCTTAAGTCATATTGGCTTGAGAACTAAGAGGGAGCAAACCACAAAGACCCAAGTTAATAATTTTTTCCTAAGGCAGACGAGTGTTCTAAAGTCCTTCAGCATTTGGCAAACATTGTTGCCTTAATCCTTTTTTCTTTGGCAATTCTGTCTCTTTTTTTCTTTCTAAGTTCATTTTCAAGAGAGTCTAAGTTCATTAAGCAGACTAGATGCATACCTCGTGTAAAGTGCAACCAAAGTTCCCTAAACTAGAGTTCAATTACCAAACAGCCTTGGCATCACTAATCTGCTGGCATCAAGCAAACTAAAGATTTTAAAATTTCTTCATCGGACAGCTTATTCTAAAACTAATTAAACTTGCCTAACAAAGTGTTAGCAATCTTCAAAATTTGGCTGAGACAAAATTTTCTTTTTCTTTTTTATTGGTTCAGTATGCAAAGATAAAACCTAATCTATATGGCATACATGGCATGGCAACAAAACTGTAAACATGAATGCATGGCATGGCATAAATGTGAGGCAACGCACACCCCCAAACCAAAGATGTGCATTTTCCTCAATGCATGAAAACAACACATATATACAGATAAAATAGAAAAAATGAAATGCAATAAAATGAAATGTAAAGGAGTTTGGGAAGAAGATGACTCTCCTTCGGAGACTTCTTCTCGTGTGACATGTGTGTCTTCCTCTTTACAAAGGTCTTACGATTAAGGGCCACACGTTTCTTTCTTTTGAGGTAGGACTTGGAGGCGACAGTGGAAGCAGAGGCTTCCTTAACAATCTGCACCAGCTCTGATGTGGCAGGAGTGACGGTAGACTCGGTAGGGGCAACAGATTTCTTCTTCAGATTTTGGGGTAGTGTCAGTCTTGGCAGATTCGATTTGAACAGGGGAGATATGTTCGGTGGCATCAGACTGTGCTGGGCTGTGGACTGGACAGTGGATTGGACTGGCTGGCATGGCACTTTCATCGGCTAAGAGCTTTATTGGGAAAACAGGGAAAGCTGGCATGACTCCTGGAGACATGCTCATAAAGCCTTCCTTGATTGCAACGTCACTGGCATGAATGTAATTCTATAGCTTGCTTCTCTGTTCCTCGACCTTCTCTAGCTTTTGGAGAATCAACTCCTGGTGTTGATTGATTTGGTAGAGCAATGCCATTTAATCTACTGGCATAGAAGCTTCAGACTCAGCCTCCGGTGCCTGTGGCTTTGGTGTTGGCGTGACAGCCTTGCCTTTACCTTTGTCTTTCGAATCGATGGTAGTGAGGTTCTTCCATACGACCAATGTGATTGTGGTTCCTTTTACTTCTTAGGCCTTATCCAAATCGGTCTTGGGCACATCGTGCTTCATACAAATGTTAGAAATCAATAACGGAAAGAACAAACCACTAGTTGGCATACCAGCACATTTATATGTTTCGTCTATGATGATCCCGACAACATTAATCTTTTGGCCCATGATGATAGAGTGCAATAGCACCAACCTCTCCATCGACACGGTCTCATTGTGAGTCGTCAGCATTAGGTTTACCTTAAGAAAATGGTTTCAGCCCTTTGCTTGTGATGTTAAGGCCAACCGCTTGATCATTCGGTTCCTTTTTGAGGACACGATCCACTCCATGCCTGATTCACATACATATGCCAACATCTTCTTTCTTTTGGTAGCAGTCATGGTGGCAACAAACTTTGCATGCTCGTTTCCATCCTCTAACTTAACCATGACATTAATGTACCCCTTGTCGAACTACACACAAGTTTCTGTAATCATCAAGAATGGACTGGCCTTGGTTGTGAGGTGTGCGTAGAAATCTCGACCAATGTTGGGAAAGATCTTGCCCTTTTGTTGGCAGAATAGCTCCCATTTGTTCTTGGTCATGTCTGCCATGAAATCTGGGGTAAAACCCAAAATTTTCTTATTCTTGAAATTAAAGCTTTTCTCTTAGCAAAACGTATTCGAGGAGAAGTTGTCTTCATACTTCTTGTGTATGTCTTCGTTGAAGAAGGTTTTGAAGGGGCGTGGATAAAGAAGCTATGGGAGCAAAATTGAAGTTTCAGACGATTTTAGTAAAAGAGAAGAAAAAGAAAGTGAATCTTGGTTTCTTGCATGATAAAATCAAAGGGAATAGTGAAAAAGACTTGATTTTTGAAACGACTAGGGTAAAGAAGATAAAGTGAAAAGGTTAGGTGTTTAAGAAAAGAAAAGGTTGAGTGTTTTAGTAGGGATATTAAATGACCGTTTTTAAAAGGGGTAATGAGTGTTTTAGGCGTATTTGGGAAAAGGAAAATGTGATGTGATAAGAGTTCAAGTGATAAGGATGATGTGATAAGGGTGTAAGTGATAGGGTAGGTTTAAAGTTTTAAAGTGATAAGAGGTTAAGTTGAATTTAATTTCAACTTTATCCAATGGTTGGGCGGCTAGGGTTAGGTTTTGAATATTTTCACTCTCTCATGGGTTGATTTTAATCAAGCTAGGGTAATTTTCTTTTTGCCAAATTACATTCGCCGTATGCTAAGCTTGTGCTGGCACTGTGACTGGCACACAAAAATTCTCCCTACTTACAATTGTCTCATGCCACATCCTGCTGTGGCATTATTCTTGAATCTGTACACACTCAAATAAAACCTTTCAACGCAACAAAAGAAAACCAAAACTAAAAAGGAAAAATCAAATAAAGAAAAATAAAGAAAAAGAAAAACATCTAACCTAATATTTACAAAAATTCAAACCTGATGATGGAGTTATGGTACCTCAGCCAAGATGATAACTTCCTTGGCATTCTTCGGATCACCTTCCAAATAGTGCTTTAAACGCTGTCCGTTTACCTTGAAAATTTCTCCCGACTTCAAATTTTTAATGTCCACAGCTTCATGAACTTATGGCTTTATAACTTCAAACGGGTCTGACCATCTCGACATGAGCTTACCTGGAAATAGTTTAAGCCTAGAGTTAAATAGCATAACATGCTGGCCTACTTTAAATTGTCTTGACATGATTCTCCTATCATGCCATCATTCTGTCCTCTCCTTGTAGAGTCTGGCATTTTCATAGGCTTGTGATCTGAACTCTTCCAGCTCGTTGAGGTCTAGTAATCTCTTTTCTTTAGCAGCTTTCCATGCCATATCAAGCATTTTGGTAGCCTAATATGCACGGTGCTCCATCTCCACCAGGAGATGGCATGCTTTTCCAAACACGAGTCTAAATGGTAAAGTGCTCAAGGGAGTTTTAAATGTTGTTCTGGAAGCCCACAAGGATTCATTTTGTCTCAAGGAGCAGCCATTCCTTGATGGATTCACAGTCTTTTGAAGGATACTCTTGATTTCCTTATTTGAAATGTTGGCTTGCCCATTTGTTTGAGGATGATATGTCGCGGCAATCCTTTGCTGAATTCCATATCTGTACAAAGCCTTAGAAATCAGTTTGCATTTAAAATGGGTACCCTCATCATGAATAATCATCTTAGGGGCACCAAATCGAGTGAAAACGTGTTTGTGCAAGAACTTCGCGACAGCCTTGGCATTGTTTGCTGGCAATGCCACAACCTCAACCTATTTGGATACGTAATCCATAGCTACAAGGATATATAGATTACCAAATGATAGAGGAAATGGACCCATAAAGTCTATCCCCAGACATCAAATAAGTTCACATGCATACTGTTTTAGAGCGGCAGTTGGTGTCTGCTAGAGATGTTCCATGTCCGTTGGCATTGATCACAAGCCTTGGCATAGATGTAAGCATCTTTGAATAGCGTGGGCCAAAAGAATCCAGACTGCAGCACCTTGGCAGCAATCTTCATTCCGGCAAAGTGTCCTCCATAGGGAGTAGTGTGGCATAAATGCAAAATGTTGTGCTCCTCATCTTCTGGCACACATCGCCTTATTACTTGGCCGACCCAGTGTTTGAACAATATTGGCTCATCCCAATAGTAATGTCTGACTTCTCACAAAAAATGCTTCCTGGCATTATATGCCAAATCTGGTGGAAGAATATTGCTCACTAGGTAGTTGACTATGTCAGCATACCATGGCACAACTTGGACTGCGAGCAAATATTCGTATGGGAATTCATCTCTTATGGCAGCGGTTTTACGATTTTCACAGTGATACTTTAGGTGTGATAAGTGACCAGCCACTAAATTTTCACTGCTCTTTTTATCTTGGATCTCAAGGTCAAATTCCTGTAGTAGAAGTGTCCACCGAATTAAATTGGGCTTGGCATCTTTTTTGCCAAAAGGTACTTTAATGCCGAGTGATCTGTATACACACAACTTTATTACCAACCAAATAAGATCTAAATTTGTCAAAAGCAAATACAACAACTAGAAATTATCTCTCTGTTGCGGTGTAGTTGAGTTGTGCTCTACTCAAAGTTCAGTTGGCATAGTATATGGCATGAAAAACCTTGCCATGTCGTTGTCCTAATATTGCTCCGATGGTATAGTCGCTGGCATCGCACATGAGTTCAAATGGCTTACTCTAGTCTGGTGCCACGACTATAGGGGCATTGATCAGTCTCTCCTTAAGTTCCTGGAAAGCTCTCAAACAATTATCGTCAAGCGCAAAAGTGGCATTCTATTCTAATATCAAGTACAAAGGTTTAAAATTTTTAGAAAAGTCTTTAACAAAATGGCGAAAAAAACCTGTATGACCTCAAAAACTTATTATATCTTTTACACTTGTAGGAGGTGGAAATTGTTTAATTACCTCCACTTTCACCTTATTGACTTCCAAGCCTTGCTTGGTCACTTTATGACTGAGAACTA
Source organism: Hibiscus mutabilis (assembly GCA_019671005.1). NCBI lineage: Eukaryota > Viridiplantae > Streptophyta > Magnoliopsida > Malvales > Malvaceae > Hibiscus > Hibiscus mutabilis. The sequence continues at coordinate 29,779,037 of CM033711.1, read as the reverse complement.
TGCCTTTTTTCACCATGAAATGGCACTTCTCCTAGTTCAGGACCAAGTTAGTCTCTATGCATCTTTTCAAAACAAGCTCCAGACTCTGTAAACACTCATCAAATGTCTTGCCAAAGACCGAGAAGTCATCCATAAATACCTCTAGGTTTTGCTTAATCATGTCCGAAAAGATAGACATCATACATCGTTGAAACGGTGCCGGTGCATTACACAGTCTGAATGACATCCTCCTAAAGGCAAATGTCCCATATAGACATATGAATGTGGTCTTTTCTTGGTCGTCTAGATCTATGGCAATTTGGTTATATCCCGAATAACCATCTAAAAAACAATAGAAAGCTTTACCTACCAATCTGTCCAACATTTGATCAAGAAGGGCAACGGGAAGTGGTCATTCTTGGTGGCATTGTTCAACTTCATGTAGTCCATGAACACTCTCCATTCGGTGATAGTTCTGGAAGGGATTAACTCGTCCTTTCTATTTTGAACCATGGTCATGCCAGCTTTCTTTGTCATACATTGTACCGGGCTGACCAGCTAGCTATTAGATTTGGGATAGATTATTCTAGCATCCAGCCACTTGATAATATCTTTTTTTCACCACTTCCTTCATGCTCGGGGTTCAATCTTCTCTGGCCTTCAATCGTTTTGTCATGATATTTTTCCAAGATTATCTTGTACATGCATATAGTTGGGCTAATACCTTAGATGTCTGCCAAGGTCTAACTCAACGCTTGCTTGTGCTTACTTAAAATTTCCAGCAATCTTCCCTCATGATCATTGGTTAGATCAGCAGAAATGATCACTAGCAAGGTCGAGTGCTTACCTAAATATGAATATCTGAGGTGGTCTGGCAACAGTTTTAGCTCCAATTCAAGTGGCTCCTCAATCTATGGTTTTGTTGCCACCATCTTTCTACCAGCCAACTCCAATGGCTCTGACTGTCTGACATAGCTTATTTCTTCAATGTCCTTGCTTGCTTCTCCTTCACTATCGGTCTCGCTAACATCATTATCAATTTCTTGGCATAGTTGTGCCTCATCCACCTTAAAATAGACTCCATCCTATCATCCGCTTGGCATTCCTCCAATTCATCTACATATTTCAAAGCTTGAACACATTAAATGTAACCTACTGCTTATTCATGTGCATCGTTAATTCTCCTTTATGTACATCAATCAAAGCTCTGCCAGTGGCAAAATAAGGTTTTCCCAATATGATTAGGACATTAACATCAACTTCATAATCTAAAATGATAAAGTCGGCTGGGAATATAAATATATCTACCTTTACCAATACATCCTCAATTTTACCCTTAGGATGTGCAAATGATCAGTCTGCCAACAGAAGTGTCACAGCAGTGGGCCTTGATTCAATGCCAAGCTTCTTGAACACCAACATCAATATCAAGTTAATGCTAGCTCCCAAGTCACACAGTGCCATGCCCATGAATCTGTTTCCAATAGTACATGGGATAGTAAAACTTCATGGATCTTTCAATTTTGGTGGCAACCGAATGAGTATCCTGGCACTGCATCCTTCGATAAGAGCTACAGTCTTAAAATCACCCAATTTTCTTTTCTTGGACAAGACGTCCTTCATGAATTTAACATAATTGGGCATCTGCTCGAGTGCTTCCACTAATAGAAGATTGATCTACAATTGCTTAAGCACTTCCATGAAACGCTTAATTTGTTGATCATGCTTATGCTTTTGTAACCTTTGTGGAAATGGCAAAGGTGGATAAACATATGCTGGTTCTGCTGGCTTTGCCAATGGTTTGCTGGCATCAGACTACTGTTTGGCATCGACCTGCTCGTTGGCATCAGTCTGCTCATTGGCATCAGTCTGATGACTAGCAATGTTTTTGTGTACTTCTTTGTTTTTTGGCTCTTGTAGTACATCTACTAGTCTATTTTCTTCCTTTTGACAATGAACTGGCTGTTTGACGAATATCTCAACCTCATATTGTTTACCACTCTAAAGAGTTACAACTTTTCATTGTTCATTGTTTTTTTTACCGGGCATCTTTTGTGTCGCTTGGCAAAGCTCCTTGGGGTCTGTTGCTAAGTGCATTGGCAAGATGCCCAATCTGTACCTTCAAGCTTCGCATAGATACAGCCAGACTCTGGACAACTATATCATTCCTTTCTATATATTCTGTCAAAGTCCCTTGGTTGTTCCTTTGTCCTGCATGTGTATTCTGATTAAAATCTGGCTGGGCATTGTTTTGATGGGGGGCGTTATTTTGATGCTGGGCATTATTCTGTTGTGGGGCATTGTATTGGTTTCCTCCTTGATTCCCCCAAGCTAGATTCGGGTGCTACCTCTATCCTATATCATAAGTATTTGAGTTAGGATTAAAGTTGCGATTTATGTTGCCAACATAATTTACCGATTCAGGGTTGGAAGAGCAATCATCCACATGGTGGCTCTCTTCATAGATGGTGCATAATGGTTCTACTGCTTTCACTTCTTGGGACTCGTTGTTTGTTTGCAACGTTCTCACCATACTGGTGAGGTTGGAAATCTAAGTATGGATGGACGTTAGTTCATCAACCTTCAATTTCTCACTAGTTTTGTTTTCGGTACCTAATTTGGCAACAAGATATTCAAAATCATTGATTGAAATCCTTTCAAGGATGCCAACCTCTGTGTAGTTCTTGTCAAGCAATGAACCGGCTACTGAATCATCAACAACAACCATTGTTTATGTGTTTAATCCATTGTAGAAGGGTTGTATTTGGGTCCAATTTAGGAATCCATTCATAGGACACCTTCTCAACAGATCTTTAGATCTAATTTATACAGAAGGATTAAATTGTGTAAGTTGCAAGTTACAGAATACATATTCAAATAACTTTTTACTGGCATATGCGGAAACAGACTCATAACGGATGCCTGGTTAGTCCTAGAATCGACTAAACCTAGGCTCTGATACCACAAATGTAACACCCTCTTCCCGATCTGGTAGGGATCCGGTTCAGATAGTGTTATCGGAGACTAATCAAAGGTTCAAAAAAGTTTCAGAGTCTAAAACCTAATCTAAGTATCATATTGATTATTCTTAAGGCTTATCCACTTTGTTGGTTACTAAACTTAATCAGAGTTGGGGTCAATTTTAAATTTAATCAGAAAAAGTTTCTTAACCTTGGGGTCAATGTTAGGCAGTCTTTGGAACATCAGACTCTTTCACCAACATTTGGAAGTATCCGGACTGATGATCTATCTTGGAAAAGATAGAAGCATCCTTCAAATGATCAAAGAGGTCATCGATCCTCGGAAGTGGGTGCTTCTTCTTGATCGTCACTTTATTCAATTGACGATAATCAATGCATAGACACATTGATCCATCATTCTTCTTGACGAACAAAACTCGGTCGAATGAATCCCTTATCTTGGAGGTTTTGGATTTGAGCTTTTAACTCATTCAACTCCACAAGAGTCATTCTATACAGACTAGTGGAGACCGGAGTAGTTCCAAGTTGTACTTCTATCCTGAGCTCAACTTCACGGGTAGGAGAGAGTCCCAGAAGTTCATCAAGAAACACATCGGGAAATTCTTTCACAACTGATACATCTTCAAGCTTCAAATCCTTCTTAGACTCTATGGCATACACGAGGCTCTTTTTAGGCTCAGGTTTGGGCTTCATCAAGGTTATGCTCTCCTTGCAGAGTCCACGGAGGTATAGTTTCTTCTTTGAACAATCTACCCAAGCTTGGTGTTCAGCTAGCCAATCAAGGCCAAGGCTAAGATTGAACTCATGGAAAGGGAAAGCCATCAAATCGGCCAAAATGGGATCCCTCGGATCTTTAGGGGGCAGGCTTTACAGATCATTTGAATGGTTACACTATCCCCTAAAGGATTGGAAACAACTATCTCAGAAGCAACAAATTCACATTCTAGAGCATACTTTTCAATCAAGGGTTCACTAATAAAGGAATGTGTGGATCCTAGATCTATCAAAGCATAAACAAGTCCAGAACATAACTCTACCATACCTGCAACCACATCAGGATCATCCTCTTGCTCGCGACCTCAAACGTGGTACATTTGGGCTGAAGTATGCGGGTCACGACCAGTTGGAGGAGTATTGTTGTTGCGGGGTCTACTTGCAGATCTGGATGGTACTGGCTTTGCACTTCTCCCCTTATTAGGGTTGTTCTGAGAAGCTATAGATGTAGGAGCCTGAGGATTCTATGGGCACTGACGGACGAAGTGGCCAGACTCTCCATAAAGGTAACAAGAACTGGATTGCCTATGACACTGCCCCGAGTGCCTCGTCTGGTAGAAGTTGCATAAGGGAATCTGGGAACCCTTTGTGGAACAACCCATGCTATCCACTGAAGCTATGTGGGTAATAGTTGTTTCGGCAGACTGAGATTGAGGTACATACACAAATCAAAGCAATTATTGGTATATAGAAGACTTTTGGTCCCATTGTCTTCCCTTCTTCTGGGACGTGCGTAACATGGAATCATCTCGGAACCTCTTATCAGATGAGTCTGGTTCCCCTTTCTCCTCTCGGAGGCTCTCTGTGAAGCTTCGATTGTGATGGCCCGATTGATAAGGGTCTGAAAGTCCTCGATCTCCAGAGCAATGAAGAGAGGATGAAGTTCATCAAAAAGTCTATGAACATTTTGCATTTCTCCTTCTTGGTATGGATGATTTCTGTGCCATACCTTGCATACTTGCAGAAATCATGAATGTACTGTTCTACTGGTCTACTTCCTTGTCTTAGATGGAAGAATTTCTTACGTCTTTCTGCAATGTAGTACTCGCTGACGTACTTCTTATGAAACTCCTGAAGAAAGATGTCCCACGTGACACGATGTTCAGGAACACTGGGGATCACCATATCCTACAAGCTTTGGGCCTCATCAGCTATCAAGGCCAAGGCACATTCAAGCTTATGCTCCTCATAACACTTTATTTGCTTATTCAGCACTTTCAGAGTGTTCTCCAGCCAGTATTCTACGATCTCAGGGTTATCCAGTTCTTGTCCGGTGAACGTATACACATGATACTACTTGAGTTTTTCAATAGGAGCTCTCGAAGTAGGCAGAGAAGCCTCAACAAGTGGGGATGTAGTTCTTGTCGGAGAGACACCACCACCTGTTTAATCATGTCCGTCATAAACATCATATACGCCTGCTGAGCGAGTGGCAATGATGGAGGGTGAGGTGGGTCATTCTGTCCTACATGCTCGGATTGGATTTCAGGCCTCAAATTGTCCCCCGAAGTTGAGGATGAACCCGGAGAGGTTCATTCACTACCTTTCTATCGGTAGGACCAAACATTTTAGATCTAATTTATATAGAAGGATTAAATCGTATAAGTTTGCAAGTCATAGAATACATATTCAAATAACTCCTAAGTGGCATATGCAGACACAGACTCATAACGGATGCCTCGTTAGTCCTAGAATCGACTAAACCTAGGCTCTGATACCACAAATGTAACACCCTCTTCCCGGTCTGGTAGGGATCCAGGTCAGATAGTGTTATTGGGAGACTAATCAAAGGTTCAAAAAAGGTTTCAGAGTCTAAAACCTAATCTAAGTATCATATTGATTATTCTTAAGGCTTATTCACTTTGTTGGTTACTAAACTTAATCGGAGTTGGGGTCAATTTTAAACTTTTCTTAACCTTAATCGGAGTTGGGGTCAATTTTAAACTTAATCGAAAAAGGTTTCTTAACCTTGGGGTCAATGTTAGGCAGTCATTGGAACATCAGACTCTTTCACCAACATTTGGAAGTATCTGGACCGATGATCTATCATGGAAAAGACAGAAGCATCCTTTAACTGATCAAAGAGGTCATCGATCCTCAAAAGTGGGTACTTATTCTTGATCGTCACTTTATTCAATTAACGATAATCAATGCATAGACACATTGATCCATCATTCTTCTTGACGAACAAAACCCGGTCGAATGAATCCTTTATCTTGGAGGTCTTGGATTTGAGCTTTTAACTCCTTCAACTCCACTGGAGCCATTCTATACGGACTAGTGGAGACCGGAGTAGTTCCAAGTTGTACTTCTATCCTGAACTTAACTTCGCGGGTGGGAGGGAGTCCCGGAAGTTCATCGGGAAACACTTTAGGAAATTATTTCACAACTGATACATCTTCAAGCTTCAAATCCTTTTTAGACTCTATGGCATACACGAGGCTCTTTTTAGGCTCGGGTTCGAGCTTCATCAAGGTTATGCTCTCCTTCCAGAGTCCACGGAGGTACAGTTTCTTCTTTGAACAATCTACCCAAGCTTGGTGTTCAGCTAGCCAATCAAGACGAAGGCTAAGATCGAACTCATGGAAAGGCAAAGCCATCAAATCGGCCGAAAATAGGATCCTTCGGATCTTCAGAGGGCAGGCTTTACAAATCATTCTAATGGTCACACTATCCCCTAAAGGATTGGAAACAACTATATCAGAAGCAACATATTCACATTCTAGAGCATACTTTTCAATCAAGGGTTCACTAATAAAGGAATGTGTGGATGCTGGATCTATCAAGGCATAAACAAGTCCAGAACATAACTCTACCATACCTGCAACCACATCAGGATCATCCTCTTGCTTGCGACCTCAAACGTGGTACATTTGGGTTGAAGTATGCGGGTCACGGCCAGCTAGAGGAGTATTGTTGTTGCAGGTCTACTAGCAAATCTGGATGGTACTGGCTTTGCACCTCTCCCCTTATTAGGTTGTTGTGAGAAGCTATAGATGTAGGAGCCTGAGGGTTCTATGGGCACTGATGGATGAAGTGGCTAGACTCTCCACAAAGGTAACAAGAACTGGATTGCCTACGGCTGTGCCCCGAGTGCCTCTTCTGGTAGAAGTTGCATAAGGGAATCTGGGAAGCCTTTGTGGAACCGCCTGTGCTATCCACTGAAGCTGTATGGGTAACGGTTGTTCTGGCAGACTGGACTGAGGTACATATCCAGATTGAGGCAACTGTTGGTAGGTAGCTGTTGCGCGTAATAAGTGCTACGCAATTGTGCAAGTATACACGTCGCAAGTTATAGTATAAAAGATATCGTCTCCACAGGGATTGGTGCCACTTCAAGAATCTAGTCTCTTGCACTGTAAAAAGTAAAAACACAAGTGAAGGATTATAGAAGTTTTAACTAATAACTAATCTAGAAAGCAATTAAGTAAAAGAAAAGATGAATTCGAATGAGAGAGATAGGCTAGGTTATCGTGAGTTGAGGTGTGATAGCCGATTGGATTGTCTTTGTAAAAGAGTGCACGGCAACTCGGTTTGCCGTGGCGACTTGCACAACGGGGTTGCCTTGGCAACTAATTGATGGTTGCTTGGGCGACTAGTTGGGCAACTACTTGGGCGATCAGGCAGCAACTTCAAGGTTCGGCGGAGCGTTCTTCAATGGTTTCTTCTTATCCCTAAGTCGAAACTCTAGCTACTTGTGCATGCCTTGATAATACATCCTGCGTGAATCAAGGGTGAACAACAACCAATCTTGCGCTCCTCTTAGCCGTTGAAATCCTTAACTTATTCCTAAGCCGAATTAATCTTCACCATCATTGGATTGAATAAAGATCATATTCATTCGTTTCTTGAATCTAACTCTCCCGATATTAGATAAATGGATGAAATCACGAGATCCTCTCCCAATTCACTCGCAAACAATAATAAGAACCAAGAATGAATAAACCTTGAAATAAAAAAGTGCAAACTCTTATTACCTAAACAAAAACCAATAGTTTCTCACAACCTCAAAACACAATAACCATAGCCAAGTAAATTTAGTTCATGGCTAGGTTCCAAAGAAACACAAGATAAACAATCCCTAGCATGAACCCAATCGAACAAGGAAGAAAAGATGAAGCTTGTCGAAAATCCCTTTCCCTAGATGCTTGCCGAAAATTCCCCTTGCTTCCTCTCTTGGAGTTGTCGAAATTCCCTCTTGCTCTCCCTCTTGGATTTGTCGAATTTCCTTGCTATTTATAGGGCTAGGCCAAAGTCCTTCTTTGAGGAGGAGTTTGAGTTGGAATTAAATTATCTTTAAAGAATATAATTCTTTATTATAATTTTATTCCTATTAGAACTTCTCCTATCCTCTTGGAATTTAATTCTTCTTTAATCTCTGCATGGCAATCAAATTCCTTTGGGCTTGGACCTTGCTCCATGTCATCTTGGGCTTGTAAAATCATGAATTTCGACATTCATATTGCTTTTGGTCTTTGTCGACAAATGCCATGGCAACTGCTCTCAGCGTCTCCTTCATGCACTGCCACGCAACTAGCTCGGCATATCCTTCATGCATTGCCCTGCAACTAGCTCGGCATTGCTTTGGCAAGTGATCCTGCACATACACACAAAAACACACCAAAGCAGCATCTATTTCCACAAAAATCACCAAGTTATGTAATCAAGCTCAACGATTGAAGGAAACATGGATTAATGCATGAATGGCTAACTATGCAACTAATATGAGCCTAAGTCTAACAATAATATGAGTAAAAGGGTAAGAAAAATAGTACTTGAACACTTATCACACCCCCAAACTCGAACTATTGCTTGTCCTCAAGCAATGCAAACTCATAATTACCTGCCAAGACTTCAAATTTTCACAAACTTAGCTTTGAACTTGATTTCAATTCTCTCAACCGGGGGCACAAAGTATGATTGGCTTTTTATTTTTCGGAAAACGAGGAGTTACTCGGAATCAAACTATAATGCTTGTGCGTGTGTGCAGAGTTGTGTGCAAGTTGATTTTTCGGATTCTATGCAAACAAAGGGTTTTCAAATTACTTCATCGGGTTCTTTTTAACTTGTTTTAACTAGAGCCAATTTGGGCACCTCTAGTGTTTTATTTTTAGTTTTCTTAAGTTAATTTAATCGACTAGAGCCGGTTTGGGCACCTCTAGTTAAAAAAATTTAACGCCTCCTAGAGCCGTTTTGGGCACCTCTAGTGATCAAATTTTTTTAGCATATGCTAGAGCCAATTTCGGTACCTCTAGCATTCATCCAATTTTTATTCTAATCCCCAATTAGTTAATTATCAACCTAAGTTTACTAGAACTCCTTAAATCAATCAAACCACAACAGTGTTTCATCAAATTTAGCATCATAGTAAAATTCTAAGTTTTTCATGGTTATCCTAGAATAAAAATTCTATCAATTAAGTGCATTGGTAAAGTCATCATTGAATATTCATCAAATCTAAGCAATTCTTGTTCCAATGAAAGGCATGGCAAGCAATTTATGTATCCTAAATGTAATGCTTAAGATTAATGTAACTAAACATGGTAATTACTAATAACAACCCCCCCAAACTCGAGTGAGGCATTGTCCTCAATGCATGCATAAAAATAACGAAAAATAACAATAAAAATAAAAATGCATACGAGGACTTACTCCGAGAGTTCGTCATCGTAGATGATTAGTTTCCTTCTAGTTGGCGTCTTGATTTTCTTGCTTGAACGCGATGGTTGTTTTCTTGTTGCCGGGACGTCTTGAGCTTTGGTTGCCGTGGCATCTTCATGGTTGGTTGCCGTGGCATCAGCTTGTCTTGCAGCACGATGTAGGTTGCCGCGACATCTTCTTCATTGGTTGTCGGGGCAAGGATCTCGGCAGAAATTTCCTTAGCATAGTAGTTGTGAGTCTTGTTGTGAAAAAGAAAACAAAGAAAACCTGAAAACTAAAGATAATGAAGAGAAAATAAAATATCTCCTAAAAATAAAAATGAAAATAAAAAGAAAAAGAAAAAGGAAATACTGAAAGGAGAGCATGCTCATGCATCTCCTAAGTTGACCACTTCCTTTCGTTCCACATGGGCACCATTGTAGTGCTTCAATCTTTGTCCATTAACTTTGAATTCATGGTTGTCGAGATGGACTTGATTATCACGGCGCCATGGGAGAATGGTTTGACGACTTCAAATGGTCCCGACCATCTTGATTTCAGCTTTCCCGGGAAAAGTTTTAGCCTAGAATTGAATAGGAGAACTAGTTGCCTGGCGTGAATTGCCGTGGCAAATAGTTTCTTGTCGTGCCATCGCTTTGTTTTCTCCTTGTAGATTCGCATTGTTATAGGCGAGTGCACGAAATTCTTCTATCTCATTGAGATCCATCAAGCGCTTTTGTCCGCACTTTCCCAATCCATATTCACGGTCTTGATTGCCCAAGACGCCTTGTGCTCAATTTCCACCGGTAGATGACATGTTTTACCATAGACAAGCCGGAAGGGGACATACCTAATGGTGTTTTGAATGCGGTGCGATATGCCCAAAGTCGTCATCTAGTCTTAATGACCAATCCTTCCTTGAGGGATTTACAACTTTCTCGAGTATTCCCTTCAACTCCCGGTTGGAAATTTCTGCTTGCCCGTTGGTTTGTGGATGATATGCCGTGGCGATCTTGTGTGATATGCCGAGCGTTGCAACATCTTGGCAATTAGTCTGTTGTCAAAATGCTTGCCCCTCGTCGGCTGATAATTGCTCTCGGCATCCCAAACCGTGTAAATATGTTTTTCTCGAGAATCGTTGCACGGTCTTGGAATCGTCGTTGGGAACTGCAGCTGCCTCTACCCATTTAGACACATAGTCGACGGCCCGAGTAAGATGTAGAGGTTGCGAATGAAGATGGAAAAGGTCCCATAAAATCGATCCCCATACATCGAACAGTTCCACCTCGATGATGTTCGAGTGGCATCTCATGTCGCCTAGAGATATTGCCCGTCCCTCCGCAACGATCACATTGCTTGTAAAAGTCTTGGGCATCTTTGTACAATGTTGGCCAATACAAACCGGATTGCAAGACTTTGGCATGCGATACGAGTTCCTCCAAATGGTCCTCCATAGGGTGAAGAATGGCATTGCCGAGTACATTCTGTTGCTCTTCTTCAGGGACACATCGGCGTATAACCTGATCTGCACATTGTTTAAACAAAAGAGGCTCGTCCCAAAAGTAATGCTTAGCATCATGGCGGAACCGCTTCTTCCCTTGGTGAGTAATGCCATACGGAAAAATACCACAAACAAGGAAGTTAACTAAATCTGCGTACCAGGGTATTGCCGGGGCATGTGCTGCCGTAGTGTCTGCTCCCAAAATTGCCGAGGCGTGCTCGTCAAAGACTGCTGCGGCGTCGAGAGTTGCCGAGGCGTGTGCTTCCATGGTTGCCGAGGCGTCATGGGCTGTCGAGGCGTCAAGGGTTGCCGAGGCGATTAGAATTTGTTCATCCGGGAATGCATCGCATATCTCTAGATCCGCGTCCTCTTCCCTATTGAGTTCCAAACGTGATAAGTGATCGGCCACTTGATTTTCTGTTCCTTTCCTGTCCTTAATTTCAATATCAAATTCTTGTAAAAGTAATATCCAACGAATCAAACGAGGTTTAGCATCCTTTTTAGCAAATAAGTATTTGATTGTCGAATGGTCCGTATGAACAATTACCTTTGTACCAATTAAATAGGATCGGAACTTGTCAGATGCGAAAACTACAACTAGTAACTCTTTCTCCGTTGTTGTGTAATTCACTTGAGCATCGTTAAGAGTTTTACTAGCGTAGTATATCACATGGAAGGTCTTACTGTGGCGTTGGCCTAGGACTGCTCCTACCGCGAAATCACTTGCATCACACATGAGCTCAAAAGGTAGCGTCAAACTGTGGAACAACAATGGGTGCCGAGGCAAGCTTTTTCTTTAGGGTTTCAAATGCTTGAGTGCAAGAATCATCAAAATCGAAGACTTTATCCTGTTCAAGCAGATTACACAAAGGTTTAGTGATTTTAGAAAAGTTATGAATGAACCTCCTGTAAAAACCTGCATGTCCGAGAAAACTTCGAATTCCTTTAACCGAATTTGGGGGTAATCTCTTGATCACGTCCACCTTGGCTTTGTCTACTTCAATTCCCTTGGATGAAATCTTGTGGCGAGCACTATTCATTCATCTACCATAAAGTGGCATTTCTCCCAATTGAGGACTAAGTCCGTTTCTTCGCATCTTGCTAACACCCTCTCTAAATTGCCGAGACAGCCGTCGGTCATTACCAAAAACCGAAAGATCATCCATGAAGATCTCAAGGAAGTCTTCGACCATGTCCGAAAGAGCGCCATCATGCATCTTTGGAAGGTTGCCGGGCGTTACACAATCCGAACGGCATCCTTCGGAAGGCATAAATACCGTAGGGGGCATGTGAAGGTTGTCTTTTCTTGATCTTCGGTGCTATGGCAATCTGATTGTAACCTGAATAACCATCAAGAAAACAAGAAAAGGGTTTACCTGCAAGACGGTCAAGCATTTGATCAATAAAGGGTAATGGGAAGTGATCTTTCCTAGTGGCTTTGTTTAGCTTTCGATAGTCCATACAAACCCCTCCAACCGTCACACCTGGTTGGGATAAGTTCATTATTTTCATTGCTTACCACTGTTATACCTCCCTTTTTCGGCACACATTGTACCGGACTTACCCACGTACTTCATCGGAGATAGGGTATATAATGCCGGCGTCAAGCCACTTGATGATTTCTTTCATTACAACCCCTTTCATGGCATGATTCAGTCTCCTCTGGGCCTCAATTGAAGGTTTGTGATCATCTTCCAACAAGATCTTGTGCATGCACACCGCCGCTAATTCCCTTCAAGTCGGCAATTGTCCACCCTATTGCCTTTTTATGTAGCTTCAACATGTTGATCAGCTTTCTTTTCTGCTCAGGCTGTAAACTTAGAAGAAATAATTACGGGTAATGTATTATCGGTCCCTAAGTATACATATTTCAGTTGCTGCGCAATTGTTTCAACTCAAGAATTGGTGGATTTTCGATAGAGGGTTTTTCGATCTTACCTACCCGAGTAGTCCAGTGGTTCAAAGTATGTACCGGGTCGATTGACTAGCCAATTTGCCTCTTCTCGTTGTTCCTCATCGACCGCTCTCTTCATACTCCTCGGGTTCCTCTTGATCGGCAATGTAGTTGCCGAGGCAACTAAATTCCTCATCGAAGTTAAACTTTACCGTGGCATGAAGTAGTTGGCATTCTTCTGGATCATCGGCATGCCTTAGTGTTTGGAACACATTTAGTTTTACCTGCTGGTCATTCACCCTCATTGTGAGTTCTCCTTTTTCAACATCAATCAAAGTTCTCCCTGTCGCTAGGAATGGTCTTCCGAGAATGATAGGTGCATGCTCATCTGCTTCACAATCCAAAACAATGAAGTCAGCGGGAAAAATAAATTTATCAACTTTTACCAGTATGTCCTCGATTTTTCCCTATGGATGCACATAGGATCTGTCGGCTAGCTGTAGCATAACTGTTGTAGGTCTTGCCTTCCCGATTCCTAGTTTCTGGAAAACCGATTTAGGCATCAAGTTTATGCTAGCCCCTAGGTCGCATAGTGCTTTCCCAACATAATGATTTCCAATAGAACAGGGTATTGTGAAACTTCCGGGATCCTTCAACTTGGGCGGCATACGATTGTGCAACATTTCCATGCATCCCTCTGTTGCGGCAATTGTTTCAAACTCTCCTAGCCTTGTTCTCTTGGACACAATGTCTTTAAGAAACTTGGCATAGTTTGGCATTTGTTCAATTGCTTCCACCAATGGCAAGTTGATGTGGACTTGCTTTAGGATATCAAGAAACTTCTTGAATTGGTATTCTTGCTTTTGTCGCTTCAACCTTTGTGGGAATGGTGGTGGAAGTCAGATATCTTCTATCCTTTCATTGGTTTGAAACCTGATTGACGGCATTGCTGGGACATCTGGAGTTGTCGATGCGTTACCAACTGGGGTTGCTGAGGCGTGCTTATCGCAAGTTGCCGAGGCGTCATCGGTTGCCGAGGCATGCTTATTGCCGGTTGCCGCAGCAATTCCTGGTTCAGCATCTGAGACTTTGCCGCTAGGTTCGTCTTGATCTTTTTGTGGAGTTTTGTTTGACGAGCGGGTTTGAACCTCTCTAAGTTGTTGGCCACTTCGGTGGTGATTGCCTTACATTGCTCATGGCCGTTCCTCTTGCGACTTCATATCGCTAGGTAAACCTCCCGGTGGTCTAGTGTTCAGATTTTGAGCAAACCGTCCGACTTGATTTTCCAATGATTTGATTGCCGCCTCTTGGTTTTGCAATCTCATCTCGGTCCTGTTAATAAAAGCATCATTCTTTTTTATGAAATTACTATTCTCAGCCATATAAGATTCAGTTTTCATCATAAAAGCATTTAGAGAATTTTCTAAAGAACTAGATGTCGCTCGGTTGTTGCTTTGGCATCCGCTGTCGCGTGGCATATTCTGCTGGAATCCCGATGCTTGTGCATTCTGATTGTTCTGGTTTAGAGCATTGTTGGGATTACTCCATGAAAAATTCGGTGCTTCTTCCAAGCTGGATTGTATGTATTGGACATCATGTTGTTGCCCGATTGTAATTCCCCACATAGAAGCCGGATTCCGGATTCTGCATACATTCGGAAGAATTATGGTTATCACCACATAACTCACAAAAAGAATCCATTACCTTGACTTCATGTGTGTTGTTTGGTTTTTGCATGTTCGGACCATCTTGGTTAAAGCGGCCAATTGTGCCGAAATTGAATCGATGATCCTAGTTCATGTATTGTGGCTTAGCGCCTAACTCCTCCTCTTCTAGTAGATGGGAATTGATAGTCATTCTTGGCCAGCCTGTTTAAAATTTGCATTGCTTCCTCCGTGACTTATCTAGGAGTATGCCGTTTGCCGAGGCGTCTAGCATCATCCTTGTTGGTGTATTCACGGCATTGTAAAACATTGTTACTTGAGTCCACACTGGGAATCCGTGTAAAGGGCATTTGTGTAAAAGTTCTCTATACCGCTCCCAAGCCTCGTACATGGATTCATCATCCGCTGCCGCCGAAAAGAAGTAATGTCGTTCTGAAGCTTATCGATTAAATTTGTAGGATTAAATCTAGCAAGGAAATCACGACAAAGATCAGTCCAAGATGCTATGGATCCGGCAGAAATGCTATTTAGCCATGCTTTCGCCCCCTCGGTGAATAGGGGAATAATCTTAATCGTAAGACATCGGGGGTGACTTCGTGTATCTTGAACGAGTTGCAAATCTCGTGGAAAGATTTCAGATGTTGTCGTGCATCTTCGATTCTTTGAGCCGCCAAATTGACCTATTGTGTTGATCATATTAAACATTACCGGTTTCAACTCAAAGTGGTCGGCTTCAATTTCGGTGCGACAACTCCTGGGTTAAGTCCATCAAGATCTTCTTCAAGATAGTCTCGAATAGTTCTGTTTCGTGCAAGAATCACTCCTCCTCCCGCTCGAACATCTTGATTAATATTGCCATCTTGATTTGCCATTGCTTCTCTTATCCTTCGTCTAAGTCTTTGTAAGGTTCGTTCGATTTACGGATCAAAGGGATATTCTGTGAAGTCGGTCTCATACAGTCATATACCAATGCAAAACCAAAGTTTGTTAGCCCTTTGAATTTTAAACAAGAAAAATAAAAGAAAGTGCAAGAAAGTAAAAACAAAGTCGCTATTGCCAATCCCGACAACGGCGCCAAAAACTTGTTGCGCGTAATAAGTGCTGCTACGCAATTGTGCAAGTATACACGCCGCAAGTTATAGTATAAAAGATATCGTCTCCACAGGGATTGGTGCCACTTCAAGAATCTAGTCTCTTGCAATCAGAAAAGTAAAAACACAAGTGAAGGATTATAGAAGTTTTAACTAATAACTAATCTAGAAAGCAATTAAGTAAAAGAAAAGATGAATTCGAATGAGAGAGATAGGCTAGGTTATCGTGAGTTGAGGTGTGATAGCCGATTGGATTGTCTTTGTAAAGAGTGCACGGGCAACTCGATTGCCGTGGCGACTTGCTGTGGGGTTGCCTTGGCAACTAATTGATGGTTGCTTGGGCGACTAGTTGGGCAACTACTTGGGCGATCGGGCAGCAACTTCAAGGTTCGGCGGAGCGTTCTTCAATGGTTTCTTCTTATCCCTAAGTCGAAACTCTAGCTACTTGTGCATGCCTTGATAATACATCCTGCGTGAATCAAGGGTGAACAACAACCAATCTTGCGCTCCTCTTAGCCGTTGAAATCCTTAACTTATTCCTAAGCGGATTAATCTTCACCATCATTGGATTGAATAAAGATCATATTCATTCGTTTCTTGAATCTAACTCTCCCGATATTAGATAAATGGATGAAATCACGAGATCCTCTCCCAATTCACTCGCAAACAATAATAAGAACCAAGAATGAATAAACCTTGAAATAAAAAAGTGCAAACTCTTATTACCTAAACAAAAACCAATAGTTTCTCACAACCTCAAAACACAATAACCATAGCCAAGTAAATTTAGTTCATGGCTAGGTTCCAAAGAAACACAAGATAAACAATCCCTAGCATGAACCCAATCGAACAAGGAAGAAAAGATGAAGCTTGTCGAAAATCCCTTGCCCTAGATGCTTGCCGAAAATTCCCCTTGCTTCCTCTCTTGGAGTTGTCGAAATTCCCTCTTGCTCTCCCTCTTGGATTTGTCGAATTTCCTTGCTATTTATAGGGCTAGGCCAAAGTCCTTCTTTGAGGAGGAGTTTGAGTTGGAATTAAATTATCTTTAAAGAATATAATTCTTTATTATAATTTTATTCCTATTAGAACTTCTCCTATCCTCTTGGAATTTAATTCTTCTTTAATCTCTGCATGGCAATCAAATTCCTTTGGGCTTGGACCTTGCTCCATGTCATCTTGGGCTTGTAAAATCATGAATTTCGACATTCATATTGCTTTTGGTCTTTGTCGACAAATGCCATGGCAACTGGCTCGGCGTCTCCTTCATGCACTGCCCTGGCAACTAGCTCGGCATATCCTTCATGCATTGCCCTGGCAACTAGCTCGGCATTGCTTTGGCAAGTGATCCTGCACATACACACAAAAACACACCAAAGCAGCATCTATTTCCACAAAAATCACCAAGTTATGTAATCAAGCTCAACGATTGAAGGAAACATGGATTAATGCATGAATGGCTAACTATGCAACTAATATGAGCCTAAGTCTAACAATAATATGAGTAAAAAGGGTAAGAAAAATAGTACTTTTGAACACTTATCAGTAGCAGACTTTAGGTCCCATTGTCTTTCCTTCTTCTGGGACATGGGTAACTTGGAATCATCTCGGAACCTCTTATCAGGTTGAGTCTGGTTCCCCTTTCTCCTCTCATAGGCTCTCTGTGAAGCTTTGATTGTGATGGCCCGATTGACAAGGGTCTGAAAGTCCTTGATCTTCAGAGCAACGAAGAGAGGATGAAGTTCATCACAAAGACCGTTTATGAACATTCTGCATTTCTCCTTCTCGGTACGGATGATTTATGTGCCTTACCTTGCATACTTGTAGAAATCATGAATGTACTATTCTACTGGTCTCCCTCCTTGCCTTAGATGGAAGAATTTCTTACGTCTTTCTGCAATGTAGTGATCGCTGACGTACTTCTTATAGAACTCCTGAAGAAAGAAGTCCCACGGGACATGATGTTCAGGAACACTGAGGATCACCATATCCCACCAGCTTTGGGCTTCTTCAGCTATTAAGGCCAGGCCACATTCAAGCTTATGCTCCCTAGGACACTTTATTTGCTTATTCATCACTTTCAGAGTGTTCTCTAGACAGTATTCTGCGATCTCAGGGTTATCCAGGTCTTGGCCGGTGAACGTATACACATGATACTACTTGATTTTGTCAATAGGAGCTCTCGAAGCAGACAGAGAAGCCTCAACAGGTGGGGGTGGTTCTTATCGGAGAGACACCACCACCTATTTAATCATGTCCGCCATAGACATCATATATGCCTGCTGAGAGGGTGGCATTGATGGAGGGTGAGGTGGGTCGTTTTATCCCACACGCCCAGATTGAATTTCAGGCCTCAAATTGTCCCCCGGAGTTGAGGAGGAACCCGGATGAGGTTCATTCACTACCCTTCTATTGGTAGGACCAAACATTTTAGATCTAATTTACACAAAATGATTAAATCATGTAAGTTTGCAAGTCACATAATACATATTCAAATAACTCCTAAGTGGCATATGCAGACACAGACTCATAATGGATGCTTGGTTAGTCCTAGAATCGACTAAAACTAGGCTCTGATACCACAAATGTAACACCCTCTTCCCGATCTCGTAGGGATTCAGGTTGGATGGTGTTATCGAGAGACTAATCGAAGGTTCAGAAAAGGTTTCAGAGTTCAAAACCTAATCTAAGTATCATATTGATTATTCTTAAGGCTTACCCACTTTGTTGGTTACTAAACTTAATCGGAGTTGGGGTCAATTTTAAACTTTTCTTAACTTTAGTGACTAAATTGTAAATTTTTACAAGTTATTGATTTTAATCCGATTTCGTATTACTAATTGAAATTAAACTCTCCAATTATTGATCTAAGGGCTTCATTATTAAAACCTATCAATTTACCAAGCCAATTAAACCAATTTGAGACTTTTTACGAAAAACCAGTTCTTTGACTAAACTGAATTTACCCAATTTTACCAGTACACTTATAAACCATGTCTATATTGGTATGTCAAATTTTAAGGCGTTCTGAAATCATTTACCAAGTTTTTACTTTAGGCACTTTTTAACTATTATCCAATCCTAGTCATTCTAAGCATACAACAGAACCACATTACCAAGTCATCACACAACCATGAGAGGGCTTATACAAAATAAGTTGGACCATATGCCACCTCACTAGGAGTTTATAGAAAAAGATAACATACATATATGGCAGGGACATAACTTGCAACCGTACAAAGAGATCAAGGCTCGGAATTGATCAAGGTCCTGAAAATGCATGAGACACACATGTTAGGCTTACATAGCCTAGTGAGGTAGTTATAACAATTACAATGGATGATCAATATTATGAAATGCATGAGAATCAAATATACAAGTAGTCATATTATATACACAATTCATGCTTATTTCACTTATTTTCATGCTTTCATATTCACATATACATTTCACATATTCATATCATAATGTCGTAGCACAATTCATAGGCACATATCACATTAGGTACCATTAGAAACACGGATTCCCCTGGACACCATTACATATAACGGAGAGTGGGCTGTAGCCCTTGAGCCGTAGCTCCAGAGATGTATCCTTTACATAGCTGACCTTATTTTCCCCACATATAGACCGTAGTCCTCCCATACTTAACCGAGATCAATAATCCTATGGCATGCCAATTGTATCCAATGTCCATAACTACACAAATTCACATAGTCCATATTTTTTTCAAGTCATCATATCAAATACCAAAATGAGCCTTAGCTCCATATCATATAACATTTCATATCATTTTCATATATCACATACGTGTAGCATATCATAGTCATGTTTGTGCATATCAAAGCAATGCAAGACACTTACCAGATTTGCCAATCGAATTCAACATAATTGCTCTATCGGAGCCCTTAAACAAATACAAACATAACTACAAAATAATACAACGGGATGGCACTGAGCCTATCCCTTGACACAACTACACTCACCTCGACAACCCGATACTTTTAAGACTCTCAGATAGTAACACCTTTGTCCTTGGCTTTCGGAGGAGATGATGGTTGTTCTTTATTGACCTCCAATAAATATCGAGGATTAAAATTTGTCGAACCGAAAAACTCGAGCTTACCACCCTATTACTAAATTATTTCTCCCTTTTGCTGTATCTCTTACGTAACTTTCCCCCTATTTATACACAGATGGCCGGCTTCCTCATTTCTCTTCAATCTCCCGTATGTTGGATTGGTGGCATGTTTAAGGGGCATGGCCCTTTGGCCACGTGGTGGGCAACATGCCACCTTTCCCATTGATGCGCCATGTTTCCCCAAACGTGGGAAATTCACGGTAATTCCTTTCAATTTGAAGGAATTGGCTGTGGGTCCCCCACTCAACGTCATTTATTTCTTTTTTACTAATACTACTACTAATAATAATCTGTTATAGTTAGCCCGAGTAACCTTTATTGCTTCAAATTTGGTACAAGATCGAGCAAATTACATAACCGGTACCAAATATTCGGTCACCGGAACCTAATCCTGACTAGACCGATTTTCAAGGTGTGACAGAATCATTACCGGCTTAAGTTCAAAATTTGGTGCATTAACCTCAGAGCCAACTTCTTAGAGGGCAGGCTTTACAAATTATTCGAATGGTCACACTATCCTCTAAAGGATTGGAAACAACTATCTCAGAAGCAACAGATTCATATTCTAGAGCATACTTTTCAATTAAGGGTTCACTAATAAAGGAATACGTGGAGCCTGGATCTATCAAAGCATAAACAAGTCCAGAACATAACTCTACCATACCTGCAATCACATCAGGATCATCCTCTTATTCGTGATCTCGAACGTGGTACATTTGGGCTGAAGTATACGGGTCACAGCCAGCTGGAGGAGTATTGTTGTTGTGGGGTCTACTTGGAGATCTGGATGGTAATGGCTTTGCTCCTCTCCCCTTATTAGGATTGTTTTGAGAAGCTATAGATGTAGGAGCCTGAGGGTTCTGTGGGCACTGACGGATGAAGTGGCCAGACTCTCCATAAAGGTAACAAGAACTGGATTGCCTAGGGCACTTCCCCGAGTGCCTCTTCTGGCAGAAGTTGCATAAGGGAATCTGGGAACCCTTTATGGAACCGCCCGTGCTATCCACTGAAGCTGTGCTGGTAATGGTTGTTCCGGAAGACTGGGACTAAGGTACATACCCAGATCGAGGCAACTATTGGTAGGTAGCAGACTTTTGGTCCCATTGTCTTCCCTTCTTCTAGGACGTGGGTAACTTGGAATCATCTCAGAACCTCCTATCAGGTTGAGTTTGGTTCCCCTTTCTCTTCTCGGAGGCTCTCTGTCAAGCTTCGATTGTGATGGCCTGATTGACAAGGGTCTGAAAGTCCTCGATCTCCAGAGCAACGAAGAGAGGACAAAGTTCATCACAAAGACCGTCTATGAACATTCTGCATTTCTCCTTCTCGGTACGGATGATTTTTGTGCCATACCTTGCATACTTGCAGAAATCATGAATGTACTGTTCTACTGGTCTCCTTTCTTGCCTTAGATGGAAGAATTTCTTACGTCTTTCTGCAATGTAGTGCTCGCTGACGTACTTCTTACGGAACTCCTGAAGAAAGAAGTCCCACGTGACACAATGTTTAGGAACATTGAGGATCACCATATCCCACCAGCTTTGGGCCTCTTCAGCTATCAAGGCCAGGGCACATTCAAGCTAATGCTCCTCAGGACACTTCATTTGCTTATTCAGAGCTTTTAGAGTGTTCTCCAGCCAGTATTCTGCGATCTCGGGGTTATCCAGGTCCTGGCTGGTGAACGTATACACAAGATACTACTTGAGTTTGTCAATAGAAGCTCTCGAAACTGGCAGAGAAGCCTCAATAGGTGGGGGGATATGGTTCTTGTCGGAGAGACACCACTACCTGTGTTTAATCATGTCCGCCATAGATATCATATACGCTTGCTGAGCGGGTGGCATTGATGGAGGGTGATGTGGGTCTTTCTTCCCCACACTCTCAGGCTTGATTTCAGGCCTCAAATTGCCCCCCAGAGTTGAGGAGGAGCCCGGATGAGGTTCATTCACTACGCTTCTGTCGGTAGGACCAAACATTTTAAATCTAATTTACATAGAAGGATTAAATCGTGTAAGTTTGCAAGTCATAGAATACATATTCAAATAACTCCTAAGTGGCATATGCAGACACAGACTCATAACGGATGCCTGGTTAGTCCTAGAATCGACTAAACCTAGGCTCTGATACCACAAATGTAACACCTCCTTCCCGGTCTGGTAGGGATCCATGTCAGATAGTGTTATCGAGAGACTAATCAAAGGTTCGAAAAAGGTTTCAGAGTCTAAAATCTAATCTAAGTATCATATTGATTATTCTTAAGGCTTATCCACTTTGTTGGTTACTAAACTTAATCGGAATTGGGGTCAATTTTAAACTTTTCTTAACCTTAGGGAGTAAATTGTAAATTTTTACTAGTTATTGATTTTAATCCGATTTCTTATGAACAATTGAAATTAAACTCTCCAATTATTGATCTAAGGGCTTCATTATTAGAACCTATCGATTTACCAAGCCAATTAAACCAATTTGAGACTTTTTACGAAAAATCAGTTCTGTGACTGAACTGAATTTACCCAATTTTACCTGTACACTTATAAACCATGTTTCTATTGGCATGTCAAAATTTAAGGCGTTCAAAAATCATTTACCAAGTTTTTACTTTAGGCTCATTTTAGACACTTTTTAATTATTATCCAATCCTAGTCATTCTAAGCATACAACGAAGCCACATTACCAAGTCATCACACAACCATGGGAGGGCTTATACAAAATAAGTTAGACCATATGCCACTTCACTAGGAGTTTATAGCAAAAGATAACATACATATATGGCAGGGACGTAACTTGCAACCGCACAACACGATCAAGGCTCGAAATTGATCAAGGTCCTGAAAATGCATGAGACACACATGTTAGGCTTACATAGCCTAGTGAGGGAGTTATAAAAATTAAAATGGATGATCAATATTATGAAATGCATGAGAATCAAATATACAAGTAGTCATATTACACTATACACAATTCATGCTTATTTCATTTATTTTCATGGTTTCATATTCAATATACATTTCACATATTCATATCATAATCATAATGTTGTAGCACAATTCATAGGCACATATCACATTAGGTACCATTAGATACACAGATTCCCCTGTACACCATTACATGTAACGGAGAGTGGGCTGTAGCCCTTGATCCGTAGCTCCGAAGATATATCCCTTACACAGCCGACCTTATTTCCCCCACATATATGCCGTACTCCTAGACCGTAGTCCTCCTTACTTAACCGAGCTCAATAATCCTATGGCATGCCAATTGTATCTAATGTCCATAATTACACAAATTCACATAGTTCATATTTTTTCAAGTCGTATCATATCAAATACCAAAATGAGCCTTAGCTCTATATCATATAACATTTCATATTATTTTCATATATCACATACGGGTAGCATATCATAGTCATGTTTGTGCATATCAAAGCAATGCAAGGCACTTACCAGATTTGCCAATCGAATTCAACATAATTGCTCTACGGGAGCCCTTAAAAAATACAAACATAACTAAAAAATAATGCAACGGGATGGCACCTAGCCTATCTCTTGACACAACTACATTCACCTTGATAACCTGATGCTTTTAAGACTCTCGAATAACAACGCCTTTGTCCTTGGCTTTCGAAAGAGATGACGATTGTTCTTTATAAACCTTCAATCGATAGCGAGGATTCGAATTTGTTGAACCAGAAAACTCGAGGTTACCACCCTATTACTGAATCATTTCTCCCTTTTGATGTGTCTCTTGTGTAACATTCCCCCTATTTATACACAAATGGCCGGCTCCCCCATTTCTCTTCAATCTCCACGTATGTTGGAGTGGTGGCATGCTTTAAGGGGCATGGCCCTTCGGCATTGGCCACGTGGTGGGCAACATGCCCCCTTCCCCCATTGATGCGCCATGTTTCCCTAAACATGGGGAATTCACGATAATTCCCTTCAATTTGAAGGAATTGATCGTGGGTCCCCCACTCAACGTCATTTATTTATTTCACTACTACCAGTAGCACCACCACCACCACTACTACTACTATTCATTGCTTCAAATTAGGTACAAGATCGAGCAAATTATATAACCGGTACCAAATATTTGATCACCAGAACCTAATCCT
This sequence comes from Hibiscus mutabilis, assembly GCA_019671005.1. NCBI lineage: Eukaryota > Viridiplantae > Streptophyta > Magnoliopsida > Malvales > Malvaceae > Hibiscus > Hibiscus mutabilis. The sequence goes on along the minus strand of CM033711.1, from coordinate 29,755,267 downwards.
GACTAGACCAGTTTTTAGGGCGTGACAGAATCATTACCGACTTAAGTTCAAAATTTGGTGCATTTACCTCGGTGCCAACTACTCATGGCATCAAGTTATCAATGTTGGGTGCCGAATATTCTCGTATTGGTCTCTCTTCCTCCTCATAACAACCGGGGCATCATGAGCTGATGGTATCTCATTGTTAGGGGGATTTCCCTCATTGTTCAACACACCATTTCCTCTATTGCCTTGTTGATTCATCTCTCGAAATCTTTTTTTAAACTTCACAAAGTTCTCTCAATTTTTGGATCGTATGGCCATTCGTCCTCTATAGGGTGGCTTCTGGTCATACACCGATGAGAACAAAAATAAAATAAAAACAAAATCAAGACAAGTAAAAATTAAAAAGAATCAAATTCGTTGCAATCCTTGGCTACGGCACCAAAAGCTTGTCGACTCGTGAGAGTGCTTGGTAAAACGGGTGAAAATGCGTTGGAAATGTATAAAAATAGTGCCAAGAAAGAGTCTTTTGCGTGCAAGTATACACAGTCTCCAAGTAATACAACAGTAAGCTAAGTTATCGATCCCATAAGGATTGGTCAAGAGTTTAATTGCTTCGCTTGTTCTACTTGTCAAAGGAAAGTATGTTTGATTTGAGGTTGGTTTTGAAAACAATTTGAAAGAAAAAAATAAAAGGAAAACATAGTAGGCAAGGAGAGTTTTCAAATGAGTGATGAGCATGGGCAAGGGATGCCTGGTTTTCACGTTATTCATGCCATGTCAGCCTTTAATCAATCCTTTCTTGGCATTGTTTGCCGAGTAGATTCAAAAGTGGCATTGCCTCTATCGATGGCAATGCCCTAAATTAATCATGTAAAAACCCTTATATCTCTATAATGAAGTTTTTCATAAATCAATCTGATTAACTCCCAATCTATACTCCTAAGGGGTAGATTTCACTCCCGAAGTGAGTTCATCTACTTAAATATCTTCCGTCAAAGCATCTCGCTTTAGTATCTAGCATTTGATCGTTGCTCCCTAAGTCTGTTAAGATATTAAGGTTCAATAAGCCAACAATGGCAGCTCTCGCTTGGTATAGATTTTGTGAAACATTGAAGAACATGCCAAATAGGGAAAACAATGTTGAGGCATTTTAATTATTAAAAGCAAGACATAAAAAAGTGTTCAACGCAAACATCCCTCACCAACTATTAAGTTAGTTCATGGTGAGGGTATCAATCCAAAAACCATCATCGTTTTAAACCATCATCATTTAAAACAAATAAAATAAAACTGACAAAGAGGATAGGATAGAAGAGAGTCTCTCGATATAGCCTATAACGCCCCGGTTTTGGGCCTAGAGGTTTGAGGGTCTGGTGAACCGAGATTAGAGATTCGAGTCAGTTTCGGGATTAAATTGGGATTAAATATTTTTGAAGGTGATAAAAATATGGAAAAATGTTCTAAAATCATTTTTAATTATATAAAAGGTTTTGGTGAGGTCAATTTTGGAAAATGGTAATTGGAACTTGGACATTTTAATTTAGTAGGATAGGGTTTCAGCTTCTTGGGGTTTTCTTTCTCTTCACCCTTTGATCTCTATTTATAGGGAAACTAAAGGGGAAGACTTTACATTAAATTCAACAACCCTAAACTACTCTAATTATGGTAAAAGTAGAAGTCCACTTGTAGTAGGATTGGTTGTCCTCCAAGTCAAAAAGTTTGTGTTGTGCCGTGCCTACACCTTATTCCGTGACTGCTTACTGGTTTTGCGCGAACGATTTTCCAAAAATGCCAAAAAGGTGTTAAAACTCGTCTTTTACGTATAAAACATTATTAAGGCCCAAAAACACCTACAAAACCAAATTGGAACCGAATCAAGGGCTTTAAGATAGATTAATATGCTAAAACATAGGATTTAATATATAAAAATGCAAATTAATGACTTATTAGTTATGCATGGAATGCTTAAATTGAGGTTAGCAATGGGACTTGTTGTTGGTTTATAATACATGTTGCATATGGTTTAATATGCTGGTTTTTGAAAGTTTTATGTGCATGGTTTTCAAAGCATGGTGGTTTAAATGTTGATTTAAATGTGGATTGAAATGAGATTTCAATGTGGTTTTGGAACCAGTTTTAATTGTATTGATGGTGTGTTGTTTTTGAGCACTCCTCACTAAGCCTTGTGTGCTTACGCACTCTTTGTCCATCAATACAAAGAATTAAAGTGAAGGTAGCAAGGGAGCAAGGTGATTCAAGGACTTCATCATTTGAAGGTATGTTTCAAGTAGACTATGCGTAATAAGGGCAATGTGGGTTTCCTTTATGGTTTTTGAGAGATGTTGTTAAACTCCCTATTTGTACAAGATTGTGTTACTGTTTTAGACTTGTAAATGGCCTTTGATGGTTGGTTTTTGCTTTGCTATGGTTTTTGGTATCTTGCTTGACTTGGTTTGTAGGAAGCATACGTATAGATTTCCCTTTGAAGTATGTTGATGATTCTGATATGTTTGGTTGAGGATTGATCTTTGAATATGTTGGTTTTGTCTTAGAAGCATGTTTAAGTGGTTTGGGTTGCTTAGAAGTATGTTTAATCAACAAAATTGGACATTTTGGGTCCAGGCGTATCGATATAGGACCCCGTATATTAGTAAGGGCAAGCCAAATCAGGCTTGGCATACTGGTACGCGGGCTCCCGTATCGGTACGAGCCTTGTACAAATGGCTTGGTGTACCAGTACACGAGGGCATATCGGTACGGGTTTGTGCTACTGGAATCTAGGTTTTGCAAATCAAATAGACTGTACCGATACAGACCCAAGTGTACCACTACGATTGGTAGTAAAATTGGTTATAAGGCTTAATTTGAAGTTCTGTTTTCTTACGTTTTAGTCCCTGAATGTTATGGATGCAATTGTGATGGTTCGGTTGATCGAATCAAGCTGAAATTTGGCATGTTTGTATGAAACTTGACTAGTTGAATATTGGTAACTTCAATTTCATAGTAAGTCACTGTAATTTGTCATATTTGCAATTTGGTCCCTACTTGCAAATTAGAGCAATTGGATGTCAATTCGACCCCCAATTGAGTTGAGATTTCACGCGCTGCCAGCATGTATATATAGGTCAATAATATAGCATCTAGAAAAGATAAAAGAAAAAAGGGATGATTTTCAAGGAATTTTTTTACAGTATACTTCGGTAAACCTAATATAGCTCGTTCGATTTGATCTTGCAACTAGGCTGAGTTGAGGGGTTTAAATTTGGTGGCATCAGAGCCAGGTTTGCGATAATTGGGATGTTTTTAAGTTGTTGTAATGTTGTCATGGGTTGTAATATGTTGTTTGCTATGCACGGTGATTGTGATATGCACGTTGTTTGCTTAATGCCATGTTAGGGGGAAAGTTTGGGAAGCCCATTGCCTTATTACTATAGTCTGAGGTGTTTTTGATTTAAAATGGAAGTCTTGGATCCTTGCTTGGAGCTGGCCTGATTGTTTTGTTTGATGTGTTATCATGCCTTAGATATTTTAGCACAATGGGATCGAGGAGAGAGTTACGATCTAGTGTGATTGTTGCTACTGCGGGGTAGGGAAATTAGGAGAATGTTGTTCCTCCTGGAGGGATACCACCCATTCTGCCTCCTTCACTTGAGAATATGGAGCAAGTGCCACTTGAGCTAGCTGGGCCAGTGTCGGGCGATATGACGCCTTTGATAGAGGCGATGACTAGAGCTTTCCAAGCTATTGTTGCTGGAGTGCATGTACACGCACCAGTTGCTGGGTAAACGGGTTTGCCATTAGAGCGTTTGCGTAGTTTGGGCGGTTTTGAGTATCGTGGTTTATCGCTCGAGGTATCTGAGGCATGGATGGCCAGTACAGTACAAATTTTGGATCAGATGGGATGTGATGATGCCCATAAATTGAGATGTGCTGTGTCCCTATTGCAGTGTGATGCATATAGTTGGTGGACGACTGAAAATGCTGGCATGGAAGCCAATGATGGGGATTGGAATTTCTTCCAAGTTGCCTTTAAGAAGAAGTATCAGGGAGTTAGATACTTGGATGACAAGAAGCGTGAGTTTATGTCCTTGGTTCAGGGCAGTATGTCTGTGGCTGAGTATGAGATTCAGTTTGTTCGGTTGAGCCAGTATGCTTCTTAGTTAGTGCCGAATGATAGGAATCATTGTGATCATTTTTTCTATGGCTTGGTCCAAGAGGTGAAGACATACATGCTGGCCTCTAATTACACTGATTTTGACATGTTGGTGACATAGGCAAAAGATATTGAGCAGAATTTGGGTTTATACTCCTGTGTGAGTGGTTTTAGCTCAGGTAAGAGAGCTACGGATTTTGACTCTAGTGGTGGTCAGTTTAAGAGACACCGACATCAGAGGTATTATTTAGAGTAGAGGCATGGCGATGCTGGGCGCGGTGTGTAAGGTTTGGGTAATCGGGTTAGGTTTGAGCATAACCCTTGTTGGGTTTGTGGATCACATGAGAATTTGAGGCGAGATTGCCTACGTTTGGCTCGTGAGGGGCAAGCTCCTGCTGTTATGGGTGCTAATGTTTGTTGGATTTGTGGATCAAGTGATCACCTGAGACGCGATTTTCTATTGTTGGCTGGTGGTGGTCAGGCTAGGGTACTTACAGTCACACCACAACGAGGCCAAGGTCGTGGCTGGGGACAGTTTCAGTGTCGGGATGAGGGTTCAAGGATGGTAGCTCATACTATTGCGATTCAACCTAAGGGTGGTGGTCTCGCGAGGGTGTATGCACATCGCATGGGATGTAACAACACTAATATGATTGCAGGTACATTTACTTTGCAGTCCTTGACATTGTTTTCTTTGGTTGATTCTGGTTCTATGCATTCATATATCTTGCGTGAGCATACACATTTTCTTGATATGCCTGTTGAGGTGTTAGATGTTGGAATGCAAGTAACAAGTTCTTTTGGTGAAACAATGGTTAGAAGAAGGATGTTTAAGAGATGTCCTTTGTTTATTCAGGGGTATGTGTTTGCGGTTGATTTGATAGAGTTGTTGTTTCACAGTTTTGATGTAATCCTGGGTATAGATTGGTTGTCTGAACATAGTGCGGTGGTTGATTTTGAGACCAAGCGAGTTACCTTGAAACTTGCTGATGATTACGAGGTGGTAATCATGGACGAGAATGTTAAATTCTTGTCTAATGTTGTTTTAGCTCTGGAAGCGAGTCGGTTGATGGATTATGGATATGAGGCTTTCTTGGCTTATGCTATGAATCCAAGATCGAAAGAGGTGCGTGTTCAGGACATGCGTACGGTATGTGATTTTCTGAGTATTTTCAGAAAGAGTTGCTTGGGTTGCCGCCGAATAGAGAGGTTGAGTTTGGCATTGAGTTGTGTGAGAATACAACTCTGGTGTCTATTGCTCCTTATCGTATGACTCCGAAAGAGTTGAAGACACAACTTCAGGAGTTGCTTGATCGAGGGTTTATTAGGCCTAGTGTTTCACCTTGGGGTACGCCAGCGTTATTTGTGAAGAAGAAGGATGGCACGATACAAATGTGCATCGATTATCGGCAACTGAATAAGTTGACGAATAAGTATCCTTTATCAAGGATTGATGATTTGTTTGATCAGTTTCGAGGTGCTTCAGTGTTTTTTAAGATTTATTTGAGATCAGGTTATTATCAGTTGAAGGTAAAGGATGTGGATGTGCCTAAGATAGCTTTTCGTACGAGGTACGCGCATTATGGGTTTTTGGTGATGCCATTTGGTTTGACGAATGCCCCTGTTCTGTTCATAGAAATGATGAATTGGGTGTTCTATGAGTTTTTGGACCAGTTTGTGGTTGTGTTTATCGATGATATTCATGTGTACTCTCGTACCGAGGAGGATCATGATTGACATTTACGAATTGTGCTTCAAGCTTTGTTGGATAATCAGTTGTATGCTAAGTTGAGCAAGTGTGAGTTTTGGCTTAGGGAAGTTGTTTTCCTTGGATATGTGGTGTCGACCGAGGGGATTCGGGTTGATCCGCATAAGGTTGAGGCGGTGATGAATTGGAAGTCACCTAAGTTGGTGCAAGAGGTTCATAGTTTCCTTGGTTTAGCGGGATACTACCGTAGGTTTGTGGATGGTTTTCAAAGGTTGCTGCTCCTTTGACTCAGTTGTTGCAAAAGAATGTTCTTTTTGAGTGGACTTTTGAGAAGTTTAAGGAAGCTTTGATGCGAGCTCCTATATTGATTCAACCAGAGTCGGGTAAGGAGTTTGTGGTTTATAGTGATGCATCGTACGTTGGGTTGGGTTATGTGTTGATGTAAGAAGGAAATTTTGTGGCTTATGTATCTAGGCAATTAAAGGTGCACAAGCGTAATTACCCTACCCATGATGTTGAGCTTTCCGCGATTGTGTTTGCTTTGAAAATTTGGAGGCATTATCTTTATGGTGAGAAGTGTGTTATGTACACGGGTCACAAGAGTTTGAAATATTTGATGACTCAAAAGGATTTGAATCTTAGGCAACGTAGATGTTTAGAGTTGCTTAAGGATTATGATTTGACGATTGAGTATCACCAGGGTAAGGCTAATGTTGTAGCCGATGCTTTGAGTAGTAAGGTTGCGGTGGAGTTGCGAGCGATGTTTACACGGTTGAGTGTGACGCGAGATGGAGGTTTGTTGACAGAGTTGCAAGTAAAGCCATCTTTGTCACAGTTGATTAAAGAGAAGCAACATTATGATGATGCGTTGGTGCTGCATATTAAGGATATCATGGATGGAAATTTGACGGATTTTCATTTCAATAATGATGGGGTGTTGTGATTTAAAGATCAGATAGTGGTGCCTAATGATAGTGAGTTAAGGCGTATGATTTTGACCGAAGCTTATGCTAGTTCTTTTGCTATGCATCCCGGTAGTACTAAGATATATCAAGGGTTGAATAGAGAGTACTATTAGGTTGGTTTAAAGAAATATGTAGCTGATTTTGTTTATTAGTGTATGGTATGTCAGCGTGTTAAAGAAGAGCATCAGTTTCCTTCCGGGTTGTTGCAACCGTTGAAGATACCAGAATGGAAGTGGGAGAGAATCACCATGGATTTTGTGTCGGGGTTACCTTTGACCGTCTAAAAAGAATTCTATTTGGGTGATTGTTGATCAATTTACGAAGTGTGCACATTTTATACCAATGTATATGATGTACCCCTTGGATAGGCTGGCAAAGTTGTACATTGTCGAGATTGTGTGTTTGCACGGTGTGCCTAAGTTCGAAGTTTCAGATAGAGATCTGAGGTTTACAATGAGGTTTTGGGAGTGATTGCATAGAGCTTTGGGTACACGATTGAATTTCAGTACTTCGTATTATCCTCAGATGGATGGTCAGTCTGAACGTGTGATCCAGGTCTTGGAGTATATGTTAAGATGTTGCATCATTGAGTTCCAAGGAACCTGGGAGAGGCAGTTACCTTTGGTGGAGTTTGCCTATAATAACAGTTATCAAGAAAGTATTAAATGACACAGTATGAAACTTTGTATGGTAGAAAGTGCCGTGCGCTTTTGTGTTGGGCTCAAGCAGGGGAAAAATATATTTCCTTTCCTGATGTGTTAAAGGATACAAATGAGAGCGTGAAGCTCATTTGTGATTGTTTGAAAGTGGCTTTGGATCGTCAAAAGTCCTATGCGATTTGAAGCGTAGGGAGATCGAGTTTGCGGTTGGTGACCACGTGTTTCTAAAAGTTTTGCCTTGGAAGAAGGTGCTGAGGTTTGGTAAGAAAGGAAAGTTGGGTCCGAGGTTCATTGGACCGTATGAGGTGGTGGAGCATGTAGGTCACGTTTCTTATCATTTGAGGTTGCCTTCTGAGTTGGAGAAGATACATGATGTTTTCCACGTGTCAATGCTTCGGAGGTATAGTCCGGATCTGTTGCATGTGTTACCCGTTGAGGAAGTTGAGTTGAATCCAGACTTGTCTTATGATGAGGAACCAATGAAGATCTTGGATATGGACAACAAGGTTCTTCGAGGTTAGACCATAGAGTTGGTCAAGGTGTTGTGGCAACATCGAGGTGTTGAGGAAGCCACGTGGGAAAGGATAGAGGACATGAAGAAATAGTTTCCTTCCCTTTTTCGCCATGTAAAATTTCGAGGACTAAATTCCCCAAGCGGGGGAAAGTTGTAATGCCCCAGTTTTGGGCCTAGAGGTTTTTGAGTTGGTTTGAGGGTCCGGTGGACCGAGATTATAGATTCGAGTCGGTTTCAGGATTAAATCAGGATTAAATATTATTGAAGATGATAAAAATATGGAAAAATGTTCTAAACTCCTTTTTAATTATATAAAAGGTTTTGGTTAGGTCACTTTTGGAAAATGGTATTGGAACTCAGACATTTTGATTCACTGACCAAAATGTAAACTTTGTAAAACTGTTTTAGTGACTGTTTTGTAAAAGGGTCGAAATTTTGAATCTTTAAGGAGCTAATAACCCTAAAGTCTAATATCAGACTTTATCCCTTAATTGTCTTATTTTAAAATGGTTTTGATTAAATATAATTGGCTTTGAGGAATTAATTGGTGGTTATTTCTTTACAACAAAATTCACGTAACCACTTTTCTTTGCAAAACTTTCTCTTAGATTCTCTCCAGCCTAACATCATTTTCTTCTTCAAAATATTCAGGTAATCTCTTAATTTAATTGATCTTTAATCTTCAAATGATTTTCTAATAGTTTCCTATCAAAACTTTATTTGTTTTAATCTTGTTTTCTCATGTAAATCTATCTAATTAAGGGGAAAGCATTCATTAGAGGTAATGTTTCATTCTTCTCCTCTAATGAAAGGTTCTTTACTGAAATTACCAAGTTCTTGATCCTTTATAAGAGTTTTGATGATTTAATTGGAGAAAATTGGTTTATTTGAGATTTAATTGATGAAATTGATTGATCTTCATTTTGGATCTGTTTTATTGAGTTCTTGATCAGATTAGAACATGATGTTGATGTTTTATAATGTTAATAAGAAGATTTTAACATTGGAATCCTAAAACTAGGTGAATCTCTAATTTTTAGGTTGCTAGTTTTGTGTTTATGAGGTGTTGTGGGTGTTTAATGGTTGTTGGAGGTATAAGGATGATGTTAGGTTGTTTTTGGATGTTAATTGATGTTTTAAATCAGTAGGTTTTAGCTGGGTTAAGTTTGGAGGATGTTTGATGTTGATTTTGGTAATTTTGGGAAGGTTTCGGCTAGAGTTTGAAGTGGATCATTGTGGTTTGTTGTTCCTGGGTTTGTGAAATGCATTTTAATGCATTGAATCGACTGTTTTTGTATGGTAAAATCAGAGGAGGTTGATTCTCAAGCTTGAAGCGTCACTTCAGAAGCTTTGGAGGTGTGTTACCAATCGACAAGTGAGGCGTTGCATTGTCAGTGATTGAGAACGAGATTTCCAGCTTGAAATGGTTTTAAAGGGTGATTTATAGGTGTTTAAACTTAGCTTGAAATGCTAGTTTAAACTCAGAAGTAAGTATAAAGGATTTTCTTTCTCGGTCATGCTTGGCAAAATTGGTTTATGCACTTGTTTTTATATAGCATGGTACCTACTGTTTATGCATGATTTGAGTATGATATATACTGGTTTTGAGCAGATATTGCTAGTGGATGTATTACTAAATGATCCATGGAAGTATGGTTTATACTTGTTTAAAAAGCATGGTTTTTTGCTTGGGTAATGGTTTGGTTTAATGTATATAAAAACAATGAGGTACATGGTTAATGGTGAATTATATTGGCAAGTGATGTGGTTTAAAATGTTATCGGATATAGTTAGCCAACTATAGGATTTTGTGCACTATAAAATAAATCGCCTTAGATGTGGAGGGGTTTATATGGCGTACTGTATACTCCATCCAAGTACTCTAACGGTTGAGGGGTCAATGGGTACCGAAGACTCCCGTTAGTGGGGTTATACATCTACCGATGAGTGGTGTTGAGGGGTTAAAGGTACCGAATAATCCACAACGGGTGTCACAACGGTTGAGGGTAGCTCTCGGGTGTGGACCTTGAGATGCTGGTGAGAATGTATGAAGTGTTAGGGGAGCACTTGTGAATCCCTGTATTCGATGTTATGTTTTGGAAATGGAACTTGGTTAATGATCACTTGGGAGCCAATATAATTGTTGATGTATCATGTGTTGTATAATGTAACTTATACATGTTTACTCTTTAAGCTTTGCATATGGTATGTTATGCATGGTAAGGCTTAAAATGAGGTTAGCAATGGGACTTACTTTTGGTTTATAATACATGTTGCATATGATTTTATATGCTACTTTTTGAAAGGTTTATGTGCATGGTTTTCAAGGCATGATGGTTTAAATGTTGATTTAAACGTGGTTTGAAATGAGATTTCAATGTGGTTTTGGAACCAGTTTTAATTGCATTGATGGTGTGTTGTTTTTGAGCACTCATCACTAAGCCTTGTGTGCTTACGCTCTCTTTGTCCATCAATGCAGAGAATTAAAGTGAAGGCAGCAAGGGAGCAAGGCGATCCAAGGACTTCGTCATTTAAAAGTATACTTCAAGTAGACTATGCGTAATAAAGTTAAAGGGGGATTCCTTTATGGTTTTTGGGAGATGTTGTTAAACTCCCTGCTTGTACAAGTTTGTGTTGCTGTTTTAGACTTGTAAATGGCCTTTGATGGTTGGTTTTTGCTTTGCTATGTTTTTTGGTATCTTGCTTGACTTGGTTTATAGGAAGCATGCGATAAGATTTCCCTTTGAAGAATGTTGATGTGTTTTGTTGATGATTCTGATATGTTTGGTTGAGGATCGATCTTTGAATATGTTGGTTATGTCTTAGAAGAATGTTTAAGTGGTTTGGGTTGCTTAGAAGTATGTTTAATTAGTAAAATTGGACATTTTGGGTCCATGCGTATCGGTACGTGACCCTATGTATTAGTAAGGGTAATCCAAATCAGGCTTGGCGTACCGAAACGCGGGATCTCGTATCGGTACGAGCTTTGTGCAAATGGCTTGGTGTACCGGTACACGAGGGCATATCAGTATGGGTTTGTGCTACTGGAATATGGGTTTTGCAATTCAACGAGACCGTACCGATACGGGCCCAAGTGTACCGATACGGTTGGTAGTTAAATCGGTTATAAGGCTTAATTTGAAGTTCTATTTTCTTACATTTTAGTCCTTGAATGTTGTGGATGCAATTGTGATGGCTCGGTTGATCAAATCAAACTGAAATTTAGCATGTATGCATGAAACCTGACTAATTGAATATTGGTAACATAAATTTCACATTAAGTCCCTATAATTTGTCAGATTTGTAATTTGGTCCCTAATTGTAAATTAGAGCAATTGAATGTCAATTTGACGCCTGATTAAGTTGAGATTTCACCTGCTGTCAGCATGTATATATAGCATCTAGAAAAGATAAAAGAAAAAGGATGGTTTTTGAGGAATTTCTTTACGGTTTACTTCAGTAAACCTAATGTAAGTCGTTCAGTTCGGTCTTACGACTAGGCCTGGTTGAGGGGGTTACACAACCCTTGAAGGTCTAGGCTATCGGTCAATTTGGTTGAACCACATCTCCTTGGTGCAGCCGATTGTTATCACTCCAAAAAAGTCTCTCCATCTCGATCCATCTTGAGGTCTTTAAATAGGCGCGCAAGGATGGCTTAGGATAAGCCTTGAATTTGAATTTGAATGCTCAAGGATAGGGAATGTGATCATCTTATCCATTGTTTCAATCCTAGGTCTGACGTCATCAATGGTTCACCTTCCACTAAACCGGGCATTAAACACATCTTTTTTGCCAACCAGTGCTTCGACAATTTTTTGGTCCTTCACTACTAATAGCTACTCGGCATCCTCCTTGGCATCGTTCCCTTATTGCGTTGTTTTGTCCTGCTGTGCTTGCAATCATGCCAACAAACAACCCTTCACACTAGCATATCCCAATTCCAAACTTCTTATGCAAATGTATGCAATTAATAACTAAATGCAGCTAAATGTGCTCAAAGACAAGCAAAGATACTATAAAATAGGCATGAAAATCAGTACTTTTGAGGAAGTAACAGGTACATTGTTAATATTGAATTATATTGGCAAGTGATGTGGTTTAAAATATTATTGGATATAGTTGGCCGGCCATAGGATTCATAGTTCACTATAATAAGTCACCTTAGGTGTTGAGGGGTTGTGATGGTACCGAAAGCTCCATCCAAGTACCCTAATGGTTGAGGGGTTGTGAGGTACTGAAAACTCCCGTTAGTGGGGTTATACATCTACCGATGAGTGGTGTTGAGGGGTTGTGAGGTACCAAATACTCCTCCACAGATGTCACAATGGTTGAAGGGAAACTCTCGTGTGTGAACCTTGAGATGCCGGTGAGATCGTATGAAGTGTTGAGAGAACACTTGTTGAATCCGTGTATCCGATGTTATATTTTGGAAATGGAATTTGGTTAATGATCACTTGAAAGCCAATATAATTGTTGATGTATCATGTGATGTATAATGTGATTTATACATGTTTACTCTTTAAGCTTTGCATATGGGTTGTTATGCATGGGAAGGCTTAAATTGAGGTTTAACAATGGGATTTGATGTTGGTTAATGATACATGTTGCATATGGTTTAATATGCTGGTTTTTAAAAGTGTTAAGTGCATGGTTTTCAAGACATGATGGTTTAAATATGGTTTAAACAATAATTGAAATGAGATTTCAATGGGGATTAGGAAAATAATTTGAAATACATTGATGGTGTGTTGTTTATGAGCACTCCTCACTAAGCCTAGTGTGTTTACGCTTTCTTTGTCCATTAATGCAGAGAATTAAAGTCAAGGCAGCGAGGAGGCAAGTGGAATCAAGACTTTGGTATCTAAAGCATGTTTTCAAAGTTAGACTATGAGTAATAATAACAATAGGGGTTCCGTTGTTGATTTGGGGAGATAATATGTTAAACTCCATGTTAAAGCATGTTTGTTGAAGCTTTGGACATGTAATTGGCCTTTGATGTTAATATTTTCTTTGGAATTGGATTATATGCTTTGCTTGGCTTGATATTTAGGAAACATGCCTCTAGTTTATTGTTTGAAGCTCGATGCTATGAATTGATGATGAATCTATGTTGTTTAGTTGGGGATCGATCCTTGGTAATGTTATATGTATGCTAGAAGCATGTTTAAGTGGTTTGGAATTCATCAAAGTATGTTAAACCAGCAAAAGTGGACATTTCAGGTCCAGGAATATCGGTACGCGTGTCCTCGTATCGGTACACATAAGCTATTCTAGGCTTAGCGTTTTGGTACGCAGATTGAATGTATCGGTACAGACAAGACATTTTAGGCATGGCGTTTAGGTACGCGAGTAAGTGTTTCGGTATGGGGTAAGCTCATCAAGCAAGGCGCATCGATACGGCTATGTGTATCGATACAGTTTTGTGCCATTAGAATTCGAGTTTAATGAATTGGTCAAGGCGTACCAATACGGGTAGAAGTTTAGTTGGTTAATATGGATATTTTGGAGTTCTATTTTCTTTCGTTTTAGTCCCTGAATGTTGTGAATGCAATTGTACGAGACTGGATGATTGTAATGAGTTGATTTTTGACACATATGGATGAAACCTGATTAATTAAGGTTTGGTAACTCAAAAATGGGAAAAGTCCTTGTAGTTTGTTAGAATTGCAAATTGGTCCCCTGAATGCAATCACACTCACTTGGATGTCAATTCGACGCCCAATTAAGTTGAGGATCCACCCGCTGCCAGTATGTACACCATAGGTTAATATGTGGCATCTAGATAAGATAAACGGAAAAAATATATGAGTTTTGAGTTTCATCTTTCCAGTTTACTTCGGTAAACCTAATGAAGCTCGCTTGATTCAGTCTTGCGACTAGGCCGGGGCGTACAAGCTTCGACATACTACCCAACACAGTAAACATGTTTGTCTTCTCTCTCTCCACTCAACATCACACGACTAAAGCTATACAATAGGAAAACCACAAAAGGGAGAGTATTTCACTTGCAAATCAACTTCTAAAAACAAAGCTCTAAGGGAAGTAAATTTATAGCAGAGGATAGAGATGCAAAATTTTAACTTTCCAAATTCCAATATGAACGACCTCGAATGAGAATTCAATTCCCATATTCGCAAATCTCGACAACTTTCCATCTTCATCATAAAGTGCCTTGGGTTGTCTCAATCACCACAAAGCTAACACGCCTCAAACATACTATGCAACTATCAAAAAATGCAATTACAACCAGGAAAACATTACAATGAAATCACAAGGCACAATAAAAATATGCTAAATGGCCAATACAGCCATAAAGACATCGCACACCAAACGGCGAAATTACTTTTGCAAAATTCATTTCCATAGAAAAGGAAAAATCCATTTCAACATCAAAATAGCTACTGAAATGCGATGTTAAACATCATAAACTACAAAAGAAACTACAACATAAGCGTTTTTTGCCTATACAGTCGATGTCGCAACTAAAGAAAGCCAAATCTCCCTCATCCAAATCACAAGGAAACACTAAAATAATTCTGATACTAAAACAAAATTTTATAATTCAACCAAAGAAATCCCATTTATTTTACTTAGTAACATCTATTCCCTTCACCATAAAGAGAAAGTAATATCAAAATAAAACAAAGAAAATGAAAAAATAACAACAACTCTCCAAAACAAGTAAAAACCGTAGTTGTCATTAACAGACAACTCAAAAGAAAGCAAAGCTCACAAGTCTCCTATTCGTCAGGAAATATGAGACAACAAAACCAAAAACACATACATAATAATAGAAATATATACTATGAACATTCCAATAAATACAAAATTACGAATTTACAAAAATTTCGTGATCTAGATGTTTACTTCAAATATTAGTGATAAAAGCCTTCTTGGTGTCATTCCAAAGCACCTACTTGTGTAAGAAAGGTTTCATCACCCTAAATCTTTGGCTAGAGTCACACTTGACTATCGCCACGGTACACAAACCCACAATTGAAAACAGAATAGCCGCCCTAACCTTCGTCAGAGAGACATGATAAACACACAAACAAACAAAAACAGGGAGAGAATACAATACGAACACCAAAGTATAAGCGTAATTCTAATTTTGTAACATTCTCTCCATAAATCTCTCCTCACTAGGGGACAAGAACCCATCCCAACAATAGGCGAAACACACAAAATATTACAATCTCTTGAGCAATCTTGGTTTGCTGCCCCGGAGGATGACAAACATCTCCTTCCCCCATTTCCGCCACACCCTACTCCAAATGGCTATCCATAGCCTTTCGAATACCATCGCCTGATGATACAAACTACAAAGATAGCACTCCCCCAAAATTTATTAAAAGTGGTTTCTGAAAACCACTTTCCTCCACAAACATTTTTTTTCAAAACGGCACAAGAAAAATCGTAAAAATAAAAATCGCATGAGAAAAAGTAAATCACCTATAGGATAGGTTATAAAAAAGTATACCCTTGGGAACCCTATTTATAAAAGGCAATGGGCATACCAAGAGAAGACGTTTCGCAAACCTATGTGGAAAATTACCAATACCAGCAACTAGTTCTTAGACCCCGAAAATGTTGAATACACAACTAAAGTTAAGCAATTTCCAAAATTGCAATCAATAAGTTACACATTGAGGCATACACTTCTAACTACCAAGCAAATATTTTCCCTTTCTTCGCAACCTGCCCCGAGTAGTTCAAATCACCGCAAGCTAAGCCAATAAGGAATAATAATAATAAAAACAAAGCCACACACAATATCCATCTTTTTGAAACAACAAGCGTCCATCTTGTCCTACGCAATAGACTACAATATCAGTCTTTTAGGCCCATATCAAAATTTAGAAAGTATAACCGACACCATCTAAGCGACAAAGCTAGTTCACTATAACACCACAACCAGCAGTGAGAAAACTACTTCAAAACATATATCAACAAGGCTAAAAATAGCAAAGTAAGTCAAAATAACCTTCAAATTCCCTTTTCATATAAAAATCACAAAAAAATATATAATGAAAACACTTATACACCCCTACTACAATCAATCAAAGTAATACCACCATCTCTCCTACCCGCAGCGTTGCCGCAGACGTAGTCGAAATAAGGGTAGAAAAACCATAATGCCTTTATACTTTGCAGCAAAGCTATCCCAAGAGGGCCCATAAGGGTTTCTCAAGTCAAAATCCATAGTTACACCGCATAAAGCACCAAAATCTACACCCTAAACATCAAAAAGAACTCGTGATAGCTGTAAGCTAAGGATGGCAGTATCCCGAGACCTTTCTATCACTCCGACCATAAAGGTAGAGGTCGTGTCTGCAGTTGGCTTAACTTTCTCCTCCATAATAGCATCGTGCGTAGCCTCCAGCACCATAATCTCATTCTTATGTGATTCTTTAAACTCTGCCAACTTCCTAGCGAAATTTGCAAAGCTTTCATCTGTCACATCTTCTACTCGCTTCAGCCTTTCCTTGAGATCTCGAATCTCACTCTTAAAGCTCTCTTTCATGGCCTTAAGCAACTTCTTCTTAATCCTAAGAGCATGATCACTTTCTCTCAGTAATCTGCTTCGCGTTTTTTCTGTGTAGGTCCCCTACCCGCACCCAAACATCCTTCTCATCCTTTGTAACGACCTGAATTTCAGGCTTATAAATCAGGTCTCAGACCTGGATATTGGGCCTTTTTGTTGAGACTCTAAATTAAAAATAATTAATTTGGGCCTAGTGGAAAATGGGAAGAATATGGTGTTTGGCTTTTATTTAAATTGTTATCATCTTTTACTTAAGAGGGAAGAGGTTTGAAATTTAAATATTGGAGAAAAGAAATAAAGATGGAGGAGGTGGGAAAGATGATATGATGGAGGGAGAGAAAATGAAAAAAAAAGAAGAGAGAAAAGCAGATAGTGAGAGAAAAATAAAAAAGTGGGAGAGAAAATGAAGAGGACAAGCTTTGAAGTCTAATCTATTGCTGCTCGAGCATCAGTTTGCAACACCACCAGCACTATTGGAAAGCTCTCTCCGAGATGAGTCGACCGGTGGTCACCAAGTCACTGTTGCTGCCGCCGTTTGCTAGGGTGAGGGGGAAACAAGGTTTGGGTTGTTTGAAAAGAGGATGTTTCAGTGGCCAAATAGTGAAAAAAGGGCACCATAGTGTTCACTGATGTTGGGAAAACGAGACTGGAGCTCACCGCTATCGTCTGACGACCAGAGAAGGCCCCACTTGCCGCTCTTAAAAGTAGGCGTGCGCAACATCAGAGGGCGGGTGAACATATGCTCATGTACACTATGCCACACTGGATAGCTCTTCCCAGGTGCACATGTACCCCACTGCACTAAAGCACTACCCGCGGGTGCATCATATCAGCCCTGCACCGCGTCGCACCTGATTGTCGAGCTGTTGACTAATTTTGTCCAGAGTTGACCAGCCGTTGAATTTTTTTAGGGGACCTACCTTGGGGTTTCTCGATGCTCCAAATCCATTGGTGCAGTCTGTTTTTCAAAATTCAAACTCTGTAAGCTATTTTTATGCATTTGACCTTTCAAATTCATTAAAGTTTGTGATTTAGTGTACTTATGGTATTAATTGATATACGAGGATTATTCGGGATCAGATATCTGATCAAGTGGAATATTTAGGAAGCTTGGATGAGGATTTTAGCAATACCGGCTTATGGATAGTACACCTCAAACTCCAAAATGCTTCATGAGCATCATAAGTACAATTGTCTTACTTGTTAGTGGTTGTAAAATAAGTTGATGATAGATAAGCATGTGTTGAGACCGGTATTATGGGACTTATATGTATGAGATGCATGATGATGTTACAGATATGTTGGGACTTATAGAGGCTTTAGAGACCGTGTAGGGTCATTTGAGATGCTCGTATGATTATTCGATGATTGTTTGATTGATTGAGATAATCATGATGCATTGTATACTTGTTAGAATAGATTGATTTGATGATAATTACACTTGAAGGTTAACATACTCGATTAAATGATTATGGAACCAGTAATTAATATTAATTGGGTGAATGAATTATTAAATCAACTTTAATGATTTTCATAAGCTTTAGGGATCGAATAAAATGTTGTAATACCATAATTCAAGGAAATAATGCGAACCCATGTATGAGGTATTGGTACGAGCCTTGGCCATACTGGCGCTTGTGGAAATCTAGGATTTCCAATAAGTAGATTCTTATTGGTACGCGTATGAGTACCGATACCGAGGGTACCGTATCGATACTTGTGTTCGATGTACCAGTACTCAGTACGCTAAATAATCAATAAATATAATTTTAGGATGGAAATCGATGTGAATATTCATAATTGAATTTATGCCATGATAAATCATAATATGAGCATTACTTGTGGCAATAAATGAGATTAATTAAATACTCCTCCATAATGTATTAACAACTTGTTAATGTAAAATAAATGATGTGATGACATCTAGCAATGATAAGGAAATACTTGGGATCACGTTGCTTGTATGCCATATATACATTTTATTGGTTGAGTCATCTTGATTAATGGAATCCCGATACTCAGTGAAAGAGTGTTGCAACACCATGGTTAGATTCTGAGTATGGGTTTATGTTTCGATTCTAGCAATGAAGGTTACCGATGCTGTGACCCGGGCCTCATTTGAAAGTACTCGATGGGGGATTCTGAGTATGGGTTTATGTTTCGATTCTACGTGACCCGGCCTCACCCAGAGTATAGATGCTCGAGGGGGATTCTAAGCCTAGGTGTATGTTTCGATGCTACGTGACCCGACCTCACCCGGAATGTATGTTCTGATGCTATGTAATCCAGGCTCACTCCAAAGTTGTTGTTGATGTGTGTTTGCCTAGATAATCTTTTGAGATCTCGAGTTTGGTTGGGCCTTGTGTGCATGCCATGTATGATGTTTTTCTATGATGAGAGCATGTGTTTAAGCGACTATTGGTAGCACCACATGTTTATTTATCTCTTCTTATTGCTCGTACTAGCTTGCATGCTTACGTTTATGATTAGCATGAAGTATAGTAGAGTAAATGTGTACCACTAAGCTTTGTAAGCTCAACACTCAGAATCGTTGTTTCTGTGCGTAAGTTAATCATTGGATCATAGGATCGAGGAGCACTGTCAGTGCAGATTCTAGCACATAATGATCTTTAGAGTATGGTACTTGTGTTTAGTGGGCTATGTATTTATAGGACCTTACGTGGTGGAGTCTGTAACTATTATTTTAAAATTGTATTTATCAAATTGCATGTTTAAATGCATTAAATTAAAGTGGAGCTTCTTTGTAATGATTTAAATTATTTATAGATGTGTTCAACTTTTGGATCTAAATATTTTAGAAATGCCTTGTTGGGCTAAACCAGTTTAAGGAATTTTATGGATTTTGGCTTGGGCTTCAAGCCCAAATGTAACATCCAGGTCGAGGGTGTTACATGGTTTTCCCATAGATGTTTTAATTGAGTAGCATATTTCTCAACCTGCGAGCGTAACTTGGCGTTCTCCTCAAGCATAGAGGTGCAACCTCCCACTTGCGAACACAACTTAGCATTTTCCTTAAGAAGAGCCTTTATGTTCCTTTCCATGTTAAGTTGAACATAACATAATTCCTGAAGGAGACCCCAACTCCCCTCAACGCTCCTCTAATTTTGAAACAAGGCGGAGAAGCGCCATGACTACCCAAAAATAACTTAAGCAATCTCCTGGCAGCAGATTTGTGGTGAACCAATTTTTTGACTTTGACAAACCCCTGAAAGAGTAGAAAACGTTCCATGAGGCAAGAGTCTCACCACCTTGACAAGGAAAAATAGCAGTAGACAAAGGCCCTACGAGAGCCATTGCAACAGAATTCGCATAGGGCAAGTCTTCAACAGAGCAATAAACAATAATAGAGTTTGTAGCTGTCAAACCTGTAAATAAGTCAAATAAATAAAACCAAATTACAAGCTAAACAAAAAAATCGCCAACCTTAAACAGCAACAACACATAATTTCAAATACCTGAAAGGGCACAAGCGATAGAAGGGCCCGAATTGGCAGACACAACACTCCTAGTGACGTCACTCACAACAACGAAAGAGGAGCCTGTCGATGTGGGCGAAGCCGACGCAGTACCACATTTTAACTCAAAAACAATCTCGGTAATCCCAGCGTCAATCACTAGCCTTTTTCCTAACATTTTCTCTTCACCACTCAAATAACATCTCTTTGAACCATAAGCCGTCATTCACCTCACCATGCTTTCATGTGTCGCCTCTATGACATCCTCCGACACTCTTACAAAGGCATTCTAGTTATTAGGGTACATCCCTAAACAAGAAAATGCGAGAATCGCATCTACCGGGGGTGTCACCATGGCAGCACTACTAAAAAAACATGGCAAACTCACGTTCCCACTGTTAGAAACACCTAAAGATGCCATTTTTGTTGATCCCTGCGATCCTAGAAAGTCGCCACTGGCCACTGTTAACCTTGCAAAAGGCTAAAATTTCATGCCTTTTTACTTAAGTTATTGTATAAAATCAAGCCCATTTCATC
Source organism: Hibiscus mutabilis (assembly GCA_019671005.1). Taxonomy (NCBI): domain Eukaryota; kingdom Viridiplantae; phylum Streptophyta; class Magnoliopsida; order Malvales; family Malvaceae; genus Hibiscus; species Hibiscus mutabilis. The sequence goes on along the minus strand of CM033711.1, from coordinate 29,734,725 downwards.
CCATTTCATGGCATATAGATGCATTTAGTTCATATAGTTGCATTTGGTGTTGTTGGTTTTGTTTTCTTTATTTATTTGCAAAAATGGTACTGCTTGGAAAGGTTTTCGTTGGTGTGGTGATGTGCAGGGAAAAGAAGAGCAAGGCAGGGAAAAGGCCAAAGCATTTTGGATAGCATTTATGGGTGCACTAGAGGACAAAGAACTGAAGATGTTTTGCAGCCATCACACGTGATTCCATAGCCATCCGTGTCCCCACATGTGAAGGGAATATTCCCTTGGAATTAAGGGCACAAAACCTCATGAGCCTCCACTATATAAAGAAAAGGAGACCCACATTAAAAGAGGAGCTGAAAAAGATATTTGGTGAGCTAAGAAAGACAGAAAAATGTGTTTGCCTTTCTTCATCTTCTCCATCGTGGTGTCCTCCATTGTTGAAGCTCCAATGGGTGTTCTCGCTGGCCTTTGAGAGAAACAGTGGGCTTAGAGTGGTTTATGGTAGTCCAAGGCGGCTTTGGAGTTTTTCTTTTCCTTTAGTTGATTTTGCTATTTCATTTCCTATTATTTGGATGGGTTGTTTTGAACGTATGATTATGGATGATATATGCCCAGCCATGAGCTGATTTTAAGTGGCTTAGGCTTGGTATGGTTTTATTGTTTCCAGTTTGAATGAATGTTTCGTTGCTTTCTTGTTCCTTTCATGCTTTGTCCACTGTTCTTTTATTCATTGAGCTTGTAAGAGCTTTGGAGAGTTTTCCTTTGCTTAGGGGTTTGATAGCTTAATATTCAAGAGAGTTAGGCTTAGATCTACGTGGACAAGGGGTTTGATGTTGAGAGGCAAAACCCTAACTCACCTTAGAGATAAGGATAGAGTTTCAACGGCTAAAAAGAGTAGAACTTAAAGGATAGTTGTATGTTAGGGTTTACGCTGAGAAATATTGCCATAGCATTCTTCCTATCAGGTTCTTTGCTAGAGATAATGTAGAGATATCTTGGTAAGCTCTGTCGAGCGTGTAGTGGGCAAGATAGTTTGAGACATTCTTCAAGCTCAGACATAGAGATCCGTAGCAAGCCCAGCCTATCATTCCATTAGAGAGTTTCATACACTTGAGAGGACGTTCGAAGTATCTTTATTTCAGCTCAGTTTTCATTAAAGTTGTTTGCTACAACATTTCTGAACCTGCTGCCTATTGCTACCACATTTGCATTCAGTTCGTGTTTTGTGTGTTAAGCTAAGCTAAATTTGGCCTCCAATCCTTGTGGAGATGATACTCACTCATCACTTTACTACTTGTTCGATGTGTATACTTGCACTATTTGCGTATCATTTATAGTACATTACATCACGCAACAAGTTTTTGGCGCCGTTCCCGAGAATTGGCAATTGGTTATTTTGAGTTTTGTCTCTGCACCAATTTATTTCTTCTTTTTGTTTAGTCTTATTTGTTGTTTTTGTTTATTCTTTTTTCAGAAGTTGTGTTGTTGCATGACCCGAGGAAGACCCGAAGAACCCTTAACACCTATAGTACCTAAAATCGAGCACTTGTTTCGCCAAAGAAGACGCATACAATAAGCCTTAAGGACCTTGTATAGAGGTGGCAATCAAAGAAATCAATTAGATGAAAATCTGGATAACCCTAATGTTGCAGCAAATCCTGAAGCAGTAGTTCGACCTCGAGCAATTAGAGACCACTTGAATCCTATCTTGGATGATCTCAATCCTGGAATTGTAGCTCCCGAGATTCAAGCAACTCATTTTGAACTTAAGCCCTTAATGTTCAATATGTTGAATTCTATTAGGCAGTTTGGTGGATCGCCTCATGAAGATGCAAGAAACACATTCAAGCATTTTTGGAAGTATGTGATTCTTTTTGACAATAGGGTATGCATGAAGATGTATTGAAGCTCAAGCTATTTCCTTATTCTTTGTGTGATCGAGCAATAGCTTGGTTGAGTGGAGTACCAGCTAGTTATATGGAATCATGGTCAGATATGTGCAAAAGTTTTTTGCTACGATATAATCCACCTAACATAAACACTCAGTTGAGGAATGATAGCCTTCTTTCGTCAAGCTGATGACGTTTTAATGTACGAGTATTGGGATAGATATAAGGGGCTGCTCCGCAAGTGTACAAATCATGGATTTCAAGACTGGACACAAGTCGTCATGTTCTACAATGGTGTCAATGCTCCCACAAGGATGATGTTGAATGCTTCAGCAAACGGCACTTTGCTAGACAAGTCACCTCAAGAAGTATTTGATATCCTTGACAGGATCACAAATAATGACTACTAATTTCCTACTTCGAGACTGAGTACGGGAATGAGAACTCATGGGACACGTGAGCTCGACAACAACGAGTCAGTTTCAGCATAATTGTCGGCCATCACACCATGCTAAAGAATCTCCAACGTCCGAGTGAGGTAAAGGAAGCAAAATTGGTCACTTCTTGTGTTCGGTGCGATAGAACCCATCATGTGAGTGAGTGTCCTGAAAATCATGAGTCTACCAACTATGTGGGAAACTTTAACAAGAGTAATCACAACCCCTACTCAAGCACTTATAATCCAGGGTGGCATCAGCATCCTAATCTTGCTTGGGGGAATCAAGGAAACCACAATGCTGGCAGCTCGAGTAGGCACCACAATTAGACTGAATCCCAAGGTTTTCAGCAAAATATGCCATGGTATAATGATAACAAGGGTTCAGCCTCTTCATCGAACAATGTTTCCTTGGAAGCTACTCTCCAAGATTTTATGTCAACCACGAAGGCTTTATTCCAAGACCATGCAGCGTCTATAAAGAGCCAAGGTGCATTGCTTCAAATCTCATAGCTCTTCCTTGAAGGCTTTGGAAACCCAAATGGGACAGATTGCACAAGCTCTACATGTTCGGCCTCAAGGTAGTTTGCCTAGTGATACTGAATTCACTAAAAATCATGGCAATGAGTAGTGTAGTGCACTCATTTTGAGGAGTGTCACCCAACTTAACAAATAAGATAACTTTGGGGGAAAGAAAGTTGAAGACCCTAACCCTAATTCTATGGCTAAAGAATCAGCTTTGCAAGAAGAGTCAACTCAAGAAAGGAAAGAGAATGATGGCTCGACAAACGAACCTATTGATGGAGAATAGAACACTGCAATAGCAAAAGAAAGATCCCCACTAGTAGAGAAAGAAGTCAAACCCCCACCACCATTCCCTCAACGGTTGAAAAAGCAAAAAGATGACCTTCAATTCAAAAAAATTGTAGATATTCTTGACCAGCTGCATATCAATGTCCCATTTCTGGAGGCCATTGGCCAAATGCCTACATATGCTAAGTTTCTCAAGGATATTGTCACCAAGAAAATGACGTTGAGAAATACGAGACTGTTGCTACAGCAAAAGAATGTTATTTGGTGCTAAGCAATTTTCCACCAAAAAATAGTGATCCGGGCAGCTTTATCATTCCATGCTCCATAAGAGACAATTACGTGGGGAAAGCTCTATGCAACCTTGGGTCTAGTGTCAACCTAATGCCCAAGTCAGTCTTTATGAAGCTTGGAATGAGAGATGCAAGACCCACCACAGTGATTTTGTAACTAGCAAATAGATCTCATGTCCGACCAGAAGGAAATATAGAAGATGTTGTGGCTAAGGTGTCCAAATTTGTTTTCCCAGCTGACTTTCTCATCGTTGATTGTAAAGTAGATGACAAAGCACCCATTATCTTGGGACGACCTTTCTTGGAAACTGGTCGAATCTTAATCGACTGTGAAAAACGCGAGTTCACCATGCTAGTGGCTGACCAGAGGGTGAACATAAATGTCTTCAACACCCTCAAATATGTGGATGAATATGAGGAGTGTCAACACATAGATGCTATGAAAGAAGAGGAAGCTGCAGAATTATGTTGCAGCAATTTTGTGGAAATAAAGAACTATGTGAAACTCAATGAGGAGGACAATGAAAAGCTTGAGGAATTCCCATCGGAGGTGTAACAGTCAAGCTTGATCGTTGCTAGACTAGGTACGTATTTTGAACCTTTAAATTTTGATAAATTTGTCCCTCGTAAACCCTCACTTGAGCATGCACCCACACTAGACTTAAAGCCATTGCCTTCACATCTTAAATATGCTTATTTGGGTAGTAATGAGACTTTATCTATGATAATCTCTTCTAGTCTAACCCCTAAGCAAGAATTTAGCTTGATAAATAAACTTTCTCAACATAAAAAGCTCTAGGGTGGACTATGGCTGATTTGAAGGGTATAAGGCCTACTATTTGTATGGACAAAATTTTGCTTGATGATTGTCACAGTAATTCTATTGAACCCCAAAGAAGGCTCAATCCAGTCATAAAGAAGGTGGTGATAAAGGAGATAATCAAATGGCTCGATGCGGGAGTTATCTACCCAATATCTAATAATTCATGGGTCAGCCCGGTACAATATGTACCAAAGAAGGGAGGCATGATTGTGGTGAGCAATGAAGACAATGAATTCTTACCAACAAGGACTGTTACGGGTTGGAGAATTTTTATGGACTATCTGAAGCTCAACAAGGCATCCAAGAAGGATCACTTTCCCCTCTCATTCATTGATCAAATGCTAGATTGATTGGCGGGCAAATCATTTTACCGTTTCTTTGACGGATATTCAGGTTACAACTAGATTGCTATAGCACTGGAAGATCAAGAGAAGACAACCTTCACTTGCCCTTACGGTACTTACGCATTTCGACGAATGCCCTTTGGGCTTTGCAATGCTCTAGTTACTTTTCAAAGGTGCATGTTGGTCATCTTTTCTGATATGGTTGAAGAATTTTTGGAGATCTTTGTGGATGGTTTTTTAGTTTTCGGAGATACTTTTAACTCGTGTTTAGGAAACTTTGTCAAGGTACTCAAAAGATGCAAAGAAGCAGACTTAGTGCTTAATTAGGAGAAATGTCATTTTATGGTGACTGAAGGGACTGTTTTAGGCCACAAAATCTCTCAACAAGGGATAGAAGTGGACAAGGTCAAGGTTGAATTAATCGAGAAGCTACCACCACCCACCATTGTGAAGGGGATTCAGAGTTTCTTGGGGCATGCTGGCTTTTATAGGAGGTTCATTAAGGACTTCTCCAAAATCTCCAAGCCAATGTGTAATTTGCTTAAGCAAAACCAGCTCTTCATCTTTGATGCTGAATGCTACAGCGCATTTAAGGAACTCAAGGAGAAGATCGTCTCAGCACCCATAGTTGTTCCCCCAGATTGGACCTCATCATTTGAGTTAATGTGTGACACAAGTGACTACGCAGTGGGGGCAACACTTGGACAACGTCGAGGTAAACTTTTCCATGTTATTTATTATGCTAGCCGCACCTTGAATGATGCACAAATAAATCACACAACCACTGAAAAAGAACTGCTAGCCATTGTGTTTGCCTTTGATAAGTTTAGAGCATACTTGATAGGCACTAAGGTCATTGTACACACTAATCATTTTGCTATAAAGTACTTAGTGACTAAAAAAGATGCTAAACCTAGACTTATTAGATGGATACTTCTTTTGCAAGAGTTTGATTTGGAGGTTAAGGATAGAAAGGGTTGTGAAAATCAAGTTGTTGACCATCTTTCTAGGACAGAAAATAAGGTTGAAAATAATGAGAACTTAGATATTAAGGAGGAATTCCCTGATGAGAAAATATTATATGCTACAGCAATTCCATGGTATGCTAATATTGTTAACTTTCTTTTTAGTGGTATTTTTCCTCCTGATTTACATAGCCAGGGCACAAAGAAGTTCAAGCATGACACGCGATTCTACTTTTGGGACGAGCCCTATTTGTTCAAGCAATGTGCCGACCAAATAATCCGGAGATCTATCCCCGGGGAGGAGTGAAAAGAGATCATATTCCATTACCATTCTTCTTTGTGTGGAGGGCATTTCGGAGGAACTAGGACTGCTACAAAGGTCCTACAATCAGGATTCTATTGGCCTACATTTTTCAAAGATGCAAACGAATTCAGTAAGGCATGTGATAGATGCCAAAGGACGGGGAATATATCTCGTAGACATGAATGCCATTGCAAGGTATCCTGGAGGTGGAATTCTTTGATGTATAGGGATTGATTTTATAGGGCCCTTTCCATCATCTTTCAGAGATACCTACATCCTATTAGTCGTTGACTATGTGTCGAAATGGGTCAAAGCAATAGCTACACCAAAGAATGACTCCAAGACTGTCTTGAAGTTCCTTCACAAGAACAACTTTACAAGATTTGGAGCCCCAAGAGCCATCATTAGTGATGAAGGTACCCTTTTTGACAACAAACTAATTGCAAAGGTATGGATTGCGGGATAAAATTGCTACAACATACCATCCTCAGACCAATGGCCAAGCTAAAATCTCGAATAGAGAAATCAAGTAGATTTTAGAAAAGGTGGTTAACCCCAAGAGGAAAAATTGGTATCCAAGACTCGATGAAGCATTGTGGGCGTATCGAACAGCCTTCAAGACACCATTGGGGATGTCTCCATTCAAGCTGGTCTATGGCAAGGCTTGTCACCTTTTCGTTGAACTCGAACATAAGTCCTATTGGGCAATCAAGAAGCTTAACATGGATGCCCAGTTAGCTAGAGAGAAAAGGATTTTAGAGCTAAATGAAATGGAGTAATTTAGGACCCAAGCTTACGAGAATGCACGTCTCTATAAGGAGAAGACTAAGAAGTGGCATGACAAATGTATTTTGCCATGGCATTTTTCGAAAGGCCAACAAGTCTTTCTTTACAACTATCGTCTTAAGCTCTTCCCAGGCAAGCTAAAATCGCGATGGTCAGGTTCTTTTCTAGTGCACAAGGTCTACTATCATGGTGTTGTGGACATCAAGAAGTTGGATGATGACACTGCCTTCAAGGTAAATGGAAAGAGATTGAAGGTCTACAATAGAGCCCCGATCATGCGAGACAAATCCCCCATGCTTCTCAATGATCCATAAGAGTTTGCACCCCCTTCTCCTTTCTATTTTGCTATAACATTTTCTGTTTGTAATGTTCATAAATAAATTTATTATTGTTTTTTAACTCTTTGTTCCTTAGTTTTTTATTTTGTCTTATGCCTTTGTGATTTCTTTACTATGTTTTGTCAGCTCTGCCCCCATGGTTCCAGGTGGTAGGCTAGGGTTTCTTGCAGGTTTGGCGCAACTTTAATTTAAGATGGGCTTTGTCCCTTTTCCACATAAGGGAAGTTATAAAGCCAAGCTTTTCCTATGTTCTGGGGGCGGCTTTAACAGGCAAAAATAGAGGGACAAAAAACCCTAATTCATCATTACCTCCAGCATACCCTCTCTCTTACTTTTTGCTTTTTATTAAACCCTTGTCATATCATTTCTCTTCCCTATAACTCGAAACCACCATCAACACCTTTTTCTCTCCTATAACTTGTGTCAGTTACCCTCCCTTAAACTTCCAATCTCATAACTCTCATATCTTTCTTTTATTCCCTTAAACTCCACTTCTTCATCTTCTCTACCAAACTTATTCCAACTTCCCCCCAAAACCTTAAGAGTTTCAAAAATCACTACCCTCACATCGCAACCATGGCTCGCTGCAAAAAACGACACTGGCGCCTCCAATAGTGCCCAAACCCAACAAACCGTTGAAATCAAAAAGTTCTTCGACAAATGAGCCAAGGAAAGATTCCAACAGATCAAAGACCGCAAGGTCTGCCCGGAACAAGGCCTGAAAGTTCCATTGGAAGGGGGAGGAGGCTTCGACAAGGAAGTCCTGGATGTCATCATTGAGCACGATTGGGGGACCTTTGTCCAACACCCTGGCAACATCTCCGTCTCCTTGGTTAGGGAGTTCTACGCCCACTTGACGAGTCCCACCCAATCTGTCATTTATGTGCGAGGGGAACAAATTAAATTTACCGTTGAAGCAATCAACAAGTTCTATGGGTTAAAGAACGTCATGGACCATTACACTTCCTTTTCCAACTCCGCAGACGCGTACACATACAATGAGGTCTTGGAAGATCTATGCTTTTCTGATACGGATTTGGACCCGCAAACAGGGTTGTGACATCGCAAACAGGGTTGTTGACAGAGGAAGCCTCAAAACTAAAGCTAAGGTACGGAACCATTACCTGGGGACTCGCTTGATGCCTGCCTCTCATATTGCTACGGTGCACATCCCCAGGTTACTGTTGCTACACTCCATCTTCAATGGAAGACAAATTAATGTGGGTAAACTAATTGTTGAGGAAGGCTACTCCTACTTAAAGAGAAAATCAAGCCCTCACATCTCCACTAATCTCATTACGGCTCTCTGCCGCAAAAAGCAAGTCTTTGAAGACCCTCAAGATGACGAGATCGAGAAGGACAAGGGCGAATTAACCCTACCCCAAACCCTTGGACTGAGAGGATTTGATGAGGATGCTCCAGTGGAAACGTTGGAAGGTGGGGCCAAAACATTGCTGCAACAAGAATTGCTGCCCTCGTTGCCTCTACTAAGCACATGCAAGAGGAGATGGACGAGATAAAAAGGAAACTTGAAAACTTATTTCAAATATGTCAAGAAAAGGGATGTGGCCATTAAATCTTACTTCAAGGAGATGCTCCCGCACATGAAGAGTGACTTCCAACCTTTCCCCAAAGACCTGTTTATGCCTAAGAAGGACCAGCCAGCCCAGCAAGCTACACCAGCTCCGAAGGCAACCGCAGCAAAACGCCCACCACCTGTTCCGCGAAAAGACCCATCTCCAACTCCAACACCTATTCTAGAAACAAAAACCACTACAACCTTCAAAAAAAGTCCTCGGATAGTGAGGCAAAAGAAAGGAAAAGCTCCCCAGCATCCCACCACCACCGGAACCTCCTCTCGATGACTCTGTCAATATTGACAGTAAGGAAGAGGAGATGGCTAACAACTCTCATGCACCTACACTTGCCCTGACTCCTGATGCTACAACAAAGAAAAGGATTTGTCACAAATGCACGGTGGGTCATGTATGGAGTACCCCCAACGAAGATGATGATGAGCACTAGTCAGCCTAGGAGAAACCAGTTGACCAACCAACCCAGCAAGATGTGCCCGACGAGCCCATCGCAACACTAAAAAAGAAGAAAAATAAAACACCAAGAAGTCAAACCCAGTACACCGAAATAGATTTGTAGTGTAACATCCCCCACCCGGCCTAGAAGAAAACTGGGTCGAAGAACGCTATCTGTGAACGAAACAGTAATCGGTGCAATGAATTTTTGATCGGTAATTGATAAAGAAAAGATATTATGCAACAGTAATCTATAAATTTAGAAATTTAGGGGTCTTTTGATGCAATTGACTAAACAAAAATGGAATTCAATATAATTACGGTCAGTCTGCAAATTTTCATATCGTTCTGGTATTATTTACCCATCCAATTAGAGTATACAATATTCAGTAACCATTTAGCAAACTTCTTAAAACTGGTTTCTATGTCTTTTAACATAATTAACTAACTCCGTACCGATACCCTTGGGGTCGTATCAGTACGCTAAGCAAAATTTTCAAGTTTTTAGATTCAAGGATAACAACCCGTATCATTACACCTAAGCTCGTATCGATACGCGTTGACTAATATTGACCCGTTCAGGTACGACCTAAGGTCGTATCGATACCATTTATTTTTCAGACCTTACTATCAAAATTCGTATCGATACACTCAATCCGCATATCGATACACCCTATTTCACTTGGCCCAATTGTACAAGGCCATATCGATACGCCATTATTCATACCGATACATTTGCCCTATAATAATAGATTTTTACTGGTTTTTATTCAAATCAACCTACCAATTGTTGTCCAAACATTACCAAATTTTACCAGCAACCTTTAAACACTAAAATCTAATGGTATGAAAAATTTCATGATCAAATGAATCCATTTACCATGTTTTCAATAGTTAGGCCAAAAATGCATATTTGATGCTTCTTACCAAAGTACTAACATGACCATTTTGAGCATTTAGGCTTCTTTAACATAGAGGGGAATACATACATGCAAAATGGGACTAAAATAACTTTTCTAAACCCTATGCTACCATTCTAGGAGTTCAAGGACTAGATTACATTACATAGAAGGTTGTGACTTACTTCAAAAACACCCATTGCTCCGTCCTCGATCCAACTAAGCTTTAACATGAAAATGAATGGAAATGAGATGCATTAGGCTTACTTAGCCTAGTGATGTAGTTGAGACAATTGTATGAAAATCAATGAAAATCATATCATGTAAAATGATGAAAGTGCATCTCAAAACATATTTTAACAATACTTGCAATACATTTACACATATTTTCCTTGGATTGACATGTAGTGGATACCCGAATTCCCAACTAATATCACCAACAATGAGAGCCTTAGCTTAAGGACTGTAGTCATCCCCTTACCAATGAGCTCATGAATTCTATGGCATGCCAATTGTATCCCATGTCCATTCGTGTCCAAGGATTCAATACTTACTGATAGCAATAACAATAGCATTAACAATAGCTATAACGATAACAATAGCAATAGCAATACGATATCAATGACAATGATTTGTGATTTGTCTAACATAGCTTATTTCAACCCTATCATAATATCAATGATCATATAATGACTCAATATTCATCCTATAATGTTATAAGCTTACCAAAGCTTACTGATGATGCCTCCTACAAGGCTCGAATACAAACGTACCTTGGTCAATGATGGAAATGCAATAATTCAATGTTAATGAAATCGAGAGGGCACCTAGAAACTCCCTTGACTCTGACTACACTCACCAATGATTCCAAGGCTTTCAAGGCTCTCGGATGACAATTCCTTTGCTTTTGGGCTTGGTGGGAGTTGGAGGATTTGGGGATTCTTCACCTTGAATCACTTGAGCTACATTAAATCAAGATCACAAGGATTCCAATATTAAGAATGGATTCATAGCAATTCAATAGCTATGAAAATGATATCAATCAAGCTATGTGATCTTTATAGAATTTCTAGGGTTCATGAATCTTTAACTTGAAATTAAACATGATTTAGCCATAGAATCAATAAACTAGTTGAGGACTTATGGTTACCCAATTGATCACTACGATATGGGGTTAAGAAACTCAAAGAAAGGAAAGTTTGATCTCACTAAAAATGGTGGTGTGTGCTTGCCATAGCTAGAGGTAGATGATGATGACTAAGGTGCTTGAATTTCTTTGTAACTGGGCAAGTCCTTATTTTTTCTCAATTCCTATCAATTTTTAATTGCAAGGCTTTCCTTCATATGAAGGAATTGATTTCACTCATTCCACGTAGAATAGTGACTATTAGGTTGAGGGCTAATTACTTGGTTAGTCCCTCAGCTTTTTATACTCTATGCTTTTGTCCCCAATCTTCCAATTTCTATAATTTAGTCACTAAGACATGTTTCAAAGCTCATAATAAGGTCCTTAACAATATCAATGCTTAATGGGGACTCAATAATTCAATAATTGACCACTTGGTCGATAGTCAACTCTATAACTTGACTTTTTGATTTGAAATTTCTGGTCACCGGAATCAATTCTCGTCTAGGCCCGATTTTGGGATGTTACAACTCTGCCCCTTAAGAAAAATTTATCCTCGAATTTTTACCTGAATCGAAGAGATGCCAGTACTGACTTCTCATTCTTTCCTCTGGTTCCCATGTAGCTTCTTCAACCTTGAGACTTCTCCACAATACTTTAACCAACAGATTTTCTTATTTCGAAGCCTCTTGACTTTCTTTGCCAATATTTGCACTGGTTCTTGTTCGCATGACAGATTAGGTTGGAGTTCCACATATTCAGGCTCTATAACATGTGATGGGTCACATATGTACTTGTAAAGCATCGATACATGAAACACGTCGTGGATCATACTCAATTCTTGGGGTAAAGCTAACCGATAAGCTACAGGGCTAACTCTTTCAATCACTTCGAATGGTCTGATAAATCGGGGACTTAATTTCCCCTTCTTACCGAAACGCAAAATCTTTTTCCATGGGGAGACTTTTAAGAATGCTTTCTCACCAACATCATACTATACATCCTTCTTCTTGAGGTCAACATAGGCGTTTTGTCAATCGAAGGCGGCCTTCAAATGATCATGAATAATGGTTACCCATTCTTCAGTTTCCCAGAGTAAGCCAAGGCCTAACACATTGTCTTCACCGAGTTCAAACTAGCATAGCGGTCTTCTACACTTTCTACTATACAATGCCTCATACGGTGCCATGCTAACGGATGATTGGTAGCTGTTATTATAAGCAAATTCAACAAGAGGTAGGGACCTCTCCCAAGATCCATCAAAGTCAATAATACAAGCATGAAGCATATCTTCTGATATCTTAATTACCCTTTCCGATTGACCATCAGATTGGGGTGAAAAGTTGTGCTAAGATTGACTCTGGTGCCTAGAGCACCTTGCAATGACTTCTAGAACTGAGATGCAAACCGTGGATCCCGATCGGAGACGATAGACTGTGGCACACCATGGAGTCGAATAATTTCCTTAATATACAAGTCAGCCAGTTTAGGAAGACCGTAGTCTATTTTAACTGGTATGAAGTGTGCTGACTTAGTAAAATGGTCTACAACAACCCAAATAACATCATGCTTGGCTGGGGTCAATGGTAAACCACTAACAATGTCCATGGTTATCTTTTCCTATTTCCACTGAGGGAATTCAATGGACTACAACAATCCGGTAGGGTTATGATGCTCGGATTTAACTCGTTGACATGTGAGACACCTCGATAAAAATTCTAAAATAGCTGCTTTCATGCCAGGCCACCAATACAATTCTCGTAGGTCTCTATACATCTTTATTGCTTCTGGGTGAATTGAGTAAGGGCTATCATGGGCCTTCCAGAGAATTTCATCATGAACAGACTCATCACTAGGCACGCATATTCTGTTAAGGAAGCACAAGAGTCTTTCGAAATTAATCCTGAAGTTAAGGTCAAGATTATTCTGAAGTCTAGAAGCAATGGTTTGTAATTTAGGATCTTGTTATTGTAGAGACTTGATTCTCATCACAATGGTAAACTGAACTTGAAGTTCGGCTATAAAACCATGGTGTTTTTGAAGTAAAAAATGAGCATTGATAGCATGAGGGGTAGGCAAAGGCCCAGAGCTGAGTGCATTTGCCATTATGTTGGCCTTGTCCGGATGATAATCAATTACAAGATCATAATCTTTGAGAAGTTCCATCCATCTCCTTTGGCGGGGATTGAGCTCTTTTTGTGTCAACAAATAATTAAGGTTCTTGTAGTTGGTGTATAGGTAAGATTTTTCTCCGTAAAGATAATGTCTCCATATTTTCAATGCAAAGACGACCGCAGCCAATTCAAGGTCATGAGTTGGGTAGTTCATTTCATGTTATTTGAGCTGCCTTGATGCATACGCAACAACCTTGTGTTCTTGCATCAGTACGCACCCTAACCCTTAATGCGAAGCATCACTATACACAGTGTAGTCCTTCTTAGATTCAGGTTGGATCAGAATCGATGCATGAGTTAATACCTGTTTGAGTTGGTCAAAACTTATTTGTTGCTTCTCAGTCCATTCAAAATGAGCATCATTCTTTAGAAGTTTAATTAACGAAGCTGCTATTATAGAGAATCCTTTAACGAAACTCTTATAATAACCAGCAAGACCGAGAAAGCTACGAATTTCACCTACATTCTTCAGTGGTCTCTAATCAACTATGCCTTAGATCTTCTTTGGGTCTACTCGAATGCCTTCAGCCAAGATCACATGACCCAAAAAAGAGACTTGGGTGAGCCAGAATTCGCACTTTCTAAACTTGGCATACAATTTCTTCTCCTGAAGGGTTTGAAGCACAATACGAAGATGTTCATGATGTTCAGCTTGGCTTTTAGAGTAGATCAGGATATCATCAATAAACACCACTACAAATTTATCAAGATAGGGTCTAAAAACTCAATTTATGAGATCCATAAAGGCAGTAGGTGCATTGGTTAACGACACAACCAAGAATTCTTAATGGCCATATCTTTTTCAAAAAGCTGTCTTGGGCACATCGCACTCTTTCCCTTTCATCTTATAGTGTCCAGACCGTAAATCGATCTTAGAAAAGACCGTTGCATCTTTCAGCTGATCAAACAAGTCATCGATCCTTGGCAAAAGATACTTATTCTTGATTGTGAGCTTGTTTAATTGTCGGTAGCCAATACAAAGACGTATTGATCCATCATTCTTCTTAACAAATAGGACCGGAGCTCCCTAAGGCAAGGAACTCAGTTAAATAAAACCCTTGTCTAACAAGTCTTGGATCTGTACTTTAAGCTCGGTGAGTTCTATTGGCTCCATCCTATAAGGTGCAATGAAAACCGGGATGGTTCTAGGTTGCACTTCAATCCCAAATTCAACCTCACAGGTAGGCAGTAAACCCGGAAGCTCATCGGGAAACACATCAAAAAATCTTGCATGGTGTCTATATCTTGCAACTGTGCTTCTTCCTTGCTTACAGTGGCATATAACAATGATATCTTACCTCTAGATTCCATAAGAGTTACTCTCTCCTTACCCAGACCTCGAAGATACAACTTATTGTTTGAACAGTCTACCTAAGCTTGATGCTCTCCTAGCCAATCAAGCCCTAAAATAACATTGAACTCATGTATAGGGAGGGCCATCAGGTTGGCCGGAAAGGTATCCCTTGTATTACAAGGGGACAATTCTTGCATACTAGCCCAATTACAACATTATCCCCTAAAGGGTTGCTCACGGTGAGCTTAGAAGCTATAGGTTTAGATGTCAACTTAAATCTCTTAATTAATATAGTACTTATGAAAGAATGAGTAGATCCATGATCAATCAATGCTTAAACAGAATGAGTATACAACTCAACAGTACCTGCAATGACATCAGGATCATTGTCCTCATCTCGGCTCCTTACATGATAAACTTGGGCCGAAGCTTTAGACTCTTATCAATTTGGAGCCCTTGTAGAACCACTAGGTCCTCCAGAAGTTGTCAGTGCATCTTATCTCTGTTCTCTACCCTTGAAGGATTGAGCAGAGGACGTCGGAACTACCAGTGTAGGAGGTTTATTAGTATTCATCGGGTAGTCTTTAATATAATGCATTTATTCTCCATAGAAGAAACACGCCCCTAATTGCTTACGTCACTGTCCTAGAGGATGTCTTCTCTGGCAGAAGTTGCAAACCGAGTACTGAGACTCATGTCCATACCTTTTAGTACTCTCAACGGAGGCAGTTCTTGTAGCTGGCTGAGACATAACTTGTGGCTTCGGATACTCACCTGTTCGGAAAGACTGCTGCTGGTACGATGACTTGTATCCTTATTACTACTTGCTCTTCTTGTATGGTAGAGGAGGTGGAGAATCATCTCGTGATGTTATTTCAAACCGGCTCGACCTATTAAACCTGTGCGACTTCTAAGCAGCTTCAGTGGAGATCACTCGATTCATCAGCTCTTGGAAATCCTTGATCCCTAGAGTAGTAAACAAAGGCCGTAGTTCATCACTCAAACCTATAATGAACATTCTACACTTCTCTTCTTCTTTCTTGATGTATTCAGCCCTATATTTGCAATACTTGTAGAAGTCATGGATATACTGTTCCACCGGTCTCCCACCTTGTTTCATATGTAGGAAGATATCCCGTCTCTCAGCTAGGTAATGCTCACTAATATATTTCTTCTTGAACTCTCACAGAAAGACTCCTAGGTTATAGCTTCCTCGGGAGCAGTGAGAGTCATAGTTTCTCACCAACTTAAAGCTTCATCGGTCAACAAGGATAGAGCACACTCGAGCTTATGCTCATCTGGGCACTGTAACTGCTTGTTCAAAATCCTCATCATACTATCTAACCAATGCTCCGCTACTTCAGGTTCTTGCTCGGCCTTACCCGAGAAAGTAGTAGCTCGATGTTGAGCTAACTTGTCAATAGGGCTCAATTCACGGGAGTGGCAGCTGTGAAAGACTGTACAGACTACTCGGACTTGAGGGTAGCCATGAACTGTTTGAACATCTCAGTCATGTTCTTATAGCATTCAAACTGAGTAACATGCATCACGGGCTCGGTGTTCACTGGCTCTTGTGGGTGTGTTTGCTGATTAGGAGGATTCTCTCCCCTTTTCTCCTCGCTATTGGTCGAGGAGCCAACCGTGTTCTCAACTTCTTTGTGAGCCTTATCAGAGTCAGCTATAAAGGAATGAGGATCGGATTAGTCGTAAGTCACAATATATCAAATTAAACTCCTAGGTGGCGTATGCAATGCAATGATCATGCAACAAACTCCAATTTAGTCCTAGAATTGACTAAACTCTATCTTTGGTACCACAGTTATAACATCCCCCACCCGGCCTAGAAGAAAATCGGGTCGGAGAATGCTACCGATGAACGAAACTGAAATTGGTGCAATAAATTTTTGATTGGTAATCGATAATTAAACTATATTATACTCCATAAACATTACCAGAATAAGCATTAGTCCAATTTATCCAATGTGCAACAATAATCAGTCAATTAGGACTAATTTATAACTTTTACAAGTTTTAGGGACTAATCTATAAATTTAGAAATTTAGGGGGTCCTTTCATGCAATTGACTAAAAAACAATGGAATTTAATATAATAACAGTAAGTCTACAAATTTTCATGTCGTTCCGGTATCATTTACCCATCCAATTAGACTATATAATATCCAGTAACCATTTAGCAAACTTTTTAAAACTGGTTTCTATGTCTTTTAACAAAATTAACTAACTCCGTACCGATACCCTTGGGGCCGTATCGGTACACTAAGCCAAAATTTCAAGTTTTCAGATTCAAGGATAACAACTCGTATCGATACACCTAAGCTCGTATCTATATGCGTTGACTAAGGTTGACCCATTTCGGTACGGCCTAGTGTCGTATTGATACCATTTATTTTTTAGACCTTACTATCAAAATTCGTACCGATACACTCCCTCCGCGTATCGATATGCCCTGTTTCACTTAGCCTAATTATGCAAGGCCGTATCGATACGCCATCACTCGTACTGGTACGCATGCCCTGTAATGATAGATTTTTGATGGTTTTTATTCGAATTAACCTATCAATTGTTGTCTAAACATTACCAACTTTTACCAGCAACCTTTAAACACTAAAATCTAATGGTATGCAAAATTTCATGATAAAATGAATCCATTTACCATGTTTTCACTAGTTAGGCCAAAAATGCATATTTGATGCTTCTCACCAAAGTACTAACATGACCATTTTTAGCATTTAGGCTTCTTTAACATAGAGGGGAATACATACATGCAAATGGGACTAAACTAACTTGTCTAAACCCAACACCACCATTCTAGATGTTCAAGGACTAGATTACATTACATAAAAGGTTGTGATTTGCTTCAAAAATGCCCCTTACACGATCCTCGATCCAACTAAGCTTTAACCTGAAAATGCATGGAAATGAGATGCATTAGGCTTACTTAGCCTAGTGAGGTAGTCAAGACAATTGTATGAACATCAATGAAAATCATATCATGTAAAACGATGAAAGTGCATCTCAAAACATATTTTAACAATACTTGCAATACTATTACACATATATTTTACTTGGATTGACATGTAGTGGATACACGAATTACCAACCAACATCACCAACAATGAATAGCTAATATCCGCCAAATTTGCCAATAGGACAAACATAATCACATCCCATCAACATCACCAATGAGATCCTTAGCTCAAGGACTATAGTCCTCCCCTTACCAATGGGCTCATGAATTCTATGGCATGCCAATTGTATCTCATGTCCATTCGTGTCCAAGGATTCAATACTTATCGATAGCAATAACAATAACATTAACAATAGCTATAACGGTAACAATAGCAATAGCAATATGATATCAATGACAATGATTTGTGATTTCTCTAACATGGCTTATTTCAACCCTATCATAATATCAATGATCATGTAATGACTCAATATTCAATCTATAAAGTAATAAGCTTACCAAAGCTTACCGATGATGCCTCTTACAAGGCTCGAATACAAACGTACCTTGGTCAATGATGGAAATGCAATAATTCAACGTTAATGAAATTAGGAGGGCACCTAGCCACTCTTTTGACTCTGACTACACTCACTGATGATTTCGAGCCTTTCAAGGTTTTCGGAAGACAATTCCTTTGCTTTTGGGCTTGGTGGGAGTTAGAGGATTTGGGGATTCTTCACCTTGAATCTGTTGAGCTACAATAGATAAAGACTAGAAGGATTCCAATATCAATAATTCATAGCAATTCAATAGCTATGAAAATGATATCAATCAAGCTATGTGATCTTTATGGAATTTCTAGGGTTCATGAATCTTTAACTTGAAATTAAACATGATTTAGCCATAGAATCAATAAATTAGTTAAGGACTTATGCTTACCCAATTGATCACTATGATATAAGGTTAAGAAACTCAAAGAAAGGAAAGCTCGATCTTACTAAAAATGGCGGCGTGTTCTTCCATAGCTAGAGGTAGAAGATGATGACTAAGGTGCTTGAATTTCTTTATAACCGGGAAAGTATTTCTTTGGCTGAATTCCTATCAATTTTTAATTGTAAGACTTTCCTTCATATGAAGGAATTGATTTCACTCATTCCACGTAGCATAGTGACTATTAGGTTGAGGGATAATTACTTGGTTAGTCCCTCAGCTTTTTATACTCCATGCTTTTGTCCCCAATCTTCCAATTTCTATAATTTAGTCAGTAAGACATGTTTCAAAGCTCATAATAGGGTCCTTAACAATATCAATGCTTAATTGGGGACTCAATAATTCAATAATTGACCACTCAGTCAAAAGTTAACTCTATAATTTGACTTTCTAATTTGAAATTTTTGGTCACCAGAATCAAATTCTGTCTAGGCCCAGTTTTGGGATGTTACATGTATGACGTAAACTGTATTTGCATTTGGATTTAGTTTAGTTTTAGTTAATTTTCATGCATTGAGGACACTGCATCCTTCAAGTTTAGGGGTGTTGGTGTTCATAGTCATTTGCATTAGCATTTCGTGATAAACAGAAACTTGCTATGGCATCTAGCTAGTTTAAAGATAGTTTTATGAATAAGTTGATGGTGTCCGATGATGAGTATTTAAATCTTATGGCTGTAAATTGATTGAATGCATGTGACTACTGAGATTGGTAGAACTACCTTTAGGTTTGATGCTTCATGATGTGATTATTACATGATGGCATGCTCTCTAAGTTTAAAACTGTTAGATGATTTTTGGTGAAATAACTCTCGTATGCTTTAGTTTAAATATGCAAAATGAACTTGAATGATAAATGGAAACATAAAGGCTTAATTAGATCCCTTTTCGTTTGTGTTGAATCTCGAATAAAAGTTTCGGCATAATTGTAGAGGGACACTCTTTTATGTGTTGCATTGCCTGGAAAACACCATCTTAATAAATGGCAACAACAACATATGAGTGAATGAAAGTAGTCACGAGATGACTCTGCTCAATAGGCTAGGGAATAGGGTTTTTGCTCCACTTCATTTTCAAGTCTAGGAAGGTAGTTGCGATGAGTTGACTCCTCTCGTAGTAGTTTCTAAAAAAAGGGAGAAGAAAGCTAAAAATGGGAGTATCTTGTGCTTAAATTAATTAAAAAAATCTAGGGCAAGCTTGAGAGCCTAACCAATGAGCTTTTAACTGTGTTAAGCATATGGAGGATGTAGTCACTCACACTCGCACTCGAAGGGTCTTGACCTAAGGGGAAGTTCTTAAAATCTCAAAACTGTCTAGCATGTTGAAGCCTTTATTTTCTGAGGACTAAAATTTTGTCATAGCTCTATCTTGAGCTGATTCAATGCTATAGCATTCTTTTGTTTGTTTCTGTTCATTGATTAAGGACAAGCAACAGCTTAAGTTTGGGGGTGTGTTAAACTTGCAAAAGGTTAACATTTCATGTATTTTTACTTAAGTTATTGTATGAAATCAAGCCCATTTTATCTCATTTTATGGCATATAGATGCAATTAGTTCATATACTTGCATTTGGTGTTATTGATTTTGTGTTATTTATTTGCAAAAATGGTGCTACTTGGGAAGGTTTTGGTTGGTGTGGTGATGTGCAGGGAAAAGAGGAGCAAGGTAGGGAAAATACCATAGCATTTTGGATAGCATTTCTGGGTGCACTAAAGGACAAAGAACTGAAGATATTTTGCAGCCCCCACACGTGATTCCACTAGCCAGCCGTGCCCCCACGTGTGAAAGGAATATTTTCTTAGAATTAAGGGCACAAAACCCTAGGACCCTCCACTATATAAAGAAAAGGACACCCACATTAAAGGGGAGTCAAAAAAGTTATTTGGTGAGCTAAGAAAGAGAGAAAAAGGCAGCTACCTTTCTTCATCTTCTCCATCGTGGTGTCCTCCATTGTTGAAGCTCCAAGGGGTGTTCTCGCTAGCCTTTGAGAGAAGCAGCAGGCTTAGAGTGGTTCATGGCAGGCCAAGGCGGCTTTGGATTTTTTCTTTTCCTTTAGTTGATTTTTTCTGTCTCATTTCCTAGTATTTTGATGGGTTGTTTCAAATGTATGATTATGGATGATATTTGCCCAGCCATGAACTGATTTTAAGTGGCTTGGGCTTGTTATGGTTTTATTGTTTCTAGTTTGAATGAATGTTTCATTCTTTCTTGATCCTTTCATGCTTTGTCCATTGTTCTTTTATGCCTTGAGCTTGTAAAAGCTTTCGAGAGTTAGCCTTTGCTTAGGGGTTTGATAGCTTAATATTCGAGAGAGTTAGGCTTAGATCTACGTGGAAAATGAGGTTTGATGCTAAGAGGTAAAACCCTAACTCACCTTAGAGATAAGGATAGAGTTTCAACAGCTAAAAAAATGGAACTTAAAGGATAGTTGTATGTTAGGGTTTACGCTGAGAGGTAAGCTCTGTCGAGTGTGTTGTGGACAAGATAGTTCAAGACATTCTTCAGGCTTAGACATAGAGGTCCGTAGCAAGCCCAACCTGTCATTCCATTAGAGAGTTTCATACACTTGAGAGGACGTTTGAAGTATCTTTATTTCAGCTCAGTTTTTATTATAGTTATTTGCTAAAGCATTTCTGAACATGTTGCCTATTACTACCGCATTTACTTTCAGTTCATGTTTTGTGTGTTAAGCTAAGCTAAATTTGGCCTCCAATCCTTGTGGAGATGATACTCACTCATCACTTTACTACTTGTTCGATGTGTATACTTGCACTATTTGTGTATCATTTATAGTACATCACAGCACGCAACAATCGCACATAACGACACAACCGACATCAAAACTGTCGCCCCTATGACACACATATAAAAGAAATAAAAAGTTAATAAGCTACAATGCGTATGTAACTAAAAACACCTTATTATACTTCAAAATCATGGCAGACCATTACAGTATCCATTCTTCTTTTTGACTTACGCTCAAAGTGCAAACAACTTTCTCCCTCTGCCAAACCAAAGAAGATGGGTGAATCCAAAACCGCTCATTTTTCCCCTTTACTGCGATTAGAATTGGATGGAATCTTACCAGTACAACCTTTTGAGTCAATAAGGTTAGCTTCTTCATGAACACTATCTTAGGGCACACTTTCCTCACGGTAATCCCGAACGCATAGACCAACGCTGATATATTCAGACAAGAAATGCCCCAATTCATTTTCCTTACCCAAAAGAACTCTAGCAACTCGTTCGTTTCTCCCTTCACTAAAAGGCCAAGCTTCTACACAAGAAGGCACGTCCGCAAAAAAACCTTTGGAAACACATCTAAGTCTTCCTCATCCCAGCCGTTAGGGCTCTTTTCCCTAGACAATGCAGCCAAATATTTTTCAGGGGGCATATTATCCTAAAGCAAAAATAGGGATCACTCTCAAAACTATTCAAAATCTTTAACTCAATGGGTGACAACTCCCCCAC
This sequence comes from Hibiscus mutabilis, assembly GCA_019671005.1. Lineage (NCBI taxonomy): Eukaryota > Viridiplantae > Streptophyta > Magnoliopsida > Malvales > Malvaceae > Hibiscus > Hibiscus mutabilis. The sequence goes on along the minus strand of CM033711.1, from coordinate 29,712,794 downwards.
AACAGGAGGCGCAACCCTGTCCTCCATGGGCTGGCGCCACACGACAAAAAATGGAAAATCCCCAAACCTACATTCCACTTTTACAAACTTTACCCTCTCTAGAAGACGATCCTCAGCATAATACCTAACTGCCGCCACCTCTTTTCTATGAAGATCAATGGTCACCAAGCCCTTTACACTCTTGTTACAGTCGGCCACCACATTATAAATATAACAAAATACACTGAAGGAGTTGGGTCATGCCGGTGCACCCCATGGCACAACGGAAAAATTATCCAACGATTACCACTAGAAATCCAAGTACGAGGAACGAATCGGGTGAATAAGGGTGAAGAATTACCTATTTAAAATCTGGAATTCTGAATTTGGAGGAGATAAATATCCAATCACGATTCTATGATGTTGATTCCTAAGCCACAACGATAACGTTCCAAGCTCTACGTGGTTCACCTAGTTGAAACGAGCATATAAAACTTTCTAAACTATTTAGAGGGTTTTTCCAAAAGCATTAATGATTGTTGGATCTTTCATGCCTTTATATAGCTTTCGAAATCCTAATTCAACTAATATTAGGATTTCAATATATATATATATATTAATATATATAATCCTAATTTAACTTTAATTAGGATTTCAATATATATATTTATTAAATTTATATAATCCCAATTTAACTTAATTAGGATTTCAATATATATTAATATATATAATCCAATTCAACTAATTAGGATTTTACTATATATATATTAATATATAATCACAATTCAACTTTAATTGGGATTTTAATATATATTAATTTAAATCGAATATATTATTTATATATTAAAAGAGTCATAATTACAATAATTATTTTCTTTTAATATTTATCCAATAGTTAAATTACATATATATCAAATATATGTTAATTTAACAAAATTCGTGTACAATGAATTTGTACAGATATAATTCATTTAATATATGCTCATTTCAACAGTGGGTGTGACCCTGTAGGTTCATGTAACGTTAGTGGTAAATATTAGAACATTTCTAATATTACAAACAATGAGTGACATCTAGCAATATGTCATTGTCACCTAAGTTACAAGAAATCATGAATTGACATAACCTTTTCGTGATTAACTTTTATTCATGTATTACATCATTTTGTCCTTTATATCTAGATTGGACACAAGTCATGGAACAGTCACACTTGTATAGTCCATCTAATATTTCTTGATATTTTGAGTCGACTATTATAAACAAAAAACTATGATATCTAATATCGACTTATTCAAACATGGCCATACATGTCTAGTCCCACTCAATCAAGTGACCTACGATATTACTTCTATTATATAAGGGGACAAATCCTATCTTGATCAACCATATCCCACTACATAGATTATGACATATCCAATATCAGTCTTTATAAAGTAGTCAGTTACGACACACATTTAACTGTATCAAAATATGTCACTCACGATGTTGAAATAATGATGATCTCAAGTCCGAGGATCAAACATGTAGTTATCACTATAAGCAATGTTGTGACTGTCACATAATAATCCAAGAAACATGCTCATAGTGGGTCAGTCCAGTATGTCGTTCTCTAACACATACTTATGTACTGATTTTGACATCTCTATGTCAATGACAACACTTTGTCATAAATCAATTACATATTAGTCTTAATGAATTATTGTTGTCTATTCCCACAATAATACTCGATTAAAGACATTTAAAAATAAACATATTATTCTAAGGACTTTATTATAATTCAGTTTATTTATGCACGCAGAATTGTAACTGAAAATAATAATGACAATGCTTCTTTATGAATAAACAAGGTAAAAACAAATGCCATTTATAATTATCTTATGATTGGTATTTAGGCATACTTTAACAATCTCTCACTAGCACTAAGACCAATCACTCATGTATCTAATACCAAGTTACTTAGTGTGGCGATTATGCTTTTGCTTTGTCAGAGGCTTTGTTAGTGGATCGACAATGTTATCATCTGTTGGCACTCTACTTATTTCCACATCTCCTCGATCTATAATTTCTCGAATGAGATGGTAACACCTACGTATGTGTTTGGATCGATGGTGAGATATGGGTTCTTTTGCTTGTGCGATGGCTCCGTTGTTATCACAACAAAGGTCTATGCATTCAAAATGCTCGACACAACCCCTAGTTCAGATATGAACTTTTTGATCCTAGCACAATTTTTTGCAGCATCGTATGCTACAATATACTCAACTTCTGTTGTAGAACCAATTATTGTATCTTGCTTTGAACCGTTCTAGCTCACAGTACCTCTATTAAGGTAAAACAAAAAACTCGATTGCGATCGTGAATCATCCTTATCGGTTTGGAAGCTGAAATCAATATAACATTTTATACTTAGCTCTTCCTCACCTCTATATACAAGGAATGTATCCTTAGCTCTTCTTAAGTACTTAAGGATGTTTTTAACTACGACCCAATAACCTTTACCATGATCTACCTAGTATGGAATTGTCATACTTAAAGCGTATAATACATTTGGACGAGTACATAGCAAGGCATACATGATAGATCCAATTGCCGACGCATATGGAATCTTACTCACGCTCTTTCTTCTTTGAGGCGTTGAAGGACACATTTCCTTCGAGAGTGAAATTCCATGTCTCATAGGTAAGAACCCCCTTTTGGATTCTTCCATGCTGAATCTTTTTAGTATTTCTTCTATTTATGTATTTTTTGACTCAGTCCTAGGAGTCGTCTCAATCTATCTCTATAGATCTTGACTCCTAATATGTATGTTGCCTCACCCAAGTCTTTTATGGAAAACATTTTCCTAACCAAGTTTTTACGGACTGTAAGCTAGGTATGTCATTTCCTATTATTAGTATATCATCCACATACAATACCAAGAATATGACAGTGATCCCACTAATTTTCTTGAAAACACATGACTCATCTTCATTTTTTATAAAATCAAACTCTTTGATTGCATCGTTGAAACGAAGATTCCAACTTCAAGAAGCTTGCTTCAATCCATAAATGGACCTTTGTACTTGCATATTTTTCGGCATCTTTTGGATCGACAAAACCTTCAAATTGTGTCATGTACATATCCTCATCTAGTTTTCCATTAAGGAAAGAGGTTTTAACATCCATTTACCATATCTCATAATCATAAAATGTAGCTATCGCAAGTAAGATCCAGATGGATTTAAACATAACAACAAGTGAAATGGTTTCATCATAGTCTATACCATGAATTTGACGAAAAACTTTAGCGGCTAATCGCACTTTGTATGTTTGTACATTACTATCCATGACAGTTTTCTGTTTGAAAACCCACTTGCACCTTATGGGCTTAACCCCTTCAGATGGGTCGACCAAGGTCCAAACTTGGTTTTCTGACATGGAATCCATCTCGAATTTCATAGCCTCTAGCCATTTATTAGAGTATAGGCCCGTCACTACTTATTGATAAGTCTTAGGCTCATCTTGATCCATGAAGAGAACATCACCATGCAATGTGACAAGAAATTCATATTTCTCAAGCGCATTGCATTCTCTCAAAGATCTTCGTTTTGGTTGTGTTTTCAAAACTATTGAATGTTCCTCAACAACTTGTGGAACTTGTTGTTGTTCAATTTCTAGTTCAATGATCTGTGGTTGATCTCGATTTTATTGAGTTCAATATTTCTCCCACTTCCTTTTCAGAAAACAAATTCTTTTTCTAGGAAGATTCTTGTTCGAGCAACAAACACTTTGTTTTTGGTAGGATTGAAAAAAATAATACCATTTATTTTCTTTAGGATAACCCATAAAATTAAATTTATGAGATTTGGTTTGAGCTTTGTAGACATCTGATGTTTAAGAGCATCCCCAAATTTTCATAAAAGACATATTAGGACGTTTTCCATTCCATATCTCATATGGTGTCTTTTGAACTAATTTAGATGGAACATGATTTAGTGTGAAAACATCTATTTTTAGTGCATGTCCCCAAAAAGAAACCGGACGATCAACGTGACTCATCATTGATCGAACCATGTTTAACAATGTTTGATTTTTTTCTTTCAAAAACTCCATTTTATTATGGAGTACCAGGAGGTGTGAAACAATCCCACATTCCTTAAGAATGTCACCAAACTCTAAGCTTAAGTATTCTCCTCCTCGATTTGATCAAAAAGCCTTAATGTTTTTTTCCTAGTTGGTTTTGTACTTCATTTTTAAACTCCTTGAACTTTTCAAGGGCTTCAAATTTATGATGCTTTAGGTAAATATACCCATATCTACTGAAGGCATCCGTGAAAGTAATAAAGTATTGAAACTCTCTTTTGTCTTGTGTATTCATTGTCTCACATACATCACTATGTATTAATCCCAATAAATCACTCTAGCTCACTTTTACCATTAAAAGGAACTTTGGTCATCTTTCCCAATAAACAAGGCTCGCATACATCAAATTGTTCGAAAACAAATGAATCCAAAAATCATCTTTATGAAGTTTTGAAATGTGTTTTTTACTTATGTGACCCAAGAGAAAATGCCAAAGATGAGTTTGACTAGAGTCATTTGTTTTGATATTTTTGTATTTTTGTTGTAAATGTAATTCTCTTGATCCAAAATATAGAAGCCATTTATTAATTGTGTCACGCCATAGAAAACATTATCGAAATAAAAAAAAATTATCCTTAATAATTATCTCAAAACCAATCTTGTTTAAATAAGAAATCGAAATGATGTTTTAGTCAAACTAGGCACAAAATAGCAATCCTCTAAACATAAATTAAGTCCACTAGGCAATGATAAAGTATGTGTTCCTATAGCTAATGTAGCAACTCTTGCTCCATTACCAACCCGTAAGTTCACATCTTTTCAGATTTATACTCTTTTGTACTTCTTGTACAGATGTACAAATACGAGAACCACAACCGATATCCAATACCCAAAAAAATGCTACTAATATAAGGCTAAAAACACCGCTAAAATCCTATTTTGCTGTAGTGCAAGTTGAAAAAAAGGAATAGCCCTTGTGCTTCATGTTATGGCATCTTATTAAACAAGTTGGAAACTGTAGGCAACTCCGGAACTTTGGGCGATACAAGTTTAGACAACTCGGGCAATTTAAGTATCTCGGGCTTTAGAATTTCAACTCGGGCTTTCGAAAAGACGGTGTTTGCGACAACTCCGGTTTAGGAAGCAATGCTTAAGGGAAAACATGCCAGATGGCAATAAGGAATGCTTTAAAATGAATACTTGCAGTGTGGTTGTTCATGCAATTTGCATGGTAAATAGGGAAATCAAACTGTATGTAACTATAAATGTATTTAAAAAGCATACATGATGATACATAGACGACAACAATAAAAACCACTCAAGTAAACATTCATGAAATGAACTCCAATATGCTAATCATACACTCTCCTATAACAAGAATACCTATAATCCATATGTTTAATACTTGGGGAAAACGAAGGCAGTGTTATGACTCCAAGGGGTTGGGTAATTATGATTTGGGTAGTTCTGGAATTTTGGGTTGTTCGGGTTTTGGGATGTCAGGTAAATTAGGTAATTTAGGCTTTGGTAATTCTGGAACTTTTGGTAATTCAAGAGTTTTGGGTAATTATGTTTGTGGTATCTCAGGAATTTTAGCTAATTCTGGCTAGGGTAACTCAGGAGCATTTGGTAATTCTTGATAACTCAGAAATTAAACTTTGGGCAATTATGGCTTGGGCATCTCCGGAACTTTGGGCAATTCTGGCTTCGACACCTCAGGAACTTTGGGCAATTCTAGTTTTGGTAACTCTGAAGTTTTGGGCAACTCAGGAACCTTGGGTAATTCTGACTTTGATAACTCTGGAACTTGTACATCTTCGGGTTTTTGCAACATAGGAACCTCGAGAATTTTAGGTAGTTCAGGCTTTGGCAACTCTGGAACTTTCAGAAACTCAGGAACCATAGGCAATTCAGGCTTTGGTAATTCGGGAATGTTAGGCAGTTCATGCTTTGGTAACTCGGAAACGTTGGGAATTTCAGCCTTTGGAATTTTCGGCAACTCGGGCTCTGGGAGTTCAACCTTCGGTAGAGATGATATCTCAGGCAACTCCGGTTTAGGAAGCTCGGGTTTTCCCAACATGGACTCTTCCAAAAGTCGACGGCCACCAACCGAGATTGTGTTGCAGCTCATCAATGACAAAGTGATGAGTAGTGCAAAGAAAGGGAAACGAGTGCTAGCCATGGTCGAGGGAAACAAATGGCAGATGACAATAAGAAACGCTTCAAAATGAGTAATTGCAGTGTGGTTGTGTATGCAATTTGCATGAGCTGCTGAGCCTTTTATAGGTATTGGGGAGTGGAAAACAATGAGAATTTCAAAGTGTTTGGTTAGAAAATCTATATTTTGTTAGCTCAACTTCTCACCTATTGAGTAGTTGAAAACTATTATCAAAATTTGATATAATTAGTTGTAAAGCAAATTTATTATGTCATCAGTTCAACGAGCTTGATCTTTACATTAATTGAATAAGCAAATAAATGACACATGGTAATATAACAATTTCTTTTGTGGGAATTTTTTATATTATCGGTACATAGAATAATAACACAAAATTTAAACATAATTATAATATAAAAGTAAGATCATCTCATATATAGACTATATGAACTAAATCTCCTCTATTTCAAGGTTTATGATCTTATTTAGAGTTTAAAGGTTTAGATTTAAAATTTAAGGTTTAAAATTTCCGAATTTTAAATTTAGATTTTTAGGGTTCAAATAAACATGGTCGTATAAATTTTAATTTGCACGGTTTTTGTATAAACAATCAAAACAAATATAATACGGATGTACAGATTAATGTAAAATATAACTTGCCAGCCCAGAGCTGCCTTTGTTGCTTTTCATTTGTTCAACTATCTACCTACAAGCCTTTTGTTTTTAAATAATGAGAGGCATAGAAGAAAATGAAGCTGTTAAAGTTTCGTTACTTGCAATGGACATAATGAATGGCTAAGCAGTCCAATAGAAATTTAGAATATTCAGCAGAAATATTATGAGAAATATTTTAGTGGGTCAAACGAAAAAAATATAAAGAATTGAAATTCACAGTTTTTTTTAAATAGTTTAAATATGATTGACAAAGTAATTTAAATTCGTGTCTCTTAAGATAAATATTATCCGTTTTTTCACTAAAATACTTGTTAGGTTCAATTGAAATCCACAGTTGAATAAATTGGTTACCATTCAACTCATATTTTCAATTAAATAAAGTTATTAATACATTATTAATTGTATGAATTCTTATCCAAGACAATATAACCAAGTAAACAATAGTTTTTACTTTCTTCAAAGTTTTTATCCTAGCAGCCGTCCTCTGCAATTTTTTCTTTCCTTTTGAGTTTTAAGTAGTTAGCAGAGGCACCGGTTATGATGTTGGTTGTCGACCAACAATAATTTTTTATATTTTTAGTTTTTAAATATAATAATTTTATTCTTGTGACATGTTTTTTTTTTATCTTTTTGGTATGTATTTTTTTACCTTTTGTTACACTTTTTCCTATTCGGTCGCTTGTCCCTTTTTTATTTGATTTTCTATCATTGTTGGATTTGACGCTACCACGACTGATCAAGATGACGCTCTTTTAGTTATTCCGTTGATCTCCCTATTTTGGACCATCGAACTAAATTTAGGTACGAGCTCATAGTCACTATTCTTGTTCGTGATTGAGTTGTGATAATGCTCTTATTGTCAACGTGCCTTATTATTGTAATATGCATTTTTAATGTTGTTTGTTGTTGATTTTTTTACCTTTTATCGTCGAACATTGGTGATGTTTGTATCTATTTTGTTTTGAGCCTTTGAGTTAGAGTTTTACCTTTTCTTTGTATGGTCATGTTTATGATTTAGAGACGTTAATTTTTTATTTTTAGGATATGTACAAATCAAGTTTGTTTACTAATAAAACTAGCGTACTCATATTAAAAAAAAAGTACGAATTCTTAGTTAACTAAAGTTGTGGTTTACTGATAAAAAAAATTGATTAACATTAGGTCTGGGGTTCGATCTTTGATAATAAAAGATGGAGGGTTATTGGGGGGCTAGACTCCTACCATGAATCTTAAATACTTAGTAAATTTTGGTCTAACTATAATTTGGTCCCGTTCAAACACAAATGTTTATTAAGTATACAAGGACGAAACTAAAGTTGGCTCGTGACCTCAAGTTTTTTGGTCTAATGGCAACATAGGTTTATAGTTTAAATATTAAACAAATTCGGTATTATACTCTAAATTTTGAGTTTAAATATTTAATAAACATTTGTATTTTAAAATTAATAATTTAATTTTCCGATATTTGATCCTAACTTCGTTCCGTTGATAACCCTCTTGGGAAAAAAAACCTCTTGTACCGGATTGCTAAGTTAAGGTGCATACATGTGTATTGATGCATGTATATACACAAACATAAAATAAGCTTTTTTTATTAGAAAGGAGAATATTATTAAGCGTTTCGTTAAAATACTTTTCTAATTTTAGTTGGAGGAAAAAGAACATTATTAATAATATTTTACAGATAAATCAGACGAGAAAAACTCGACCAGGATCAGACTACAACAACCATAATTCTATCCAAACTCAATAGAACTTGGCTGCTCAAGAAACTCATGAAAATCGAAATGAAACTTCCAAGCGGAATGTGCAAGCGCGTCCACCACCTTGGTACTTTCGCGTGAAATAGTCGTCAAACGAACCTCTCACTATTTTTCTATGAGCTCCCAAATATGTTGGAAAAGAGACGGTCGACAATTAAGTAAAATCCGATCATTCAGGATTTTTACCGCATTCTCACTGAGGATGTAAAAAGTTGATCCGATCTGAAAACTCGACTGAAATCTGTTCGTGTCAGAATCTAGTTCGACCCGAAGATTCGATGATTTTAACTTGATCTGTAACTAACTGTTGTTGACTTGAACCCGAATTAGACTTGTTACTGTAGACCTGAAACCCGACCTGCACCTGACTGAAACGAACCCGAGACTGACCTGGCAGATAACCGATATTACCCGACTGAATCGACCCGAGATTCGATTTTACCCGACCTGTTAATTGACCTGACTTGTTTTGAACCCGACCTGTTATTGACGTGAACTGATATTGACCTGGCTTGATAGTTAATATTGATAATTATATTTACCTGACATTTAAGAAAGTCTATGATTTGATGAATTTAAAGTTTTGATAAATGTAAAGTGTTGATAAATGTAAACTATTATTTTTTTTAAATCAATTAAAAATGTTAAATAATATCTTTATCATATATACATATATAATCAAATATATATATATATATATACATGAAAGATTAGATTTAGATATTCTTTTGACACTAAATAATAGATGCTTAGTAAAAATTAAGATTGGATTATAAATATATATATATAGTAAAACTTACATACATACATATACTTTATATATATGTATATATGTATGTACATATATATGTATATATATACAACCATTATATATATACATATAGTAAAACTTACATACATACATGCATAAATTTTATTTTTAGTCCAATTTGACCTCTATTTTTTTTTTTAATTTAGCTTAATGTTTATAATTTTAATTTAATATTTTTTATTCACTATAGTCCTAAAAGGCTAAAACTACATTCTTATTCCAAATTGACCCCTATTCATTTTTTTTTTGTAATTTAGTCAAGTGTTTTTAATATGATGATATTTTTATTCATGTTAGTCCCTAAAATTTTATTTTTCACCAAAATTGACCCTTATTAATTTATAATTTTTGTAATTTACTCTAATATTTTAGATATGAATCATTTGATGATATTTTTGTTCATCTAGTACCTAATATTTATTTTTAATGTGATTCGTGTTTGTGAAAGGCGTTGAATAATTAACTCGAAATGAATGACCAACCCAAAGTCTATCGACTATTTGTACCAAACTCAAACTTAATACGAATTCGAAACCCGAATTAACCCGACCTGAAATGAAATCGACTTGAAATTACCCGACCTGAAATGAACCCGACCTGAAGTCTACCCAAACCCGAATTAACCCGTCAATTAACTGATTCGAACTCGACCCGAAATGAACCCGACATGAAATGAACTCAACCTGAAACTGACCCGCACTTGACCCGAATCGAGTCAAAACATCAAATCGACCTGAAATGATATGTATCTAATTTGACCCGACCTGACAGAACCCGACCTGAAACCCATCCGATTACCTTTTTTACATCCCTAAATTTCTCACAAGTCACAGTCATACTCAATCTAAAGGTGACTTACACCAAGCTCCCAAACAAGACAGAGACTCTCGTAGCTACCCCACAACTCAGTCTCAAGAACAGAATACATCCCAATACTCTTCGCAAAGCTAACAATTCACTCACCATTTTATTCTGGACACCATCACAAGTAGTGCCCCCTGATAAACATAAAATAAGCTTTGATATATATAACTACCATTTGGATGTCGTTTTACCTTTCTCCAACAAGAATTTCTTAAATTGTTTGTATGATAGTCGAGTCCCCAAAATATTCACATTTAATAATTAATGTGAATAAAAATTAGAATATTTAAATTTAAATGTTATTCGAATCCACAAAAAGTAAGTTATATACATAGACAGGCCTAAAACATAAGTTGGGTTGTGGCCCCCACTTTTTTTGATTAAAAAATGAATGGGATTTTTACTTATTTGACCCTTAAATTTTAATTTATTTGAACTTTAGCTCCTATTTTTTATGGTTAGTTATATTTTGCTCCTTATTTTATATGAGTAATTATACTTTACCCTATAGTATTGATTCCTGGTTTCGTCCATAGTTAGATATCAATAAATATCTACATAACATTAGGTTTTTAGTTTTCTCTCTACCAGCGCCGTCTAAGTTTTTTTCATCTTTGTTTTAGTCGGCGACAATATTAACTTTGGTACTAGTCGTCGACCGCGGATACTCTTTATTTCTTCTTGTTTTCTTATCTCTTATATTTACTTGTCTTTTACTTTTAATTTTTAATAAGAATAACTCAGCTTGTATGGAATCTCTCTGTCTTTATGATACGTTTTCAGTATTTTTCGGTCATTGTTCGTTATTTTTGTTTATTTTTTTAGAGTTGGATTTGACATTGCCTCGACTAATCAATAAGGCGCTTATTTGTTATCCCGTTGATCTTCCCTACTCTGGACCCTTCGATTGAATTTGGATACGCGGTTTGTGTTCATATATAATTTTCTCACGACGTTCGACTCTAATTTGTGGTTCTTGGTGGTCTGTCAGTAGCTTAATTTTCTTTTGTGGTTCGTTTGCCGATGCAGTTAAACTTGTTTGTATCTATATTTTGTTCGAGTCTTTTGGTTGAATTTTTAACCTTTTCCTTGTATGGTTCTTGTATGATCTAAAGTGACTAATTTTTTATTTCAATGTTATAGGAAAATGTCATAATTATATATTTAGTTTATAATGATAATTGAAAACCCTTATTATAAATATTGATGTTTTCTCTTTTCAATGAAACTAGCGGTTTTTATTTAAAAAATTAATAACATTATTAACCGTTGCTCTAAAGCAATAATGTGAATTTTTATTGTAAAAAGCTATTTGGGTTATTTTTTAGGTGGATGTGTAAAGTTATTTGGGATATTTATACGGTAAGCAAGTTATAGATATAAAATTCACATTGGTCTCAGTGAAATAATAAATAGGGTTTATTTTAAATGATTTGGGTTCAATTATTTTATTTGTAAGATGTGTGTACACTGTCAATTTTTTTCATGTAAAAAATTATTAATTTAACTTTACTAATAATATTTTCAAATGTCAATTTTTTTCACAATATATTGTCAAAAATAAAATTATTAATTTAACTTTACTAATAATATTTTCAAATTAGAGAGACTAAAACAAGAACTATACCTATTTTTTCATGTAAGTTTTTTGGCGGCAGCTAACACCTTTGTTTCTTGGTACAACTTGGTATGTAATCGGAGAAATTATATCATAGATTTTTCTTGTCACATCAGTTATGATCCTAACTAATATGATAACTTTTAAAAAATTATTTTAAAATATAATATGAAAAAATTCGAGTGAAAGTTTACTTGGTTAAAATCTTGACATAAAAAAATAGGTAAAGTGGATGATTTTATTAGTTGACTATATAGCTGATGTGATGAGAAAAGTTTATAATATAATTTTTTTTTTTGTAGCTGGGTCATGATTCATGCCAACTTAGCTGACCATTGATGTATCTTCGTTGATTTTTGTCTCTGTTTTATTTAATATGATATATCAATTTATATTGATTATTATCAATAATATTCATAGAATGGCAAATGCATGTTAAATAAAGTGGAATCAAACTTTGTATATAACTATAAATTTATTTAGAAAGTATACATGATGAATTGATGATACATAGACGACAGCAATAAAACCCCTCAAACATTTTTACATCTTCAGGTTTTTGCAACTTAGGAACCTCGGAAACCTTGGGTGGTTCAAGTTTTGGAAACTCAGGAACTTTAGGTAATTCAGGCTTGGGCAACTCAAGCACTTTAGGTATTTCAAGCTTCGAAATTTCCGGTAACTGAGGCTTTGGGAGTTCAACCTTTGGTAAGGATGGTATCTCCGGCAACTCCGGTTTAGGAAGCTCGGGTTACTCCGGCACCGACTCTTCCAAAAGTCGTCGGGCACCAACTGAGATTGTGTTGCAACCCATCAGTGACAAAGTGATGAGTAGTGCAAAGAAAGGGAAACGAGGGCAAGCCATGGTTAAGGGAAAACAGATGGCAGATGACAATAAGAAACACTTCAAAATGAGTACTTGAGGTGTGGTTGTTTATGCAATTTGCATGAGCTGATGAGTGATGAACCTTTTATAGGGTAATGAGAAGTGGAAAACAATGAGAATTCAAAAGTTTTTCGTGAGAAAATCTGTATTTTGTTAGCTCAAGTTCTCACCCATTCATCACTCGAAAACTATACCAAACTCTGATATGATGACGCGTACATTTGACTACATTTGACTCCCAATTATATGCCTCGCATTAAAAAATACTTAAAAAATAAATTCTAAACCCTAACTATAATTTTCACGTCTTAAACTCTATACTCTAAAAAATTCAACCTACCGCTAATTGCTTAAACCTTAATCCTAAGCCTTAATTTTAAACCTTAAACCCACTATTTTAAAGCAGGGCACCAAAGGAGGCATGGTTAGGGGCAGTTGATTTCTATCTGTTGTAAAGGAACAAAAATCCTCTGCCCCTAATTGTGCCCTTTATATGCCCCACGCTAAAAATACTTAAAAGTTCTAAATCCTAACCCTAATTTCCACATCCTAAACTCTATACCCTAAAAGATACAACCTACCGCTAATTGCCTAAACCTAACTCTAACCCCTAATCTATAAACCTTAAACTCACTGTTTATTATGTCACCAGTTTAACGAGAAAAAAATTATCTTCCTTTTTGGTGTTTTTTTACCCCACTACTAAAAAATTAAATTTTAAGCCTTCACCTTAAATTGTAAATCTTAAACACTAAACCCTACTCCCTAAAAATATATCATACACTAAATACTCTAAACCCTAATGTTTAACTTTAAACCCTAATCATAAATCTTAATTTTAATTTTTTTAATGATGGGACATAAGTAGGACGCTAAAAAGTGGTAGACTATCTCTACTCAGTTCAACGAGCTTGATCTTTACATGAATGTTCAGATTTTTTTCTTCACATTATCCAAATTATTTTAAATAATAATTTAAAATTTTAGGGTAAGCTACACGAAATGCCACTGAACTTTAACCTTTGTATCGAACGTACCACTGAACTATAAAATGATATTATTATACTATTGAACTTCATTTTTAGCTTCAATCCAAATACTCCATCGTTAAACTGTAACGGCTTGTTAAATGAAAAACGACGTCGTTTTAATATAGTTACTTTGATGTCTAAGATAGGCCAAAACGACGATATTTTCTTAGAAAAAGAATTAAGAAAATATTACATTTGAGGAAGCTTGAACCCAAAACCATTAAGATAAAAAGATTAAATAAACCACTAGACCAACTTAAAGACTTCAATTAATTTAACGCAAATAGTATATAAATAAAACTGTACTTCACTTTATTTATTCATGATATAATTTATAATATTTATAATATAATTTTATAAATATATTAACTTTATAAATAAATATTACTTATAATTTATATTACAAAACTAAAATATTATTTATAATATATATATAGATAAACCTTAAACCCTAAACATATGTAACTAAACTTCAAACCCTAAACTATATATAACTAAATCCTAAATCATGAACCTTAAACTCAACCCCTAAAACTAAAATTTTATTTATAATTTATATTACAAATCTTAATATATATTATAAATAATATTTTAATTTTAGGGTTTAGGGTACGGGATTTAGGATTTAGTGATATATATTCAGAGTTTGAGATTTAGGATTTAGTTATATATATTTAGGGTTTGGATAGAGTTTAGTAACATATATGGTTTAGGGTTTATTTATATATATTATAAATAATATTTTAGTTTTGTAATATAAATTATAAGTAATATTTATTTATAAAGTTAATATATTTATAAAATTATATTATAAAAATTATAAAATTATATCATGAGATAAGATGAAACTAAGTTCAACTGCAGTTTTATTTATACAGTATTTGTGTTGGAATTATCTCAAGTCTTTAAGTTGGCTTGATGGTTTGGTGAAAACCTTTCATCTTAAAGGTTCTTGGTTTGAGCCTTCTCAAATGTAATTTTTTCTCTACCAAAACGACGTCGTTTTGCATTTAACGGGTTACAGTTTAACGGCGAAGTACTTGGATTGAAGTCAAAAACGAAATTTAGTTGTATAATAGTACCATTTTATAGTTCAGTAGTATTTTCGATACAAAGGTTAAAGTTAAGTGACATTCCGTATAGTTTACCCAAAATTTTAATATAATTATAGTATAGGAAGTAAATTATATGATATAAGTAAATTTTGTTTGTTTTAGGATTTATGATCCTACTTATGATTTACATAATCTGTATATAAAAATACAAATACAATATGAATTTACAGATAAATGTAAAGTATAACATGGCAGGGCAACCATGAAATTTGTTGTTGTTGTTTTTCATTCGTTCAACTACCTACCAAGAAAACTTGTGTTTTTTTTTTTTTAACAATGTGTTTTAAAGTCTTAAAACACAATAAGTGGTTACTTGCAATGGACACAATAAGTGGTTAGCAGTCCAATTGAAATTTAGAATATTCGATCGTAATATTGGCGAAATTGGAATGATATTGTAGTTGTTGTTTTTTTTTTAACAATGTGTTTTAAAGTCAAATTTCTTGTATTCCGTCTTGCTACAGTGCTCCGATTCAATGTTAAAAAAATATTGAGGTTGGATAGCTTTGGTTCTGTCTTCAAGGGAAGCAATATTCCACCAACTATTTTGGGCCTTCAAGCTATGCATCGAAGGCTTTCTATATTGCAAACGTATAGTCCAAGTCGACGACACATAATTGTACGAAAGATACAAACATGTAATGTTGATTGCCATTACAAAAGATGGTGATCGAAATATCTTCTCGATTGTCTTCGCAATTGTTGATACGGAGTTGGCGGACTCTTGGAAATTCTTTTTGAGTAATTTGCGAGAGCATGTCGTCCGAGAAGATGGAGTTTGCTTGATTTTGTAGAGCAACAGACATTGTAGCAGCAATTGATCGACCAACGAGCCAATGGACATCTCCGCACGCATATCCTGCATATTGTATACTCCACATTGACAAGAACGCTATTGAAAGATGGAAAAAACCTCACATTCACAATGCGATTTTAGGCATAGGTAAGTAATTTTCATTTTGTCAGACTAGATTATTTATGTGTTATGATTTTTGTCGATGCTAACAACATATATTATGAAACATGATATGAACTATTGTGGCCAAATTTTAAGAGGAAGTTGGCAAATTTGATGGAGTACAGAGAAGATGTTTGGGTGTGGGCAAACAATATCGAGAGGGAAAGATGGGCCCAATTGTATGATGAACGTCGACGATACAAGAAACTGACAATCAACCTTATAGAGTGCATAAATGGTGTATTAAAAGGAACACGCCATCTCCCAATAGCAAGCATGGTCAATGATACGTATTACATCTTGGTTAAGGTTTGGTCCGATAAAAGGTAGGAAATCCAAGCTATGATAAATAGGGGACAAGTTTGGGCTCCTGATCTTGTGAAAAATAATAGAAAAGAACATGGAACTGGTAAGATCGATGGTTGTTCACGGGTTCGACCTAAATCAACAGATTTTTGATGTTGTTGATTTCGTATGCAACAACGAATGAGGCCACCGCCAAACATTTCAAGTCGATTTAGGCAAATATGGTGTGACTATGGTGAGTTCTGTAATCACTCATTTTTATCTGGTCTGTAAATACATATTAGTATAATTGTTAGTATACTAGTGTTGCATGTATACATTGTAATATATTTTATGTTTATTATGTGCATGAGTGTTATTAATATATGTGTGCATGTATATTATAAACTATGTATATATACGTATTAACGGTACGTGTGTCACGCATGTACCTATAGTTAGTATGAGCGTATTTGGATAATATGTGTAGATGTTATGTTAATTATGTGTATGATTATATATGTATGTATACTGGTATGTTATAATTAATGTTTGCATAGGTATATACGTATGTATTGTTGTAGGTGTATTGCTGTTATAATTATAATATTAATATTAATATTATCGGGCTAATATAAAATGAAAATCCAAAAAAATATATTAAACCCCAAAAAATAAATTGCAGTCCAAGTCCAATTACAAGTCTAATACTATTACAAGGCCCGGTTGGCCCAAACCCAATCCCTATTTAATTACAATTATTTTGTGTGCAGGTGACTATGGGCCGTTGGATCAAGATATGATCCAACGGCCACGATCCAAGCAAGGAACAAAAATATCTGCCAGCCGCGTGCACTACACGTCTGGACCGTTCGAGTGCCACGCGCGGACTCTTTGATATCCCACGCGTGTGTGAGCCCCACGCGCTCTGACCCCTCGACTGCTGAGCCCCACGTGGCACGATCTGGAGCCGTTTCACCAATCGAGTCTTCATCTGGGCCGTTCATCCTTCAAGCCATCCCGACCGTTAGATCAGATCTGATCTAACGGCCGAGAACACCTCTGGCCGAAGGTAGAACCCCCACACCGCCACCATGCTGCACCATGCCGATCTTCAACCACCGCGCTCAGACATGTCAAAACACAGCAAGAAAAGAAATATGTCAGTTCTCAGTCCAGATCTGAAAAAGAAGCAAATATTATATTACTTGTACCAAACCAAAGACAGGCATATATGTATGAAAAATCATTTTGTATGAATAATAAGCTGTAATCGAAAGAGGCAAGAGTTGTAATCGAAACAAGAAAAGTTGTAATCGAAAGAGGAAAGAGTTGTAATCGAAAGAAAAAAAATACAAAAAAGTCAGTCCAGTGGTAAATACTCGTCTCCTTTCTTACTTTTTTGTTGCATGCATACACAAAAAGATAGGCAGTAAAATAAAAAAAGAGGGTAGGAAGTCGTACCATCGTCGTCTGTGGGTCTCCCCTCACCAGTGATAAGCCTTTTCGGCTTTCCCAAGCCGAACGTGGTGAACTGAAAGGAGTGGGAGACCCCTTTGTGGTTTTGTTTTGGGTTGAAAACAAAAAAAGATGGGGGGTTTTCGTTTCGTATTTCCTAGATCTAGGGCAAATGGAGGCTTTTTCTCTGAATCCAACTTCGGATTCGTGTCGAGGGTGAAGAAGAGTTCATTTCGGTGTGTTTTTTGGGGGTCACCGGTGCCGGTTAGCGGCGGCCGGCAGCGGAGAATACGGCGGCCGACCGCCGGATTCTGGGTTCATGGGATTGAGTTGAGAGAAAATAAAGAACGAGGCTGGTTATAAAATTGAAAAAATGAACAAATGGGCGAAAATTTGGTTCCGACCAAAAAAGGGGAGATTTATAGTTGTTATTATTTCGTGAAATGGGGAAATTACGTAATAAATCCCCCTGCGCTTTCAATATTTTCACTTCTGTCTCGCCGCATGGTATATTTACAACTCTGGTCCCCCTTGTATTTCAAAATCTTGCAATCCAGTCCCTAAATTACACCGAATCAATTTTTAAATGGTAAAATTACCCCTTGAACCATCCCGCATTTTTGAACTTTTCATTTCGGGTCTGCCCCTTGGTCCAATTACAGTTTTGATCCTTTCAGGTTCTGTCTATTTCGTATTTTCGTCCTTAAATTACATATTATTGCCCTTTAATTTCTGCCACTGACTTTTATTTCTTTTCATTTCAGTCATGTTTCCATGTAAATATTCATGTTCGTATTATAATCGTATATGTTAATGTGGTCTTTTGTCTTATTATATATCCCTCGTATATGCCTTGTATTTTTATGTTTACATGTATATGTGTTAAGTTTATAATGATTATGTATCTTTTTGTTTGGTTATTCGTATTAAGCATGTTATGTTCTAGTTGACTCGTACACGGTATGTTTTGTATTTTTGTATGTGTGTATGTTCTCTTGGCTTTTTAGTTTACATGTTAGTATATTTTCTTTTTTATATATAATATATTGTTCTATATATGTTGAAATGTGTTTTATTTCTAACATGTATGTCTCCTCGAAGTATATGCTTTTGTCCATACATATATTTATTCGTGTCTTGTTATTGTGACATGTTAAATTTGTTTTTATCTACTATTAAGCTTGTTATGTATATGTGTGTTTTAATTACGTATTTTACTTATGTTAGATTGGTATTCTGTTATGTGAATATTTACTGTCTTTAAATTATCTGCCATGTTTTTATATTTTTGTCACTAAGATTGCATATGATATATAAATTGTTAATGCGGTGCCCTTTTATCCGAGCGTAAACGGGGCCAGTATCAGGCGTAGTGATAGTGGTTGGGCGTTTATTCTCGGATAACGGGGCCCTTAAAATTTATTCGCAATTATAACCGAATTTTAAACCAATCGTCACTTTAATCCGGAAAATTTAATATTAATAAAGCGATAATTATTAAAGTACCAATTTTGGGCGGTGTGGGGGTGCTAATCCTTCCCCATCCGTAACCGACTCCCGAACCCATTTTTTTGAATCTCTGGTTTTATGGTGTCCGGCCTACCTAAGTGGCCGGTGGCGACTCCAATTTTTTTAAATGCGGTTTTTTTAAAAACCCCACGGAATAAATATTTTATATCCAAAAAATCACAAACACCTTTCAAACATCCTTTGATAATCACTCGACGTTTTTTACCGATAAAAAAGGGACATCGCTACAGATGGCGACTCCGCTGGGGACAATTTTTTGTTTTCAAAAACAAATGAGAGTCAAGCTTTTAAAATAATTACCGCTTTAATAATATTAGAAGTTCCGGATTAAAGTGACTATTAAATTAACATTCGGTTATAATTGTGCGTTTATTTTAACGCATTTAAAATATGGCATATAAACCTGTTTTTTTAAGTGGGGGGAAAACGCTAATGCTTTCGTTGAGATATCGTTCTCCCATATGGGCCTAGCAAGTACCTTCGGGGCTCGAGTACCTTATGCTTTCGTAAGGATATCGTTCCTTCGTACTGGCATAAGCGAATGGGTCCCCCTGAATTGAACCCGGTTGAAAGGAGCCTATAATGGGTGATGATCGGGGGCCTTGCTACCCTTAGTAGGGGACAGCAAGGACAATTCGGGTACCTCCTAGAACCAAGACTGCATGTAGAGAATACATAGAAACCTACCCATTTAGAGCCATGCGGATAACCTTAGGTTTTAGACGGGATAAATAGGGTTGTTTTGTGTGTTTATTCTATTTAATTTTGTCCTTTTATTTATATATTTATTAATTTTATCTGGTACTGACTTGTTTTCTTTTCGCTTTTGTTTTTTTTCATACATTTGCATCACATAAAGGTACTGGATCAAGTGGTTTGCCTGATCAGAATGTCTTTCACCATGGAAAAAATGTGTCTTAGGAAAGAAGAGCTTAATTTGTCAGTTAGACATTGGTCAGAGGTCAACCAGAAAACCCAACGGGACAGTTTGCCGAACGAACGCGTAATAGCAAGGTACACCTATGTGAGTCTCCAACAGAACGACTTATGGGATCTTCAAAGCATTTGGGAAAGATGGGACCGAAGACTACAAGACTTGTTCTGCGATAGTTATGGCGATATTGCACAGCTATTATATGTTCGGGTTAACCAGCCCCTACTCCGAGCTATAGTCCAGTTCTGGAATCCTGCTTTTTGCTGCTTCACCTTCAATGGGCAGGACATGATGCCTACGGTAGAAGAATACACTGCTTTACTTAACCAGAAAAACATTCAGGAAGATTGGATCTACGCGAAGCCTCCGAGGAATCATAATTACACTGCGAAACTCAAAACCTTCGCGGGAATGAGTGACGATTGGGTTAATGACCTGCTTCAGATCCGAGGAGACAATACAGTTTTTGCATGGGAAAGTATTCGGGACATCATACCGACACATCCAGACGAGGCAAAGAAAATGGACCTGTTCGCTTTAGGAATATATGGCTTGGTGATCTTTCCAAGAGTACTCCGGAACATTGACATAGCCATTCTGGACTTGTTTGAGCGGGTAAAACGGAAAGCAAACCCAGTACCAGTGATCTTTCCAAGAGTACTCCGGAAACATGAAGAAGGACATTTTCGAGGATGCGCACAGCTGTTACAAGTATGGATTCAGAGTCACATGTGGAAGACACCGACGAGGGTCCTGCCAGGGATATCCTTCCAAGGTTTTTCGCCTTTACGGGAATACTTAGCAAAGGAATGGCGAGAGGATTTGAAAACAAAAATGTGGACTAGTTTCTTCAGGAATATTCAAGACGAAGACATAGCATGGAGGGTCCCATGGCTCGGTAAAGTTAATTATTTTCTATACAGTTGTGGTGATTTCAACTGGCTGATGATGTTGGGGTTGCACGGAGGGATCGCCTGTGCTCCGCTTTTAGTGTCTCAACAGTTCGGATCACGATAGTTCATTCCCAATACCGCCGGGTTAAGCCAAACTGAATTTCTTTTCAAAGAGGAGTTCAAAGGAAAAATTCAGACCATCATGAGGGCCTGGGACCATTGTTACCGGATCAGGGTGGAAGGAGATACCGAGCACATGACTACCCCAAACTACGATCTTTGGAGACGTTTGAGGGTTAATAATGTGATTCCCGAATATGATAAAGGACCAGCAGTGTCACTCAAAGAGCGTACAAGGGTGGTACCGTCTGAAGCTGACATCTTAAGGAATGAACTCGAAGAAATTAAAAGGAAAATGGACATCCAACAGACCCAACATGCGAGCGAACTCTATAAGGCAAGCTTAGAGGTTGACGAGCGGGACGGGATCATTAGGCAGTTGAAGAAATTAAATGCAGATTTGAGTGACAAAAATGCTCTTTATCAAAAAGATGCCCTTCTACTACAAGCAAAAATATAGAAGGCCGGCCGGAGTCAATTCATAGCTGTGGAAAGAGAAAGAATGAATGATATTCGTTTGGTGGAAGAAGAACGAGAAATCAACAAGAGAGCGATCGAGAAAGAGATGGAAAGCTGCCGGTTGGCTATGGAGGAAGAAAAACGGTCCGCCAAGAAGGCCATTGATCAAGAAAAAGAAAGATTTAGGCAAGAAATCATCAAGGGAAAACAAGCTGTCCATCATGAGAGAGAAAGCGTCGCCGCATGGAAAAGAAAGTCCATGAGTAGCCGGAATAGACTGTTGGAGATGCAAAAACTGTACGATGACACTATTCAAAGTCTGGAGCAAAGCCAAAGTCAAAATGGCGAATTAAAAGGAAAGGTGGCGGAAGTTGAACACTCCCTTCGAATGTACTGCCAGAGAAATAGCTTCACTGAGCTGCAAGAAAGAGAGCACGAAGTGGGCGTGTTACGAGCACGAATTAAGTCCCTCGAAGCAACTGTTGAGGATTACAAGGAAAGAATTAGTGTGTTCGAGGAGGCTGCAGCCGGAGGGGACACCTATTGGAAAAAGAGATTGCGTGACGCTGCCCGGATGGTACAGGATAGGGACCAATATTACGCAAACCTGATGGTGGACATACAGCGAGTCGCCAGGCATGTGAATGATTTGGCTGTCGAGGCCGAAATGCTCTGACCTTTCATAGTCCCGGAAATGGAAGAAGCTCCCAGGTTCCTCAAGCTGCTCAGGGCAATTGGAAAATTAGGAGATAGAGCTAGAGCTTATCTATAGGACTCTGTGTTGTAATTAGGTCCTTTGTATTAGGGATCTTTATTTTGTAATATGAACTCTGTTGTAATCTAGACCCTTTAATTCCTGTGGAAGTAGTTCAAAAGGGTGATTACCAGCGGAATCAGTACCTTATCTGCATACATTCTTGCATTTGCATCATGACATTCGCATCATTATACATGCATTTATTTCCTGCAACCATATTAACATTATGAATATTGTGGCATTGTGTGTAGTTAACCCGCAATCATTCATCACCCATACTTTACCCGGTTACAAAGCAAGCTCATGGAAGACAGGATAATCAGCCTAGAAAAAGGGCAAAAAGAGCTCGAGACAAGACTTGAAGAGGCCCAGAGAAGCCTCAGTGATCAGATTGCGCAGTCGCAAGCATCTATAGTATCTGACATAACCGCATTATTGGCTAAGAGTCTTGGAAAAAGAGTGGAAGGAGAAAACGTTCAAGAGCCAGAGGGTACCCCAGCTCACTACAAGGTTCAACCAACTGCACCAAACCCAGCTAGGAAGGTGTATATCGACCCTGCAAGAATGTCATATAGTTTTCAAATGGGGGTACCTAAAACTCAACCCCTCGACGCTGAAGCACTCTATGAAGAATAAGTGTCGGACCTGAACATGGTTGAAAGGATCAGGACTGAGGTAGAGAAAAAGTGGGAGGAGAGGTTTCGCCTCATGGAGGAAAAATTTAAAACGTTACAATCTAATGAAGAATCAGGAAATGACGCTAGCGGCTTAAGTATGGTGTCCGATCTTGTCCTACCGCCAAAGTTTAAAACGCTAGAGTTTGACAAATACGATGGAACCACATATCCTTCCGCACACATAACAATGTATTGTCGAAAGATGGTGGCCTACCATAAGGACGAAAAGCTACTGATCCATTGTTTCCAGGACAGCCTAACTAGAGCGGCGTTACGGTGGTACACCCAGTTGAGCAAGGCAAATGTTAAGACATGGAAAGATCTGTCAAGAGCATTTACTGAGCAATATAATCATGTAACAGATATGACCCCCAGTAGAATTATGTTGGAAAATATGGGGCAGAAGTCCAACGAAAGCCTGCGGCAATACGCCCAAATGTGGCGGGAAGTGGCCGCCCAAATTCAGCCACCCATCCCGGAACATGAAATTACGCCGTTATTTGTTAATACTCTGAAAGGGGCACTTTTTGATCGCCTCATTAATAACACAACGCAGTGCTTTGCTGACTTAATCAGGACTAGGGAGTCCCTTGAATTGGCAATTAAGAGTGGTAGAATTGATGGCGGGGAAGGGTCTCGGAAGTATAGCAAGAGAAATGAAGTAAACGCCACCAGCACTTATACCGCCCCGAAGAACTTCACAGTCTCACAGCCACAAGCACCTGTGGAAAAAACAAAACACTCGAATCAAAGAGATGAGAGAATCCCTAGAAAAGAGAAAGAGAGAAAAACTTTCACTCCCCTACCTATTTTGTACTCAGAACTTTATTCCCAGTTGTATGAAGCAGACCTGGTCCGCCCATACATCGTTACTCCTGTCAATCCACCCTTCCCTTCTTGGTATAATCCGAACGCGCATTGCGACTATCACGGCGGTACCCCTGGACATCCCACTGAAAACTGCCTTGCTTTCAAAAAACTTGTGCAGAATTTAATCGATTTTGGGATATTGAAGTTTGAAGAACCGAGTGTAGCCAATAATCCGCTGCCTAATCATGGGAGCAGAGGAGTAAATGTTATTGAAGAATACTTTACCAGGAGGATTAAGAATTATGTGTCAGAAATCAAATCTCCTTTACGGTGGGTATTTCAACAGTTATGCATGGCTCGTGTAATCGACAAAGGCATGATAACAAGGCAGAAGGGATGTGGAGTGTATTGCGAATTCCACCAGACTGAAGGGCATGATATCCAAGAGTGTGATGAGTTCAAGAGATTGGTACAACAATTAATGAATGAAAAAAAATAGAATTCTTCGAGGAGCCCATGGGAAAGAAAGGGTCAGACGTACATATGACGGATAGCCCCAAATCTAAATACGGGAAGGATAGACCTTTTATCATCTCCCCCAGGCCAGGGAATGCAGGTGCCTCCCAAGGAGAAACCAACAAGATGAGTCCCAGGATCATCATTTCAGCACCATCCCCATTCCCATTCAAAGATATGCGGCAAACCCCCTGGAATTATGTTGTAAATGTGACCACGCCAGAAAAACTAGAACATGGTCAGGTAAAAGAACTTACGCTGAAAGACCAACAAAGCCAGAACGACGTAAACATTGGTGAGGCAGGCCATTTCACAAGGAGCGGCAGGTGTTATTCCTCTGAGGCCTTGAAAGCAGCTGAAAAAGATAAGGGGAAGAATACAGCAGTTAGCCCCATGCAGATATTTGGAGAAGAACCTCCCCCAAAGATGAATGAGCTGGTAACTGAGGCCCAGGCCAGAGAATTTTTGAAGTTCTTAAGACATAGCGAGTACAACGTAGTGGAACAACTACGAAAGCAACCGGCTAGGATCACAGTACTGGAATTACTCTTGAGTTCAGAAAAACACCGGGAGACGCTATTAAAAGTGCTAAATCAAACTTTTGTGCCCCAGGACATTTCTGTGACAAATCTGGACATGATAGTGGGGTATATCACTGCCTATAATCATATAACGTTCAGTGATGATGAGATCCCTGAGGGAGGAATGGGGTCCACCAAAGCCCTTAACATCACTACCCACTGCAAAGGGTATGTAGTACCGGGCGTACTGATCGACAACGGGTCAGCATTGAACGTCTTGCCTACGGTGACCCTGAAAAAACTACCAATAGATGGTTCTCACCTAAAGCCCTACCACAATTCGGTAAGAGCCTTCGATGGTACGCAAAGAGGAACAATGGGGAAAATTGAGGTGCCCCTATTGATCGGACCAACTGAATATGTGATCGATTTTGTGGTGATGGACATAAAACCATCTTACAGCTGCTTATTAGGAAGACCATGGATCCACTCCGCAGGAGTTGTCCCCTCATCGTTGCATCAGAAATTAAAATTTGTAGTCGAGGGTAAATTGGTCATAGTAGAGGCTGAGCAGGAGATTATTGCTTCAGTGACATCAGACGCCCCCTACATTCAAAATGACGAAGATGCTGTAGAATACTCGTTCCAAGCATTGGAACTAGTGAATGCCACATTCACTTCGGAGGGAAGTCGGATCCCCTACCCCAGGTTATCAAACTGTACCAAGATGACCGTCGCAGAAACTTTGGGCCGTGGAGCCAAAATAGGAAAGGGGCTGGGGAAGAAATTACAAGGAAACCTAAGAGCCAAGAATATGATAACCAAGAAGGATCGTTTTGGGCTGGGTTACCAACCAAGTGTCCAACAGAGGAAAGAGGAATACAAGAGAAAGGAAGAGCAAAGAAAAGCCAGATCTAAAGGAGAAGACATCCCGTGGAGACCAATGTCCTTTCCTAGTTTAAAAACCACTTTTGTCTCTAGAGGATTCTACCAGCCAGGTCAAGAGGTTGGAAAGGCAATGAAGGAAAACGACGTACTCAACCAGGAGGAGATACTCAGTAAATCATTTGAAGGGATGTATATCAACATGATAGCTGGAAAAGACCAAGGCAGCAAAATGTTGACCAACATCCGCCCTTGCCGTCCCGGGGAAACACTTGATAACTGGAGCTGCATTGATCTACCTGTAGTTTTTAGGAATAGATCAGAGTAATGCTCCGAATCAACCTTTTGTTTTTTCCCGTAAACAACGGGGATCTCTTGTATGGGGCACCTATGTTAACTTTTTGATTGAAATGAAAATATCCCCACTTTCCTAAAATGACCAAAGTTTCATTTATTTCATTCATGCATTCTTCATGTTCATTTCCTTCATATAAAGTCGTCTCTTTCCCAATACAATTTATTCTCATTTAATGCAGGTCGCTCATGATTGACGATATGAATGATACCAGATCCAATCCTGGAGTGAATTTTGAATGCCTTGAGGTCTCAGAGGGAATTGAGGAAGGATATGATGAGATAGAAGGTGAGGTCCCAGAAGAGTTAAAGAGAATGGTGGCCAACGAAGAAAGGCAGATCATGCCTCACCAAGAAGAAACAGAAGTTGTAAACTTGGGGACTGAAGAAGAGAGAAAAGAAATAAAAGTAGGAACGACGATTTCCTCAAAAACCAAGCAGGAACTGATAACCCTACTTCAGGAATTCAAAGATGTCTTTGCCTGGACTTATCAAGATATGCCAGGGTTGAATACCGACATAGTGGTGCACAAATTACCAACAAAATCAGAGTGCAAACCAATACAACAAAAACTTCAGAGAATGAGACCAGATATGTTGTTAAAGATCTGAGAAGAAGTGAAAAAATAGTTTAATGCTGGATTCTTGGAGGTAGCCAAATACCCCGAATGGGATGCAAACATTGTACCGGTACCAAAGAAAGACGGGAAAGTTCGTATGTGTGTAGATTATAGGGATCTAAACCGAGCCAGCCCTAAAGAAAACTTCCCCTTACCACATATTGACACGCTGGTTGACAACACTGCAGGACACTCATGGTTTTCATTCATGGACGGCTTCTCAGGGTACAACCAGATAAAGATGGACCCTAACGACATGGACAAGACCACGTTCATAACCATGTGGGGCACTTTTTGTTATCGAGTGATGTCGTTTGGGTTAAAGAACGCGGGGGCAACATACCAAAGAGCCATGGTGACTCTTTTCCATGACATGATGCACAAAGAAATAGAAGTATATGTGGACGACATGATTGCCAAATCCCGAACAGAGGAAGAGCACCTACAGAACTTGAGAAAACTATTCCAAAGACTACGGAAGTACCAACTGAGGCTCAATCCTGCCAAGTGTACCTTCACTGTTACTTCTGGAAAACTCCTAGGGTTCGTGGTAAGCAGAAGAGGGATTGAGATTGATCCAGATAAAGTGAAAGCCATCCAGGATCTCTCACCACCCCGTACTCAGAAGGAAGTTCGCGGTTTCCTGGGGAGGTTGAATTATATCTCTCATTTATTTCCCAATTAACCGACCAATATGACCCGGTCTTCAGACTTCTTTGAAAGAATAATCCTGGTGTGTGGGATGAGGAATGTCAAAGAGCCCTAGAAAAGATCAAAAAGTACTTGACAAATGCTCCAATTTTAGTCGCACCAGTACCAGGTCGACCATTAATTCTCTACCTGACAGTTTTTGAGAATTCAATGGGATGCGTATTGGGGCAACACGATGAGTCAAGAAAAAGGGAGCAAGCCATCTATTACCTAAGCAGGAAATTCAATGATTACGAAACGCGGTACCCGCCAGTGCAGAAACTGTGTTGTGCTCTAGTTTGGGCTACTAAGCGGCTTAGACAGTATATGATGTACCATACTACTTGGTTGATATCCAAGCTAGACCCATTGAAATTCTTAATGGAAGCGCCAGCACTAACGGGAAGGATGGCCCGATGGCAGATGCTCTTATCCGAATTCGATATTGTATACGTTAACCAGAAAGCCGTAAAAGGGAGTGTCGTAGCAGATTTCCTAGCTAGTCCTGCTTCGGACGACTATGAGGCATTGAACTTTAATTTCCCAGACGAAGACTTGATGTGCATTACAACCGAAGAAGAGGTTTCAGATGATAAATCATGGAAACTTTACTTCGATGGAGCCTCTAACATGGGATAGGAGCAGTGCTAATTTCTCCTGAGGACGTCTATTATCCTTTCACCAGCAGATTGGAATTCTTCTGCACAAACAATATAGCTGAATACGAAGCTTGCGTTATGGGACTGAACTCAGCTATTGAGAGAAAGATTAAGGAACTTCGAGTATTCGGAGATTCATCCTTAGTAATTTACCAATTGCGCGGGGAATGGGAAACCAGGGACCCAAAGTTGGTCAAATATTACGAATTGATCCAAGAGCTCACCAAAGAGTTCGAAAAGGTCAGCTTCAATTACCTGCCCCGAGAAGAAAATCAGATGGCAGACGCCTTGGCAACCTTGGCATCCATGTTTAAAACAAACACCGGGGCAGAAATGAAGCCCATTGAGATGCAGACGTTTGAAAGGCCTGCTCATTGTTGTAATGTACAGGAAGGGATTGATGGAAACCCATGGTACTATGACATCTTGCAATATGTCAAGCTTCGAAAGTATCCAGAAGGGGCAAACGACAATGACAGAAAAACGCTCAGAAAAATGGCAACAAGATATGTCCTAGATGGGGAGATCCTATATAGGAGAAGTCATGATCAGACATTGCCGAGATGTGTGGATGCCCGGGAGGCGAAGGAGATTTTAGCCGAAGTACATGGCGGGCTCTGTGGAACACATGCCAACGGGCTGTCTATAGCCAGGAAAATTATGAGATATGGTTATTTCTGGTTGACCATGGAGGGAGATTGAATCGATTACGCCAGGAAATGCCACAAATGCCAAATCTACGCTGACAAAATTCACGCACCCCCATCGCCTTTACACACCATGAATTCTCCGTAGCCTTTTGCGGCGTGGGGCATGGACGTCATTGGGCAGCTCCATCCGAAAGCTTCCAATAGACACCGTTTCATTTTGGTCGCCATAGACTATTTCACTAAATGGGTAGAGGCAGCGTCTTACGCCAACATCACAAGGACTACAGTATGTAAGTTCTTAAAGAATGAGATTATTTGTCGATATGGATTGCCAGAAAGGGTCATCACCGACAACGCTTCCAATCTGAATAACAAAATGATGACGGACGTGTGCACTCAATTAAAGATAACACACCATAATTCCACAGTCTATCACCCTAAAATGAATGGAGCAGTGGAAGCAGCAAACAAGAACATAAAGAAGATCATAGCAAAGACGACAGATACCTACAGGGATTGGCATGAGAAGTTACCATTCGCCCTTTTCGCCTATAAGACGTCCATTCGCACATCAACGGGGGCAACACCCTACTCATTGGTGTATGGTACCGAAGCAGTACTTCCCATCGAGGTAGAGATCCCGTCTCTCCGGGTCTTAAACAAAGTAAAATTGGAAGAAGCCGAATGGGTGCAGGCCAGGCTCGACCAGCTAAATCTCATTGACGAAAAGAGACTAAAGGCCATTTGTCATGGTCAGATGTACCAAAAGCGGATGATGCAGGCATACAACAAAAATGTGCGCCCAAGAGAACTCAAAGAAGGGGATCTGGTGCTCAAGAAAATCCTCCATATCCAGAAAGATGCTCGAGGAAAGTGGATGCCCAACTGGGAAGGACCGTACGTCATAAAAAAGTCCTTCTCAGGAGGAGCCCTGATCCTAACAGAAATGGATGGAGATGAGCTAAAAAAACCCTGTAAATTTTGATGCCGTTAAGAAATACTATCTTTGAAAAAAAAGGAAAAAAAAGAACAAAAATGGAGAGCTCAGGGCAAAAACCCGAAATCGGGCGTCTTGAAGCAAAGGGAGGACCCGAGTTGAAAACCCGTAAAGGGCGGCTCGGGTAAATTGAAAAGTTGAATATCCAAAGAGAAGGGTATCCCCATGAACATCATGAAGAGGAGGCTTCAGGCAAAAAATTCTACACCGGTTGACAGGATCATGTATCATTCATATTGAAGATAATGAGGGATCTTGTATTTCATACTTAACTTTTCTTCTTTCTCATGTGTGTCATACCTTTTTTAAGATATCCCAAGCCCTTAATCGTAATAAAATCGTGTTTTTGAACATCCATTCCATGCCTTCTTGTTAATTTCAGTCAAATAAGTTAACATAGGCTTATAGTGAAACAAGATATTTCGGAGCATTACTGTGATTTAACCTTAAAAATGCAGGTGATCAAAGAAAACGATGTTAACTCCGCCTTCTAGTTCCCTACATAACGGCTGTTGATAGGGAAGGTGGAAAGCTTCAAACAACCGGATAAGATGACCAATGGCGTACGTCCTGTCTATTCAAGGAAAGCATGCGAGATAACAAGAGAGATCTCTTGGGTGAAAACCCAGAAGGACACCCCTAAAAAAAACTCTCTCCAAAGTGAAAACCCAAAAGGGCACTTTATAATTCCAAGTCATAAGTGGATAAAAAGAAAGGTTGGAATGGTTGAACCTGACAGTGAAGTGGGGTATCGACGCCCATGAGAAAGGAGAAAGTGAACAACGAGATCGAATAAGGACCAAAACAAGCCCACCAAGATATTGACACTCATGCATCATGAATAGTCAGACATCACTAGGATTAGGAGCATGTCAATTCATTTTTCATAGCATTTTGTTTTATCTCAGACAGGTACCTGCGGATTCAAAGAGACATTGATGGCCATTGTGGTGTGAATCCCAAATGAGAAGACAGTGGTCTTACTTACAAAAGGCATATGTTTCCAAGCTCCAGAGAGAGGTTCTATATAGGAAGAATCCTCCGCTCCGAGGCTTCAGAAGCTGAAAGTTCTATATAGGAAGGACTGACAGCTCCAGGGTGAAGACTAGCAGTTCTATATAGGAAGAACTCCCAGTCGAAGGAATTCACCCATGACACACAAGATTATATAGGAAATCCTGGTGTGTCGAAAGCGAAGAGTTCTATATAGGAAGGGCTCCGAGCTTCAATGTCTTAGAGTAAAAGATTCTATATAGGAAGAATCTGTAGCTCCAAGATTTCAGACGCCAAAAGTTCTATATAGGAAGGACCGACGGCTCCAAGGTGAAGACTCGCAGTTCTATATAGGAAGAACTCCCAGTCGAAGGAATTCACCTATGACACACAAGGTTATATAGAAAACTTGTTGTGTCGAAAGTGAAGAGTCTTATATAGGAAAGGCTCCGAGCTTCACTGTCTTAGAGTGAAAGGTTCTATATAGGAAGAACATGTAGCTCTGAGATTTCAGACGCCAAAAGTTCTATATAGGAAGGACTGACGGCTCCAGGGTTTGAAGAATAGCAGTTCTATATAGGAGGAACTCCCAGTCGGAAGAATCCATCAGCGGCGCAAGAGGTTTTATATAGGAGAAACCAGCGTTGAAGGCGAAAAGTTCTATATAGGAAGGACTCCAAGCTGTACTGTCTCGAAGTGAAAAGTTCTATATATGAGGGACTCATAACTCGAGGCTTCAGAGTTAAGGGTTCTATATAGGAAGAGCCTGTAGCTCCAAGATCGGAAGGTGACGAAGCTCTATATAGGAAGAACTTGCGAGCCTGAAGATTCAGCTAAGGAAGAGCGGAGAGTTCCAAAAGAACACGTGTTTCCAAAGCTACAAACAGGGAAGTCTGATAAAAATGAGTGCTTATGAAATCTTCGCTTTGTTCCCATTCCATGAGAACAAGCAAAGAGGGGCAACTGTAATCACTCAGTTTTATCTGGTCTGTAAATACATATTAGTATAATTGTTAGTATACTAGTGTTGCATGTATACATTGTAATATATTATATGTTTATTATGTGCATGAGTGTTATTAATATATGTGTGCATGTATATTATAAACTATGTATATATACGTATTAACGGTACGTGTGTCACGCATGTACCTATAGTTAGTATGAGCGTATTTGTATAATATGTGTAGATGTTATGTTAATTATGTGTATGATTATATATGTATGTATACTGGTATGTTATAATTAATGTTTGCATAGGTATATACGTATGTATTGTTGTAGGTGTATTGTTGTTATAATTATAATATTAATATTAATATTATCGGGCTAATATAAAATGAAAATCCAAAAAACTATATTAAACCCAAATAAATAAATTACAGTCCAAGTCCAATTACAAGTCTAATACTATTAAAAGGCCCGGTTGGCCCAAACCCAAACCTTATTTAATTACAATTATTTTGTGAGCAGGTGACTATGGGCCGTTGGATCAAGATCTGATCCAACGGCCACGATCCAAGCAAGAAACAAAAATATCTGCCAGCCGCGTGCACTACACGTCTGGAACGTTCGAGTGCCACGCGCAGACTCTTTGATATCCCACGGGTGCGTGAGCCACACGCGCTCTGACCCCTCGACTGCTGAGCCCCATGTGGCACGATCTGGAGCCGTTTCACCAATCGAGGCTTCATCTGGGCCGTTCATCCTTCAAGCCATCCCGACCGTTAGATCAGATCTGATCTAACGGCCGAGAACACCTCTGGCCGAAGGCAGAACCCCCACACCGCCACCATGCTGCACCATGCTGATCTTCAACCACCGCGCTCAGACATGTCAAAACACAGCAAGAAAAGAAATATGTCAGTTATCAGTCCAGATCTGAAAAAGAAACAAATATTATATTACTTGTACCAAACCAAAGACAGGCATATATGTATGAAAAATCATTTTGTAAGAACAACAACCTGTAATCGAAAGAGGCAAGAGTTGTAATCGAAAGAAAAAAATACAAAAAAGTCAGTCCAGTGGTAAATACTCGTCTCCTTTCTTACTTTTTTGTTGCATGCATACACAAAAAGATAGGCAGTAAAATAAAAAAAGAGGGTAGGAAGTCGTACCATCGTCGTCTGTGGGTCTCCCCTCACCAGTGATAAGCCTTTTCGGCTTTCCCAAGCCGAACGTGGTGAACTGAAAGGAGTGGGAGACCCTTTTGTGGTTTTGTTTTGGGTTGAAAACAAAAAAAGAGGGGGTTTTTTCATTTCGTATTTCCTAGATCTAGGGCAAATGGAGGCTTTTTCTCTGAATCCAACTTCGGATTCGTGTCGAGGGTGAAGAAGAGTTCATTTCGGTGTGTTTTTTGGGGGTCGCCGGCGCCGGTTAGCGGCGGCCGGCGGATTCTGGGTTCATGGGATTGAGTTGAGAGAAAATGAAGAACGAGGCTGGTTATAAAATTGAAAAAATGAACAAATGGCCGAAATTTTGGTTCCGACCAAAAAAGGGGAGATTTATAGTTGTTATTATTTCGTGAAATGGGGAAATTACGTAATAAATCCCCGCGCGCTTTCAATATTTTCACTTCTGTCTCACCGCATGGTATATTTACAACTCTAGTCCCCCTTGTATTTCAAAATCTTGCAATCCAGTCCCTAAATTACACCGAATCAATTTTTAAATGGTAAAATTACCCCTTGAACCATCCCGCGTTTTTGAACTTTTCATTTCGGGTCTGCCCCTTGGTCCAATTACAGTTTTGATCCTTTTAGGTTCTGTCTATTTCGCATTTTCGTCCTTAAATTACATATTATTGCCCTTTTAATTTCTCCCACTGACTTTTATTTCTTTTCATTTCAGTCCTGTTTCCATGTAAATATTCATGTTCGTATTATAATCGTATATGTTAATGTGGTCTTTTGTCTTATTATATATCCCTCATATATGCCTTGTATTTTTATGTTTACATGTATATGGGTTAAGTTTATAATGATTATGTATCTTTTTGTTCGGTTATTCGTATTAAGCATGTTATGTTCTAGTTGACTCGTACACGGTATGTTTTGTATTTTTGTATGTGTGTATGTTCTCTTGGCTTTTTAGGTTACATGTTAGTATATTTTCTTTTTTATATATAATATATTGTTCTATATATGTTGAAATGTGTTTTATTTCTAACATGTATGTCTCCTCGAAGTATATGCTTTTGTCCATACATATATTTATGCATGCCTTGTTATTGTGACATGTTAACTTTGTGTTTATCTACTATTAAGCTTGTTATGTATATGTGTGTTTTAATTACGTATTTTACTTATGTTAGATTGGTATTCTGTTATGTGAATATTTACTGTCTTTAAATTATCTGCCATGTTTTTATATTTTTGTCACTAAGATTGCATATGATATATAAATGGTTAATGCGGTGCCCTTTTATCCGAGCGTAAACGGAGCCAGTATCAGGCGTAGTGATAGTGGTTGGGCGTTTATTCTCGGATAACGGGGCCCTTAAAATTTATTCGCAATTATGACCGAATTTTAAACCAATCGTCACTTTAATCCGGAAAATTTAATATTAATAAAGCAGTAATTATTAAAGTACCAATTTTGGGCGGGGTGGGGGTGCTAATCCTTCCCCATCCGTAACCGACTCCCGAACCCATTTTTTTGAATCTCTGGTTTTATGGTGTCCGGCCTACCTAAGTGGCCGGTGGCGACTCCAAATTTTTTTAAATGCGGTTTTTTTTAAAAACCCCACGGAATAAATATTTTATATCCAAAAAATCACAAACACCTTTCAAACATCCTTCGATAATCACTCGACGTTTTTTTAGCGATAAAAAAGGGACATCGCTACAAGTTCCAGGCATGGCAATATCCATGTAGGCATGCAACCGCAGCATGTATGTCTAAAGGAGTTGATCGATACACATTTGCGGATGAATGCTTTAACTTGCACAAGATAATAAATATTTACATATGGGAGTTCCCACCGATAGCAAATTCACAATATTGGCTGCCAATTGAGCATAAAGACTGGTTACCGAATTCAGCACTCTGTCGGAACCAAAGGGCCAACCTCCATCTACTCGCACCCATACCATATGGATCTTCATTACAAGGAGGCAAGAGAACCAAAGAGATGTACGAGATGTAGGGATACATGACATTCCAAAAACAAATGTCCAAATTGACGACTTACATGGCCATGCCTCGGTGATTTCATTTCACTCTTCGTGTTAAAACTAGTTTCTTTATATTTGTACTCAAATTGACATTTAAATGTTTTTATATTTGAACTGTTTGTATTTGTGGGATCTGTATTGAAAGTAGTTTTTATTTTGAAATGTTATGTCATGCTTATTTTATTAAAAATGCTAGTTTTAAGTTTTGAAACGTAAAAAAGAATCAGGGTTTAGGCATATGAACATGATAATTTCTAAAACAAAAATTCGAATAAATATTTTTTATGTTATACAAAAATTCAGGGGCTTATTTTTATATACGAATATAGGTTTAGTTCAAATCAGTATTGTATATATTAATAATAATAGAATTTTTTAAGTTAATCTTGCAAATGGAATTAAAAGCCTCTCACATAGGCGTCACATATCAAAAACAATAATATTCAAATATAATATTTGTATTACATAGAATGACATGAAATTATTTTCTATGCAATTTTTGTTCATGTCGGGGTGTGGTTGAATAGTAATGTCGCGTTTTCGTCGATATCGTTGTGGTCTTTACAGTGCGACGTATTCTTCATCATCATTGTTCACATCATCTTCATCAATGTCCACCTCATCTTTGTCATTGTTCACCTCATCAATCATCGAAGGCATATGAGGCAGTGTTGTAGACACATAGTCACCACTATGCCCTCCTATCTATGGTGAAAACCTGGAACTGTAAAACGACATATTCGACATGAAATTTGTCATCCCTTATAGTCCATGTTTCCGCCAAAGCTTGAGTAAATAGGTGATTGTGGATGATAAAATTCAGGTATGTATGCTTTAGAATCATACGCTACCGAGCTCTCGCCCACTGGATTACCTACCAAGCTCCTACTCACTGCTGGATATACATATATGGTTGGACAAGTATCAGCATACATATTCGGTGTATTAGATTCGCTCTGATATTCATCCACTAGACTTCGAGGTAAGCCCGATTTACTCTTAGATGATTGACCACGACCACGACCACCATATTTTTTTATAAATATTCGGTATTCTTCATGTTCTTCCAGAGTAGTCAAGTACGGTTTTCCATTATTACAATAGTAGGACATGTACTCTGAATTATCCCATTCCAAATCATCAGCTTGAATTGGAGTGCGATATGGAAACAATACATTCTATTGTTTCACATATCAACGTACTGGACATGTATGATTTCCCAATGTTGAATACCCTTGCCGCAAAAGTCAAGACAATCTAGCAAGTCATGATTCGGTGGATTTACCGAAATGGGCTAGTGGAAGCCAAACTGCCTGAGCACCCTATCTTCGTAATGGAACTCCACAAAAACAAAGTGGATTATCAGTGTAACCGTACACTAGAGATTGGAATCCTTCATCAATTCACCCGATACATTTATGGGTGCACCGGTGTATGACATCCAAATAAATTGCAAAAATTATATATGATTATAATACGATAGAGTAATTAATTACTTAAAAATAAAATGTAAAACTAACTTAATTCGGATACCTCATTTTGGCAAGACAAGTCAATCTGAGATCTAAACACTCTCAAATTGTTGTGTGCCAACCTCATGTGAGCTTTTTTCGCATTTCATCTCCATACACATCCAAATAACATTCCTTTGATTATTTTTTAGATAAAATAAAAAAAGTTTAAAATTGAGTAAATTTAAACTTCCAAATAAAAGTCAAAATATTACCTACTAACAAGAGAAAAATTCCTCGAACTTCGAGTAACCGGTGTAAAAATTGGAAGTCATTCCCATTCCTAAGCTTGCAATAACATCAAACATCCATCAACACCTTTTGCCTTCTCACCATTATCTAATAGAGCGTCCGTGCACAATGTTGCTACTAAAAAGATCCGTTGGTGTTCCCTCGCTTTGAAAAATTTAAAATCGGGGGAATTTTAGAAAAAGCTCCTATTTTTAATGAAAATAAAGAAGTCGCCACCGGTCACTCGGTTAAGATAGATCGGACATCAAAAAAGGCAAACCAGAGATTTAAACGGGTTCGGGAGTCAGTTACGTGTGGGGAAGGTTTTCGCACCCCACAACGCCCAAAATTAGTACCTAAAGGTTCATATCGTAAATACAAAGAAAATTTAAAAATTCGGTTTAACTTAATACTTAACCCCTTATGCATGAATGCATGTCCATACAATTCGAATATAGATTAACTCGCAACCCACGATAACCAAAGGACTTGACACTCGAAGACTCGGGACGCACTCCCACCAAGATATCGAGGCCTTGAGAACTAAACAAAGCTAATGCAACGAAATAAATATCGCAATTTTAACTATGCATGGAAAAATAATATGCACGAACAATTATGATCATAAATAAAAATAAATGCAAGACATGAATATGAAATAAGCATTTATATATAATAAACGTACAGTACGTATATTTTTTTATCATCATACAGTACGTATATTAACATAAACTTGAAACCATGAAATAAAAAAACGAAATATAATTACTGGATATATATAATGTATAAGTAGATATTGTACACAAAACTAAAAAAGGGTATGTATATATTAACGGAAATCGGGGTAACTACATACATTATAATTTAAAATAGGAATTTACATAAAAAGGTTATATACCATACTAAATAGTGTAAACAAAATTATTTACATATATTAAACAAGAATTATTATAGGAATAAACATAAATATAGTAAATAAATATACCACATATATACAAATAGAATGAATGCATAAATATTTCGTAAAACACTATTAATTAAAACAAGAAAAGGGACTGAAACGGTGATTAAACCACTAAAATCAGACCAAAATC
This sequence comes from Hibiscus mutabilis, assembly GCA_019671005.1. Taxonomy (NCBI): domain Eukaryota; kingdom Viridiplantae; phylum Streptophyta; class Magnoliopsida; order Malvales; family Malvaceae; genus Hibiscus; species Hibiscus mutabilis. Next base: position 29,675,052 of record CM033711.1, on the reverse strand, counting down.
GACGAAATAGGGACAAAATTGAAATGATTTAAAAATATGAAGGGACTGCGAAAAGCATTTCTCTAACGCGGAGGGACTTAAATGAGTAATAAACTCATTTTCTAAGCCGGGTATAAAAACCAAAATAAAAAAATTGGTTTCATTTTACAACCCTTTCTCAAAACGGATTAAACCCCTTCCCTTCAAACTCTCTAAAATGTTCACATGGGTTCATGAAGAACTCATGAACACTACCGCAGATTTCAGAAACCGGCGACATTCCGCCTCCTCGACCACCGCCATACCCAGATTTTGGCGGTGGTCAACCTCCTTTGGCCACCGCCATTGGCGTTGAAAAAACTCCCAAAAAGCTTTTTCGATTCTTTTCTCTTCCAAAACCAAAAACCAACTTCATTTTGAAAATCAAAGCCAAAAAGCCATCATTTTCTAGAAAAACAAAATTTTTTGTTGAAACAAAAACCTTAGACCTCCTTCCACGGTTCACCCTATGGCTTCAAATGAGGCAAAAAGTTTGTCACCGGAGGGTAGGAGATCCAAATGGCAGCAAAAGTAAAAACTCTTAAATTTTCGTTCTCTCTTAATGTTCATGTAGGCTTATGAAACTGAAAAAGAAGATGAAAGGATGCCTTTTCTGAATTCTTTTTTTCGTATTGATTGATCTTCGAATTCTCAGTACATATGGTTTGATTACATTACTTTTATATGATCTCGTTTGTTTACATCAATAAGAAAAATTAATGTATCTATTGTGGATGATTCTTTGACTGATATTTCCTCTATTTATTTATTATTGTCTGTCTTTTTCAGTTGTTGGAGAGAATCGACGGTCGTACGACATCAGTGCATTTTTCGGCAACGACGAGAACCGTTGATCTAGACATGTGGCGACCATCGGTGAGGGCGCATGGGAGACAAGCGGTCACATTCGTGGGGAGCATGCGCGCGTGGGGAAGCTAGGCAGTCATCTCTTCCTTCATTTGGACCGTCAGATCAGATATTGATCTGACGGTGGAGATTAGGCGGCTGCAAAAGAATAAGATGGGGGTTAGGTTATCAGATTAGGGTATTTTTAGGTTTAAATTGTTGGGCCCAAACGGGCCTGATATGATATGTAATATTATGGATTTTATATGTGATGGACTTGGACAATTATTAAATAAAATGAGCTATTTTTTTATTTATCAGATCGTTTTTTAGAATAACAATAATAATACTAAATAATAATAATATTAAAAAACAACAACAATAATAATAATAAAATGGGGGGTTAGGTTATCATATTAGGGTTTTTTAGGTTTAAATTGTTGGGCCCAAACAGGCCTGATATGATATTTAATATTATGGGTTTATATGTAATGGACTTGGACAATTATTAAATAAAATAGGCTATTATTTATTTATCAAATCATTTTTATAATAACAATAATAATATTAAACAACAACAACAATACTATAAAACTGGATAAAAATGAGTGATTATAGTTGCCCCTCTTTGCTTGTTCTTGTGAAACGATAACAAAATAAAGATCATAAGCACTCATTTTCATTGCACTTCTATATTCAAGGCTTTGGAATCGCGAGTTCTTTTGGAACTTTTCGTCGCCAATTCTTCAAGCTGCAAGTGCCTAGCTCATAGTCTTGGGACAACATCCTTAGGAAATGACCAAATCAAAACATCCTTATGAAATTGTCAAATTGAGAAACTCAGGTTTTAAGGAAAACATCCTTTAGGAAGGATTAAATTGATTTTAAGAAAAACATCCTTGTAGACAGATATAGAAATCAAGAAATTGATTTTATGCAAAACGTCTTTATGGAAGGATTTAGAAATTAAGAAATTTGAGTTTTAAGAAAAACATATTTATGGAAGGATTTAAAAATTAAGGAATTTAGGTTTTAAGGAAAACTTCCTTATGGAAGAATTTAGGAATTTTGGTTTTAAGGAAAATGTCTTTATGGAAGGATTTAGAAATTAAGAAAGTTTAGTTTTAAGGAAAACATCCTTATGAAAAGATTAATTAAGGAATTTGTTATAAGCATAACATTTTTATGCAAATGATTAAATTAAGAAGTTCGTGTTTTAATAAAAATTGTATCTCGATTTAAGGCTACTAAAAGGAGAAAATATCCTTATGGAAGGATTTGGTTAAAATCTTGTTTTACAGAAAACATATCCTTATGAAAGGATTGAATTAAGAAAATCATCCTTAGGAAAGGTTCAAAGTTCAAATCTTGTTTTATGAAACGAATCCTTATGAATTAAGGATAACATCCTTAGGGAAGGATCAAAGGCTCAAAATTTTGATTTTAATAAAAACGGTACCTCACTTTGAGACTACCAAAAGAAATCATTGGAATGCATTGTAACAACGCGAACGACACTCAAATGCGTGTCTTCTTGGTCGATGCAAAGGTGCATGAAGTCCGTGTCAAAGTCGTCTTTTCAGAAACTACTCGTTCGACCTCCTATTTAAATACTTTATGACAATATATTAATGATGCATGGGCCATTTTATGATGCAAAGGTGTAACATATTCATGCAGACTTATATTTGTATTAAGGATGCAAAGCTACATGCAATTCTTGCAAAGCTACAATGCAAACGACACTCAAGTGTGTGTCTTCTTGGTCGATGCAAAGGTGCATGAAGTCCTTATCGAAGTCATCTTTTCAGAAACTACTCGTCCGACCTCCTATTTAAATACTTTATGACAATATCTTAATGATGCATAGGCCATTTTATGATGCAAAGGAGCAACATATTCATGTAGACTTATATTTGTATTAAGGATGCAAAGCTATATGCAATTCTTGTTAAGTTTTTTTTTCTTTTTCTCTTTTTTTGCTTCTTCTCTTCTTTTTTTCTTTTTTGCCAAGGTAGGTAGGCTTCATCTTGGGACTACAACCATTCCTCATTCTTATTCCCTAATAAAAATTACCCTTAAAATTTTATTGTTCATTCTCTGTTCGAACCTTCAAGCGAAGTGACATCGGTCGATATCAACTCTTCGCTTAAGAAAAACCCTTTGACCTTTTCACTAGTCAAATTCTTTCATCTCTATGCCATTTTTGGTTAATTCTTATTTGAACTCCTATGTGTAGGAGATCTATACTGTTTCACAGGCAATGATGCCCTACTCGACTTGTATTCTTGTGAGCAAAAGATCTTGATATTTCACAGACAATGACGCCCCACTCAATTTTGGTTCAACACATTTCTTGTTTTTGATCCAACATGCGGAGTCTTCATCTATCTTCACATCAGGGCGAGCAAAATGCCTCAACTTACAAACTCAACTTTAAGTTTAATCTTCTTTGTTTGGATTCATTCGAAGCATTTGGAGGAACCAACTCTAAGTCCCTACGCTTTAAATTTCAATACAAAGTAACGCAAAAGGGCATTTTACTTGTGTTTGTTTCAAAACAAGAAAAATAATGACAATGTTTGAAAAATGGTAGTAATTTTTACTAAATTGGAATTTGGAGAAAGTGTCAAACATTTAAGAAAACCAATGTTTGGAAAAATAGTAAACATTTTGGGATCAAAATTTGGAGAAAATTGTTGGAGTATGCCCAAAGACCAATCATGAGATGGTTGTAAAAGACATACTTATTTTATCTTGTTTATTAATGTAAAGCCATTATTATTATTTTAGTCTTATTATGTGTGTTTATAAATAAACTGAATTATAATAAAGTCCTTAGAATAATATAGTTATTCTTAGAATGTCCTTAGTCGAGTATTATTGTGGGCATGGACAAAAATAATATATTAAGACTAATTTGTAGTTGATTGATGACAAAGTGTTGTCATTGACATGGAGATGTCAAAATCAATACATAAGTATGTGTTAGAGAATGACATACTGGACTAGCCCACTATGAGCATGTTTCTTGGGTTATTATGTGACAGTCACAACATTGCTCATAATGATAACTACATGTATGATCCTCATACTTGAGATCATCATTATTTCAACATTGTGAGTGATATATTTTGATACAATCAAACGTGTGTCATAACTGGCTACGCTATAAAGACTGATATTGGATATGTTGCAATCTATGTAGCAGAATATAGTTTATCAAGATAGGATTTGTCCCTTATATATAATAGGAGTAATATCATAGGCCAATTGATTGAGTGAGACTAGAAATGCATGGCCATGCTCGAATAAATTGATATGAGATATCATAGTTATTTGTTTATAATAGTCTACTCAAGATATCAAGAAATATTAGATGGACTATACAAGTGTGATTATTCCATGACTTGTGTCCGATCTAGATATAAGGACAAAAGGATGTAATACATGAAAAGAGTTCATCACAAAAAAGGTTATGTCAAATGTTGCGTGTTTTAAGTGTTTCGCAATTGGTGCAAGTGTACACGTCGCACGTTATAGTATTATAGAATAGATATCGTCTTCATAGGGATTGGTGAAATTTTGATTTCTAACTCCTTGTACTAAAAAGAGAAATAAATTTGATGGTAGGTGTTTTGAATTAATGAGTAAAGTAAATTAATCAAAGTAAAAAAATAAGAAAGTAATTGAATGAGAGAGAAGCCCGGGCTATCGTGAGTAGTGATATGATAGTTGAATGGATAATCTCGAAAATTGATTGCTTAGGTAACTTGATTGTCGTGGCAGCTAAAACCAGCTGAATTGTCGTGGCAAGTGATTATACCGCGACACTGGTTCAATTGTCGTGCAATTGGGTTTCTTCCCTCAAGGTTCGACGAAGCGTTCTTAAATGGCTTCTAATTATCCCTACCCAAAACACTTTTTTATTGTGCATGCCTTGGTGATACATCCCTGTGTTAACCTTGGGTGAACAACAACCGATCTTATGCTCATATAGCCGTTAAAATCTGAATCTTATTCCTAAGATGGATTAACCTCCATTAACGATTTTTTGAATGAAGATCATGCTCATTCGTTTCTTGAATATAACTCTCCTGATGCTAGATAAATGGGTGAATTCTTGAGATCCTCTCCCAATTCACTTGAAATAACAAGTAAAAACCAAGAATGAACAAACCTTGAATTTAAAATTACAATCAAAAACCTAAATTATTCAATCGTTTATCACAACCACAAACCCAAGATAACCCAAGCCAATTTATTTTAGTTCATGGATGGGTTCAAAAGAAATACAAAAGAATAAATCCTAAGCATGAATCCCATAAAAATAAAGAAGAAGAGGAAGATACGATCTGCTCTATCTCTCGCCCAATTCTCTCACCATTTTGACTCCCCTGGCTACCATTTTCTCTTCTATATTTAAAGGGGATGATGCGATCAGCTTTGTTGTAAAGAAGGAAGAGTTCACGCTAATCTCTTGTTTGAAGAGAAAGAGTGATTCGGTCTTCTCTTTGTGTGATCAACTTTGTTGTTGATAAGAAGGATAAGATGTGATTGAATTTCCTAAAGATATTGTCCTTATCTAATTGGCTGCTTGGATTTTGGATTTGGGACTTTATCTCTTGAAATTCAGATAATGTTGTATTTATCTAGAAATTTCCTAATATGTCACGGAAATCATCCGACAAGTCCTTCAGAAACGTTCCCTACCTGTCACGGCAACTCCTTCAGAATTGGCTCCTACTTGTCACAACAAGACGCACTTGCCACGGCAATCCAGTCATGCATAAAATAGAACACACCAGCAGCGTTTTTCTGACTAAAAGCAACCAAAATGCAATTCCAAGATTAAGAACAAAGGAAATTAGGAAATTATGCATGAATGCCTAAATATGCAAATAAAACGTGCCTAAGTCTAACAATAATATGAGTAAAAAGGGAAAGAAAAATAATACTTTTACACACTCAACACACCCCCAAACTCGAACTATTGCTTGCCCTCAAGCAATGCAAAACACTAACAGTTACTTGCCAAGGCTTTTCTACCAAGAACAATCTTCTTACCTGACTTCAACCCTCAAAACCGTGGCACAAAGTATGATTACCTTTCAATTTTTCAGATAGCGCAGAAATCACCCGAGATTAGACTATAATGCTCGTGACAATGTGTGTGTGGAGTTATGTACAAGTTGAATAATAGGATTCCATGTGAACAATATGTTTTATCAATATTAATTATCGGGGCATTTAGGTTTACTAGAGCCAATTTCGGGCACCTCTAGTGATTTTTATGTGTGACAACTAGATCCGGTTTCGAGCATCTCTAGCAAGAAATTATTTTTATTCCAAATTTAGTTTAGGCTAGAGCCGGATAGGAACCTCTTGCTCAAATTTTAAATTACCCAATTTTAAGCAACCTAAGTTCACTAAGTCTCCCTTAATCAACAAGTCACAACAGTGTCAAATAATATTCAACATTATAGTAAAATCCTAAGTGCTTTCCATGCAAATCCTAAAATTAAGGGTTCTATCAATTAAGTGCAGTGAAAAAATTCATCATAGGGTATCACAATAGGTTCCAAAAGTTCTACTCATGCATGGCAAGTAACATATGCAACTATATGATAAACACAATGAATACAACTAGCTAATTATGAAACTAATTATGAAACAACCCCCAAACTCAAGAGAAGCATTATCCTCAATGCATGAAACAAAAACAAATAAAAACTAGAAAACAAAATGAGAATGAAAATGAATTATTCGGAGTGGTTGTCACCTCAAATGACTAGTTTCTTTTGAGCCATTTGCTTCATTCTCTTTTCGGCTCGTGGTGGTTGTGTACGCAAGGCTGGTGGTGTGGTTGGAACTATAGTTTATGCATCCTTGTCACTCGATTCATCCTCATTGTCAGCTTCCTCTAATTCAAAAAGTTTGTGCTTTGATTTGATTTTGGATGGAGCAACCGACAGTGACTTCCTTGGTGCATAAATAAACTCGTCTGAATTTGAAAAAGCATGAATAGATTCAGTACAAGTAGGTTCAGTCATAGGTTCCTTACCTTTTGTTGGAGCAGTAGTTGCCACGACAATGTTGCTAGGTGCATCATCAGTTGTTGTGGCGAATAGTTCGGCAGGGAAAACTAGGAAAGGAATTGTGCTATTGGGGAAATTTTCCAAGACAACTCTCGTGAAGGCAACATCGCATTCCTTCATGTAACGCATTAACAGCATCTATCATGCCTTTATTCGTTCCAATCGCTGAGTCAATGGGCAGAGAATCTCAGCAAGCCATTCAATGCTTGTCGTGACATATGCACTTGCCGCGACATTTTGGGTTGCCTTGACAGTAGTTTGAGCTGAAGGTGTTTGTGTTGGCTTTGGTTCTCTTGCTAGATCCTCACCTATCATTTTTAGACATTGACTCTGGGACCACCCATGCTTCTCGTCCAAAACGTCAATTGGCACATGTTTTTTCACGCACAATGTCGTTATCAAATTGGGGAAAAAGATTGTTCTGGTATCCCTTTGAAAATGGGTTTTAAGGAAATTGTTCTATAGTTTGGCTGCTAGCTTCAATAGGATATGGTTAACCGTCCCCTTTAAATATCCTCTGTTCCACTCGGCTCCCTCAATTGTAAGATCACGAAACACCTTCTCTACTTCGGCAGCTGTGATTTTTGCAACAAGTTTTGAGTGCTCGTCCTTCTCATTATACAGCCCAAAGTAGGTGTTGATGGCATCAGAATCGACAAGAATTGCCCTGCCACGCACATAAACGCAATGGTTATCCGATGTAAAGAGATGTGAATAGAATTCCCTTACCCATGATATATTTTTGGGCTTTGGTTGTTTGCCGAAAATCTGCCAGTGATGTTGCTCTATGATCTTGTAGATGGTATCATCAAGCCTGTAGTTCTTGAAGGACATATCATACTTGAATCCAAGCTCTTCCCACACTTTTTGATTGGCAAATTTCGCAAGGTACCGCTTCTCAATGAGTGGAGTTGAATACCGTCAGAAAGAGGGTTCACCCTCTTTTGAAGAACTCGCTTTGGGCATTGATATGAACTTCTTGGCCATGACTATTTTGGGTTCTTGGTTGGAAATAAAATCAAAGAAAACTAAGAAGAAACTTAAGATTTTTCACAAAGAAAAGATAAGTCAAGAAAAAGATGAAGTAGATGGAAGATATGGATTTAATGGTTGAGTGAAAATATGGTAGAAGTGATGGTGGGAGATTGAGCAATGGAAGAAAAGAAAAGAAAGGAAGAAGTCGATGGTGATTGGGGAAGTACGCAGCTAGGAAAAAATAGGAGGGAAAGGGTGTGTTGGTGGAATTTAAAAGGTTGGAATAAATCCCTAAAAATAAGCCCATTATCCACTTCAACTCTATCCTGAGCCCAACTCCTTCTCTTTGTGAACTATTATCCTAAAATTCAAATAAAACAAAGAGATAAATATTAAATCAAAATAAATAAATAAATAAAGATAAATATAAAAGATGACTATCCTAAAATAATAATGAAAAATAAAGATGAAAATAAAAACTAAAAAGAATAAAAATAAATATCCAAATAAAATTACAAAGAAGTCCAAAAAATAAAATTAAAAAGAAGCCGAGAAAAATAAATAAAAATAAATGAAGAAGAGCATGTTTATGCATCTTCTAAAGTGACAACTTCCTTGTGACGTTCAACATGGGTGCCGACATAGTGCTTCAATTCCGTTAACTTTAAAATCATGCCCGTCAACAATAGACTTGATTAAAAAATCACCATGGGAGAAAGGTTTTACCACCTCGAACGGCCCGGACCATCTCGACTTCAGTTTTCCTGGAAAAAGTTTTAATCGAGAATTGAAGAGGAGCACCAATTGCCTTGCAAGAATTGTCGCGGCAATAGCTTCTTGTCATGCCAACACTTTATTTTCTCTTTGTAGATTCGGGCATTGTCGTAAGCTAAGGCACAAAATTCTTCTATCTCGTTTAGGTCTAGTAAACGTTTTTGCCCTGCACTTTCCCAATCCATGTTCACGGTTTTGATAGCCCAATACGCCTTATGCTCGATCTCCACTGGTAGGTGGAAAGTCTTATCGTAGACAAGTCTATAAGGAGACATGCCCAGGGGCGTTTTGAATGTTGTTCGATAGGCCTAAAGTGCATCATCAATTCTCAGAGACCAATCCTTTTTAGAGAGACTGACAACCTTCTCAAGGATAATCTTCAGTTCACGGTTGGAAATTTTGGCCTGCCCATTTGTTTGTGGGTGATATGTAGCGGCAATTTTGTGCTTCACTCCAAAACGCTCCAAAATCTTGGCAATCAGCCTATTGTCGAAATGTGTGCCCCAATTGCTGATAATTGCCCTCGGTGTCCCGAATCGTGTGAATATATATTTCTGCAAAAATTTCTGCATGATCTGGGAATTATTTCTGGAACTACAGCTGTCTCAACCCATTTAGACACATAGTCCATGACAAGTAGGATGTGCAAATTACTGAATGAGGATGGAAAATGCCCCATGAAATCGATCCCCTACACATCGAACAACTCTATCTCGAGGATATTTTGTAGTGGCATCTCATGTCGTCTCAAAATATTCCATGTTCGTTGACAACCATCACACCGCTTATAAAATTCTTGAGTATCCTTATAACGAGTGGGTCAGTATAGGTCGGATTGTAAGACTTTGGCCGTGGTGCGAGTACCTCAAAAATGGCCTCTATAGGATGAAGAATGGCATTGCCGAACCACATTTTGCTTCTCCTCCTCGGGAACACATCATCTTATGACCTGATCTATACATTGTTTAAATAAAAAAAGCTCGTCCCAATAATAATGCTTAGCATCATGTCAGAATCGCTTCTTTCCTTGGTGAGTAAGGTCATAAGGTAAAATACTACAAACCAGAAAGTTTACTAGATCGGCATACCATGGTGTTGTCGTGGCAACTAACATCTGCTTATCCGGGAATTCATCGTGGTTCTCCAAAAAATCATCATCTTTATCGCCTCCTTTCAGCCTTGACAAGTGATCAACAATTGATTTTCCAATCATTTCTTGTCCTTAATTTTAATGTCAAACTCTTGTAAAAGTAAAATCCAACGAATTAAACGAGGTTTGGTATCTTTTTTAGCAAATAAATACTTAATTGTCGAATGGTCAGTATGGACGATTACCTTTGTACCAATTAAATAGGAATGGAATTTGTCAAATGCGAAAACTACTGCTAGTAATTCCTTTTTCGACATGGTGTAATTCAAATGAGCACCATTAAGAGTTTTACTAGCATAGTATATCACATGGAAAATTTTACTTTTTGATGGCCTAAAACGGCTCCTACTGCGGAGTCACTTGCATCACACATGAATTCAAAAGGTAGGGACCAATTGGATGGAACGACAATGGGTGTCATGGCAAGTTGCTTTTTCAGGGCTTCAAATACCATGGCACAAGAATCATCAAATTTGAAAGCCTTACCCTGTTCAAGCAAATTGCACAAGGGTTTAGAAATCTTAGAAAAATTATGAATAAATCTTCTGTAAAAACCTACATGTCCGAGAAAACTTCAGATCCCTTTAACTGAATACGGTGGCGGCAATTTCTCGATCACATCCACCTTGGCTCTATCAACTTCGATTCCCTTGGATGAGATCTTATGACCGAGCATGATGCCTTCATCCACCATAAAATGGCACTTTTCTCAGTTTAAAACTAGGTTAGATTCCTCACAACGTGCTAACACCTTCTCCAAATTGTCGAGTCGAAGCTATCTCTAAATACCGAAAAATCGTCCATGAAATTATAAATCTTCCACCATGTCGGAGAAGATTGCCATCATACATATTTGGAAGGTTACTGGGGCATTGCATAATCCGAACAGAATCCTTCGAAATGTATATATACCATAAAGGCATGTGAAGGTGATATTTTCTTGGTCTTCTAGTGATATTGAGATTTGATTGTAACCTGAGTAACCATCAAGAAAACAATAAAAAGGTTTACCTGCAAGATGGTCAAGCATTTGGTCAATAAAGGTTAAAGGAAAGTGATCTTTCCTAGTAGCTTTATTTAACTTATGTTAATCCATACAAACTCTCCAACCAGTCACAGTCCTAGTTGGAATAAGTTCATTGTTTTCGTTACTTACCATGGTTATACCTCCCTTTTTTGGTACACATTGTACCAGACCTACCCATGTACTGTCAGAGATAGGATATATGATACCGACATCAAGCCATTTAATGATTTCTTTCATCACAACCTCTTTCATGGTAGGGTTAAGTCTCCTTTGTGCCTCAATCGATGGATTATGATCATCCTTCAATAGGATCTTGTGCATACATACCGTCGGGCTAATTCCCTTCAAGTCTGCGATTGTCCATCCTATTTCTTTTTTGTGCAGCGTCAACATGTCAATCAGCCTCTTTTCCTGTTCAGGCTGCAACTTAGAAGAAATAATTATGGGCAAAGTGTTATCGTTTCCCAAATAAGCATATTTCAATTGCCCTGGAAATGGTTTCAATTCAAAAATAGGATGTTGCTCAATAGAGGGTTTTTTCGATTTTACCTTCTTTACCTGAGTAATCCAAAGATTCAAAATTCTTACCCGATCGACTTACAATCCAATTTGCTTTATTATGTTCCTCGTCGTCTGGCTTCTCAAGTTCCCCAGGTTCAACAATGCAGTTGCCGTGGCAATACTCCTCTGTGTCAAAATTAAATTCGGTGGTGGCTTGAATGACTTGGAATTCTTCTGGATCGTCAGCATGCTTAAGGGTTTGGAAGACATTAAGCTTGACTTGCTGGTCATTTAACCTCTTGGTGAGTTCTCCTTTCTCGACATCGATCAAGGTTCTTCTCGTTGCTAAATACGGTCTCCCAAGAATAATGAGTGCGAACTCATCTACTTCACAATCCAAAACAATGAAATCAACGGGAAAGATAAATTTGTCAACTCTTACCAGAGTATCCTCAATTTTCCCTCTGGATGCACATATGATCTGTCTGCAACTTGTAACATAATTGTCGTGGGTCTCGCCTTCCCTATGCCCAATCGTTGGAAAATCAATTTTGGCATAAGGTTTATACTTGCTCCAAGATCGCATAATGCCTTCCCAACATAGTGATTTCCAATTGCACAATGTATTGTAAAACTGCCGGGATCCTTCAGTTTGGGTGTCATTCGGTTATGCAACATTGTCATACATCCTTCCGTTAAAGAAACTGTTTCAAATTCTCCTAGCCTAGTCCTTTTAGAGACAATGTCTTTAAGGAACTTAGCATAGTTCGGCATTTGATATATTGCCTCCACCAATGGCAAGTTGATGTAGACTTGCTTCAAGATGTCAAGGAATTTCTTGAACTGGTACTCTTGTTTCTGCCTTCTCAGCCTCTGTGAGAATGGTGGTGGTATTTTGATCTCCTCGTTTTTTCTTTTCTCATCCCAGTCGGCACTCTTGGATGAACTTGTCGCGGTATCAGGAATTATTGTGGCAACTGCAGGATTATTAGATGGGCTTTTTATGGCACAGGACTTGTCATGGCGTCCGTTGGAGAGTCATCATCAATTGGTGTTGTGGTGTTGTGGTGTTGCTGGATACATTTTTCTAAACAGGATCACTATCCTTAGGTCGGGTGGCCTTATTAAGTGACTTCTGTCTGCTCCGAGTGGTGATCACCATGCACTGCTCATGGCCTAGCCCCTTTGTGACCTCAGTATTGCTAGGTAGATTCCCTACTCTTCTCGTGTTCAGGTTCTGAGCAAATTGCTCGACTTGCATCTCCAATGATTTCAACGCCGCCTCCTAGTTCTGTAATCTCATCTCATTCCTGTTGATGAAAGCATCGGTCCTTTTCATGAAACTATTATTCTCAACCATATAAGATTCAATTTTTAACATAAAAGCATTAAGAGAGTTTTCCAAAGAACTAGATGGTGTAGACTGTTGTTGCAGCATCTGTTGTCGTGGCATATTCTACTAGAATCCCAATGCTTATGTATTCTGACTGTTCTGATTAAGGGCATTGTTCTAGTTATTCTATGAGAAATTAGGGTGCTTTCTCCATGCTAGATTGTATGTGTTGGACATCACATTGTTGTTTCGATTGTAGTTTCCAACATAAAAGCTAGACTTTGGATTCTGCAGACACTCAAAAGAATCATGGTTACCATTACATAAATCAAAAAATGATTCTACTACCTTGATCTCCTGTGTGTTTCCAGGTCGCTGCATATTTTTAACCAGAATAGTTAATTTGGTCAATTGTGTTGAAATAGTATCTGACGAATCAAGTTCAATTGCCAAGGCATTTCACCTGACTACTCCCCTTCTAGTGGTTGGGAACTGATAGTCATTCTTGGCAAGTCTGTCCAAAATCTCCCAAGCTTCCTATGCTTATATTTCTAGAAGCATGCCGTTTGCCGAGGCATCTAGCATCAACCTCATTGGTGCGTTAACTGAATTGTAAAACATTGTTACTTGATTCTAATCTCTGAATTCGTGCATGGGACATTTGTGTAAAAGCTCCTTATATCGCTCTCAAGCCTCGTACATGGACTCATCATCTGCCTATCGAAAAGAAGTGATATCATTACGTAGTTTATCAGTCATATTTGTAAAACTAAATGTAGAAAGGAAACTTCGATACAAATCGATCCAAGATTCTAAAGATCTAGTTGGGATACTATTCAACCATGTTTTCGCCCGATCCCTTAGTGAATAGAGGAATAATTTCAGCCTTAGGATTTCCTCGGGGACTCCTTGTTGCTTGAATGAATCACAGATTTCTAAGAAAGATTTGAGATGTTGTACAACATCCTCAGTTGCTAATCCACCAAACTGACCAACTGTATTGATCATGTTGAACATCACAGGCTTCAACTCAAAGTGGGTGGCTTGAATCTCAGGTGTGACAACTCCTGGAGTGAGACCATCATGATCTTGCTCTAAGTAGTCTCGGATGGGTATATTTTGTACGATGACAGGTTGATTCGGTAAGGCAGCCACGCCTCCTACTACGGCATTCTGATTGTCGTTGGCATTTAGATTGCTAACTAGATTATTAGATGGATTTTCCATCTCTTCTCTCAACTCTCTTCTTCGTCTACAAAAAACACATTCGATTTCTGGTTCGAATGGATACTTTGGTGTTGTCGGTCTTGCCCTGGTCATACACCAATGCAAAACCAAAGTTATTAACCTCTTCAAATCGAACACAAAAATAAAATAAATAAACAAAGGTGCAAGAAAATAAAAACAAAGTTGCTATTGTCAATCCCCAGAAATGGCGCCAAAAACTTGTTGCGTGTTTTAAGTGCTTCACAAAAGGTGCAAGTGTACACATCGCAAGTTATAGTATAGAATAGATAGTCTCCACGGAGATTGGTGAAACTCTGATTTCTAACTCCTTGCACTAAAAAGAGAAATAAATTATGATGGTAGGTGTTTTGAATTAACGAGTAAAGTAAATTAAGCAAAGTAAAAAAATATGAAAGTAATCGAATGAGAGTGTAGCCCAGGCTATCGTGAGTAGTGGTGCGATAGTTGAATGGATAATCACGGAAATTGATTGCTCAGGTAACTTGATTTTAGTGGCAGCTAAAATCGGCTGAATTGCCACGACAAGTGATTATGCCGCGACACTGGTTCAATTGTCGTGCCAACTAGAATAAGTGACCAAATTAGAATGACTACATTGAATTAAGAATTATTGGAATCAAATTGAATAAGTGATTAGCTTAATTGAATTAAGAATTAAGCTAAATTGAATAGTCAAGGGCCTAATTGAAAGAATGTATAAAATAAGTGACCAAATTAGAATGACTACATTGAATTAAAAGAGAAAGATTGAGATTGCATGATAAATATCAAGAATCTCTTATTTTCCCTTGATTAATCACATGATTAGTAACTAATCAAGGGACAATTTAGACAAAACACAATTCCAATAACATGGAATTGTTGTTGTCATCTTCCTCATTATCTTATGTTTGGCCGAAAGTTTGAGAGGAAAGGGAGAGTGAGAGAAAGCTTGGAATTTGGCCATTGAAGTAAGGATTTTAGCTTGCATGTGTAGGAAATTTTCATTGAAATTAAGCTAGAAGCAAAGTAAGTGTAATCCTTCTTGTATTTAATTGAATAGGCATCTATGATTGTGGTATTGGACTGTTTTTGATGATGTTAGATGAATTAGACATTGAATATGTTGTTAGGTGATTATATGGTTGTTGAATCATGCTAAATTGAAGAATGAAACTAGGTACAAGGCTGGAAATTATGTGTTTATGCTAGGATAACAAACCTAGGTTGCTGGAAATTGAATTGTGTTGTTGAGATGGAAATTGAATGAATAGAACTTGAAATTGAGCTAAGGAAATAATGAATTGATGATGATCACGAATAGATAATGTATAGAAGGTGTTAAGCAAATTGAATTAGATGCAAACAATGCTGAAAATGAAGGATAAGAACATGAACATAGTTATGGAACATAGAAACTGTTTTGTGGTATTGAAATTGAGTAAACATGAAAGATTAGGCTTTGTAACCAACTTGCCATGTTTTGGTAGCCTTGTTTAATGAACTAAAAATGGACCTAACATGTTTATAATGTCATATGAAATGAATTATAGAGCTAAGGCATTGATTAAAATAGATTAAAGGCATTAAAAGGTGACTAGATGCAATCTGCCCAGAATTGCTCTGTTCTGGGCACTCACTTTGAAAATTCACCTAAAATTGTATAGTTTGAATTCAGGGATAAATTTTAATGAAATGATCCTTAAAATGTCTATTTTCATTAGGTGAAAACAGAATGGAAAACTGGGTCCTATACTGAAAACTGTAAATAGGAATTGTTGGACAGTGCAAACTGTCCAGGCAGTGTAAAATGCCCTATCTTTGAGCAATAAACTGTATTAATTGGATAGGAACTAAAATGAAAGTCTTACATTGTCTTATAGGAAATTTTTTAATCTTTCCAATGGTGTATAGAAATCAAAATTCTGACATACGGATTAAAAGATATGACCATTTAAAGGGACGGTGTGTAAACTGCTAGACAGCAGTGTCCTGGGCAGTTTGGGACTGTTTTTCCACCTAGTTGTAAACTGTTTCCAAAACAGTTTTGGGACATTGTAATCTGTCCAATTATGCTTTAAAATGAAGTAATAACAATGTGAAAATAAAATGGTAAGAATTTCTTAAAATGAAGTATAAAAAACAATAGCTAAAGTTAGGTACATTGTGATAACATTGCTACTATGATTGTGTGATATTGTGCTTGTTTTGATGAAATGCGTATGTGTTATGCTTGCTAGATCAAGGGCAGCAATTTGAGCAAGAAAAAGGAAATCATACAAGGGCTAAGAACAAGGGGATAACCATACAAGATAATTGCTAGCTTGCTTGGATTGTATTGTGAGTGTAGTTATCTCCAGGGTTAGGACTAGGTCCTAACCAATGTATTTGTTACATTCTTTTTATGTTAATGAATCTAAGCATGAATATGACTTAATAAGGGAAGAATGATTAATGAAACACATGAAACATGATCCTAGTCTTATGTACATGCCTATTCAAATGCTTATGCATGATTAGTGATAACTTGGTTGCTTGTTTGTGCTATGTCACAACATGATTGAATGCTAATGACTTGGTTGAGATATGATGATCTCATTTTGATGAAATGAATCTCGAAATCACTTGACTTGTGAGCTAAGGCTCAATAGTCTAAGGGCTTAACATGAAATGATCTTGAATGACATGAACATGATCTTGAACTTGATAACTTGAACAAATGGTAATTCGAACAACCTTGGTAGCTAGTTGGATTAGGTAGAAAGGCATGCCTTAGAGTCTAGAGCTCATTGTGTACGGGTGGACTAAACTCCAGGGCTAAGGACCCTATTTGGTGACAGACGGAGGGTGCGTATGTGGTCTTTGGCGACAGTAGGAGGGTTGACCAGCACTATAGTGCATATTGTGGCGACAGTTGGTTGGAGACTTGATTACCTATACAAACTAAGTACCAAAGGGGTTGTTTAATGAAATAACAAAAGAAATAAGACTCAATTATACATGATACTTGTCTTGTATTGCCATGAAATATATGTTGCTTGTTTTGGAAGCATGACTCCTTGGTTACTTGTCTTGCAAGCATGTTGGTTGATACATGATTTATGATTTCTTGTGGCCTAATCTTGTTGGCCGAATTGCATGTTATCCTAGATAGGATATTCTTGATTCTTGAAAGAATATATAAGGTCACTCTTGATACTTGAAAGACTAGCTAAGTCTACTTTAATGATTGAAAGCCTTAGCTAGGTCAACACTTGATCTAAAAGACTTGAAACATGAAATAACAAAATGGATAGACTAGTTACTACCTCACTAAGTACAACTTTGTACTTGTCACTATTGTTTCATTCTTCCCAACCTACAGGTTAAAGGATTCAACATTGCTTTATCTTGAAGTTGATTCCTTGAGCAAGAAGCATTCTACACAAGCTTGTTAAAGTATGATTCCATACTTGTTTTGTACTCTCCTAGAATGGTGGCACTAGTTTGTATCTAATTAGCTTGAGCATGCATTTTGAGGGATTGTATATAATGTTTGATAGCCTATCTATGTTTTGTTTATAATTTAAGGCTTGTAATGAACTTAAGTAACTTATAATGGTTGAATGTTGCTGAGCATATTTGGATGTTATAGAATGATCTTATGATGACCTAAATGGCCTAGAAATAGTTGATAATCTTGTCATGCTATTGTGAATGCTTGATATGGTGATATGTATGCTTGTAGATGAGGTTGCCGAATGGTTTTTATTCTTTAAGAAACTAGTTACATACCTTGTAATGTATGACTAGTGTTAATGGTTGAATGTATGAGTTAGAGTAAGGTTAGTATGGAACAAATTCTATGTCAAAGAATGCTTAGATGATCATGCAAAGTAAGAATAGGCTTAAGATGTATAAAAGCATACAAAATAGGGAGAAATGAAGTGTAATCTACTTGATAAAGCAATAACTTGAAATGTAAGCAAGAAAGAAATTGATTTAATAGCATTTCTAGTTTAGCCGAATGCTTAGGATGAACATGAAGTCACGTTTAAGATTAGTTGCATGTAAAGAAATGCATGAATGGTTGCTTGCCTAGTTTGAATGCATGCTTCCTCGTTGCTTGTTTTGTTTCGAATGCTAGGATGATTTATGTGTCAAATATGATGTTGTCGAGTGTTTAGGATGGTTGTTGAAGTCAATATGAATGTGTATTGCTTGAAATGTCCTTGACTTGTCTATGTTCTTGATTAATTCGAATGGTTGATGACTTAGGAGTCAAGTATAAGCTTTCTTGTTAGTTAAGTAACAAGCATGTATGTTGTTCTTCTTGTTTGAGTGATTGTCGAATGTATGCTTGATTTTTTATTCAAGTTTAAGTGTGAAATGCTTGTATGTTAAGAAAGCATGAGTGCTAGTTTTCTTGTATGGTTTGAATGCCTTGCCTTGTCTTGCTTGCTTGCTAAGTAACGCTCCCAAACCGAGTTACTACTAACCCGAGTAGGGGTGTTACATATAAATTGGTATTAGAACTTTAGGTTTAGTCGATTCTTGGACTAAAATGGGTTATCATGCATCATATAGGATACTTGTGACACCTAGGAGACTTTAATTGATTAGCTTGTGTCTTGCTTATTAAACCGAACCCTTAACTGTTCTATTTGAACGTAAAATGTCTGAAACAAGACTCGATCAGGATAGTGAAAGTCCTGAAGGCTCCTCGAATGAAGGAGACAGTGTGAGGGTGGAACAGATTCCTTCTCAACATCAAGCTCAACGTAGAGCTCAAGCTGCTGCTCAACATGAAGCTCCTGCTATCAATCCTGTGCAGCAAGAATGCCTTCTGAGTATGAAAGAGATGTTTAATCATCTAGTGTCTACCTTAAAGCAAGATCATCCAAATGCTCCTACAGTTGTTGTACCAAACTGAGCCCCGATTGACAAATTAGCTCAACATCGGGCTTATACCTTCACTAGCACCAATGAAGCAAACCCAGAAGTAGCTGAGTACTGGCTTGAACCACTACTCGAATCCTTACCAAGCAATTACCCCGATGAGCACAAACTCGAATGTGCTACAGCTTTGTTGGCTGTCGAAGCCTTAAGCTGGTGGGAAACTACTACGTTGACTGCCACTGCAGAAGCCGTGACGTGGAAATTCTTCCTCGATGAATTTAGGAAGAAGTATATCAGTGAACAGTATCTGGCCGAGCACCGAAAATGTTTCTCGTACCTCAAGCAAGGGGGCTGACCTATTGAACAGTATGTAAGCGACTTCTATAAGTATTGCAAATATAGGTCGGAGTATATCAAAACCGAGGCCGACAAGTGTCGAATGTTCATTGACGGGTTAAATAATGAATTAAGCATTATATTCACTGCTCCTGGTATTACCGACTTCCAAAACTTGGTAAACTAAGCCATTTCTACAGAGGCGAAGATAAAGGCCTTAGAGAAGCGTAAGAGTGGAAACTCCAAGAAGGATAAGCGATCCAAAAATGATGACAAGCCACACTGGCAGTCAAAGAAAGCTAAGAATTCTAAAGATCACTCTTCAAATTATACTCATGTCCAGAAGAGCAATTATATACCGAAGCCTCAATCGGTAATCAAATCCTCAGCCCCGATGATCTTAGTTAATAGTACGGGGAATTCTGGTAACTCTGTTTAGTACTCTACCTACAAGTTCTGTCAGAAGCACCACACCAAGCAATGCTGAACTCAGCAAAACTTGTTCTACTTATGTGGAGCCTCATATCACTATATCCAGGATTGTACTCAGAATCCCAATAAGGTTCCAAGTCGAACTCCTGGAAATGCAAGCTCAGCTCTCTCCAATCGAAATAAGGGTCCTAAGCAAGCCCAGTCTGGAAATCAGGGGAGAGGCAAGGGGAACCATTCGAATGTCCCTACTCATCAAGAATCCTGAGCCCCTACTTGTATGTACCATATTCGTGGTAAAGATGATGAAGAAGCTCTCGATGTTATTGCAGGTACTGTTGAGTTAAATTTCAGTCCTGCATATGCTTTAATTGATTTGGGGTCTACCCATTCATTTGTTTGTTCTGTCTTGATAAACAAGTTAAAATTGAAACCCAAAAGTATTGAATCTAGTCTTGTAGTTTCGAGTCCATTAAGGGGAAAACACTCATTGACTTGCGCCACAAGCAAGTTTCCTTGACCATTCGAAACATACCCTTCCCTATTGATCTTTATGTCTTACCCTATTGTGAATTTGACTTGATATTGGGGTTAGATTGGTTAAGTAAACACGAGGCTTAGGTAGATTGCCAAAATCGGAGACTGCATCTCCGGGGTTTAAGGAAAGAATCCATTCTTTTAATAAACAAGAAACCAACCTCAATCTTTGGTAAAATGATCATTCAAGATGAAATTGGATTCGGCTTACCTAGTATGCCAATTGTGTCTAAATTCACTGATGTTTTTCCCGAGGAACTCCCTGGTGTCCCTCCGACTAGATAAGTAAAGTTCGGGATTGAAGTTTAGCCTGGAACAACTCCGGTGTCCATTACACCCTATAGAATGGCACCTGTCGAGTTGAAAGAATTGAAGAAGCAACTTCAGGAGTTGCAAGATAAGGGCTTCATACGGCCTAGTTCATCACCTTGGGGTGCTCCAGTCTTGTTCGTGAAGAAGAAAGACGGGACTATGAGACTCTGTATTGATTACAGACAGTTAAAAAAGCTTACGATTAAGAATCGGTATCCTCTTCCTAGAATAAAAGATCTCTTCGATCAACTCAATGATGCTTCGGTATTCTTAGAGATCGATCTTTGATCAGGATACTATCGAATGAGGGTAAAAGAAGAAGATGTGCCCAAGACAGCCTTTTGTACTCGATATGGCCACTATGAATTTCTCGTAATGCCATTTGGGTTAACGAATGCTCTGGCTGCTTTCATGGATCTCATGAATCGAGCATTCAAGCCCTATCTCGACAAGTTCGTGGTCGTCTTCGTCGCTGACATCCTATTTTACTCACGGAACAAGGAAGAACACTTCGAACATCTCAGAATTGTATTGCAAACTCTTCGGGAACGTCAATTGTTCGCAAAGTTCTCTAAGTGTGAATTTTGGCTATCGGAAGTCTCGTTCCTTGGCCATGTCATCTCAGCAGAGGGATTAAAGTAGACCTGAAGAAAATTCAATCCATCCTGGATTGGAGACCTCCGAGGAATATTAGTGAAATTAGAAGCTTTCTCGGTTTAGCCAGATATTTTTGGTGATTTGTGAAAGGTTTTTCCTCCATTGCCGCAAGTTTTACAAGATTAACCCGAAAGGATACACCATTATTTTGGTCGGAAAGTCAACAACGAAGCTTCGATCAACTTAAACAAGCCCTGACTCATGCATTGGTTCTTATCCAACCAGAATCGGGTAAAGAATTCACTGTCTATAGTGATGCATCTCATGTAGGACTCGGTTCTGTCCTAATGCAAGATGGAAAGGTGGTAGCTTATACTTCAAGGCAACTAAAACCACACGAGTCAAACTATCCAACACACGATCTATAATTGGCAGCTATCGTGTTTGCTCTCAAAATTTGGAGACATTACTTGTACGGGAAGAAATGTAATCTGTTCACAAATCACAAGAGTCTCAAATACCTTCTAACTCAGAAAGATTTGAATCTAAGACAAAGAAGATGGTTTGAATTGCTTAAAGACTACCATCTGGGGAAAGCAAATGTGGTTGTTGATGCCCTTAGTCGCAAACCATTCTCGGGTAAACTCCTAAATCTAAAATCTAGTATATTTTGATCGAATTTGAACTTTCTTGGGTCACAAGAAAGCAATTCGAACACTTGTTTTGCAAATAACCACTCGAAAATTTTTCCTTAATGATCTTATGTATTCTTGTAGCTACTCCGGCTATCAATGCTCATTTTCGTTTATCCAAAGGAAGAAAATTCTTTTCTGAACTTCAAGTTCAATCCAGCTTAATCTCGAGAATTAAAGAACTCCAGCAAACTGATTCAGATCTTCAGAATATCATATCCAAGCTTGCTTCTGAGCCAAATTCTGACTTCTCCCTTAAGTCAAATGGACTCCTCTATTTCAATGATAGAGTGTGTGTTCCTAACAATGAGGAAATAAGACAAGAAATGTTACAAGAAGCTCACCAAAGCTCATTCTCGATTCACTCGGGACCTGTCAAGATGTACAAAGATTTAAAGCCACTATACTGGTGGCGGGTATGAAATCGGCTATCACAGACTTCGCATCGAAGTGCTTGACTTGCCAAAGAGTTAAAGCTAAACATCAAGTCCCTACTGGATTACTTCAGCCAATCAAATTCCCTCAGTGGAAATGGGATCGTATTACAATGGATTTTGTTACTGGTCTCACCTTAGAAGAAAGTTCTTCGATTTGGAAAAAAAGGGAAACTCAGTTCTTGATTCATTGATCCATTCGAAATCACTGAAAGAATTGGACCAGTGGCCTATCAATTAGCTCTCCCTGAAGAATTCGATAGAATCCACAATGTATTCCATGTATCTATGCTCAGAAGATATAGATCAGATCCATCCCATATTCTTGAGCCAGAAGAAGTTGAGTTGAACCCTGACTTATCCTATGAAGAAGAGCCTGTTCAGATTCTTGATCGGGAAGTAAGAAAGCTTCGGAACAAGATTGTTCCTCTTGTCAAGGTTTTATGGAGAAACCACAAGATAGAAGAAGCTACCTGGGAATCTGAAGAAGTCTTGAGGAAGCAGTATCCTAACTTTTTCAATTTAGGTAAATTCGAGGACGGATTTAATTTAAGGGGGGAGAATTGTAACTCCCCAAATCCTAGCTTAGAATTATTGGAATCAAATTGAATAAGTGATTAGCTTAATTGAATTAAGAATTAAGCTAAATTGAATAGTCAAGGGCCTAATTGAAAGAATGTATAAAATAAGTGACCAAATTAGAATGACTACATTGAATTAAAAGAGAAAGATTGAGATTGCATGACAAATATCATGAATCTCTTATTTGCCCTTGATTAATCACATGATTAGTAACTAATCAAGGGACAGTTTAGACAAAACACAATTCAAAATAACATGGAATTGTTGTTTCCATCTTCCTCATTATCCTATGTTTGGCCGAAAGTTTGAGAGGAAAGGGAGAGTGAGAGAAAGCTTGGAATTCAGCCATTGAAGTAAGGATTTTAGCTTGCATGTGTAGGAAATTTTCATTGAAATTAAGCTAGAAGCAAAGTAAGTGTAATCCGTCTTGTATTTACTTGAATAGGCATCTATGATTGTGGTATTGGACTGTTTTTGATGATGTTAGATGAATTAGACGTTGAATATGTTGTTAGGTGATTATATGGTTGTTGAATCATGCTAAATTGAAGAATGAAACTAGGTACAAGGCTAGAAATTATGTGTTTATGCTAGGATAACAAACCTAGGTTGCTGGAAATTGAATTGTGTTGTTGAGATGGAAATTGAATGAATAGAACTTGAAATTGAGATAAGGAAATAATGAATTGACGATGGTCATGAATAGATAATGTATAGAAGGTGTTAAAAAATTGAATTAGATGCAAACAATGCTCGAAATGAAGGATAAGAACATGAACATAGTTATGAAACATAGAAACTGTTTTGTGGTATTGAAATTGAGTAAACATGAAAGATTAGGCTTTGTAACCAACATGCCCTGTTTTGGCAGCCTTTTTTAATGAACTAACATGGACCTAACATGTTTATAATGTCATATGAAATGAATTATAGAGCTAAGGCATTGATTAAAATGGATTAAAGGCATTAAAAGGTGACTAGATGCAATCTGCCCAGAATTGCTCTGTTCTGGGAAGTAAACTTGAAAATTCACCTAAAATTGTATATTTTGAATTTAGGGCTGAACTTTTAATGGCATGATACTTAAAATGTCTATTTTCATTAGGTGAAAACAGAATGGAAAACAGGGTTCTATACTGAAAACTGTAAATAGGAATTGCTGGACAGTGCAAACTGTCCAAGCAGTGTAAAATGCCCTGTCTTTCAGCAATAAACTGTATTAATTGGCTAAGAACTAAAATTCAAGCCTTACATGGTCTTATAGGAAATTTTGTAAGATTTCCAACGGTATATATCAATCGAAATTCCGACGTACGGATTAAAAGATATGACCATTTAAAGGGACAGTGTGCAAACTGCCAGGCAGCAGTGTCCTGGGCAGTTTGGGACTGTTTTTGCACCTAATTGTAAATTGTTTCCAAAACAGTTTTGGGACATTGTAATCTGTCCAATTATGCTTTAAAATGAAGTAATAACAATGTGGAAATAAATTGGTAAGAATTGCTTAAAATGAAGTATGAAAACAGTAGCTAAATGTTAGGTACATTGTGATAACATTGCTACTATGATTGTGTGATATTGTGCTTGTTTTGATGAAATGCGTATGTGTTATGCTTGCTAGATCAAGGGCAGCAATTTGAGGAAGAAAAAAGAAATCATACAAGGGCTAAGAACAAGGGGATAACCATACAAGATAATTGCTAGCTTGCTTGGATTGTATTGTGAGTGTAGTTATCTCTAAGGGTAAGAATTGCTTAAATTGAAGTATAAAAACATTAGCTAAATGTTAGGTACATTGTGATAACATTGCTACTATGATTGTGTGATATTGTGCTTGTTTTGATGAAATGCGTATGTGTTATGCTTGCTAGATCAAGGGCAGCAATTTGAGGAAGAAAAAGGAAATCATACAAGGGCTAAGAACAAGGGGATAACCATACAAGATAATTGCTAGCTTGCTTGGATTGTATTGTGAGTGTAGTTATCTCTAAGGTTAGGACTAGGTCCTAACCAATGTATTTGTTACATTCTTGTTATGTTAATGAATCTAAGCATGAATATGACTTAATAAGGGAAGAATGATTAATGAAACACATGAAACATGATCCTAGTCTTATGTACATGCCCATTCAAATGCTTATGCATGATTAGTGATAACTTGGTTGCTTGTTTGTGCTATGACACAACATGATTGAATGCTAATGACTTGGTTGAGATATGATGATCTCATTTTGATGAAATTAATCTTGAAATCACTTGACTTGCGAGCTAAGGCTCAATATCCTAAGGGTTTAACATGAAATGATCTTGAATGACATGAACATGATCTTGAACTTGATAACTTGAATAAATGGTAATTCGAACAACCTTGGTAGCTAGTTGGATTAGGTAGAAAGGCATGCCTTAGAGTCTAGAGCTCATTGTGTACGGGTGAACTACGGTCCAGGGCTAAGGCCCCTATTTGGCGACAGACGGAGGGTACGTATGTGGTCTTTGGCGACAGTAGGAGGGTTAACCAGCACTACGGTGCATATTGTGGCGACAGATGGTTGGAGACTCGATTTCCTATACAAACTAAGTACAAGGGGGTTGTTTAATGAAATAACAAATGAAATAAGACTCAATTATACATGATACTTGTCTTGTATTGCCATGAAATGTATGTTGCTTGTTTTGGAAGCATGACTCCTTGGTTACTTGTCTTGCAAGCATGTTGCTTGATACATGATTTATGATTTCTTGTGGCCTAATCTTGTTGGATGAATTGCATGTTATCCTAGATAGGATATTCTTGATGCTTGAAAGACTAGATAAGGTCACTCTTGATACTTGAAAGACTAGCTAAGTCTACTTTAATGCTTGAAAGCCTTAGCTAGGTCAACACTTGATCTAAAAGACTTGAAACATGAAATAACAAAATGGATAGACTAGTTACTACCTCACTAAGTACAATTTTGTACTTATCACTCTTGTTTCATTCTTCCCAACCTATAGGTTAAAGGATTCAACATTGCTTGATCTTGAAGTTGATTCCTTGAGCAAGAAGCATTCTACACAAGCTTGTTAAAGTATGATTCCATACTTGTTTTGTACTCTCCTAGAATGGTGGCACTAGTTTGTATCTAATTTGCTTGAACATGCATTTTGAGGGATTGTATATAATGTTTGATAGTCTATCTATGTTTTGTTTATAGTTTAAGGCTTGTAATGAACTTAAGTAACTTATAATGGTTGAATGTTGTTGCGCATATTTGGATGTTATAGAATGATCTTATGATGACCTAAATGGCCTGGAAATAGTTGATAATCTTGTCATGCTATTTTGAATGATTGAGATGGTGATATGTATGCTTGTAGATGAGATTGTCGAATGGTTTTGATTCTTTAAGAAACTAGTTACATACCTTGTAATGTATGACTAGTGTTAATGGTTGAATGTATGAGTTAGAGTACGGTTAGTATGGAACAAATTCTATGTCAAAGAATGCTTTGATGATCATGCAAAGTAAAAATAGGCTTAAGATGTATAAAAGCATACAAGATAGGGAGAAATGAAGTGTAATCTACTTGATAAAGTAGTAACTTGAATTATAAGTAAGAAAGAAATTGATCTAATAGCATTTCTAGTTTAGCCGAATGCTTAGGATGAACATGAAGTCACATTTGAGATTACTTGCATGTAAAGAAATGCTTGAATGGTTGCTTGCCTAGTTTGAACGCATGCTTCCTCATTGCTTGTTTTGTTTCAAATACTAGGATGATTTATGTGTCAAATATGATGTTGCCGAGTGTTTAGGATGGTTATTGAAGTCAATATGAATGTGTATTGCTTGAAATGTCCTTGCCTTGTCTATGTTCTTGCTTAATTCGAATGGTTGATGACTTAGGAGTCAAGTATGAACTTTCTTGTTAGTTAAGTAACAAGCATGTATGTTGTTCTTCTTGTTTGAGTGATTGCCGAATGTATGCTTGATTTTTTATTCAAGTTTAAGTGTGAAATGCTTGTATGTTAAGAAAGCATGCGTGCTAGTTGTCTTGTATGTTTCGAATGCCTTGCCTTGTCTTGCTTGCTTGCTAAGTAACGCTCCCGAATCGAGTTATTACTAACCCGGGTAGGGGGTGTTACAACAATCATGCCAGAGACATTACCATCAGAGAAACCCTTGAGAAGATGTCCCTAGATTTCCTGCCAGCCTTCCTAGATTTCCATGTAGAGATCTTTGCCAACAATGCGGCCATGTCAGCCAGTCCCCAAACAGTTCGTACCCCATCTGATGTCAAAGTCCTGTTATCTCTGATTCATGTTGAATATGCTAGTACTAAATCCCCATTTGAATCAAAAGAAACCAAAGCCAAGTCTGTCAAAGCTAAATCTACTACAAAGCCTACCACAACACATGTTGAACCTGCTCAGTCTGTTACCACTACTACTCCTGTTGCGTTGGAACCTGCCAAGATTGTGGAGGAAGTTCTTCGAGATGTTGGAGCTTCCACTGCCGCCTTAAAGCCAAGCATGAAAGAAAGGAAAAGAATGGCCCCGATCGTGGGACCTTTGTGAAGAGAAAAACTTGCATCACACGAGAAGAAGTCTCCGAAGAAGAGTCATCTTCTTCCTAAGCTCCTTTGCATTTCATTTTATTACATTCACATGTTCATGCATTTAATTTTTCTATTAATTGTATATATTTGTTGTCTTCATGCATTGAGGACAATGCACATCTTTGGTTTGGGGGTGTGCGTTGGCTCACGTTTATGCCATGCCATGCATTCATGTTTACATTTTTGTTGTCATGCCATGTATGCCATATAGATTAGGTTAAAGCCATGCATACCAAACCACTAAAAAAAGAAAGAAAATTTTGCCTCAGTTAATTTTGAAGAATGTTAACACTTTGTTTGGTAAGTTTAATTTAATCTAGATTAGTCTGTCCGACGGATAAATTTTAAATCTTTAGTTGCATATGTTAGTAGAATAGTAATGCTAGGTCTGCTTAGCAATTGATCTCTAGTTTAGGGAATTGAACTTTCATTTAACGCGTAGTATGCATAAAGGTTCCCAAACAAACTTAGATCTTTTTGAAACTAAGCTCAAAATAAAATAAAAAATTAATGCCAGGGTAAAGAAAAAAAGAAACTAATAAGGCAACAATGTTTTGCCAAGGCAAGAAAAAGAAAATAGAATTCTCCTCTGCCTAGAGATAATAAGTTACTTGAGGCTTCGTGGCTTGCTCCCTCTTAGTTCTCAAGTCCAAAACTTTAGGGTATGAGTTGAAGAGTAAAAGCCTAGTAATGTCTGGATTAACGTGGGGGTTCGTGGTATGCTCCCTCTTATTTCTCACGCCAAACAGTGTTTTGAAGCATCTTAAATTATTGCCAGCAGAAACCCTTGGCAAGAATAAAAGAAAAATAAAAATTCTGACTTTAGGTAGTAAATTGGACTAAATGATTGAAAGGATACTTGATGCATATTACCTACTCATTGCGCACTCTTCATGCTCTTAGACTGGAGTTATATTGTTGTGCTTGAATTTACTACCTGCTTGGCATTACTACAATAAGATACATGAGGATAGAAATAGAGCCAAATTATACTTGCTAGCACTTGTTGGCATTCCAACCAAAATTTTGCCGATTTACTATTTTCACAATTTTTGTTTTTATTTTTACTTGCATTACTTGAGGACAAGTAATGAGCTAGGTTTGGGGGAATGTTACCTCCTCAAAAGTACTGCTTTTTATTCCTATTTTACAATGCCTTTGCTTGCTTTTGAGTACATTTAGATGCATTTAGTTGTTAAAATCATTCATTTACATAAGGAGTTAGGATTTGTGTCAATTCCAGTGTGAAGGGTTGTTTTCTTGGCAATATTAAAGGCTTGGCATAGCAGTTGGTAGCGCGGGAAGGAATACTAGAGAGAATGCCAAGATGTTGTTGGCATAGATGGATTAAATAATGCAAAAGCTCTAGTTGACAGAGAAGAGAAATTTGATATCAGGCCAAGTAGCTATTGAACCCGAAAAATTGAACCAGATCAGGCTGCGAGAAAATAGCAATTGGATCAAACTCTGAAAAAATAGCAAAAAAATAGTGCCAAGCTTGGTTGGCGAAGTAGTGACGGCAGATGACATCAGCCCCAACCTGATCAGCTCACATTCAAACTTTGGATAAGATGATTACATCCCTTACCCCTTGAGCATTCAAAATTCAAACTCAATAGCTTATCCTAGGTCTTTCTTGCACGTCTATTTAAAGAACAATTAAGCAAGCAATTAAAGAGGATTTTTTGAGAGATCGTGAGATCCATCGACGACCAGCTACACCAAGGAGACGTGGTTTGACCAGCTTGACCAAGAGCCTAGATCTCGAAGGGCTGCATCGAGAGACCCTTTCTCGCCCATTCTCTTTGTTTAGTTGTTTTTATTTTCTTTTAAATGATTATGTGTTTGCAAAACGTTGAAGGTTTTTTGTTTGATACCCTCACCATGAATTAATTTAATAGTTGGTGGGGGAAGTTTGCATTGAATGTTGTTTTATGTCTAGTTTTTAATAATGAAAATACTTTTCCCTATATGGCATATTCTACAATGTTTTATCAAAACCGTACCAAGCGAAAGCTGACATTGTTGGATTATTGAACCTTAATATCTTAATAGACTTAGGGGACAACGATCTGTTGCTAGATACTAAAGCGAGATGCTTCGAAAGAAGATGTTCAAGTAGATGAGCTTACTTCTGAAGTGAATCTACCCTTTAGGAGTATAGGTTGGGACTAGATCAAATTGATTTATGAAAAAACATCACTATAGAGATATAGGGGTTTTTACATGGTTAATTTAGGGCATTGACCATCGAGAGAGGTAGTGCTAATTTTGAATATGCTCGTTAAACAATGTCAAGACATTACATTATTAAAGGCTGGCGTGGCATGAATAGCGTGAAAATCAAGCATCCCTTGCTAATGCTCATCATTCATTTTAAACACTTTCCTTGCCAACATTGTTTTATTTTTATTTCTTTTCTTTTTAACTATTTTCAAAACCAACTTCAAACCAACAACACTTTTCCTTTGACAAGTAAACAAGCAAGGCAATCAAACTCTTGGCCAATCCTTGTGGGATCGATAACCAGTTTACTACTATATTACTTGTCAACTTTGTATACTTGCACGCAAAAGACTAAATCTTGGCACTGTTTTATACATTTTCAATACTTTTTCTACCCCTTTTGCCAATCACTCTCATATTCAAACAATGGTCATCAAAGTCTTGACTCAAATATTCTCTTCCTCGATCAGATCGAAGAGCTTTTATTGTTTTGCCAAGTTGATTTTGTACTTCATTTTGAAAAGATTTGAACACTTCAAATGATTCCGATTTGTTTCTCAACAAGTAAATATAACCATATCTACTGTAGTCATCAGTAAACGTGATGAAATAGTTATAACCTACTCTAGCAGTTGAAGTTAAAGGTCCACATACATTTGTATGTATTAGGCACAATAATTCATTGACCCTTTTATTGTGTCCAGTAAAAGGACTCTTTGTCATCTTACCTAATAAAAAAGATTCACAAGTATCATATGATTCAAAGTCAAAAGAATTCAAAATTCCATCTTGATGAAGTTTTGAAAAGCATTTTGTTGGGAAACAACGGTACACCCCATGGCGCAACGGAAAAATTATCCGGCATAATCCACTAGTGATCCATGTACAAGGGAAGAATTCAGGGTGATAGAGGATGAAAACATTACCTCAAGTAATTTGGAATTCCACAGCGAGTATAGGAGAATCCAAATCAAAACCGAGTCGACACAGCAGCATTCTGACCTCTACGCAGTCCACCTGAATAAAATGAACAATTTTCTCTTCTCTAACTGTTAGAGAGGATTTTTGAAAAAGCATATCTTGGCTGCTAGACCTTATGCCTTTATATAAAATTCAAAAACTTAATTCTAATTAAATTCAGATTCTTTAAATATACAATATATTTAACTGAATATAATTAAATATGTAGAATCTGATTCTACTTTAATTAGGTTTCTTTTAGATATATATATATAGTATTTGATAATTACAATAACTTATCAAATATTAACATATATATATAAGCGAAATTATCCATTATATGACAATTTTGGTTTCTCACTAATTACGTGTACAACAAGTATGTACACATGCTATCTAGTCGATATTTGTTCGTTTCAATCATATGGTGTGACCCTTGTAGGTTCATGTAACGTTAGCAGTAATATCCAGAATAATTCTAATACTACAACCAATGAGTGGCATCTAGCAATACATCATTGCTACCTAAGTTATACGAAATCGTGGTTCGATTTAACCTTTTTCTGTGATTAACTTCTTTTATGTATTACATCATTTTGTCTTCATATCTAGATCGGACACAAGTCATGGATTAGTCACACTTGTATAGTCCATCTAATGTTTCTTGATATCTTGATTAGACTATTATAAACGAATAACTATGATATCCCATATCAATTCATTCGAGCATGGCCATGCATTTTCTAGTCTCACTTAATCAAGTGGCCTATGATATTACTCCTATTATGTATGAGGGACAAATCCTATCTTGATTAACCATATTTCTCTACATGGATTGCAACATATCCAATATCAGTCTTTATAGTGTAGTCAGTTACGACACACGTTTGACCGTATCAAAATATGTCACTCGTGATGTTGAAATAATGATGATCTCAATTTTGAGGATCATACATGTAGTATCACCATGAACAATGTTGTGACTGTCACATAATAATCCAAGAAACATGATCATAGTGGGTCAGTCTAGTATGGCGTTCCCTAATACATACTTATGTATTGATTTTGACATCTCCATATCAATAACAACACTTTGTCATCGATCAACTACATATTAGTCTTTAATGCATTATTGTTGTTCAAGCCCACAATAATTTTCGACTAAGGACATTCAAGAATAACTATATTATTCTAAGGACTTTATTATAATTTTAGTTTATTTATAGATACACAGGATAATACTGAAATAATAATAATGGCTTCTTATTAATAAACAATATAAAATAAGTATGTCTTTTACAACCATCTCATAATTGGTTTACAACCATCTCATAATTGGTCTTTGGGCATACTCCAGCACGTTTCTCATATATGTGGTCAATGAGATAATGCTAGAGATAGGTTGGATTTAAATCATTAGATTATAGCCTCTTATTTATGTTATATATCGAAGAGTTGTTGGAGTTTTGAAGCTTCAAAACATAAAGAATATCTTGTAAATCAGCATTTGCATAGAACGTGTCTTTATAATAAATAGAGCAATTATTATTATTATTAATAAAAGAAAAACCATCATTACCCAAACAAGAAACTGAAATAATATTCCTACTTATACTAGGAACATAAAAGCAATTGTTCAACGCTAACAAAATCCCACTAGGCAAAGTAAGTTCATAACTTCCTATAGCTAAAGCAGCAACTCTTGCTCCATTTCCAACTTGTAAGTCTACCTCGCCTTTCTTCAGTTGTCTACTCTTTTTGAGTCTCTTCACATTCATACAAATGTGAGATCCACATCCAGTATCTAATACTCGAGAAATTGTAGGAGAAAAATTAACATGTATAACATAAATGCCTGAAGAATTGGTCTCACTAGTCTTTTTCTTTTTCTTTAGATCTTCCAGTTACAACTTGCAATTTCTCTTCCAATGACCAGACTCGTTACAAAAGAAACAAACACCCTCGCTAGTAGGCTTGGCCTTGAGAATAGCTTTGGACTATGGTTTAGCACTGGACTTTCCAATCGCTCATTTTCCCTTTTTCTTGAAATTCCTTCCCTTTTGAACCATCAAAACATGGCTAGGCTTGGATTTAATATTCTGTTCAGTAGTTTTAAGCATCGTAGGCAACTCAGAAATTGATTTGTCCATCTCATTCATGTTATAGTTCATAATGAATTGACTATAACTTTTAGTTTATGAGTTCAGGATCAAATCAGTTGCCAACTCTTGGCTTAATGGAAATCCAAGTCTCTCTAGGTGCTCAATATGACCTTTTATTTTTTAGCACATGGGCTGACAGAGGCACCTTCAGCCATTTTTCAAGAATGTAATGCCTTGGTAGTCTCATACCTTTCTTGTCTTTCTTGTTGTTGGAACATTTGCTTAAGCTCGTGAATCATATCATATGCTTCCATGTTTTCTAGATCCTTCTGAAGTTCATAACTCATGGTAGCTAGCATCAGACATGCAACATCAAGAGAATCATTTTTATGCTTCTCATAAGCCTTTGTATCAGCTTTAGAGGCATCTTTCTCTGTTTCCTCAGGGTAAGGTTCATCTAGGACATAAATCTTCCTTTCTTGTTTGAGAACAATTCTCAAATTCTGATACCAGTCAAGGAAGTTAGTCCCGGTAAGTTTTTCCTTCTCAAGGATCAATCGCAGTGATAAAGTAGAATTATTGTTTGTCATATACAACATAACGTAAAGTTTGATAAGATATTTTGATATAAGATTTCCACTAAATTAACAACCCTCAAAACTAATTAATATAGTGGGCTAAGATCTATATTTCACTCTATCTTTAATTCAACTTTAGCGTGACACTTAAAAATAAGTTATTTAGGTAAATAACTCTTACTAATTGCATCTCATGCAATTCTTAGAAATTTATGAGATTTTTGACATCATATGTCACGACATGCATAAATCTCATCCCATGCCATTAGGTCCAAAATCGTTTTGGTAACCTAATTAAGCTAAACCATTTTTAAACATATGAGCAACACCACTCATCTTGTCTTACTAATGTAATGTACTCCTACTTTGGCAAAACCTACATTAAGGTGATAAAAGTCTTGACAAGTGTTTAAAGTTGGATGGCATGTTAAACTTAAATTTTATATGAGGGGTCTTGGTGATTTTAATTACTAAGGCATCACATACATGACATAGCATCACATATATGCAATAAATAAACGTGACATAGTATGGCCTTATCCTAAAAAATAAACCTAAACGACAAACATCTTCATCGTCTTGGATCATAATCACCACCGCCTTGGATCATCATCATCATCGCCTTGGGTCATCATCACCATGATGGAATGAAAATGGTCTTTCATTTTATTATAGAAATTCAAACGACACGCAGGTTGTATTACAATGAACAAAACGACACGCTTGTCGTATTTTTAAAACTTTACAACCTTTGTAAAATCAAAAAGGCCATACTATGCACCATTCCATTCATTAAGCTAAACAATCACGAAACAAACATCTCATGTATATCGGATAAAGCGTACATCGTTACTAAGACGTGTTACTTAAGTATTTTAATCTTATAAGGTGCTTCGTAGAGCTAGACCATGCGTAGACTTTTTCGGCCTTACGATTTTGCCTTAAAAATTTCAATTTTACTAATCTTATCAGTAAACTCGTGAACAAGCCAAAATCTAATTTAATCGCATTAAGCAATGTAATCAAATTACACAAGAGGCTTATACACAAATCACCGCCAATCATAATTGGTAAATCTATACTGTCATGATCTAATCAAGCAATTAAACACTTTAATCGCAAAACAACATTAGGATTCTTAATCATATTAACGAATCTATTCAAGAAACTGATTTAACCTTTCAAACACCTCAAGAAGTCAGATTAATTATGTCATTTGTGCAAGCCCTAAAAACATGCATCTAACAATGCATATTATAATGATCATAAAATTAATATGAACATGCAAGATAGCTCCGATACCAATTTAAGGGATTCATAGGAAATAAAACTGATCTAATCATGTAAATAAACGCAACAAAAAATTATCCTACGAAAATTTCTAAGATCTCATGCAATCATATTAACGAATGAAAAAGATAATTATAAGATTACCTCGATATAAGATTCTGTAATCATGTTGTGCTGAGGCGCTGCCTTTCTGAAAGACAACCGCCCTCTACAAGTATCCACACGCGAATGGACGAAGAACGTCTATTGGAATGCTAGTTCCTCTCTAATTTTGAAAACAAAATTTTTGTGGTTTTTGGTGGCTAGTCGAAAAACACAAGTACCTAAAACCCTTGGCATGCACACACACACACACACACATATATATATATGACATGATTAGGGTTAGATTAAGTTCAATATTATAATTTAATTAAAACTCTTTTAAATAAATTATAATTTAAAGAAAATTCCTTTATCTGATAAGGAATTTAAATTCAACCAAAATCTTAATGATGTGATTTATTTAATATTATTATTTATTTAAAATAAATAATAAAAAATATTTCTTATCTAATAAGGAATTTAAATCTAACCAAATCTATGTGACGAGATCATTTAATAATATTATTTATTTAATATTATTTTTGAAAAAATAATAAAATAAATAAAATATTCTATCACAAGAATACGAAGTTAACTTCTTTAAATTTGAATAAATAATCTTTAACAATATAATTTAAAATAATATCATTATCTTAAATTTATTATTGAGAGTAATAACAACAGTCATTCTTATTCATTCTTAGTGTGCGACCCTATAGGTTCAATTAGCGTTGACAGTAGATAAAATCACATTTTATCCTACAAGTCATAAGTGACCTCTAGCAAGACATTATGACTACCCAAGTTAAATGAAAAGCTCATAATCCGAGACAACCTTAATTTAGTTTATATCATAATCCTTTTATCTCACGATATCTTGATAGAATAAGGAATGGAAAATGTTAACCTTATATCGTTCTATCTCTAGTTTCTCGATATCCAATTGAACTGATAAACAAATGACATTGATCTTTATCAACTCATTTGAGCATGGCCATGCATTTTTCAGTCTCAATCATCGAGGGGCCTAGAGATGTCTCTCATATGTTAAGATGGATAAATTATATCTTAATTGCTCATATCTTACTATATGATTCCTTATTATGTTCAAGCATAACCTTTATAATCGTCCGATCAAAAACGATGTTTGACTATGTCAAAACATAATACTCATCATGTTGAGAACCGTAATAATTTCAGATCTAAGGATTTAATGTCACAATTGTTTGAAGATTAAGATATAAATTTAATTCGTGTATTAATCTTAAGATGAGTTTATCTAAATGTTTTTTTCCAACAAATACATATATGAATTTGATTTGAATCTCATTCACATATTCGTCTAATGAATATCTACCAAACTTCATACTAATCTTATCATATTATTGTTCCCACAATAGTAACTGATTAGAGATATTTTGAATAATAATATTCAAGGATATAAAAGCATGCTAATTTATTATAACAATAAATTCAATAATCAAAATATCATGTCCATGTAATAGGCCCTAGGGCACTATAGCTAACAAGTATTGGTACAGTTTGGCCCGTACCGATACCAAAGTGCCTGTACCGGTACAAATTTTTTAGTACCGATACGCCCCTTTGTCCCCAAGTTTTGACAAATTCCAGTAGCCAAAAAGTGTACCAGTACAAGCTTGGTCGTACCGATACCCTAGGGTGCGTACCGATACTAGTGTAAAAATGCCTAACGGCTCTTTTTATTTTGAGCAGGTGTACCGATACCTCTAAGCCCAGAAGTGCATTTAATGTTGAAAATAAAGTGCCCAACGACTCCAAACCAACCCCAACGGCTAGTAACAACTATAAACTCCTTAGATGGTTTAAAAGACTCAATCAAGCAGCCATGCAATAATAGAAACAATACTTCCAACATTCATGTATAGAGAAAGTGTTTTTGTGCTTTAATTGTCAATTTTTTTTGTAGAACACACTTATGAGCTTAATTGTTATATATGCTTAATTGTTAGGTTTTGGGTGAGAGCTTAAAATTGCGAATAATCAGCCTTGTGAGGCCTTTCCCTAGTTTGCTTATTTATTTATCTTGTAAGAGAGTGTTTAACAATACTTTAGGGTTTAAGTCTTGTGTTGTAAGGGTTATCTCCTTGAGTCCGGGAAATAAAAGAAATTCAAGAGTGAACTTGGAAAAATCTTTAGTATGAAGTTAAGGTAGTGGAAGTAGACTTTGGTTAGAAAATCGAACCACTATAAATCTTTGTGTCTAATTTTAAATTTTATTGCTTCCACCACTATCACTCAAAAACTAATTCACCCCGTTTTCGCGGATTCGGCTGATCGTTCGAGCCTCCCAACAAAAAGTAAATTTATCGCGTCTTCATTTTCAACGAGCTTGATCATTGTATAAATACTACATCATAAATGAACACGACAGAATTTATATAAAAATTTAAACACAATTGTAATATAAAAATTAAAACAAATATGATGTTCAAAAATAAATAAATAAATAAATAAAACAAATATGATATAAATATACAGATTGCACTGATGCGAAGTATATAGATAGTTACTTTCAATGCAATGGGCATAATGAACGGCTTAGAAGACCAATAGAAATTTAGAAAATTCAATTGAAATATTTTTAGAGAATATTTTAGTCGAGTTTAATGAAGTTCAAATAAAGCTAAACTGAATATATTAATTGAGTTATTTTTTATAAGATTATTTTTCTTGTACAAGTGAACTTCAAAGACGTGTACATTTGACATCTTCAACATTGTCAAAAAATATCATTTATTACTTATTAGATTATAATTTTACATTGGCTTTTAACTATAAAATAAATGTCTAAACTGTTTTTTTTTAAATTAGGTACTCAAAATAAAAAATTGTATAATTTAAATACTTTTTTTTATTAAACCTTTTTCATTCAACACCTACTTTAAAATTGTAATCCATTTATTATCCATATTAGATTCAACTATCATTATTCAAATCTGAATTAATTAAATTATATGTGAGATTTTCCAATCAGTAAAATATCTATATTCATAGATGGACCAAAGGAGGGTACCCCTAAGAATTTGAAATTCGTACATGATTTAGTATTTTAAAAAAAACATTCTATATTTTTTATTAAAAATCTATTTTCGTCACCCCTAAAATTTTATAAGTTAATCCCTTAAAATTTTATAGGTTCACTTCTCCTAATATAAAAGCATGCATATGTCAGTGTCTATATTTAGTAATTAGGGCCAATAGTTAAAATAATTTTAGGTATTTTGTCCTACTTTAAGATTTAATTCTTTTATTTTAATTTGATATAATTTGGTCCTCTATTTTCACAACATTATTTATAATTCAAATTAATTAAATTATCTGTGATATTTAATTCCTCGGGTACCATAGGTAATTCTGGCTCTGATGAATCCGTAACTTTTACTTCAGGTTTTTGTAACTTACACAACTCGGGAATCTTTCGAAGTTCAGGTTTGGACAACTCGGGCTTTGACAATTCTGAAACTTTAGACAATTCAATTCAAGCATTTAGATATTTCAGGCTTTGGTAACTCTGGCAACTCCGGTTTAGGAGGCTCGGGTTTCCCGGCATGGACATCGAGCATTAATCGAGATTGTGTTACTATTCATCAATTACAGAGTGATGAATATTGAAAAGAAACGGAAACGATGGCAAGCCATGGTCAAGTAAAAACAGATGCTAGATGACAAGTAGTGCTTCAAAATGAGTCCTTGCAGTATGGTGTGTATGCAATTTGCATGAGCCGATGAGCCTTTTATAGGTCACTGGAAACTGGAAAACAATGAAATTTTTAAGTGTTTGGTAAGACAATCCATATCAAACACGATAAAACATGAGACAACCTTAGCCCCCTGAACTAATGCATTGATACGAGCCGGACATGGACGGTGCAAGAGAAATGATGAGTCGGAGCAATATGAACTGCACCGATTCCAAACTCCATCAACATAAGCACTCATCATTCCAACCTTTCTTTCTTTCGCCGGAAGAAATATGTTGCAGCAACATCAACATCGACCACAAAGGAAGGGGCAAGAAAGCAAAACTCACAACACACACGGAATAGGAACATTAAAAATCTACAGCAATTGTATGATGATTCCTCCAAAGACCCTTCAAATACATGAAAATTGTGAAAAATAATTAAAAAAATACCCGTTTAAAAAATACCCATTTGCAACACTTACACTCGAGTCCCTAAACCAGGGCTCGGAGTTTATCATACAATATTGACATGGGCTTCTCACAATGGACATGGCAAGCTGATAGCCAGATTATTAGAATACCGGCAAGTTTGCGATCCTCTGCAACTAGAAGATGAAATCGCATACTTAAAACCAGAGTCGGACAATATAACTCCTTTAGACTGAAATCTCTATACTCCTAGCTCATACGGATTATTCGCCGCCTAAAACCGAAAGATTTGGATGCTTCGGCCCTAAAAAGTACAAAAAAGGAACCAGAAGGAACAGAGGAAAGTCCATTCTTCAAATGACTATCTGGTTTCGGGCAATCCATATGGAAGGAACCAAGACAAACAAAGTAACAATTATTTTCTATAAGTAATTCTAGTTAAAGCGTTCATGATAGCGTAAGATGCATGAATTACAAGCACACATAAAGTAAAAGCAAGAATACAATCAACAAAAGAATATATTAAAGATGATAAATTGCATTGAATGGAAAGAGTTAAATGATAGTGAAAATAACCTTTGATGAGTCATGCTTAGAACACAAAGGCATTAGTAACTAAATCCCTAACAATTGAATCTCTTCTAAAAAAAGCAATACTAACAGCCTAAAGAGCTCGATTCAACTTTTCTCGAAGCATGTTTTTCACCATCGGTAGATCACAGCGTCAGCCCTTTTATTTCTTTCCCTTTTTCTAAAAGAGGGAAACTTGCAAGAATCATGATGGGCAGATATTAGATCATCAACCCGAGATGTCTCATGGTTATGTACCCAGCTTCCTAACCTGTCCTCCCAAACAGGAAAATTCACTAGGAATAAACAGGCAGCTCGGAACAATAAAAATGATGACAACATACAAAGATACAAAGTATACAGTTAACTGCAACTCTCAAAAAGCTATAAAAGGAGATCCTGAGTACCTCCACATGATTAGATACTACAACCATAAAATTAGAACAACTACAGCTACAGCGAAAAGGAAACGAGGATCTTACTTCACTATGTAGCCTTAACTTTTTCATCCCCGACATTGGAGAGTATAGGCAAGCTATTTAAGAACTCGTCAAGACCCTCAAAAAATCCATTCCCTTCGATGTTATCCTCTTCCCCTATTCCAGCATGGTTCCCCTCGCTCCTCCTTGCCACCGGCTCTTCCACTTCATTGCTAAACTCCACATTCAAATCCAACTTCTCTAGTTTCTTTGCCCCTTTTACCATCTGCTTCCTCCCACTATTTGTGAAACCCTGTCTGCTCGATTCAGCAGTTGGCTCGCCCTCGGGCACCAGCGGAACACCATTCAACTTCGCACTGCGAGACGCACTAACTTGCTCGTTGCTCCCCTTATTCACTCTCTCACTCGGTGCTTTCTTAGGTTTTCTCCCAGTAGATCCTTTCACTTTGGAACTCTTTGCCTGCTTCTTCTTCCTCTCATATTTCTGCCATTCATCGTCATCGTCGTCATCCTCGGAAGGTCCACTCGAGTCGAAAATCTCTATATATGAATCTTGATCTTCGTAATACACTCTTGGAGCAGGCTTTTGTTTTCCAGCGTTGTTGTCGATGGGACAAGCAAACATGTTGGAAATAGGGGACCAACTGGGAAAATTACCGCCCTTATTCTTACTGTTTCCCGAAAACCCTAATGGGAAAAACCCCAAACAGCAGAAATGGGTATTCTTTCCGTTCACCGGCGGCGGCGGTATCACAACAGCGTGGAAAGCTCGCCTGCAATTCTTAGCTTGACACCTCAGTGTACAATCCTCGTACACTTTGGGATACTCATAGAGAATGTAACAGTACGGACAAGCTGTCCAGAAAGTCGGTTCCTCTGATTCAGTGGCTTGACTAGGCCGAGTCGAATCAGTCCTCCCAGTCACACCATTTGGCTCTGTTCGAGTATGTTCTGCCGGAGGAGGATGAGGTGGATTCTGATTAATCTCGACTGCCTGAATTGGCTCAGTCCGATTAACCTGGCTTGTCCGTGTAGGCTCTGGCCGACTAATGTGGCTCGAACCAACTGATACTGACTGATTAATCTGACTCGACCCAGCTAAACCTACCCGATTCATCTGCATCGACCAAGTTGACTCAGCCGGGGGAGTTGGCTCCGGCGGATTATTATTTAAACCTAACTGCCCTCCTCCTAATGCAGCATTTCCATCTTTATTACTATTCGCAGGGCTTCTTATCGCAAATAGCGGTTGTGTAACATGCAGTTGCGTTTCTTTTGGCGGCGCTTGCATAAACAGCGTTTGCGTTTCTTTCGGAGGCGGAGGTGCCGGCTGTTGCATAAATAGCGTTTGCGTTTCTTTCGGAGGCGGAGGTGCCGGCTGTTGCATAAATAGCGTTTGCGTTTCTTTCGGAGGCGGAGGTGCCGGCTGTTGCATAAATAGCGTTTGCGTTTCTTTAGGAGGCGGATGTGCCGGTGGTTGCATAAACAACGTTTGCGTTTCTTTGGGAGGAGGGGCCGGCGATTGCATAAACAGCGTCTGCGTTTCTTTTGGGGGCGGAGGCGCCGGTGGATGCATAAAAAGAGTTTGCGTCTCTTTCGGAGGCGCAAACGGAGGTTGTTGCATAAACAGAGTTTGTGTTTCTTTTGGCGGCTGCGGCGGTTGCATAAACAGCGTCTGCGTTTGAGGCGGCTGCTGAAATTGCGGCTGCTGCTGCTGCTGTTGATGATGATACTGTTGACTGAACTGACTCACCGGGCCGAACTGAAGGAACCTCAACTCGTTATCATAAATGGCCTTCTTAGACGGATTAGACAACACATTCCAAGCTTCAGAAACGAATCGAAACGCCTGATCCGCGAACGACAGCCCATTCTTCCCGTAATTCAAGAGGAGAGCGAGTTTCCTGTACTGACTCGCCACCACCTCCATGGACTGAGTTAACGGAACGAGTTGGAGTATCCCGTACCAGTCCTGAGGGTTCGATTGAGCCGCCAAGAGAGTGTCGGTGACGGCGAGGATTTGGTCGGCCAGCACCGGCGCCGTCTCCCGTGCTCGGATCGCAAACGTCCGAGTCCCGTGCAAGTCACGTGACGCCAAGAGCTTCTCGGCTATGGAGAGCCAACGTTCGGCTTCAGTAGTGTTACCGTCCATTTCTTGCCTTCTCTCCCACTGTTTTTTTTTTTATAATGGAAAAACCAGATAAAAGCGTCCATTTTTGTCTTGTTTGGACGGATTAGGACAGGTGTTTTGGAACAAATTACTGAGGGTTTCGGTTGGTTTGGGTGGAATAATGATGATTGTTTATGGGTATTATCGTCCTTTCTGGATTTCAGTGTGGCAGTGAAGATTTTGAACTTTTTGAAATGCGGAAGGAAAAGGACAAATAAAGAGTGAAAAAATAATGCTAAAAATATGGAAAGCATGGCTGGAAAGGGTGTTTTGGTCATAAAAGGAAATGGTCAAATTCTGAAGACAGTCCACATACTATGTAATTTTAGTGAATTTGTCCATCTATTATAATTTGATTGTTTTTTTGTTTCAAATAAGAGATTTCATTGATATGAAAAGCATATACAGAGAGAAGCGATGTAATGTCAAATTGAATCGATCAAGTTTGAAAGAAAACAAAAATGTATTATAAAATCTTGAGACATCATAGTTAAACGGATAAATTAAATTCTCAGCATTAAGCGTTAAGTCTCTTAATAGACCAAGTCTAAATTGTCAAGTCTTCTAGTACGAGAACGATCATCTCAATCCAAATATATTTCGTTCA
The DNA here is from genome assembly GCA_019671005.1 of Hibiscus mutabilis. Classification (NCBI taxonomy): domain Eukaryota; kingdom Viridiplantae; phylum Streptophyta; class Magnoliopsida; order Malvales; family Malvaceae; genus Hibiscus; species Hibiscus mutabilis. Next base: position 29,632,524 of record CM033711.1, on the reverse strand, counting down.
CAACGTTAAAATCGAATATATGAAATGCAATATTAAATCTTTATGTTAAATCGAATTAGGTCAAATCTTACAACTAGAAAAAAAATATTTTTTTCATATTGTTAAGATCTTTGAATTTACAGAGAATTTATAGAAAGGGAGGCAATATTCTATGAGATTTTATTGATAACTGTCGTAATATCCTTAAAAGAGAACCAACAATATTTGATACAAGCGTTGTTAATTAGACTGAGTTAACGGCACTAACAGTTTATCCTAACCGCTACTCCACCAAACTGTAACAACTGAAAACCCACGTGGCTAGTTAACACTAAACACTTGCACTTACATTCACCTTGCTTCTTCAGTTTTGAAAAGCCTTTCCTTGCTTGACCCAAAGAAACTCCTTTCTTTTCTTGACTTGATCCTCTATATTCACCTTACTTTTGTTAACCTAGAAACTTCTCTCTTTTTTTTCTTGTTTTGATCCCAACCTTGCTGCATAAGAAAACAAAAACCACATACACACACAACAATCCTATAACAACTAAACTATACAAGTGTCACAACAACTAGCTTAGAGCGATGCATGTGAAAAGAAAGGGCAGATAAAGGTTTAGTCATCACATCTGCTACTTACTCATAGGCTGGAACCTCATTCACCTGCAAATTACATGCATCAACTTATTCTCGAACAAAGTACAAATCTAACTCAACATGAATGTAAAACAGGATTGGCAGAAACAATAACCGCACTTGAGTTATCACACCATAAAACAGGAGTACCTTCTACAGTAACATACAATTCTCCAAGCAACGATTAAAGCCAAAGTATTTCTGTTGTAGCACATGCAACACTTATGTACTCAGCTTCAGCAGTGGACCTAGAAACAACTTGTTATTTCCGAGTCCCATGACACAGGATTAGCACCAAAATAAATGCAGAATCCTGAAGTTAACCTCCTGTCATCAACATCGGAACCCCAATTAGTATCAGCAAAGCCTACAATTGAGAGACAAGAGTGAGGAGAAAACTTCAACCCAAAGTTAACAGTCCCTTAAAGATATCTCAAAATTCTCTTGATAGCATGAAAGTAAGTATCATTCGGGCTTTGCATGAACTGACACACTTTATTCACAGTAAAAGTTATCTCAGGTCCAGTAATGACAATGTATTGATGTGCATCTACGATACTTCTATACTCAGTGAAATTCTCAATTGGATCCCCAGTAAGAGTAGAGAGATTACAGTTTGAGATCATGGGCGTAGGTAAACTTTTAGCATTGCTGAAACCATGCTTCTACAACAGATCTAGAATGTACTTTCTCTGACTTATGAACAGACCCTCAAAAGTGTAACTCACTTCAATTTCCAAAAAATAATTCAAAGATCCAAGATCTTTTAAAGAAAACACCTGATTCAACCTATCCACCGCACCTTGAACAGTAATGATATTATCTCCAATAAAGATTATTTCATCACATATACAAAAAGATATATTATACTGTCACTTGTCCTTCTTACGAATAGAGAGGCATCAGTTTTGGTTAGAACAAAGTCTTTAGATAGTAAAATTCATTGAGTTTCTCAAACCAAGCTCTTGGAGCTTGTTTGAGACCATAGATGGCTTTATTGGATTTGCACACCAAATTTTGACTACGATCTCCTTACTCAAACTCAGAAGGTTGAGTTATATAGACTTCTTCTCGCAGGTCACCATTCAAAAACACATTATTCACGTCAACTTATTTTAAAACCCATCCTTTTGAGACAGGCATGGAAAGAATCGTACGAACAGTGACAGGCTTTACCACAGGGCTAAAAACTTCATGAAAATAAATTCCTGCTTTCTGAAGATAACCCTTCGCAACTAGCCTTGATTTATAGCGAGGCACAGAACCATATGAATTTCTTTTAACTTTAAAGATCCACTTACAGTTCACACCAGTCCTATTAGGAGGCAATTGAACTAGAGTCCATGTATCATTCTTTATAAAGGTATCATACTCAGCTTGAGCAGCCAACTTCAATTGACATCTCATCATAGCTTCTTTGATGTTTTGAGGCTCTTCCATAGACACTTGATACACCTTGGTTTGCGAATACCATTTTTACTCCTTGTGACCATGGTATGTCTATTCACATTTCTCATAACAAGAGGATTTGACTCATCTTGATGCTCAAAATGATGAACCTATTCAGAATGTTGAGGTGAAGGTTGTAAACATGAGAACTCAGTAGGTACACCAATCATGTCAGCCTGTGGACACGACTTAGGACTTTGAGAGAAAGATGCCAGACAAGAATGTGCATGTTCTGTATTGGTTGTCACTAAACCATCCAGGCAAGGAGATGCATGCTGAAGATCAGGTGATCCAACATTAAACCATTCATAGTGCTGAGATAACTCAGTGACTGGTTCCACAAAAACATCATCAACAGAATCCAAAGATACTTAAGGAACTGGTACTTCACTTTGAGCTATATCATCTAACAAAGTACCAGACAAAGGATCTAGAAGTTCTTGAGGAACTGAAATTTCATTTGGAGCTATGTCACTTAGTAAAGGACCAGGCACTAATGGGGATGCATCACTATCATTGACCAGTGTGTCATTCAAAGGACAAGAAGAAAAAGGGTTATTGTGCCTGAGTACAAGGCACTTCATGAGAAGGTGCAGAAACTGAAGGTGTTGTACTAGAAACAAACTGTGTAGGTATAGAAACTAAAGGTGTTATACTATAAACAAACTGTGTAGGACATACTAGCAAAGGAAAAGACTGACTTTGAACTGTAGTATCAACAACTGCAGCAGCCTTTTGTAAAGATGGAAAATTATCTTTATCAAAAATAACATGCCTAGACAGAATACTTTTACCATCTCCATTCATGCATTTATACCCTTTGTGAAAACTACTGTAACCCAAGAGAATGCACCTCTTTGTTCTGAAATCAAACTTATGCTTATTGTATGGTCTGATATTAGGACAACATGCACAGCCAAACACTTTCATAAAGGAATAATTAGGTACCTTGCCATACAAATTTTCATATGGAGTAAGTCCTTACAAGACATCAGTAGGTAGCCTTTTGATCAAGAAGACAACAGTAGTGAAAACATGACTCCACAGCTTCAGAGGCAACCCAGCTTGTGCTAGCAAGGTAAGCCTTGTTTCAACCACATGTCAATGTTTTCTTTCAGCCTTACCACTATGCTCTGAAGTGTAAGGACATGAAATTCGATGTTGAATCTCATTCAGAACCAGCCAATTCTTGAGAGCTAGATACTTTGTACCTCCATCTTTTTGTAAGGCTTTAACCTTCTTACCAAACTGAACCTCAACCAACTTGTGAAAATTAACAAAACATTGAGCAACTTTAGACTTTTTCTTAATTAGATACAACCAAGTGTGACGAGTAAAAACATCAATAAAGGAAACATAGTAGAAGAATCCATCAAAACTAACAAGGGCTGGTCCCCAAAGATCAGAAACTATCAATTCAAAAGACTCTTTATATTCAGTCAAAGAATTAGGAAAAGGCAACTTATGGGCTTTCCCTTGCAAGCAAGGCAAGCAAACATGTGTCACATTATTCAATCTTGAACCTATATTACATTTTTGAAGATTTTTTTTTTAAGAATACGAGTAGAGGGATGTCCTAAGCGTTTATGCCAAAGATCAAACAAATCTTGAGACTTAGAAACAGCATGAGTCTCAACATTGTGTTATATTAAAGGAAAACACCTATTCTCAATAGGAGGTGTAATCACTCATTTTTACTTGTAAATACATATTAGTATTGCATGTATATATATTATATTATATGTATGAATGTTACTAATATATATATAAGGTGTGGTGTGTGCATGTATATTATAAACTATATATGTATACGTATTAATAGTGTATGTGTGTCGCGTATGTATCTATAGAGTACGAACGTATTTGTTTAATGTATATAGATGTTATGTTAGTTAGGGGTATGATTATATGTACGTATGCTAGTATGTTATATTAATTAATGTTTGTATAATATAAGTATACGTTTGCGTATGTATGTGTATTGCTATTATAATACTAATTATATTATTATTAATGGGCTGATATAAAATGAAATCCAAAAAATTAAATATATTAAACCCAAATAAAAATTACAGTCCAAGTCCAAATACAATTACAAGGCCCGGTTGGCCCAAACCCAAATCTTATCTAATTACAATTTTGGTGTGCAGGTAACTGTGGGCCGTTGGATCAAGATCTGATCCAACGGCCACGATCAAACCAAGAAGTCAAAAATATCTGCCAGCCGCGTGTTCCACACGTATGGACCGTTCGAGTGCCACGCGCGCGTGTGGTCCACGCGCGGACGCTTTAATATCCCACGCGCGCGTAAGATCCACGCGTTCTGACTCCTCGACTGCGGAGCTCCACGTGGCAAGATCTGGAGCCATCTCATCAAATCGAGGCTTCATCCAAGCCGTTCGTCCTTCAAGCCATCTCGATCGTTAGATCAAATCTGATCTAACGGCCGAGAACGCGTCTGGCCGCTGGCAGAACATCCATACCGCCACCGCGCCGATATTCAGCCCCCGTATTCAGAACATGCCCAAGACAACAAGCAAAAATTGTCAGTTCAGTTCAGATCTGAAAAAGCAAAATGCAACTTGCAACAAAACGAAGACAATGATATATATGAAAGGGGGACTTTTGTAAAAAAAAGAAAAGAAGGGGGAGGGGTAACAAAAAAAAAACAGAGAGCGTATTGTAACAAGCTTTTTTCTGAAATACAAAAAAGAAGCAAAGCAAGTCCAGTGGTACTTTTCTTATTTGTTTTTTTTTTACATGCATATACGAAAGAAGAAAACAGAAAACAAAAAAAGGAAGAAGTCTTACCGTCGCTGTCCGTGTGTCTCCCTTCCTCAGTGACAAGCCTTTCGGCTTTTCCAAGCCAGAGATGGTGAACTGAAGGAAGGGGAAGGCCCCTGGTAGTTTTATTTTGGTTTAAAAAATATTTTTTTTCGCTTCGTATTTTCTAGATCTAGGGCAAACAAGGGTGTATCCTCTGAATCCAACCACAGATTCATGTTGAGGACGAAAATGGGGTTATTTTGGGTGTGTTTTGGAGGCCTACCGGCGCCGGTTAGCGGCGGCCGGCCGCCGGATTTTTTGTTTCAGAAGAACAGTTGAGAGAAAATGAAAAACATGGTTCTTACAAAATCAGAAAAATGAAACGAATGACCAAAAATTTGTTTTCGGCCTAAAAGGGGGCTTTTATAGTTATTATTATTTTGCTAAATGGGTAAATTACGCACTTAACCATCCCGCGTTTTCAATATTTTCGCTTTTGTCTTGCCGCATGGTATAATTACAATCCCAGTCCCCTGATATTTCAAAATCTTGTAATCCAGTCCCTAAATTACACCGATTCAGATTTTAAATGGTAAAATTACCCCATTTACCATCTCGCGTTTTGGAACTTTTCATTTTGGGTCTGCCCCTTGGTCTAATTACAGTTTAGGTCCTTTTAGGTTTTGTCTGTTTCGCAATTTCGTCCCTAAATTACATATTATTGTTCTTTAATTTCTGCCACTGACTTTTATTTTTCTTTCATTTCAGTCCTGTTTTCTTTGTAAATATTCATGTTCGTATTATAATCGTATATGTTGATATTCTATTGTTTTATTTTATGTCACTCGTACATGCCTCGTATTTTATGTTTATATTTATATGTGTGTTAAGCTTATAATAGTCATGTATTTTTTTTATCCAGTTATTCGTATTAAAACATGTTATGTTCTATTTGACTCGTAAAACAGCATGTTCTTGTATTTTTGTACGTATTGTATGTTTTCTTGACCTTTAGGTTATGTGTTAGTGTGTCTTCTTTTATGCATAATATATTGTTCCATATATGTTGAAATATGTTTTATTACTAGCATGTATGTCCTTTTGAAATATTTGTTTGTCTATATACGTAATTTTTCCTGCATTGTTATTCTGACTTGTTAAAGTTGTTTTTATCTATTATTTAGAATAACATGTATATATGCATGTTTTAGTCTAGGATATCATTTATGTTAGATTAATATTATGTTATGTGAATATTTATTGCATTTAAATATTTTGCCATGTTTTATATTTTTGCCACTAAGATTGCATATGATTTATAACTTGTTAATGCGGTGTCCTTTTATCCGAGCGTAAACGGGGCCAGTATCAAGCGTAGTGATAGTGGTTGGGCGTTTATTCTCGGATAACGGGACCCTTAAAATTAATTCGCCATTATGACCGAATTTTAAAATAATCGTCACTTTAATCCGGAAAATCCAATATTAATATAGCGGTAATTATTAAAGTACCAGTTTTGGGCGGTGTGGGGGTGTTAATCCTTCCCCATCCGTAACCGACTCCCGAACCCAATCTTTTTGAATCTCTGGTTTTATGGTGTCCGGCCTACCTAAGTGGCTGGTGGCGACTCCATTTTTTAAATACGGTTTCTTTTAAAAAAAACCCACGGAACAAAAAATCACAAACACCCTTTCAAGAACACTTTAAAAAAAGCCGATTTTTTTAGCGAAAAAAGAAGACATTTCGCTACAGATGGCGACCCCGCTGGGGACTTTTTTGTTTTTCAAAAACAAATGAGAGTCAAGCTTTTTAAGTAATTACCACTTTACTAACATTGGAAGTTCCGGATTAAAGTGACTATTAAATTAACATTCGGTCATAATTGCGCGTTTATTTTAACGCATTTAAAATATGGCATATAAACCCATCTTTTTAAGTGGGGGGAAAACGCTAATGCTTTCGTGGAGATATCGTTCTCCCGTATGGGCCTAGCAAGTACCTTCGGGGCTCGAGTACCTTATGCTTTCGTAAGGATATCGTTCCTTCGTATGGGCATAAGCGAATGGGTCCCCCTGAATTGAACTCGGTTGAAAGGAGCCTATAATGGGTGATGATCGGGGGCCTTGCTACTCTTAGTAAAGGACAGCGAGGACAATTCGGGTACCTCCTAGAACCAAAACTGCATGTAGAGAACACATAGAAACCCACCCTGTTAGAACCATGCGGATAACCTAGGTGTCTTAGATGGAATGTAAATAGGATTGCCTTATTTGCTTATCGCATTTAATTTGCCCTTTTATTATGTACTTATCATTTTTTGTCCGGTACTGACTTGTTTTCTTTTTGCTTTGTTTTTACATACCATTGCATTCGCATTACACAGGGGCATTGATTCCCGAGTGATTTCTCTTTTAATAGAAGATTGTTCATGATGGATCAAAGGTTCTTTGACCTGAAGGAAGGGGGTCCAATCCCAAAACTTCATCCCGAGACTAGACCGGGGACAGCCGAAGAAGAATCATTCAAGGACTTCAGAACAGATTCGGTAAGCAGTGTCAATCCTAGTGATAAACAAGATGAAATACAAGAACTAAAGAAGCAGATGTCCGAGATGATGAACCAGATGAATGCCATGATGAAAGGCAAGCAGCATGTCGAACTCAGAAATGATTCGGTCGGGGAGCAGAATGTGGAACAAAATGGTCAGAATGTCAAAATAGACAACACCGTTAAATATGACAAATCAAATCCCTTTGTGATCAATCTCAAGAAGCAGACAAGTAGCACATCTAGGGAAGATACCCAGGGAACAGAGGCAAAACCAGAGGAAGTTCGAGAATCTAATGACATCAGAAGACATTATCCAATACCCATGAGATACACTGAGTTACTTCTGTTACTTGTCGAAAGGAACCTTATCATATCAGTGAAGTCTGTACCAAGAAAACCTCCTTATCCGAAAGATTACAACAGTCGTGTCCGGTGCAGCTACCATATAGGCGATTCGAGTCATCACACTGAAAATTGTAGGGCCCTGAAGGACAGAGTTCGAGATCTTATCAGAATGGGAATTTTGGATTTCGAAGACGGACAACCCCGATTCTTCAGCCAGCCAGCCGTTGCCCGAGGGGCAAAGTCGAAGAAGGAACAATACCCAGCCCAATGTTCGGATAACACAGGAGTGGGTCACTCAAGCGGGATAAAGTTAGGAGCCAATAATAAAAGCGTCTCGGAAGATGAATTCGCACACAATCGCGACCAGCTCGAGCATGAGAGGCACAATCTGAGCATGAAATTAAAGAGCGTACAAGACGAGTACCAGAAGCTGCACTTTGAATTCAAGAGTTTCGGTCTAGGTGACACCGCGGAAGAGTGGGTCAATGGTATGATTCAGCTGAGGAACGGTTCAGAACGCTGGAAGCAGAAATGCAAAAATAGTAAGAATAAAATCAGATCATTATCAAAGAAGCTGGAAGAAGCTGAGGGCCAACGCGACTTTATCCAAAATGAGTTGGAAAGCAGTCTGGCCATGGAAGATATCCTGAAATCAAGTCTGCACCAGGAAAGGAATGAATCACAAGCCTTCCAAATGGAAAACGCAGCACTCAGAGAGCAGATAGTGAGACTCGAGACTGCTTTATATACCAGTGAGATCCGTGTTGGGGCAATGACCGTTAAGCTACAAAAGGCCGAGCAAACAATACGGGAGAAAGACCAGGACATGAAGATGGTTACGACTCAAGCCCGACAAGTAGCTCAACAGGTAGCAGATTTAGCCGATGCAGCAGCGCCAATAAGCCAGAATATGGATCCAGCATTGGACCGCGAAGGAAAACTGACGGAACTATTGAATGAGGTCAAGACATTAGGTGCCAGGGCTCACCGCTATCTGTAAAACCCTAATACCGGATGTAATGAAACCTTTTGGTCTGAATGAAAGATGTTCTATAAGGACAAATCACTTGCGGAATCAATGCTTTATTGCATTCATGCATTGCAATTGCATCACATTTTTTTCCTTGTTTTATCATCGCATGGCACTTCATCATTTAATACATGGGGTTCAATGGCAGAATTAATCGGAAAATGGAACGAATTGAAGAGTCGAGGCTTGACCAGTTAGAAGAAAAAATCGAGAAAGAGCTTAAGAAGAAAGAGAAGATAAATGTCTTCAATACGAGGGAACTCTGCCTAGTCCCTGATTTGGTCATTCCTCCGAATTTCAAGGTTCCCGAATTTGCGCAGTATGACGGAACCAGCTGCCCGAAGATTCACTTAACCATGTTTTGTAGAAAAATGGAAGGATACATGAAGAACGAAGAATTGTTGATCCACCATTTCCATGATAGCCTGACGGGACCAGCAGCAGTGTGGTATAACCGTTTGAACAGAAATCAAGTTAGGTCATGGGGTGACCTCGTTAATGCCTTCTTGGACCAATACAAATATGCTTTAGATTTAGCACCATGTCGATAGTTTCTTCAGAATGAGAAAATGAGACCAAGTGAAAGCTTCAGGGAATATGCATTAAGGTGGCGATGTCTGGCGACCCAAGTCCAGCCCCCTATAGCAGAAGAAGAGTTGACTCCCCTATTCCATGCAACGCTTCCCTCTCCCTTCTTCGAAGTGATGTTGGAGAAATCGAGAAGCAGATTCGAAGATTTCATGACGATTGGAGAAAGGACAAAATATGCAATCAAAGAAGGAAAATTGGGCCTAAAGTCTAAGGACCGAAGCGAAAATAAGATAGATAAGGATGGAGACGTAAATGAGTGTCATCTCCAGGGTTCGCGTGGCCGAAAAAGAAGGAGACAGACTAACAAATCGGGGTCATCAAAGAAAATTCCTCGGACGAGCGCAAATTTGGAAGTGTTTGGAATATCTATCTCAGGCATTTGGCCTCATCTGGTAGAGGGTCACTATCTTGTTCCTAGGCCGATGAAGAGTGCACCTGATCTATATGCCCATAGTTTTGACTCAAGTAGCACATGCGAATTCCATATGGGGGCACCGGGGTATCTCACCAGAAAATGTAGACCTTTACTAGAGGAAATCAAGAAGCTGGTAAATGATGGAACCCTGACACAAGAGATGATCAAGCAATGGAAGACCAAGGATGAGAAGCAAATCTACATAGTGCTGAAGAAGCCATAGATGTTTCTACATTAAATACCTTCCTGAAGTAATACAAGGGATCAACTCTATGTGGCCCCCATGTGGCAAAGATCTTTTGTGATGGGGCATGTTTGTTGGTTTTTATTTTCAATAAAGGACACATTTCGCTTAACATATAATGTTTTTGAAAGCACATAGATATTTTCTCGTCGTTGTAGGACACTGGATATCAATTGCAAGATGTGACATTAGATAGATGTCGTGACAACGATAATGTGTGATCTTCCCCACCGGACTCTGGTCAGCAAAGCGAGATTATTACTCTTTCGATGATATTCAAGGACGAAAAAGCTCTAAATGTCAACCATGTAGAGTTACTTGAAATTGAAACTCTAGGCATAATCTTCTAGGTATTAAAGAAGAAACAAAACAAAAAAGGAAGAGAAAAAGAGAAGAAAGAAAAAAGAAATGAAAATGAGAAAATAATAATAAAAAGTACTCCTATGTTCGAAACCTGGTAATAGGCTTGTTCGGATAAGAGTATGGAAATTTTGGGGCACTCCGCTGAAGCGATAGGGTGGAGATATATCATCCAATTCAAGAAACCTCAGCTTCATGAGTAATGGTAATATTTTCAAATCGTGACTATGCCGAGTAACTTGGGGCAGTGTTGTTTGCTCCATCGTTGTCCTCAAGACAAAGGACTGTGACGAATTGATTTCCTCAAATAATGATAAAAGCAAACAAAAAAAAAACAACAAAGGAAAAAATGATGAAAAAAGGAAAAAAAGAAGAAAAAAGAAAAAGAAAAATGATAGGCGATATCATGGGAAAAATTAAGACTCGCACCACCAAGAACTTTATTCCTAGAGTAATATTTCTGCGCTCGAGTGGTTATACAAGCCTACCTTTTTGGGGGTGAAGTAGATAATGATAATTGAGAAAGAGTAGTACTCTGCAGCAACGCGGTAATCATGAGGATGAACCGAGTCACCAGGGAAGATTTCACATCTTTAAATTACCAAGTGGTTGAATCTAAGCCACTCTTGCACATGATATCCAGAGCTCCTATGCTGTGTTTTCAAAATCTTGTATGTTAATCTAAATGATACCCTTCAGTGGAACACTAATCAGCAAATTGACAAGTTAAAGCAACAAAAATTTCCATGTATTACTTCAGGGGTAAGACCCAGAACACAAGGAGGCGGATACTATGGAAGCCCCTAACCAGAAATGACCTCACAATGCATAGAATGAAGATGATAACAGAGGTATAGGTGTCAGACAGCTCAAGAACAAGAAGCAAATTTCAGCCACGATGCCTTGTTTGGTTCAAGAAAATGAAGGACGAACCATGACAAGAATGAGCTTACAAAGTGTGGGAACGGTAAAAAAGTAAACATTGAGTCTCCAAAGAATTAAAGCACAGAGATCGATGAATGGTGTCCGTCAAGAGACAATAAGAAGATTGAGGTTAAGAAGCATTTCGCTCACCCCGATGACGAAATTAACAAATACTCAGAATATTGGGTCAAAAGAACTGGAAGGTAGACGAGCACGATCGAATGGGGCAATGCAGAACAGAAAGAATAGTAAGATTCTCTGCACACGCATGATATAGCGTTTGTTGATGAAGCAGGCAGAAATCCCGAAGAAGAAAGGCGGGTGCTCGTATAAAAGAACAAGAGTAGATGCCCATTGAGCAAAATTTGACAGAAATAAAGATCAAAATTGAGCATACCGCAAAAGGAAAGGAAATAGATAAATCAGAAGAATGACTTTTCAGGACATAAGATTAACAAAGAAAAAGAAAAAGAGGAGAAAGAAAGCACAACATTACATGCATCATATAGATAGGGGCATGTCAATTTTGTTTGTTCCTAAACAGGTATTTGAAGAATTATCGAAGAATTTACCAAAGTCCCGAAAGAACCACAACCATGTCGGCGTCAGATCCAGATATTAAATCCTTCGGGTCATCGGTAAGTCCTTCGGGCACGATGTTAAGTCCTTCGGGCCATCAGTAAGTCTTTCGAGCGTGGTGTTAAATCCTTCGGGTCATCAGTAAGTCCTTCGGGCATGATGTGGCAGCATATCAGCGTGAGTCCCCATAAAACAACAGCCATGTCGGCGTCAGATCCAAATATTAAATCCTTTGGGTCATCGGTAAGTCCTTCGGGCACGATGTTAAGTCCTTCGGGCCATTAGTAAGTCTTTCGAGCGTGGTGTTAAATCCTTCGGGTCATCAGTAAGTCCTTCGGGCATGATGTGGCAGCATATCAACGTGAGTCCCCATAAAACAACAGCCATGTCGGCGTCAGATCCAAATATTAAATCCTTCGGGTCATCGGTAAGTCCTTCGGGCACGACGTTAAGTCCTTCCGGGCCATCGATAAGTCTTTCGGCGTGGTGTTAAATCCTTGGGTCATCGATAAGTCCTTCGGGCATGATGTGGCGACATATCGGCTTGAGTCCCCATAAAACAACAGCCATGTCGGCATCGATCCGGATATTAAATCTTTGGGTCATCGGTAAGTCCTTCCGGGCACGATGTTAAGTCCTTCGGCCATCGGTAAGCCTTTCGGCGTGGTGTTAAATCCTTGGTCATCGGTATAAGTCGCCGGGCATGATGTGGCAGCATATCGGCGTGAGTCCCCATAAAACAACAACCATGTCGGCGTCGATCCAAATATTAAATCCTTGGGTCATCGGTAAGTCCTTCGGGCACGATGTTAAGTCCTTCGGGCCATCAGTAAGTCTTTCGAGCGTGGTGTTAAATCCTTCGGGTCATCAGTAAGTCCTTCGGGCATGATGTGGCAGCATATCGGCGTGAGTCCCCATAAAACAACAAACCATGTCGGCGTCGGATCCAAATATTAAATCCTTCGGGTCATCGGTAAGTCCTTCGGGCACGATGTTAAGTCCTTCGGGCCATCAGTAAGTCTTTCGAGCGTGGTGTTAAATCCTTCGGGTCATCAGTAAGTCCTTCGGGCATGATGTGGCAGCATATCAGCGTGAGTCCCCATAAAACAACAGCCATGTCGGCGTCAAATCCAAATATTAAATCCTTCGGGTCATCGGTAAGTCCTTCGGGCACGATGTTAAGTCCTTCGGGCCATCAGTAAGTCTTTCGAGCGTGGTGTTAAATCCTTAGCTTATTTTCACGTATCATATCACACATCATATATTACACACACATATAACATCAAATATGTATCAAAAGCAATAAGTTGACCTTACCATGGCCATTACCTTGACCTCACAATGCTTGCTCTACTTGAGCCCCTTTAGCAAATGCAACACACATATATAAACAAATGCAATGGGATAGCACCTAGCTAATCCCTTGACACAACTACACTCACCTAAGGATCGGGATGCTTCAAGGCTCTCGTATAATGATCCCTCTGCTTTTGGAAGAGCTTGGATTAGAAGATGGACATGGTAGCTTAGCTTCCACAACTTGAGCTAGTCAAAATTAGGGGATTGTATTAAGATTAAAATCAATGATTCAAAAACGTTTCTAAGCTTACCAAAACTTAAAGATAACACCAAATTGGAGAAATTAATCTCCTAATACATGGGCTCAACTTTGCTTATTCAAGATTTCAATTTGAAATTAAACTCCAATAGGTGAAAATGACAACAAATTGATAGGGGAAACTACTCACCAAGCTTCTAGCTTCGAATTGGTGTATTCAAATTAGGCAAAGGATGAAGATGAGATTGAGGTGCTTGCTTAGCTTAAGGTTGAAGATGATAATGGAGGTGTGTGCTTTTTTGAAGACAAGGAGGGATTTGGCTTCGGTAAGGGAAAAACAAATGGAAGGAAGCTTTTCTCTATTCATTTAAAACCATTTAATTTCTTTAATCACTTTTCCACCTCCCTTGTAGCCAATGAGGAGGTTTCCCTTAGGCAAGGGAAAGATTAAACAATTTATATCCATCACTTCATACCTTTTCCCAATTCTAGGCAAATCAATGGTCATTTGTTCCCTTTTCAGAGTTATCCCACGTGATGGGTGGTGAGCAAGGAGGTGAGTCAGCCCTCAATTTCCATTCATTACAATTTAGTCACTAGAACAGTTTTGGACTGGGGATTGTATCGATACACCTTATGGCTGTATCGATACAGCTAGGCTAAAACAGGTAAATTAGTTATGGGCAGTTAGGCCGTACCAATAATGGTCTTACCATATCGATACGCCCAGTTTGGATTTCATAATTCTAGCTTGAATTTCTTACAAAAAGGTCCCCACAACTTAAATCAAGCTCAACTGACTTTTATTGCTACAAAATTGGGTACAAGGGTTCAGAGATTACAAATTCGAGCATATCCGATACAAAACTTCCTGTTACCGGAACCAAATTCCAACTAGGTCAGTTTTAGGGATGTGACAACTCTCCCCCTTAAGAAAATTCGGCCTCGAATTTTCACTCTAGTTGAATAGATGAGGGTACTACTTTTGCATTGTCTCTTTAGGTTCCCACGTTGCTTCTTCCACAGAGTGACTTCTCCACAAAACTTTCACTAAGGGTACAGTCTTATTTCGAAGCCTCTTAACTTCTCGTGCGAGGATCTGCACAGGTTTTTCCTCGTACACCAGATTAGACTGAAATTCCACAGATTCTGGCTCGATCACATGGGAAGGATCGGATCGGTACTTTCGTAGCATAGACACGTGGAAGATGTTATGTATACGACTTAACTGTTCAGGGAGAGCTAGTCGGTAAGCCATAGGCCCAACCTGCTCAATTACTTCAAACGGGCTAATGAAACGAGGAATTAGTTTCCCCTTCTTGCCAAAACAAAGGATTTTCTACCACGAAGATACTTTAAGGAAGGCTTTCTCACCAACCTCGTACTGGATGTCTCTCATTCTCAAGTCAGCATAGGCTTTTTGCCGATCGAACGCCGCCTTGAGCGGTTCACTAATGATGGTTATCCTTTCTTCGGTTTCCCGAAGTATGTCAAGGCCTAACACCTTGCCTTTACCAAGCTCGGTCCAATAGAGAGGGGTTCTACATCTCCTCCCATAAAGAGCTTCATAAGGAGCCATTTGAATCGAAGCTTGGTAACTATTGTTATACGCAAACTCCACCAAAGACAGGGACTTTTCCCATGTATTCCCGAAGTCGATAACACAGACTCTTAGCATATCTTCTAGAATCTACAAGGAAGAATCGAGATTGGTACAGAACACTTATACATATGGATAAAAGAGAAATAAGGTTACCTGAATAACCCTTTCAGATTGGCCATTGGTTTGAGGGTGGAAAGCAGTGCTTAGGTGCACTCGCGTCCCTAAAGCTTCGTGTAGGGTCCTCTAAAACTAGGATGCAAAACGCGGATCGCGGTCGGAGATGATGGATACAGGAACTCCGTGTAAACGGACGACTTCACGAATGTACAGCTCAGCGAGTCTAGGCAAGCTGAAGTCCATTCTTACCGGAAGAAAATGAGCAGGCTTGGTGAATCGATCTACAATGAACCAAATAGCATCATTCTTCTTCGTTGTCATTGGTAGACTACTTACGAAATCCATCGTAATACGTTTCCATTTCCACTTTGGAAGCTCAGTAGGTTGCAAGAGACCGATAGACACCTTGTGCTTGGCTTTAACCCGTTGACAGGTCAAACACCTAGTCACAAAGTCTGTGATCTCACCTTTCATAGCATACCACCAATATAGCTCTTTCAAGTCTTTATACATCTTTATAGCTCCAGGGTGAACAGATAAAGGACTTGAATGAGCTTCACTCAAAATCTGGTTCTGAAGATCACCATCGTCAGGGACACAAAAACGATTTCAAAAACACATTAAACCTTCGAAATTCATAGTAAAGTCAAGATCTGACTTATCCTTGATCTTAGCAATAAGAGTTTACAACTCCTCATCAGATTCCTGGAGTGCTCTAATTTAAGACACGATAGTTGACTGAACTCTCAATTCAGCCAATAGTTTTCCACACTTCTTGAGTCGGAAGTGAGCATACAAACATCTCGGGGAGGGAGTGTGCTTTCGACTAAGGGCATCAGCCATAACATTGGCCTCACCAGGATGGTAATCAATGACCAGATCGTAATCCTTCAAAAGTTCCATCCACCGACGCTGACGGAGATGTAACTCTTTCTGAGTTAGAAGGTACTTCAGGCTTTTGTGATCAGTGTACAAGTAGCACTTCTCACCGTAAAGATAGTGCCTCTAAATCTTTAAAGCAAACACAATAGCAGCTAACCCCAAATCATGCGTCGGATAGTTCAGCTCGTGTGGTTTAAGCTGACGTAAGACATAGGCAATGACTTTTCCTTCTTGCATAAGCATACAACCTAATCCCAGGTGGGATGCATCACTCTATACGGTGAAGTCCTTGACTAACTCGGGTTGCACCAAAGCAGGGGCATGGGTTAGGACTTGCTTAAGCTGATCAAAAATCCTTTGTTGATCTACTATCCACAAAAAGAGAGTTTTTTACGGAGAAGCTTCGTCAAGGGTGCATCAATTAGTGAGAAACCTTTAACGAATCTATGTTAGTAGCCTGTAAGGCCCAAAAAACTATGAACTTCTCCAACATTCTTCGGAGGAATCCAATCAATGATCACTTGAATCTTCTTTGGGTCAACTTGAATTCCCGCAAAAGAGATCACATATCCCAGAAATGATACTTCAGATAGCCAGAACTCGCACTTACTGAACTTTGTGTATAGCCATTTCTCTCGGAGAGTCTGTAGCATAATCCGAAGATATTCTTCATGAGTGTCAGGGTCCTTAGAATAGATCAGAATATTATCTATGAACACAAGCACGAACTTGTCTAGATAAGGTCGGAATACTCGGTTCATCAAATCTATGAAGGCTGCAGGTGCATTTGTGAGCCCAAAAGGCATCACTAGGAACTCATAGTGGCTATATCTAGTTCAGAAGGCAGTCTTTGGAGCACTAGACTCCTTTACTAGCATTTGATAGTATCTGGATCGTAGGTCTATCTTAGAGAAGATAGAAGCATCCTTCAACTAATCGAAGAGATCATCGATCCTCGGTAATAGATACTTATTCTTGATTTTTACTTTATTCAATTGAAGATAGTCAATGCATAGTCGCATGGATCCATCTTTCTTCTTAACAAACAAGACCGGTGCTCCCCAGGGTGACGAACTCGGCTGAATGAATCCCTTATCCAAAAGATCTTGGATTTGGGCCTTCAATTCCTTCAATTCGATTGGATCCATTCTATACAAAGCAATGGAGACTGGTGTAGTCCCCAGTTGTACTTCGATTCCAAATTCCACTTCTCGGGTCGGAGGGAGTCCCGAAAGTTCATCAAGAAACACATCAGGGAATTCCTTCACTACCGGCAGATCTTCGAGCTTTAAATATTCTTTAAACTCCATAGCACACATGATAGCTTTACTAGGCTCGGGTTTAGTTTTCATCAGAGTTATGCTCTCCTTGCCGAGCCCACAGAGCTATAACTTCTTCTTCGAATAGTCTACCCAAGCTTGATGTTCAGCTAACCAATCAAGGCCTAGGATAAGATTGAATTGATGGAAGTGCAAGACCATTAAATTGGCCAAAAATGGGATCCTTTGGATCCTCAAAGGGCAAGCTTTACAGATCATCCGTATAACCACACTATCTCCTAGTGGGTTAGAGACAACTATTTCAGAATTGACTGGTTCAGGTTCTAAGGCATACTTCTCGATCAAGGGTTCACTAATAAAGGAATGCGTAGAATCCGGATTCAACAAAGCATAAACAAGATCATAACATAATTTCACCATACTTGCAATCACATCGGGATCGTTCTCTTGTGCCAGGAGGAGCCCGGGTGTGGTTCCATTGTGACACGTCTATCAGTGGGTGCAAACATTCTTAAATCTAATCAAATGGAAAAAGTTAGATCATGTCAGTTGCAAGTCACGGAAGAGGTTAGATAAAATCCTAGGTGACATATGCACATGCAGACTCATGATAAGCCTCGATTTAGTCTTAGAATCGACTAAAATCTAACTCTGATACCATAAATGTAACACCCTATTCCTGGCCCGACGGAGAACCGGGTTGGAAAGTGTTATCGAAAATTTATTTGGAGTTCGGGATCTTATTCGGAATGCCTTATTAATTACTTTTAGGACCTAACAAATTAACTTATTAATAGCTAATTCAATTTGGGGTTAATTTTTTGAACTTAGGGACTAAATTGTAAATTTTACAAATTAAGGGTCTTTATCAAAATTTTCTTTTTCTACCCTTCAAATAGACTTATAAATTATTAGCCTGTAAAATTTTGTTATTAACAGAGTTCATCTACCCATAGGATTAACCCTTTTAAGATTTAATGACTATTTTGTAAACTATTTAAAACTAAGGTTTAAGCCGTTTAACAAAATTAACTGACACCGTACCGATACACTTAGGACTGTATCGGTACGCTAAGCCAAATTTCTTAATTCCATGACTAAGGGTGTTAAGCCCGTATCGATACATCCAACCCTGTATCGATATGCGTTGACCAAGGTTGACCCGTTTCGGTACATCTCAAGGCCGTACCGATGCAGTTAATTTCTCAGACCTCACTGCCAAGATCCGTATCGACACAGCTTGACCCATATTGGTACGCTCCGTTTTCTTAGGTCCAATTATGCAAGGCCGTATCGATACAGCTTGACCCGTATCGATATGCCTGTCCTGTAATGACAGATTTTATCTGGTTTTTAATCGAATTAACTTATCAAATGGTTACCAAATTTTGCAGACAAGCTATAAACACATAAATCCAATAGCATGTGAAATTTTAGACCAATCCGAATTCATTTCTCAGGATTTTACTTTTGGTGTATTATAGGTCAATTTTAGCAATTTTGTTCAATCACCAAAATATTAAATATGCACATATGACCTTCCTAACATACCAACTTTTGCACACACATCAAACTAACCAAAATATACATGTTTGAGTCATATGCCACCACACTAGGAGTCTTAAAACAAAATTAACATACATGTGCTTGTGGGAAGTGACTTGCAACGCAACCACGCGATAAAGCTTGAAATTCCTTTAAGGCCCTAAAAATGCATGAGACACTAAAACGTTAGGCTTACTTAGCCTAGTGAGGTAGTTATAAATAATTGCATATTGAGCCCTAAATGACATGTATAACATATAACATGCTCTCATGACCATTTACAACTTTATTAAACATGAATACATCATAAACGACATTGAATATCACTTTTCATAATCCATAGCATATCATCAATAAATATATCATAATCAATTCTTCCTTGGACATAGTGACCCTTGGATACGCAGATTCCCCTGTATACCATACATATCGGAAATAGGTCGTAGCCTTGAGCCGTAGCTCCAGAATCCCTTACACAATCCAACATTTTCTCCTCACATATAGGCCGTAGCCCTGGATCGTAGTCCAATCGCTTACTTAGTGAGCTCGAATAATCCTATGGCATGCCAATTGTATCCAACGTTTACAAGTGTCCAAGGAGCACAATTTCATATTTTACCTTATCAATTGCCCTTAGGCCATAACATATCATTTAATCACATGTTGAGCCTTAGCTTCTTTTCACGTATCATATCACACATCATATATTACACACACATATAACATTAAATATGTATCAAAAGCAATAAGTTGACCTTACCATGGCTATTACCTTGACCTCACAATGCTTGCTCTACTTGAGCCCCTTTAGCAAATGTAACACACATATATAAACAAATGCAACGGGATAGCACCTAGCTAATCCCTTGACACAACTACACTCACCTAAGGACCAGGATGCTTCAAGGCTCTTGTATAACGATCCCCCTACTTTTGGAAGAGCTTGGATTAGGAGATGGACATGGTGGCTTAGCTTCCACAACTTGAGCTAGTCAAAATTAGGGGATTGTATTAAGATTAAAATCAATGATTCAAAAACGTTTTCTAAGCTTACCAAAGCTTAAAGATAACTCCAAATTGGAGAAATTAATCTCCTAATACATGGGCTCAACTTTGCTTATTCAAGATTTCAGTTTGAAATTAAACTCCAATAGGTGAAGATGACAACAAATTGATAGGGGAAACTACCCACCAAGCTTCTAGCTTCGAATTGGTGTATTCAAATTAGACAAAGGATGAAGATGAGATTTAGGTGCTTGCTTAGCTTAAGGTTGAAGTTGATAATGGAGGTGTATGCTTGTTTGAAGACAATGAGGGATTTGGCTTCGGTAAGGGCAAAACAAATGGAAGGAAGCTTTTCTCTATTCATTTAAAACCATTTAATTTGTTTAATCATTTTTCCACCTCTCTTGCATCCAATGAGGAGGTTTCCCTTAGGCAAGGGAAATATTAAACAATTGTTATCCATCACTTCATACCTTTTCCCAATTCTAAGCAAATCAATGGTCATTTGTTCCCTTTTAAGAGTTATCCCACATGATGGGTGGTGAGTAAGGAGGTGAGTCAGCCCTCAATTTCCATTCCTTCCAATTTAGTCACTAGAATAATTTTGGATAAGGGACCGTTTCGATACACCTTATGGCCGTATCGATACGGCTAGGCTAAAATAGGGAGTTAGTTATGGGCAGTTCGGCCGTACCGATACTGGTCTTACCGTATCGATAAGCCCAATTTAGATTTCATAATTCCAGCTTGAATTTCTTACAAAAAGGTCCCCATAACTTAAATCAAGCACAACTGACTTTCATTGCTACAAAATTGGGTACAAAGGTTGAGAGATTACAAATTTGAGCATATCTGATACAAAATTTCCAGTTACCGGAACCAAATTCCAACTAGGCGGGTTTTTGGGATGTGACACTAATAGATTGTGAAGCTCAAATGCAGCTCTTTCAACAAGATAGCCTACATGCCAATTTGGTTCTGCAACAAGAAGAGACTTCAGTCCTAGGTGGTGATCGAAATGCCTCTCAACCTTCTGGGTAGTACCAATCTCAACCTCAACAAGGAGGTCAATTTTACTCAAGAGGACGTCGTGGTGGTTACAATAATAATAGAAGACGTGGTCGCGGTAGGAATGGCTCTAACAGACTACAGTGTTAACTGTGTGGAGGTTTGATCTAAGTTACACTAGGTATACTTCTAGTGATACTGATAATCAGGATGAGACTACTTAGGGGCAGAATAATGATTTTACTCATGGTGGGGTTACTTCAAGACCTGCTACTAGTTCTGCTCAAGTCTACAATCATACTATTGGATATTAATTAGGGTCATCTGCTTCTAATTTCTACGCACCAGGTCTATCTGCTCCTAACTTCTATACACCAGGTCCTTCTGCTCTTAATTTCTATGCACCAGGTCCTTCTGGTTTTGGTTTCTTTGGTCCACAAGGGAGGTTCTCTAATAATAGTCAGTCTGCTCCAGTTTTCTCAAGCCCCCCAATAGCAAATTCCTTTTCACCAGCACCTGTTTCTTTCACACCAGTATCCTCACAAAGTGGCACAACCAGGACTGCTTGTGTCTGGTGCCCTAATTTTGGAGCCTCTCACCATGTTACGTCTGAGCAGTCCAATCTACAATTTGGCGTGTCTTATACAGGTAATAACTCTTTGATTATGGGTAATGGTGATAGTGTGGCAATTAAGCATGTTGGTCAAGGGTGTATATCTACTTCTTTTAAGCTTTTATTTCTAAGGAATTTGTTACATGTTCCTACGATAAGGAAAAACTTATTGTCTGATTCTCAGTTAGCTCGAGACAACAATGTATATTTTGAATTCTATGCTGATGGTTGTTGTGTTAAGGACACACAGACTCAGAAAGTCCTTCTGGAAGGGAAGCTCGCTCGTGAGGGGCTGTATCAGTTGCTTGCTCCTGCAGAGAATGGTCATTTCTTCTCAATAAAACATGGTGTTCAGGTTAATAATGTCTCTAAATCTTCAGATGTTTTTGATTTGTGGCACAAACGTCTAGGTCATCCCTCTAGTCGTGTTGTCAGTTCTATTTTACATAGTTTCAATATTGATTCCAATACAAATAAGCTTTCCCATGTATGTTCTTCATGTTTACAAGGGAAAGCTCACAAGCTTCCTTTTGCTAGCTCATTGATTGAATACAATGAACCCTTTGAACTTGTTGTCTCTAATCTTTGGGGTCCCGCTCCAGTTAGTTCTGATGGTTTCTGTTACTATGTTTCATTTATTGATGTTTATAGCAAACATACTTGGCTATACTTAGTGAAAAAGAAATCGGATGTAGCTCAGTGCTTCAATAATTTTCACAAATTAGTTGAGGTTCAATTTAATAGGAAAAATAAAAACTCTGCAAACTGATTCTGGCACATAGTATTTAGCTCTAAGGAATTGGTTAGTGTCTAATGGAATCCAGCACAGATTTTTTTGCCTCATACTTCTGAGCAGAATGGTAAGGCTGAAAGAAAGCATAGGTATATTGTTGAAACAGGTCTTGCTTTGTTAGCTCAAGTTGGTTTAACACTAAAGTTTTGGAATCGTGCTTTCACAACTGCTATATTCTTGATTAATAGAATGCCAACTGAAGTTTTGCATGGAAAATCTCCTTTTGAAAAACTTTATGGGAAGGTTCCAGACTACACTTTCACGAGAGTCTTTGGTTGTACTTGTTAGCTCTACATGAGGCCTTATAATAGTCATAAATTTAATTTTAGAACTACTAGCTATCTGTTCCTAGGATGCAACTTTTCTCAAAAAGGTTACAAATGTATGGATAAAAGTGGGAAGATCATTATTTCAAGACATGTAGTTTTTGATGAATCTAGTTTTCCTCACTTGGTAAACAATGGTCTACTGGTTCTAGTATTGAGGGTCGTAACATTGATCTGTCTGAATTACTATCAGCCAGGATGTACTCCTTTACCTAGACCTATCTCTAATGATCAGTTTCCAGTTCCAGGTTCATCTCCCTTACAACAGCAAGTCAGTGATCAAGGTGTGGTTCCTTCTTATTCTGTTCAAGATAAACATGCCCCAACTGTCCCAACTGGTTTGGGAGGTATTTCAGGGAACCAATCTATAGATCTGGAGCACTCTAGAGCTACTTCTCCTGAGCAGGCTCAAGATGATGTTGAATCCATTGGTCATCAACACACAGTCGATCCCTCAGAGGAATTTCAGAATAACGAGAACTCTGCTGTTGAAAGCTCTGTAGATAGGTCAGGGAATGAGCTCTCTAATGTCATCGGTCTACAAGGACTGGATTTGTCTGAACAGCAACCTCCAGCTGAAATGAATGCAGATTCACCAGTTAATGCAATGAACTCTTGTGACCAACAATTCTCAGTTGAGTACTCTGAAGGTCTTCAAGACCATGAGCAGTGTGAAAATCCTACAAGTGAAGCTGCTATATGTGCTCAGAAAAGTGAAGCAAGATTGGACTTTGCTTGCTCAACAAGATTTTCCTTCAAATTTTGTTAGAGCTTAAGTTGGTGATCAAGAGGAAGAAAACAATGAGGGATTACCAGCTCAGTCTAGTATTAAGGGTCACCACATGGTAACAAGAAGCAAGAATGAGATTTACAAACCAAAGGTCTATCAAGTTTCCTCTTCTCTGTTTACTGAGGCTGAACCAAAAAATATTAAAGATGCCATGCTTAGTCATCATTGGAAGTTAGCTATTCAAGCTGAGTATGATGCGTTAGTCAAGAACTACACTTGGACACTGGTTCAGTTGCCTTCAAATAGAAAGGCTGTGAACTGTAAGTGGCTTTTTAGGATAAAAAGAAACCCTGATGGGTCAGTGGAACGCTACAAAGCCAGACTTGTGGCAAATGAGTATCTACAAGAGGCATGTATAGATTTTCATGAGGTGTTCAGTCATGTGGTTAAGCCAGTGACTGTACGCACTATTCTCTCGTTAGCAATCACTCGAGGTTTCACATTGAAGCAAGTGGATATCAATAATGCCTTCTTGAATGGAGTTTTGCGAGAAATGTGTATATGGCTCAACCCTCTCGCTATGAACAAGGTGATTCTGATTCAAACTTAGTATGTAAGTTGAACAAAGCAATATATGGTCTTAAACAAGCCCCAAGGGCATGATTTGAGAGACTAAAGGAGTACTTGGTGTCTGGTGGCTTTAGCTTGACAAAATCTGACGCTTCCTTATTTGTGAAAGGCACCAACACAACTGTGATATATCTACTTGTCTATGTAGATGATATCATCTTGACTGGAAATGATTATGTTGAAGTACAAAGAGTTGTAGATAGGTTGAATCGGACGTTCTCGTTAAAAGATCTTAGAACCTTGAACTATTTATTAGGAATTGAAATCAATTATACTACAAATGGCTTAACTGTTAGTCAAAGAAAGTATATATTGGATCTTTTGCAAAAGTATGGATTTGATAATGCTAAGGGTCTTCCAACACCAATGATCTCTAATTACAAGATGTCTGCTCATGATGGTAGTCCAATTGAGAATGCTACTGTGTACAGACATTCTGTACACTTCTGTACACTGTGATTACTCGACCAGAAATTGCCTTTTCTATCAATAGGGTGTGTCAGTTCATGCAAAACCCAAGTGATTTTCATTTTAATGCTGTTAAAAGGATCCTACGATATTTACAAAGAACAGTTGATTATGGCTTAAAGTTCTACGCTCATTCTCACTTAAATATTGAAGTGTTTGTAGATGTAAATTGGGGATCTGATGCTGATGATCGAAGATCGACTTTTAAATTTTGCATTTACTTTGGGGGTAATCCTGTACCGTGGGGTTCAAGGAAACAACATGTTATTTCTAGATCAACTGTTGAGGCAGAATATAAGAGTGTTGCTTGTGCCACTGCTGAAATAATGTGGCTTCAGTCCTTGTTCAGTGAGTTACACATCACTGCTGATGGTTTGCATGTTCTGTGGTATGATAATTCGAGTGTTGTAGCTGTTTCAGCAAACCATGTGATGCATTCCAAGTTCAAACATGTTGAACTTGATTTGTACTTTGTTCAAGAACAAATTGTTGCAGGAAAAATGCAAGTTTTAATGAGGTCCCTGCATATGAGCAAGTGGTAGATATTCTCACCAAGCTACTATATGCTCCTGCGTTCCAAAGACATCGACTCAAATTAGCTGTGGTACCTCTGAATTAGTCGAGTGTGGTTGTGTGTGTTTTTTTTTTCTATCTTACTTTTGTCATTATCTTATTTTCTTCGAAGCTCTTAAACATTAGTGTTCATTTAGAAGCGTTCCATTTTCAAGGTTTTATCTCTCGGTTTTAAAAAAAAGTCCTAAGAACACCTTTTGATACGGTTTTATTATGAAATAAGTGTAAATTATATTATTTTTTATTTTAAGTGTTTAAAATTTTCTTTATCAAAGTAAATACATTTCATTCTATAATTATTTTTAGGTCATCTATTAAAAAATTGTTATTCTTCTTCGATAAATTTTTAAAATTTTATTTTCTTTTATTCATCTCGTTATTACAAGCAAACTGAAATGTTTTAAATTATTTTTTAAGAGTTAAGTATTGATTTTATTTTTTCATAGATGAATTTTGCGATGGAAGTTTTTTTGGGACACTTTTGGGATTTAGAGGGTTTTTTTTTTAATTTTTACAAAAAAATGAGAATGAAAATTCATAGATCAAAATTGATGTACTAAAATATATGAGTTCACTAAACTGAAGTATTTGAGACTTATGATTGTTTGATTTCTCAAAAACAAAACAAACGAAAAATTCCTCTTTGTTTCCCTAAAAATTCTAACAAAAAAAGAAAAAGGTGACTGAAGGCCACATGTCAGGACGATCGGTTTGAATTAGAATAGATGGTTCAATATGGTAAATATGAAAATTGTGTAAAATGTTAAAAACTAGAATCAGATTAAAAAAATTGGTTGTTTAATCGAATGAACCAATTTTTGAAAAAAACCCATAAAATTATGTTTTTTTTTTAATTTTATTAGTTTTGAACCGATGAAATCACACATTAAATTAAAAATTTGAATTAAGGGTGGACAAAAATTGACTCGAAAAAATTAAATTATTCAATTTGATTGGAGCTGAAAAGAACCAGCTCGTTTTAACTCGACTTGTATTATCATAAACTCGACTCGACTCGAAATTTTTTTAAATAAAGTTTGAGTTATGAAATGAAAATTCAAATAATTCGAAATTTTTAGTAATTGATTGATTGGTTTTTATATTCGAGTCGAGTCTATCAATCAGTGCATGATTTATTATGTATATCACGTGTGAAAATATGAAGAAATATATATGTATATCATATTTACATATAAAAAGCCGTTAATATAGAATCAATATATGCATCGCCCTGCCCTAAGTATATGCATATAAAAATATATATGTGCACCTCTACGTATATGCATATGAAAATATATATGGAGAAATCTATTCAAAAAATATATATGAAGAAATATATATATACAATTAAACTTGTACAAAAATTTGAAAACTCGACTCGAATTTCATATACTCGATTAGATTCAAAAAAAAATTCAAATAAAGTTTAAATTGTAAAATAAAACGTACAAACTCGAATAACTTAAAATTTTTTAATTCGACTCAGCTCGATCGAACGCTGAATCCTATTCTGATCGGTTCAATCACAAAATTTAATATTGAGTACAAGACATATATTATTGAGACAATTAAACATGAAAGTAATATATTAAAAAAATAAAGAAACAAAGTCTAATATTGGAGCATTTAAAGCTCCACGCATACCACGCGCATAAAATAGCGTGAATTTAGTTACTTTCCAAAAGGCGTTAATCTCGTTACTTCCCGCTGAAGACCTGTTCCAAAATCACCAACCAAAACAAACCCAACTCTCTCTGCTTTTAATTTCAATGCACATTCATTCTCAATAGAAAGGGGAAAAAAACTTATTCATTCCGCCATGGATGAAGAGTATGATGTTATAGTCTTAGGGACTGGCCTTAAGGAATGCATTCTCAGTGGTCTTCTTTCCGTTGATGGACTCAAAGTAACCTCTTTTTAAAATTCATTTATCAATCTTTGATTTTGATTTTTTTAATGTTTTTAATGTTTCAAAGCTTCCTGCAATCTGGGTTTTCTTTTAGGAATCTTGCGCACCCCTTTTGTTCTTTCTTTTTTGAAAAAAAAGACTTACTTAGGCATTATTACGAACAGGTGGTGGGAATTAGTATTGTTTAAGGTGACATAGGAAGTGTGGGATAGATGTTAACGATGCCCGAACTCTTCGTTTTTCTTAAAATATATGTCGTGTCGGATTCTGCATTAACGGATTGGATATCTGCATTTTCTCAATAGGTGTTGCACATGGACAGGAATGACTATTACGGCGGAGAGTCAACTTCGCTTAATCTTACGCAGGTAAAAGACATTCTTAGCTATTTGGTTCATATCTGATATTTTCTTTAGGCAATTTCTCAACTTTGTTTTACTTCTGTATATGTGTACAGCTTTGGAAACATTTCAAGGGAGATGACAAGCCTCCGGAAACGCTAGGGGCGAGCAGGGATTATAATGTTGACATGATGCCAAAGGCATGCAATCCGACCTCCAAATTTTGCTTTTTTGCTATGTTGTATTTTTCACTACTTAATTGCCTGTTGGATGCATATGAAACATCTCTATCATCTATGAGTATCTTTGTGCTAGTTATTCATGTTTTATAGCGAATGCTTAATGTGGTTTTCCGCAGTTCATGATGGCCAATGGTAGTCTGGTTCGTATTCTCATCCACACTAGTGTTACCAAGTATCTTAACTTCAAGGCCGTGGATGGTAGTTTCGTGTACAACAAGTCGAAAGTAAGGGATTGTGGTTTTTAAACTTTGTGTCATTTGTTTAGTTCAAATGTTTATGATCTTCAGTGACTTAATCACTTTTACTTGTAGATCTACAAAGTTCCGGCGACCGATGTCGAAGCACTGAAATCACCATTGATGGGGCTGTTTGAGAAGCGCCGTGCCAGAAAGTTCTTCATTTATGTCCAAGACTATGAAGACAATGATCTGAAATCTCATGAAGGACTAGACCTGAATAAAGTAACGGCGAAAGAACTTATCTCGTATGTTTCTCTTCCCTATTGCCCTCTAAAAGCCTGCTCTAGCACTGGTCTTGATACATGGCATTGTTTGCAATGTAGAAAGTATGGGCTGGAAGATGATACAATTGACTTCATCGGTCATGCCCTGGCACTTTACAGTTGTGATAGTTACTTGGATCAACCGGCTTTGGATTTTGTTAAGCGAATGAAGGTAAAAGTTCGTTTCGCATATCATATCGATAATTATATTCTGTATTTGTGCATTTTCTTTTTGTATAGCTGTATTCAGAGTCTCTGGCTCGGTTTCAAGGAGGATCTCCTTATATTTACCCACTATATGGACTGGGAGAGTTGCCTCAGGTTTTTCATTATCTGTAGTTTTTTTCTTCTTCTAGTTAAATAGAAACATATTTCTTGAGGTTGACTTGTAATTACGATTCCATCGGCAGGCATTTGCACGTTTAAGTGCAGTTTACGGAGGTACTTACATGCTCAACAAGCCGGAATGTAAGGTAAATCTCTCGGAACACGAACCCTAAATGTAATTTGCTTCGTTTTATCTAACATACAAGTAATCACTAACTAGTTTGAGAATGCCAAATAGTTTCTCTGCTTTTTGGACGTTTTATGATCCCCGTTTCTGTAATTCACAAGTTGGTAAGTATGTGTGTTTATATTTCTCTTGCGAAATTTCGGGTTGCAGGTAGAATTCGGTGACGACGGAAAAGTTATTGGTGTGACTTCCGAAGGGGAAACTGCTAAGTGCAAGAAAGTTGTTTGTGATCCATCTTATTTGTCCGATAGGGTAACTTCTGAAGCAATTATGCCGCTCACGTATTGTTCGTCTTATGCATCCTCGAAACACAAGTGTATCAACTTTTTTCTTCATGTTCTTTTGATGCAACAGGTTAAGAAGGTCGGCAAAGTAGCTCGTGCTATCTGCATTATGAGCCATCCTATTCCAGATACCAATGATTCTCACTCGGCTCAGGTTATTCTACCTCAGAAGCAACTCGGCCGTAAATCGGACATGTATGCTGATAACTTTCGCAGATATCTTAATTTGCTTATCATCGGTTTTCTGCACCTTCTGAGGTTTATTTTTGTCATTACAGGTACCTTTTTTGTTGCTCATATGCTCATAATGTGGCTCCCAAGGGCAAATACATTGCTTTCGTTTTGACAGAGGCCGAAACCGATGACCCCAAGGTAGAGTTGGAGCCCGGCATTAAGCTACTGGGACCCGTAGATGAGATATTCTACGACACTTATGACAGATATGTCCCGACTAACGACCATACAGCCGACAACTGCTTCATATCTGCTGTAAGGACACATTTCTCTCTTCATTACTCTACATGTCTTTGTATGATCTGAAAGAACCCTAAACACTTACAAAGTACATAATTTGCTGATTTGAGCTTCGAAATTTCATTGCAGAGTTACGATCCGACGACACACTTCGAAACCACTGTGAACGATGTGATCCAGATGTATACCAAGATTACTGGAAAAGTAAGGGTTTCATCATTCTCCAACGTAGCACACACATTATTTATCCATATTCTTCATTTTCTCTAAAGTACTCGCATCTGATACCTGTATTTGAACCCAACCCGAATCCGAATAACAGTTGGTCATATCGTGCAGGTTCTTGATTTATCCGTGGACCTGAGTGCTGCCAGTGCGGCTGAAGAATGAAAATCTTCAAGTTCAAACTCTTTCTTCTTTTGTGTTGTCTCTGTTCTGTTTTCATCACACATTGTTTTAGATTATGCAGAACCCAAAAGTAAATTTATTTTTCCATATAAATAATCCCTTTTTTTTACATTGTAGCTTCTATAAATGCTTTATGCCAAAATCATCATTGGGTTGATTTTCATTGCCATTTTAGCATTTTTTTAATATTTTTTTCCTGTTAGTAGTATGATGCATGATTTGTATGCTATTGGCATGATAAATAAACAAGAACACGATATAACACAAAAAAAAACAATACATTAATTTATCAGAATCTATATAACATGAAATTTGTCGAAAGTTATATAAATATAGAATTTCCTTCCATAATTCCATAAATCCCACAGATTTGATTCTATAGATTTTGATTCAATTTCTCATTTTTAATCTAAAAAACATACATGAAATTAAAGTTACAATATGAACTTAATGCAAGCAGTTGCTTTATTACAGTAGCAGTTAACTAGTAACTATTCCATATCGTTGTCACTACGTTCTGCTGGTCCCTGTTCTTGTATGTGTCCAACTTCAATGTCGACTTGAAGAGGAGGTCGTGAGATCGAACTTTCTTCGATACAAGCAAGGATCGTAATGGAGTAAGTCGGAAGTAACTGAAGGAAACCATAAAACCAACGGAAAACATGTTTGAACAGATCAAGGAACAGTCTATGGAAGGGATATGAGACCAAGATAAAGAAATGGAAAGGCCAGAAGAGCAAAGGCGGGAAAAAGAACAAGGCGAGTAGCGACAGAGCTACCGCAATGGAGAAAGTCCTGGGACGGAAGTGAATCTGATTGATGTTGTTCAGAGGGAGTTCAGCAGAGGTGAAGAGAAATTCCACGGTCTGTGTAGCTTTCTGGTCCACGGCTTGTGGACACTAATGTCTCATTTGGTACGGCGAAAGTAAAAAAAAGTGTGTTGTATTAAGGCTTAAAACACATTTTACCCCTTAAACTTTACCTATTTTTTCAATTTACCCCCTAAACTATGTTTTGTCCACTTTTGTCCCCTAAACATTTCGCCGTTATTTATTTTACCCAAAAAATTAATACCGTTAAAAAAAATCGTTGACCAATCAGAACATGCTATATTATTTTTTTTTATTTTCTAAAAATTTAAAATTAAATAAATATATTAAAATATTTATTAATTAATTATATTCCCAAAATACCCAAAATACCCCCATCTTCTTCCCAATTTTCATCCCCAAATTCTGTGATCTTTCTTTGTCCCCAAAATCCAAACACCTAAAAACCTTTATCCTTCGAAAAATCTTAAACAATTTCGTTCTTTTTCTCAGTGAATTCATTGTTTTATTTCAAAACTTCAAACATTTGCATTTTTAGTGCCTTTTTGTTCAAGATCAATGGAGGCGGAATTTCTCAGTGTTTCTTCTCCACCTTCGTTTGCCGTTAATAGGGCCACCAAGTTTTCAAGACCCAGTTTTGTTTAACTTCACAAACCAGAAAATTTCCCATCTTCAAGCTCCATTGCCCTGCAAGATTATCCAAGAAAGCTATTCAATTGGTTCATGCTTCCACCAATTCTATTGGGTATGGAAAATGATCAACCCTTTTTAGATTGTTCTTCACCCAAATTTCGGTTTTTAAATTGTTCAAATGTGGTTCTTACTTTCAGCTTTCCTCTGTTCTTTTGATTTTTGGTTGTCTATAGAAATGGATGCCTTGTACTTTGTTGCCTTTATTTTGAATTGGGTTTGTTTCAGTTCGTCAGTTGTTTGTAATTCCAGTGTTAGATTTCTTGGAATCTTGGATCTTAATTATTTTTCTGATGTTTGTCAAGAAAATGTTTTCTTGAATGTTGGATTATTGCAATTTACATGAAAAGTATTTTAATTGTTGAATCCTGTTTCCTCACTAATTATACTCCTAACGGGCTTGAAGGATTAGGGTTTTTGGATGTTTGAATTTTGGGGAAAAAGAAAGATCAAGGAATTTGAGGATGAAAATTAGGGAAGAAGATAATGGGAGGATGAAGAAGGGATATTTTGGGTATTTTGAAAATGTAATTAAATTAATAAATATTTTAATATGTTTATTTTATTTTTATTTTATTTTAAAATTAAAAAATAAATAAAGAAAATGATGTGGCACGTTCTGATTGGTTAACACAGATTTTTTAATGGTGTTAGCTTTTGGGGGTAAAATGAGTAACGACGAAACGTTTAGGGGGCAAAAGTGGGCAAAACGTAGTTTAGAGGGCAAGTTGAAAAAACATGTAAAGTTTAGAGGAAAAAAGTGTTTTAAGCCTTGTATTAAATAACACTTGAGATAATTGTTACTACGTCAACATGTTTGATTGTTGAAATTTGTAATAAAGTTAAATGATGTATTTTGTATTAATGTACCCTATTTTCCTTTGTTTTGATATTAATTATTATATTATTTTTTAAACACACGACGTAATACGTAAAAAAATAGTGAATGTATTGAAAATAATGAAAATACACGAAAAATATTAAACATATTGAGAATGATGAAAATACATGAATAAATAGTGAATGTATTTATAACGATGCAAATACGTCAATAAATAGTGAACGTATTTACAACGATGTAAATACATGAAAAAATAATGATAGTATTTACAATGATGTAAATACGTGAAAATAGTATGAGGGTATAATTAAAAAATTAATTTAGAATTATCACAAAACTGGCGTAAAATTGATGTATTAAATAAATATTACCTCCACCACTACAGCAAAACAGACTTTTAGCAACATTTTTATGTGCCGCTAAATCAAACGCCGCAATAGTTAGCCGTGTTTGTGAAAAAAAAAATGCTGCAAATGGTTGAGATATATAATAACGTTAGTTTCTCAAAACAAACGCAAAATACCTTGTCTTCGTTGGCGTTTGTCCTTCCAAACACCGCTAAATAACATGTCTTTAGTGGCGTTTTCCCACCAAACACCGATCTATACTTGTAATTCGCTTCTTTATAAAGTTTTAATAAGATATAAATGAAGTTGATATGGGATTTAAACATTTAAATCTTATTGAGGCGTTTGTCTAATTAAGGCGTTTGTTAGACAAACGCCACTAAAGTACGTGTCTGTAGCGGCGTTTCTTTAAAAACGCTACCATATATTAGTCTATTGTGTCGTTTATTAAAAGAAAAGCCACCATATATTAGTCTATCGCGGCGTATATTAAAAAATGTCACTAAATGTACAAAATTAGCGACGTTTACTTAGAAAATGCCATTAAAAACCTATTTTGTTGTAGTGCACCTCAATAATAAATATCACCAACTTACGTATTAAATAGTACGACATATTAAATATCAGCTCCACTAAACACTTAGTTATTTGTACCTTCTGTAATACAAGCGTATTAAATAATACAACACGCTAGTTACAAGTTATTTACTTCACTATTACTTATGACAGTCTGCTGGCAGTTTGAAAGTCTCAGGTACTGGGTTTTCTGCTGAATTTGCTACCTCTAGTCTCCAACCTTTGTCTCCTACACATGTCTCATTTGTCTCCACAACATCTCCTTGGCCTACTTCACAAGAACATACATGGTATCCTGATTCAGGTGCTACTCACCACATTATTCATGACAAAGCTAATTTGCAGTCAAGCACCATTTATACAGGTAATAATAAACTCCTTATGGGTAATGGTGAAGGAGTTCAAATTTCACATATAGGTCAAGGATCTTTACATACTTTTGGTCAACCTTTAGATCTACATAATTTACTTCATGTTCCACATATATTGTCAGACTCACAATTAGTTAAAGATAAAAATGCTATTGTTGAATTTTGTGCTAATGGATGTTCTGTTAAAGATTCTCGGACTCAGGTTGTTCTTTTTCAAGGGAAGCTCAACCTAAATGACTATATGAGCTGCTGCCTCATACTGATGGTTCTTTTCCTGTTTTCAATAACAACAGTTCTCCTATTGCTGCTAGTTGTAGCATTTCTCAGTCTTCTAGTATGTTTGAGTTGTGACACAAACGTCTCAGACACCCTTCCAAGAGTGTTCTTAAGGCTATTTTAAATAAGTGCAATATTATATCTAGTTCAAATATTGATTCTCCTGTATGTTCTGCTTGTCTACAAGGGACAACCCACAAGCTTCCTTTTCCTAAGTCATTAACTGAGTATAAGTCTCCTTTTGAGCTTGTTGTTTCTGATCTTCGAGGTCATCTTTCATGCTCCTATCAATTCTGATGGGTTCTTCTACTATGTTTCATTTGTGGATGTGTTTAGTAGACATACATGGTTGTACTTGGTTAAAAGAAAATCTGAAGTTGTCTAATGTTTTCTTAATTTCCACAAGTTAATTGCAGTGCAATTCAATTGTAAAATTAAAGTGTTACAAACAGATGGTGGTACTAAATATCAAGGTTTAGCATTACTCATGGTGTTCAACATAGAATTTTGTGTCCCTATACTTCTGAATAGAATGGGAAAGCTGAAGGAAACATCAACATGTGGTGGAAATGGGTCTCACTCTCCTACCTCAGGTTAGATTGTCTCTAAAGTTTTTGAGCCATGGATTCACAACAACTATGTTTCTAATAAAAAACTCCCTACTGAGGTGTTGCAAGGGAAGCCTCATTTTGAGCAACGTTTTCAACAGGTACCAAATTACTCATTTATAAAGGTTTTTGGGTGTTTTTGTTACCTTTTCTTACACCCATTTAATCGACATAAACTAGATTTTATATCTAAGAGGTGTACCTTTTTGGGATACAATGTGTCACATAAAGGATACAAATGTTTGAATGGTGATGGTGAAGTGTTTATCTCAAGAGATGTTATAATTTAGATCTAATATCACCAATTGTCAATCCCCGACAACAACGCCAAAAATTTGTTGCGTAATGGATGAATGCGCAATTAAGAGCAAGTATACTCGTCACTCAAGTAATATAGTGATGAGCAGAGTGTCGAACCCACAAGGATTGGAGTGAAAAATTCAAAGAAATTGTACTTAAGAGTTAGTGAAATAATATTAGTGTGGTGATAAGATTATATACTAAATGCAAGAAAAATAAACGGCAACAATGATCAGAGAACAAACAGATGTTGTAGCAAAAAATCTAATGATTATGGATGATGGGTTTATTGCCTAAGAACTATGCTAATTATTATTCGAATGCTATAGCAATGAGTTACATTTATCTACTTGACAGGATTTTCTAATTAACTCCTAGACTCTCTCGATACCTAGAAGTTGATAACAGGATGTTATGGCAAACATGTCTGCGTAAACCCTAACAACTCATTATCTATTCAAGTTCCCTAAATTAGTCATTGAAATCCTAAACTTATGTCTAAGCTGGATTGAACCTACGTGCAATACCCAAATTTTACTTGGGGTTCTATATATATTGTCTCTTAAATAGTAAATATATAAATAAATAAGTCATAACATAAAAAACAATGCTCAAAATAAATAATAAACCCAAGTTATGTCTATCCAAATATCCATATCCATATATAATGTCTAATATACACAAAGCCCAAGTTACATATTACAAAGCCCAAATCTTCTTTTTGGTAGCCTTTCCCGCTCAAATTTAATAGAGCCAACCCAAAAAACACAAACCCATAAGAAAACCAATCTTTCCCACTTAAATAGGACACGTGGAAGTTCATAATTGTGTTGGAGTATGCCCCAAGAACAATTATGAGATGGTTGTAAAAGACATACTTATTTTATCTTGTTTATTAATAAGAAGCCATTATTATTATTTCAGTCTTATTCTGTGTATCTATAAATAAACTGAATTATAATAAAGTCCTTATAATAATATAGTTATTCTTGAATGTCCTTAGTCGAGAATTATTGTGGGCGTGGACAACAATAATGTATTAAGACTAATATGTAGTTGATTGATGACAAAGTGTTGTATTGATATGGAGATGTCAAAATCAATACATAAGTATGTGTTAGGGAAAGACATACTGGACCAACCCGCTCTGAGCATGTTTCTTGGATTATTATGTGACAGTTACAACATTGCTCATGGTGATAACTACATGTATGATCCTCAGACTTGAGATCATCATTATTTCAACATCGTGAGTGACATATTTTGATACGGTCAAATGTGTGTCATAACTGACTACACTATAAAGACTGATATTGGATATGTCACAATCCATGTAGCGAAATATGGTTGATAAAGATAGGATTTGTCCCTCCTACATAATAGGAGTAACATCATAGGCCACTTGATTGAGTGAGACTAAAAAATGCATGGCCATGATCGAATAAATTGATATGGGATATCATAGTTATTCGTTTATAATAGTCTACTCAAGATATCAAGAAACATTAGGAGGACTATACAAGTGTGACTAATGCATGACTTGTGTTCGATCTAGATATGAGGACAAGAGGATGAAATACATAAAAGAAGTTAATTACGGAAAAAGGTTAAATCGAACCACGATTTCATGTAACTTAGGTAGCAATGATGTATTGCTAGATGCCACTCATTGCTTGTAATATTAGAATTGTTCTGGATATTACTGCTAACGTTACATGAACCTACAAGGGTCACACCCTATGATTGAAATGAACAAATATCGACTAGATAGCATGTGTACAAACTTGTTGTACATGTAATTAGTAAGAAACCGAAATTGTTATAATTATTGTAATTATGGATAATTTCGTTTATATATATATATATATATGTTAATATTTGATAAGTTATTGTAATTATCAAATACTATTAAATATATATATTTATATCTCTAAAGGAAACCTAATTAAAGTAGAATCAGATTGTACATATTTAATTATATTCGGTTAAATATGTTGTATATTTAAAGAATCCGAATTTAATTAGAATTAGGTTTTTAAATGCTATATAAAGGCATAAGGTCTAGTAGCCAATATATGTTTTTTTTTTCGAAAATCCTCTCTAACAGTTAGAGAAGAGAAAAATTGTTCGTTTTATTCGGGTGGACTGCTTAGAGGTCGGAACGCTGCTGTGACGACTCAGATTTGATTTGGATTCTCCTATACTCGCTACGTTATTCCAATTTAAATGTTTTCATCCTTTATCACCCTAAATTCGTCCCTTGTACATGGATCACTGGTGGATTATGCCGGATAATTTTTCCGCTATGCCATGGTGTGTACCAGTGTTTCCCAACAGTGGTATCAGAGCCACTTGTACGATACGAATTCAGACTTAAATACTTGGATGATGCTTTTGTATGAGATGCATGTTATTATATTAGGGTTTATTCGATTTTTGACAAATATATGATATTTTCATGCTTTAGATTGATTCACGCCTAATATGAATAAATTAAATTGATTGTTCCCAGTGATTAAAGAGTTAGCCACAGTTTTTTTGGGTTTCAGATGTTAAGCGTTAACAGTGATAATTATATTTTAGACTAATAGTTAGTGTATGGATCACGTGCGGGGAAAGTAACAAAGAGTTGTTCAAGTAAAAACCTCGTGGATTTTAAAATCCTAAAAAACGCGATAATGTTGAAATAGTTATCAAATTGTGAGGTTTTTTAAACCCCCGCAAGGGGCTTCGCCCCTTGACCCCTGCGTAGGGACAATCTCATAAGACCTCAATAATAAACTGGGTCGTTGTTATGTCTGATATGCACTGGGTTTGAAATGCATGGTTATAGCCCAATAGCCTATTTACTTTGGTTTTATATAAATACGGCATGCGTGTCATGCCTTTCTTTCTTCTATTGTAATGCTCTTCTCATCTTACTCCCTCGTATGTAAAACGAGTTTTTGAAAAATTGCAATATTTGCGGAGAAAAGCGTGGACCAAAGGAGCAAAATAATAGGCCAATCAAAGGTGGATTAGGTGCTTGAGAAGCAAGTTCTATCTTTAGTATTTTTGGTTCTCCCATTAGCTTGGGATGTGCGACCTTAGTTTTATGGGCTATAACCATTGCATTTATATTTACCACTTTACATGTATGTGATGCAATGTATGTTTTAGCATGATGATAAATGATTAGATCATAGTAAAATGGTGAGATTAATATAACAAAAAAACCCTCCATATTTAATTGAAATAGTCATCCAATATTAGCCCTTGTTAAAACCTCGATTGATACTATGTAGCTTTTGCCAAAGAAAAGTACTTAGATCTATCTTGGTTAAACACGATGAATAAGCAAGTGATATTCACTGGTTGTAATATTGGTTAAACTAGGTTGTTCTAATAAGATTAGAAACATAAAGACTAATGATTGTTCAAGAACTTCGGTGATTGAAAAACAATACGAAAGTGCATGTCTAGGATTGGTTCTTTGAAAGACTTGGTATTTAAGCGTGCCCAGTACACCACCTCTCTTTTCATAAGTTACCTATCTGGTGCACTGTTCATTATTGTTCTTTTTATTAGACCTTGTGAACTTTTGTTTTGGACAAATAGTTGTCATCAAATATATGAATTACATGAGATATAATTAGAATGAAATGAAATATGGATACTTACCCACTAGAAATACTTTTAGCAAGTTTTTCGATTTTGATGGTTTTTAATAGTGGGAATGTTATTAATTTATAAACATGATAAAAGGGTTACTTATAAATCATATTTTATCGTTGTATATTTATTATGGCAAATTCAAACTCATTATCATTGCGATCCGTCCTTGAGAAGGACAAATTAAATGGCTTGAACTTCATTAACTGGTTCCGCAATTTAAAGATTGTCCTTAAACAAGAACGGAAACTAACAGTCATCGAAGAACCTGTCCCTAAAAAGCCAGCAGATGATGCATCTAAAGATGAATTAGAAGCCATTGAAAAATATTCAAGTGACATGGTAGATTTCGGTTGTTTGATGCTTGTGACCATGACCCCTGAGCTTCAGAAGCAACATAAGGACAAGGTTCCCCATGAGATGGTTAAAAATCTTAAGAAATTATATGAGGGGCAAGCTCATCAAGATAGATATGAGACCTCTAAGGCTTTGTTTCGATGCAAGATGGTTGAGGGAACTCATGTTCTCAAAATGGTAGGGTATATTTAGACCCTGGAAAAGTTGGGCTTCCCTCTAAGTGTTGAATTGGCTACTGATGTTATCCTGCAATCGTTGCTTGATAGTTTTAATTAGTTTGTTCTTAATTTCAATATGAATGAAATTAACAAATCATTACCTCAGTTGCTTGGTCTGTTAAGAACTACAAAAAACAACATGAAAAAGGTTGGCTGCAAACCTATTCTGATGGTCCAAAAGGATAACAAAAAAGGAAATCCCAACACCAAGGCAAAGCCAATGCCTAACAAAGGAAAGGTTGCATTGAAACCCAAAGGAGGAGTTGCAAAAGAAGGAAAGTGTTTCCATTGCAACAATGCTGGACATTGGAAGAGAAATTGCCTTGTCTATCTTGAGGACATCAAGAAGGCAAGAGAAAATGGATAGTCCTGATAAGGTATTTATGTTATTGATATTAATATATCAACATCTACTTCTTGGGTATTAGAAACCGGCTGTGGTTCTCACATTTGTACTTCTGTACATGGACTAAGAATGAGTAGAAAATTGGCAAAAGGAGATGTGGACCTACGAGTGGGAAATGGAGCAAGAGTTGTTGCACTAGCTATAGGAACATATACTTTTTCACTACCTAGTGACTTGTTTTAGATTTAGAGGATTGTTATTTCGTACCTAGTCTGACTAAAAACATTTTTTCAATTTCTTGTTTGGACAAGATTGATTTTGAGATTATTATTAAGAATAATAGTTGCTCTTTTTCCCTCAATAATGTTTTTATGGTACGACTCAATTAATCAATGACCTCTATACCTTAGATCAAGATAATTCCATATATAACATAAATACGAAAAAATAAAAAACAAATGACTCTAATCAAACTTATCTATGGCATTGCCGCTTGGGTCATATAAGTGAGAAACGCATATCAAAACTTCATAAAGATGGATTTTTGGATTCTTTTGTTTTCCAACAATTTGATATATGTGAATCTTACTTAATAGGAAAAATGACTAAGTCACTGTTTGACAGTAAAAACGAGCGAGCAAGTGATTTATTAGGCCTAATACACAGTGATGTATGTAGACTGATGAATACGCAAGCAAGAGGAGGGTTTCAATACTCATTACTTTCACTGACAACTTCAATAGATATGGGTATGTTTACCTAATGCATCATAAATCTGAAGCCCTTGAAAAGTTCAAGGAATTTAAGAATGAAGTACAAAACCAACTAGGAAAGAGTATCAAAGCTCTTCGATCAGATCGAGGAGGAGAATACTAAAGCCTAGAGTTTGATGAACTTCTTAAAGGATGCGGGATTGTCTCACAACTTACACCTCCAGGTACTCCACAACACAATGGAGTCTCTGAAAGGAGAAATCGAACGTTGTTAGACATGGTTTGGTCAATGATGAGTCATGCTGATCTTTCAACTTTTTTGGGGACATGCGTTAGAAACAACTGCTTTCACACTAAATCGTGTTCCGTCTAAATCAGTTCAAAAGACACCATATGAGATATGGACTGGGAAGCGTCGTAGTATGTCTTTTATGAAAATTTGGGGATGCGAAGTTTATGTTAAACATTAGATATCTAAAAATCTCGAACCCAAATCTCATAATTGTAATTTTGTGGGACATCATAAAGAAACTAAAGGATATTATTTCTTTAATCCATCCGAGAACAAAGTGTTTGTTGCTCGAAAAAGAGTCTTCCTCGAAAGAGAATTTATTTTTAAAAAAGAAAGTAGGAGAAATATTTAACTCGAGGAAATTCAATATCAACCACAAATCACTGAACTAGAGATTGAACAACAACAAGTTCCACAAATAGTTGAGAAACATCAAATCGTTCTTGAAACACAACCACTGCGAAGGTCTATGAGAGAATGCAATGCACCTGAGAGATATGGATTTCTTGTCACATTGTATGGGGATGTTCTTCTCATGGACCAAGATGAGCCTAGGACTTATCAGGAAGCAGTGGAGAGCCTAGACTCTAAGAAATAGCTAGAAGCCATGAAATCCGAGATGGATTCCATGTTAGAAAACCAAGTATGGACTTTGGTTGACCCACCCGAAGGAATTAAGCCCATAGGGTGCAAATGGGTTTTCAAAAAGAAAACCGACATGGATGGCAATATACAAACATACAAAGGGCGATTGGTCGCTAAGAGATTTTGTCAAATTCATGGTATAGACTATGATGAAACTTTTTCCCCTGTTGCTATGTTTAAATTCATCCGGATATTGCTTGCAATAGTTGCATATTATGATTATGAAATCTGCCAAATGGATGTCAAAACCACTTTCCTTAATGGAAAATTGGATGAGGATGTGTACATGACACAACCTGAGGGTTTTGTCAATCCAAAAGATGCCCAAAAAGTATACAATCTACAAAGATCCATTTATGGACTGAAACAAGCTTCTCGAAGTTGGAATCTTCGTTTTAATGAGGCAATCAAAGATATTGGTTTTATTAAAAATAAAGATGAGCCATGTGTTTTCTAGAAATCTAGTGGGAGCACTGTCACATTGTTGGTATTGTATGTGGATGACATATTAATAATAGGAAATGGCATACCTACCTTACAGTCTGTAAAGACTTGGTTAGGAAAATTTTTTTCTATGAAAGACTTGGGTGAAGCAACCTACATATTATGAGTCAAGATTTATAGAGATAGATCAAGACGACTCTTAGGACTAAGTCAAAATACATACATAGGCAAAGTATTGAAAGGATTCAGTATGGAAGAATCTAAAAGAGGATTCTTACCTATGAGACATTCACTCTCGAAGGAAATGTGTCCTTCAATGCCTCAATAGAGAGAAAACATGTGTAGGATACCAAATGCTCCGGCCATTGGATCTATCATGTATGCCATGCTATGTACACATCCATGTATCATATGCACTAAGTATGACAAGTCGATACCAAGTAGATCCCAGTGAAGGTCATTGGGTTACAGTAAAAAACATCCTTAAGTACTTAAGAAGAACTAAAGATACATTCCTTATGTATGGAGGTGAGAAATAGCTAAGTATAAAAGGTTATACCGACGCAAGCTTTCAAACTGATAAGGATGATTCTCGATCGCAATCAGGTTTTGTATTTGGCCTAATAAAGGTGCTGTAAGCTGGAAAAGTTCAAAGCAAGATATAGTAGCAGATTCTAGAATAGAAGCTGAGTATATTGCAGCAAGCGATGCTGCAAAAGAGGCTGTTTGGATCAAAAAGTTCATATATGAACTAGGGGTCGTGCCTATCATATCAAATGCTATAGATCTATGTTGTGACAACAACAGAGCCATTGCACAAGCAAAACAAAACCTAGATTTCACCAACGATCCAAACACATACTTAGGCGTTACCATCTTATTCGTGAAATTATTGATCGAGGGGATGTAGAAATATGCAGAGTACCAACGGATGGCAATATCACCAATCCACTGAGAAAGCTTCTAACACAGTAGAAGCATGAGCGTCACACTAAGTCTCTTGGTATTAGATACATGAGTAATTGGTCTTAGTGCTAGTGGGAGATTGTTGGAGTATGCCCAAAGACCAATTATGAGATGTTTGTAAAAGAGATACTTATTTTATCTTGTTTATTAATAAGAAGCCATTATTATTATTTCAGTCTTATTCTGTGTATCTATAAATAAACTAAATTATAATAAAGTCCTTAGAAT
Source organism: Hibiscus mutabilis (assembly GCA_019671005.1). Lineage (NCBI taxonomy): Eukaryota > Viridiplantae > Streptophyta > Magnoliopsida > Malvales > Malvaceae > Hibiscus > Hibiscus mutabilis. Next base: position 29,590,152 of record CM033711.1, on the reverse strand, counting down.
AATATAGTTATCCTTGAATGTCCATAATCGAGAATTATTGTGGGCTTGGACAACAATAATGTATTAAGACTAATATGTAGTTGATTGATGACAAAGTGTTGTCATTGACATAGAGATGTCAAAATCAATACATAAGTATATGTTAGGGAATGACATACTGGACTGACCCGCTATGAGCATGTTTCTTGGATTATTACGTGACAATCACAATATTGCTCATGGTGATAACTACATGTATGATCCTCAGACTTGAGATCATCATTATTTCAACATTGTGAGTGACATATTTTTATAAGGTCAAACGTGTGTCGTAACTGACTACACTATAAAGACTGATATTAGATATGTCACAATCCATGTAGCGAAATATGGTTGATCAAGATAGTATTTGTTTCTCCTACATAATAGGAGTAATATCATAGGCCACTTGATTGAGTGAGACTAGAAAATGCATGGCCATGCTCGTATAAATTGATATGGGATATCATAGTTATTCATTTATAATAGTCTACTCAAGATATCAAGAAACATTAGATGGACTATACAAATGTGACTAATCCATAACTTGTGTCTAATCTAGATATGAGGATAAAATGATGAAATACATAAAAGAAGTTAATCACAGAAAAAGGTTAAATCGAACCACGATTTCATGTAACTTAGGTAGCAATGATGTATTGCTAGATGCCACTCATTACTTGTAATATTAGAATTGTTCTTGATATTACTGCTAACATTACATGAACCTACAAGGGTCACACCCTATGATTGAAACAAACAAATATCGACTAGATAGCATGTGTACAAACTTTTTGTATACGTAATTAGTGAGAAACCGAAATTGTTATAATTATTGTAATTATGGATAATTTCGTTTTTATATATATGTTAATATTTGATAAGTTATTGTAATTATCAAATACTATTAAATATATATCTCTAAAAGAAACCTAATTAAAGTAGAATTAGATTCTACATATTTAATTATATTCGATTAAATATATTGTATATTTAAAGAATCTGAATTTAATTAGAATTATGTTTTTAAATGCTAATAAAGGCATAAGGTTTAGTAGCCAATATATGTTTCTTTTCAAAAATCCTCTCTAATAGTTAGAGAAGAGAAAAATTGTTCGTTTTATTCGGGTGGACTACGTAGAGGTCGGAACGCTACTGTGACAACTCAGATTTGATTTGGATTCTCCTATACTCGTTGTGAAATTCCAGATTACTTAAGGTAACGTTTTCATCCTTTATCACCCTAAATTTGTCCCTTGTACTTGGATCATTGGGGGATTATGCCAGATAATTTTTCCGTTGCGCCATGGGGTGTACCAACGTTTCCCAAAAAATTGGTCTAAAAGTCTTTTACTCGGATAATGGTATTGCTAACGTCAGCAAAAGACGTCAGCGTTTGACACTTATAAAAGAGGAGAGAGAGTTAGTGCGGGAAATTAATGATAAGGATAAATAATAATAATAATAATAATAATAAAGGAAGACAAAATGATCCTTACCTTGGAAATTGAAGAGGCCATTAGGAAACCAAACGCCACCGAGAAGCTGAGGAGACTTCAGAGTTGCGAACCACCGCCGGAACTAGAGATCGGAGCACCACCGAGAATGCGAACAAACACTAGAAAAATGCCGATCGTCGTGCAACAAAATCGTCGCCACAACAGAGGTATAATCTTGTTCCTTTTTATTTTCCTACAAAAAACCAAAAAAAAACCTTAGATCGAATCAAAAACAATAAAAAAAGAAGACAAAATGTGATTCAGTTGGTGTCTATCTTGAGACGATGGCCGGAGTTGTTTTCGAGTAAAGGAGGAGTTAAAAAGTTAAGTTTTAGGTAGTTTTTGACATAGATTAGGAGAATTTGGGAGGATTCTTTCAAATCTGGGTAGATTAGGTTCGATTTTTGGGAAGTATGGGTAAGAACCTATCGAATCCGGGTAGATATAAGATTTTAGGGTGAAAAAATCATAAAAATAGAGTTTTAGGTTTTTTGTGGTTGTCGGAATACGCTCGACGGCGGCCAAAAATTGCTTCACGGCCGTCAGAGCAAGGTAGGGGTGATCGGAAGTTGTAGGTGGTGGTTAGCGAACAAGGTTGAAGGGTCAGAGGTTGGTCGGAATAGATCGAAGGGCGAAGGCTATGGTGGTTAGAGGCCGACATTTTGTGTTCTTCATAAAAATTGAAGAACAAGGATGAAACTCATCCAAAAACATGAGTTTTCAATCTATTTGGGTGTTGGTTTCTGGGAATTTGGTGTTATTGGGAGAGAGTTTAGAGAGAGGGGAGAGTTATAGAGAGTGGATTTCAAAAAAATGAAGAATAAAGGGAAATTTTTTGGTTAAAAGGGCTTTATATAGCCCAAAGGGTACAACATCGTTTTGAGCCGGGTCAAGAGGATCCGCGCCTCTGAGTTCGGGTCGGGTTGTATGACCCGCGCCCTACTTCTAGGTTTTCACGGTTTGGGTTGACAGTTTTGCATCTTTTTCAATTTGGCCACTCTTTTAATTGTAATTTGAGCTTTCTAGTTTTCAATATAATTCAATCTAGCCACTATTTTTTTAATTGTTTAATTTCAATTGCTTTAATTTATATGTTTGATTGCATGATTTAAATTAAGCATATAGTCTTAATATTTAGATAATTAATTCACCTAGATTTAAATAATTAGAGCCATAAATACTAGGTTCTTTAATTAAATTCAATAATTAAATAGGGAGATAATTGTAGCAAATAAATGGATATCAAAAGTGAGATTTTAAAGTCCTAAGTTGGATAGTGTCTCATTGTAATGAGATGTTTTCTGATGGGGCTTTTTAATTGAAAGTTTGGTATTCTTTTGAATCTAGAATATGGTAATTACACATAGTTAATCAAATTGGGGTTAAATTAAGAAATAGGTTAAAATAATTAGAATCATTAAATAAATAGGAATATTGTTAAATTAGGGTTAAATATGGATAATACCCAAACAATTGGGTGTTATCTCATAAATACCCTAATTCTAACAATATTCATAGTTTCTTAATGTTAGGATATTTGGTTTGATATAATAATTGAAAAATAGTTTTGGACTAAATTGAAAATATTGCAAAAATGATTTTAAGTCCAAACAACTTGAAAATATATTTGAGAAGGTTTCAAAAGGTTTTGAAGTGCTTTTGAAATTTTTTAAAGTAGCCAAACCTAAGTTCTTAGCTCAACTGTATTGATACGGTATACCCCATTTTGATACGTCTTAGGGTTTCAGCTATAGTCTATTTGAAACTGCCAAAACTTGTACCGATACAGGGCTTGCTTGTATCGATATGGAGAGGGGTCGTTTCGATACGTCTACGTGGCAAAAATCCCAAAGGTCAATTTCCCAACGGTCTTTTAAACTGCAGGCCGTACCAATCTGCTCCTACGCGTATCTATACGCATCAGCTGTAAAGAGCATTATGCCTATTGGAAGAATAGGATGATATACTTCATCAAGGCAAAGGATTATTAACTTTGGGACCTTGTTGAATATGGACCGTTCGAGCCTCAACATAGGAAGGCAAATTGGAATGCCAACGACAAGAAGATGATGAAGCTAAACTCCAAGGCGTTGCTAGTGCTATTTTGTGCATTAGGACCGGAGGTTTATGCTACAGTTTCTTCTTGTGAGAGTGCCAAGGAAGTATGTGACAAACTTGAAGTCACATACGAGGGAACAAACGAAGTAAAGGAGACCATGATTGGTCTTCTCAACCTTGAGTATGAAAACTTCAAGATGGACCCGGATAAAGACATCAAGAGGATGTTCAATCGATTCTCCACTATTGTCAACCAACTAAAAAGCCTAGGAGAGGAGATTTTGAAAGACGAACTCGTTCCAAAGTTGATTTACTCACTTCTCAAATCATGGGAGAGTTAGAAAACAACAATCATTGAAGCCAAGAACTTGAAGGAGCTCAATCTTGATGAGCTAATTGGATCCTTGCTAACTCATGAGATGATGTCTAAACCCTTGAAGAGGGAGAAGGAGAAGAAGATAAAAGAGCATGGCATTGATGTTAATGTCATTGCTCTCAAATCCTCTAAATGCCAACATGAAGAATCTAGTGAGGAGGAAAGTGAAGATGAAGAGATGGTTCATCTCTTCAAGAAGTTCACCCAATTCATGAAGAGCGAAATGGAAAAATCCAAGCATGAATCGAAGAAGAAGAAGATGAAGAATCCCCAAAGTAGCCATGAATGTAAAGAGACAAGGCACACTTAATACGATTTTCCTCGCTTCAACAAAAAAGGATCACATTCAAAAAAGACATATGTGGCAACATGGAGTGATGAAGAAGACTCCACTGATAATGAGGTAGCCTACCTATGTCTTATGGCCCTTCAAGAGGGTAAGATAACTTCTAATTCATCTAAAACAAACTCATATTCATTTGATGAATTACAAGATGCCTATGATGAATTGGTTTTAGAGTTTAGAAATCACATTTTGAAAAACAAGAAATTGGTTTCAAATTTGAAAATTCAAAATGATTTGATTTCTAAAACCAAGGATAAAATTGAAGCAAAACTCAAAGAGTTTGAACAAAAGAATGTCGATTTACAAAATTTGCTTCAAAATATGGAAAAAGATCATCAAAATGAGTTGGATGATCTTAAGAAGGAAAAAGATTTGATTTCAAATGAACTTCAAAAGAAAATTAATTTAGGAAAAATCAAATTTTTATGTTAGACAATCTAGTGCCCCTAGATTTGTTAAAGGAAAATGTTTTAGAAGTATTTGGGTCCCAAAATGACTAACTACTTCAACTAAAAAGGATGAAATTGAAAAATGGATTCCTAAGGGGACTAAGTTATGTGCTACTAATGCTTATGGATCCAAAGCAATTTGGATACCAAAAGTGATTTGATTGTCTTGTTTTAGGTGTGATGGAGAATGATAAAAAAAGTACAACATTAAGGGGGAGCTCCATACACACATGGAATGACACTTGAAGCAGGAAGACTTCACATCCTCCCTTTGGTTCAAGTGCGGTAAAATTTAGTTGAATTTATATTTATTTTTTAATTCAACTAGATTATCATAAATTGTTTGACTAACATTTGTCTGATGCTTGAGTAAGGGGGATCCATTTAAAACCAAAAATCTTATTTATGTCAAATTTTTTAACCTTCATTGTTATTTTGAATTTAAAGTTACTTAAATTCTTTTTGATATACCAAAATGGGGAGTAATTGTTTGAAAATTGATTTTTCAAGTGAATAAGGGGAGCTTTAACTACATTTAAATTTTAAAATCTCGTATTCAAATTTTTAAATACTAAGGGGGAGAATCACAAACCATTTTTCAAGTTGGTTTTATTATATTAAAAAGAGGGAGATTGTCAGGATATTTGTTTTGATATAATAATTAAAAAATAGTTTTGGATTAAATTGAAAATATTGCAAAAATGATTTTAAGTCCAAACAACTTAAAAATATGTTTGAGAAGGTTTCAAAAGGTTTTGAAGTGTTTTTGAAATTTTTTAAAGTAGCCAAACCTAAGTTCTCAGCTCAACTATATTGATACTGTATACCCCATTTCGATACGTCTTAAGGTTTCAGCTATAGTCTATTTGAAACTGCCAAAACCCGTACCAATATAGGTTCTTCATGAACTAGCTGTTATGCTCATCACAGCTGATGCATATCGATTTGCGTAGGAGCGCATCGGTAAATTGTTTGAAAAATTAATTTTTCAATTGAATAAGGGAGAGCTTTAACTACATTTAAATTTTAAAATCTCTTATTCAAATTTTTAAATACTATGGGGGAGAATCACAAACAAATTTTCAAGTTGGTTTTATTATATAAAAAATAGAGAGATTGTTAGGATATTTGTTTTGATATAATAATTAAAAAATAGTTTTGGACTAAATTGAAAATATTGCAAAAATGATTTTAAGTCCAAACAACATGAAAATATGTTTGAGAAGGTTTCAAAAGGTTTTGAAGTGTTTTTGAAATGTTTTAAAGTAGGTAAACCTAAGTTCTCAACTCAACTGTATTAATATGGTATACCCCGTTTTGATATGTCTTAGGGTTTCAGCTACAGTCTATTTGAAATTGCCAAAACCCGTACCTATAAAGGGCTTGCTCGTATCGATACAGAGAGAGGTCGTTTCGATATACCTCTTAGCATTTTGATACGCCTACATGGCAAAAACCCCAATGGTCAATTTCCCGACGATCTTTTAAATTATAGGCCGTACCGATACACTTCTACGCGTGTCAATACGCATCATCTGTGAAGAGCATAACGACTAGTTCATGAAGAACCTGTATCAATACGACTACCCGTGTATCGATACACACAGCTCCAGAAATGCATTTATTACGGGCAATAAAGGTTGCAACGTCTCCAATTCAATCCCAACGGTCTTTAATGACTAAAAGCTCAATTTAGAGTATAAAAGGGACCTCCAAGCATCTATGGAAGACTAATGATCCTCAAGTCAACAACATTATGATGCAAAAATTGTCTTAGTGCTAAATTTTCATTCTTTGTATAGACAAACACTTGTGAGCTCAAATTGTCAATGTATGCTCAAGTGTTCTAGGATTTGGGTGAGTGCTTTAGTGTGCAAACATCAACCTTTAGAGAGAGAGCAAGCTTTATGAAGGGGCAGTATATAGAGGAAAGATGTGTCAAGATGTAAACAATTACAAGAAGCTGTATGAAGATACTGAGAGTGCAGCGAGGAAAAAGATTTAAGAATTAATGGATTCAAACAACTGGATCAAACAAAAATTAGAGAGAGCAATCTTTGAATTCAAAATTGTCATTTTGAGTTTCACAAATTAAAAAAATTCTCGAAAGAGTACTTTGATGAAGGAAAAGTTGATTTTCTACAAAAAAAATAAGAGATAAAAAAGAAAGCGACAGAATCGGAAGGTGTCGTACAAAATTTCAAAGACTAGCTTATAAATTTTGAAGGGGCATTACGAATGGAGGAAAAGGCACCGAAAGGCAAGCTTGAGGTGGCCACCTAGACTAAACAAAGGCAGAATTATGAAATAATCAACCTCAGGGATCAAGTGCGGGGAATCGTCCAGCTTGTGCAAATTTTGTCCAATAAAGCCATGAACTTGCAACAACACCATGGCATCAATACAAGGCTAAGACAGGAGGCCTCGGAAGCTGAACGAAGTGATTAGTCTAAGAGGGGGGCTAACTACTTTCTGTAATCAGATTGCCTATTTATTATACTTGACCTTTTGGCTAAATAATGTTGCTCTAAAGACTAGTTCTTGAAATTGATACCTCATGCATCCATGCATTGCATTATTTAAATATTGTATATTGAAAAACATTGCATTATTTTAACAACATCGTAACATTGCATTTTTTAGATAATATTACTTTTTTTCAAATAGCATTGCATTAGAGAAAAACCAATATTCTGAAAAACATGGGCAATAGACTTGTTAGGGTCAGGCAATCACAGAGAGTTATTGAGGACCGCTTGGGTAGCATGGACCAAAGAATTGACCAGTCCCAGAATGAGGTGATAACTCGAGCTACCACATTGCTTGGAATCAGGAAGGTTGATAAGGAAAAAGTTCCAGATGGAAATACCAACATTGATGATCAAGATGAAAACTTATCTCACACAAGAGTTCAACCCGAAGGATTAGTTCCGGAAAAAGTTCAATCTGGAGTAGTCAGAGTATTAGTTAATGGTTAAGAGAATTTGGAAATTTTTTTTGGAGATGATGTAAGTTTCGGTGCGCTGACAAGATTTGATAGAGCTAAATTGGATGTTATCAAGACACAAATACAAGAGTTCTAAGTAAAAGCCAGAATTTTGATGTTTGCTCCAGGCCTATATTGTCTAGGGGTTGTGAGACTGATAAAGAACAAGATGATTCCAACAGAGTTACAGAATCACATATGTTTCTAGAATGTTTCTCCGAAGGGATGAAAGACAAGGATCCAGTTGGTGTCAGAAATTTTCCTACAATGAAATTATCTCCGTCAAAGAAAAGAGGGGCAACAAGCACAGAAATAGAAGACAAAGAGGTTGAATGGTTTAGCAAGAAAAGGGAGACGATTATTCCTATCCCAATACCATATTCAGATTTGTTGTCATACCTTGTACAAAATCACTTGTTGATGACAATTCCATCGAAGTTTTATAAGTCTTTTATGGAATAAGAAATGCTTGCGGTTATTGTAGAGATTTCAATCACTCTGTGGAAGATAGTATATTTCTAAACCACATAGTCAGTGGCCTCATCAAGAATGGACATTTAATGGAGAACCTTGATTCCACAAAAAGACCAGCATTTGCTAGAAGAATCGAGATAAAAAAGGGGCAAAATTTATAGCAGGTTTTTAGGGGTAACTCGCTACAGTTTGGGGTTTACCAGAATCGGAGTAATGTTTGGACATCTACCTCTTCAAAGTTTCCTTTACTAAAGAATACCCCAAAGTTAGATGCTCAAGGTGCACTTGTTAGTGGAAAATCAAAGACTAAATCGAATCTCATTCATGTCTCTTATCCCGAGCTGTACTTCAAATTGCTCGAAGCTTCACCGCATCATTTGAAACTTTCAAAGCTTCATCATCCAAGTTGTTACAACATCAAGAATCATTGTGAATATCATAATGGAGTTTATGATCATGACATTGAGGACTGTTACACTTTCAAGCAACAAGTTCAAAAACTTTCTAAACCATGAGATTTTGGAGGTTGACACTGATGGCCAGTCCATTAGGATTTGTAACCCAAGAGGTATTCACTTGATTGGAGCTAATGCGATTGGAATGCCTGAAAGTCAAGTACCGAAAGGTGTCAAGAAAAGAAAAAGAAGGGAGGGAAAGGTGAAACTGATCAAGAATCAACAACTAACAATGAACAAATCTCAAACAGACATGACCATTAAAAGCCTAAACACATCCAGCCAAGAGTAGGAAAAGCAAAGTTCATTTAGGCACCGACCAGAAGAAGTTGTCAATTTCCACATGCAAATGATCAAACATTCTACGGGAAAGAGTAAGCAATTGATTGAAGAAACAAGGAAACTCATAGTCAGGATGATCTTAAATCAAGACTCGATAAGAACATTGGAACATGAGCAAGAAGGTGCATGTCTTTGTGCTGGTAAAGGAAAATAAAGAATTGTTGAGGCTGAAATTCGCTCAAGATTTCCTTGAACAAAGATTGATAGCAAGAAATAGATTTGTCTTCAGTTTTGGGATCGTTACTGAATAATACCCTGAACCATCCCAATCGCTTTTACCCATGGGCATTGGGGGTCCTTTGTAAGGGAGGTTATTCGGTATTTGTGTTAGATGCTTGTTTCCTACATAATTTTTCTCAAAAGCAAAACATGTTACATTCGTTGATTCTTTTAATATTTCATTTATTCTTTGACATGGGTTATTTTTGTTCTCCCATACAAACATACATACATACATACATACATACATACATACATATATATATATATAATCGTTTTTATCAGGTCCTTGAATATCCGCTACAAGAGAGATCAAGAATCAAATTCAAAGATCAATTCTAAAATGTGACCATCTTCTAAGTTATTTAGGCTAACGAGAATACATTAACGAGTGTTCAGGAATCATGGGAAGATCCTAAATACAAACTCTGAGTGAATTTTCCTCTCAGGCATTGTTGACTAAGGTCCTTGAATGAAGTGATAACCCAAAACATCTACCACTTGAAGAATGCATTTCTTCGAAGATATATACATATGTGAGGACATTTGGCATTCTTTCATCTTCCTTCACAAAGAAAGAAAATAAGAAAAATATCTCTTGTTGTCTCATTTGAGCCTAATAGTTTTCTTTCTTCAACCCAAATCAAGGATCACCCCTACACTAGGGGGCAAAGAGGACGAAAGATTGTTTGCAAGTGAAAATTGTGATCATGCTATAGTAGTGATGCCTTGTGAATTAGGGGCAAGAAACAAAGTGAATGCATTGAGTACAAGAGCAAGAAAGACAAGTTGAATGAAGACAAAATTTCTAAATTAAAAAAGAAGAAAAAGAGAAAAGAAAAGAAGGAAAACAAAAAGTGGAAAGTTTGTGTTCAAAAAGTCAACTGAATCGAGTTGAAAATTATTGACATGAAAGTTGAAATAATTGAAAGAGAAAGCACTAAGTCAAAAAAGTGCAAGGAAAAGCAAGGGACATATGTGAAATCTTCTATTCCAATGAATCTCTATCTGAAGGAAAAATGATCCTTGGTTCGTTACCCTTAAACACTTATTTGATCCGAGCATATTCAGATCAAAGAGTACAAAAATGTAATTTCGCTTGGAAAATGATCCTTGGTTTCGTTACCCTTAAACACTTATTTGATCTTATATATCCTTTCTTTCATAGTCGTGAGCTATAGCCCTGTTACAAGCCTTAAAAGACCATTTTGATCATATACTAGTATTGGAGTAAGGGAAGTTTGTCTTCAGAACACATCCCGCTTATCAGGGATAACCTTTCTTCAAGGATTTCCAGACTTCTAATGCCTGATTAAGATCATAAAAGAGATAAGGATTGGGTTGGTGAGTTAGTGAGGCAAAAAGAGCCACTCAAATGGGATAGAATTAGGCCTATGGGAAATGTTTCTCTTAGAAGTCTAACAATTTGGAAAAGGGGTCACATTTGAGTTGATCTTCGCCAATCTGGTTCAAAGGCTCTATTGTACTTGATATTGAAGGGCCTAATTTTTTACTTTTGTTTTCTCATGTTTTCCATGACTTATCAAATTGTTCCATCTTTACAAATTTATTAAAATAATATTCTGGGCCTTTCACTTATCGTTTCAACAAGCATTTTGCATATAAATCGATTAGATACAAGAAAAGCAAAGGATTTCATGGGTGTTATTATGATGTACTAATCCTTTAAGTGCGGACAGAATAGGAGGTGACCTCAGTACTTGGTTAATGATGAAAAGTATGTCGAGGAAGAGACACAATTCTGAGTGTTAAAAATATTCAAACAAAACCTGCAAGAAAGTGACATAGACAAACCTAGGGCAAAGAAAAAATATCAGCCATCTTTTGGGGAAAAAGCTGCAACAAGGTTGATCTATTAAAGGTTTACACTATGAAAAGCAAAGATCATTACTTCTGAGGCATTATAAGACAAGAAAGCTTTGTGAATGATAAGGTGAATCAAGATGATAGTTGAAGACCATAGCAATGCTACAAAGAACATTACATAAGAATATGTTGCAAATCCAATGAATAGAGTCCACAAGTTGGAACAACAGAAGTGATGATCCCTTTTGGAATCATGAAAAAGAATGTTGCCAAAGAAGCTGAATGAAGACATGGCAAGAATGGCTTTACAAGAAAGGAATTATCATCAGCACTCGAGTTTCTCCAGCATGAAGTGTGAGTTTATGTGATGAATATATGAAAAGCAAGTCTAGCTTCCATCAGAATTGAAACTTGTCTTATTTGGAACAAGGGAAAGGCATCATTGCAGAAAAAAAGAAACGAGGTGAAAACTCGCAAGGACACTTAAAAGAAAAGAAAAAAAAAGAAAAAGAAAAAATAAAAAGAAAAGAAAAGAAAAGAAGAAAAACCAAGGCAAAAACCTGAAAGGGTGCCTTGAAAAAAAAGAAAAAGAAAACCAAGGTGAAAACCTGAAAGGGCACCATGAGAAAAATAAAAAGAAAAAAACCGAAGTGAAAACCCGAAAGGGCATCTTGAGAAAAGCAATTTAAAGGGAAAACCTAAAAAGGCATCTTAGAGCAAAAGATGCAGAGATCCTGAAGATTGAACCTGAGTGTGAGATGGGTTACTTTGGCAGCAAAATGAGTTTTTGAAAAATAGAGCAAATAACTTTTGGGCTTCCTTGAAGATGAAAGCTCACCCAAGTGGTCCTTAATTGGACATCATTCATGCATCATACATAGTTAGGCATCCATAAGATAGGAGCATGCTAACTCATACATTTAGAGTTTTTTGCATATTTTAGCAAGAATTAGTAGAATCAACAAGAAACGAGTAAAGATCGTAACTTACAACTTTAGAATTGGTGGAATAGACCAGTCACATTTGTTCCAAGCATAAAGAGATGGACAAATATGCATATAATTCAAGAACCTAAAGCAAGCTTCCACCAAAGAGTTTTAGTTATTCTTTGGAATTAAAGAATAGACTTGATAGAAGTTCAGGGATTTGAAGAAAGTTCAGGGTCTTATGGCATTTGTTCACCCTAGATGATGAAAGATGGGCAAATTCAACGTGTCAAAGCCAGAAACAAGGAGATTAGTGGGGCATCATTGTGCATAAGAGTGAGATCAGAATAAAAAGAAAGAATGCAGAGCCTCAAAATAATTTGATTACTGAAGAAGTCAATATTTGCTCAAGAAGAATAAGAGCTCAATAACAAGATTCTAGGGCAAAATTTGTCGGGGCATGAAGACAACTGGAGTTTCATACCAAACTCAAGAAGATCAAGAAAAGCAATATTCGATTAGAAAATCCCAATAGATGAGGAATTTACAGGAATCAACAAGGAACGAGTAAGATTTCAATCTACAGCTTCAAGATTAGAGAAGTAGATCCAACAAAGAATTGCAAAGACATCAACCCGTTTGAAGAAACATATTTCAATAAAGTTTTCAATCCGTTTGAAGAGGCAGATTTCAACAAAGTTTTCAATCTGTTTGAAGAGGCAGATTTCCACAAAGATTTTTTGATTGTATGTACAAGACAGATAATGCATTGCAATCCTAAATCCTTTGGGTCATCAGTAAGTCCTTCGGGCATGTTAAGTCCTTCGGGTCATCGCCTTCGGGAGTGATGCAGCTGTATGTACAAGGTAGATAGTGCATGTCATCTATAAATCATTCGGCTATGATGTTAAGTCCTTCAGGCCAACACCTTCGAAAATGATGAGAAATTTTTTAATGTTGTCTCGGTAAAACAGTGGGGGCATGTTATAGGCAGAAGATATTAACCTTACCAGCTCAAAAACAAAAAAGAAAAAGAAAATAAAAAGAACAAACAAAAGGGGAAGTTCATATTACCAGATTGGAAAGCAAGATAGATCAACTTTGGGCTTAAATGAGGAAGATTCACAGTTTAATTGATCAAAAGTTTTAGTGTTTCTTGTTGAAGCATTTAAAGTTTCTAATGATACACCCAAATGATACATTTACTTTACAATTGACGTTAAAAGATTAATGACAGATTCGACTGTTGCAGGCCACATGTATTTTAAGCATAGAAAGAGATTGATCAACAAAAGAAGAGAAACAAGAGAGTTCATGCAAGCCTCAGATTGAAAGATCAAGATACCTTAGGCAAGAAAGTAGTGACTCTAAAGATCTCGGCACTCCAAGATGAAAATTAAGGATATTTCATACTACCTTAGGTTGAAATCTTATTAATTGATGAAATTTCTTTTTTTTATCCTTATCACTAATTTCCTGCACTAACAAGGTTCAAGGGTCGAAGGTTGGCCGGAATGGATCGAAGGGCGGAGGCTATGGTGGTTAGAGGTCAGCGTTTTGTGTTCTTCATAAAAATTGAAGAACAAGGATGAAACTCATCCAAAAACATGAGTTTTCAATCCATTTGGGTGTTGGTTTTTGGAATTTGGTGTTATTGGGGAGAGAGTTTAGAGAGAGGGGAGAGTTAGAGAAAGAGTGGATTTTAGAAAAATAAAGGGGAAAATTTTTGGTTAAAAGGGCTTTATATAGTGCAAAGGGAACAACACCGTTTTGAGCTGGGTCAAGAGTTTTCGCGCCTCTGAGTTCGGGTCGGGTTGTGTGACCCGTGCCCTAGTTCTGTGTTTTCACGATTTGGGCTGACAATTTTACATATTTTTCAATTTTGTCACTCTTTTAATTGTAATTTGAGCTCTCTAGTTTTCAATATAATTCAATCTAGCCACTATTTTTTTAATTGTTTAATTTCAATTATTTTAATTTATATGTTTGATTCATGATTTAAATTAAGCATATAGTCTTAATATTTAGATAATTAATTCACCTAGCTTTAAATATTTAGAGCCATGAATACTAGGTTCTTTAAGAGAGATAATTGTAGCAAATAAATGGATATAAAAAGTGAGATTTTAAAGTCCTAAATTAGATAGTGTCTCATTGTAAAGAGATGTTATCTAATGAGGCTTTTTAATTGAAGATTTGGTATTCATTTGAATGTAGAATATGGTAATTACACATAGTTAATCAAATTAGGGTTAAATTAAGAAAATTAAGAAATAGGTTAAAATAATTAGAATCATTAAATAAATAGGAATATTATTAAATTAGGGTTAAATATGGATAGTACCCAAGCAATTGGGTGTTATCTCATAAATACCCTAAGTCTTACAATATTCATAGTTTCTTAATCAATCCAATTAATTAGAACCCCTATTAAGTTATTACTTAAAATTAACAAGAAAATAATTGGGCATGCATTAAAAACCTTTTGTGTTGGGATACATTTTTGAATATGAATCGAAGTATCCTAAAGTAATTGGATGCTTCTAAACTCATATTCGTTTAAAAATGTATTTTCTTATAAAGGGATATCTCCATTTGGAATGTAAATCCATGCTAATAAGTATGGTTAAATTTAATTTAAATTACTGTTTGAAATGTCAAAATGCCAAGTGAAATTAAAAAGGTACCGATAACGGGCGTTTGTGGGGGTGCTAATCCTTCCCCACACGTAACCGACTCCCGAACCCAAGTTTTAAGAAAATGAATCTCTGGTTGTTTTTATGGTGTCCGATCTACCAAAGTGACCGATGGTGACTCCAAATTGATTCTCAAGAACTAATAAAAGGAAAATATTTTTGTATGGTTAATAAAGTGAAAAGCCCGATTTAATATAAGAACTTAATTTTCAAGATAAAATGAACTAAAGGCAAAACCCCGATTTCAAAACCAATCGTCAGGCTATTTTTACACTTCGATTTTAAAAATGGTCGCGACACTAAGTTAACAGCTTAAGCTCAACCGTTCACATTTGTCTAACTTAACTCTATCGATATTAAGTCATAAATCAATAATTAAAGGCCTCTCTCGATAACTCTTACAATAATTAAGCATTAAGAAAAACGAACATAATAGATAAGGAATGAGTGCTATAACATTTAACAAATAATTAAAACATAGTATCTTAAAAACAATAAACCCAACAAAAGAGTATTTAACTCATGTATGAGGAAATATCATCCATAATAAAAATAATATAAGTCATAGAAGTTTAACAAGCAAAAGAAAAAGAAAATCAAACGTCCTCAGATTCTCCTCCAAGCCCTTGAACTGTGCTACAGTGCTCCGCACTCCTCTAGCCTCTCTCAATATCTCTCATAGCGTGGAGACTCCTCTTGACCTCAACGATGGTGGTTCTCCAGTAGTCGAAGATAAAGGGTTGTTGTCTACGATCAAGCTCCCTTTGAAGTGTTGCTAGAGTTGTCTTTATATAGGTGGAAAATCTAGGGTTAAGAAACCCTAAAACATATGTAATCCTTTAACGTGGATCTTGCTTTCCACGTCATTCAATGAAGTCCGTAAATGAGAGGGGTCCACACGTGAATTGGTCGTCAAGAGTTAAGGTTCGTCTCTAACTCTGTTGCGACACTAGTCTATCACGAGAGATGTTGCTCCAATGCTCCTACCTTTCACTGTTTTTGTTGGTTCCTGCACATGCACCACTAAACACACTACCTTTCTCATTAAAAGAATCAATATATATATATAGCAATTAAGTTCAAGAACCATAACTACATGCAAACTACTCCTAAATGCAACTATATAGGCTTGAAATATGCAATATGCCAAGTAAAAGGATCCAAAATATAGGTTCTATACGTAGTTATCAAGTAGTTGTTTCTGCCAATCCAGTTCTACATTCCAAGTTTAAGCATGTGAAGTTGGATCTATTTTTTTGTACGTGAGCAAGTTGCTACAGGAAGGCTTCAGATAAATGAAATTCCAGCATATGAGCAAGTAGCTGAAATTTTCACTAATCCTCTATCAGCTCATTCATTTTAGAGACATCGACTAAAATTGGATGTGGTTCCCATGAAGGTTCTGCCAGATGTTCTTCCTCAAAGACCCTTAGGTGATGAGTGAATTTTCTAGTTCATAATAATTTCATTACATGTTGTTGCTTGTTGTTTTTGCAGGTATCTAGTTCTAAGTTCGTCTTCTTGGTTGTATATAGTCTTGTTTCCTTTTGTTGTTTTAATTTGATGTAGCAAGAGGAATATTAGAGTGAGTTAGTATTTCAGAGTGAGTGTAGATAAGCACGGTTGTACTGCGTCACTCCTACTGAGGTTAAGGATGTTAGACTGTGTCTTAGCCAACTCATCAGTTTATCCTTGTATATAATAACTGGTCTTCAATTAAAGATATGACGGTAATCAATCAATAAAATAATCAGAGAGTACTGCCTCTCTTTTCTCAGTAATGGTATCTTGTTCATAAATCTTAATACAACCAAATTGTAGATGAGTTATAGATTGATACATTATTAGTGTAACTTTTTACACAATCATTCTTATTTAATTTTTAATTTTAATTTTTAAACCTCTAAATCTAAAATTTTTAGATCCTAAAATAATCTCGCGTGTAGAATATTTTTTTACCGTATAAGACAATAATTATTATAGACACACCCGAAAATTATTATTAAAATTAAAAATAAATTAAAATTATTTTCCATTTTATTAAGAATAAAATAAATTAACTATATAAATACTTATAAAAATTAAGTTTATAATATTTGTTTAAGAAATCATAAACTTTAAATTATTTGGAAATAGATATTTAAATTTTGGGTAAACTACACCAGATGCTGTAGCGAGGTTTTTTCCTTTCTTAAAAATAAGCGTGGTTTTCTTTCAGAAGATCTGTCGATACGAATTATCCCCAAATCAGTTTTGAAATCTTGGCTTAAAGGGATTTCTTTTAAAAATCGATAAAAACCTGGAGTTGCCACCGGCCACTTGGATAAGGTGGGTCGGACACCATAGAAGACCAGAGATTTTTTATGAAAGGGTCCGGGAGTTGGTTACGCGTGGGGAAGGACTAGCACCCCCCATCACGCATGGAAATCGGTACTTGAACATTTGTAGCTTTCAAATTGATGGAATTTGTTGGAATTTGAATTGAATTTAACTCGGCGTACTTCATTGAAAATTTGACCTTAATTACACGGGCTTTATCAAGTTGGTTGATTTGAATTAATTGGTCATTTAATTAATAAGGTTGATGATACACTGAACCATAGACTAAGCCGACATCATATAAGCCTGACTGTCGTATTAGTTTATAGTTCGAATCTCGCACGTCACCTTTATGCATGGTGCAAGCAATTAAAATATGATGTAATGATTTTGTCAAGTTTTAATTTTACCTTGAGTCGGTAAGAATTAATTCAAATATTTGGTCAACATTCTTTGAGCTCAGACTGTTACGACACAAATATCGAAACTAATATATACCACATTTTTCATGTTTTAAATTAATTAATGCAAGATAGATAAGGGCCACATGAATGGCAATTAAAGGATGACAAACAAAAAGCTTAAGGGTAAACACACACAAAGTCCACCCAAGGCCCTAACCTAAAAGGCCCAAATTATGGGAAATCAATTAGTGATCTATTTATTAACTAAATGATTCTAATAATTAACCCTAATTTTTTTTGAAGAAAAAGTAGATGGGCCTCATTAAAAATACCCACTAAACCCAGACCGGACCAAAGGTCGGCAGGGTGCCTAAGAGGGGAAAAAGAGTGCCCAAAATTGTATCAATCATGAAGAGGATGATAAATCATCATGTACAAGAGAGGGGATAATCTCGGGACAAACCGTGTCAAAATAAAAACAAGAGGTAGACCGAAGGCTCCAAGTAGCGAGGGAGTGTGCAACAACATTCACAGAACGAGGTATATAAAGGACCCTAAATCTATGCCCATACTGCTGGAGGATGGTGCGGGCAGGTGCGAGGTGGTCATGAAGAAGCGATAAGTCTTCCGAAGAGCGGTTGACTTTGTTAACCATAACAATGGAGTCAGATTCGAGGATGACAAAAGTCCAGCCTTTGTCTTGTGCGAATTGCAAACCAGCAATGAGGGCAGAGGCTTCAGCTAGCGAAGCGAACGGGGTCAAGAGCACCATCAACATTTACTTTAACAAAACAAGTAGAGGGAGTAGTCCCTAAGGTAGCTAAGAGATCTCTATGAAGGCATTGTGCGTTGGAGACAAGGACCCCGATTGGTCAGAGATATTTCTCATGAACCCATCCATTACGGCGTCGCCACAAAGACCAGAGAATCGTGATAAATAGGCCAAAAGATTCTAGAGGAAGAGTCATGGCGGACTCTTCCAACCAGGCAACAGGAGTGGGTACGCAACTAGTGGAAACACTGCGTGGGAAGCCAGCAAGCAGGTGGGCCTCACACGAAGTCGGGCAGTCACGAAGGACATGTAGGGCCGTCTCAGAGTCACGACAACAGATAAGGCACCTGCCAAGGGAGAGGCCCACAGCGAGGAGACGACTTCCAGTCATGAGGGCATCACGGCCAAAACGCCATCCAAAGGTACGAACTGTGGATATGGTAGGCATCTTAGAGAGAAATTTCCAAATTCAGGGCGGTCGAGGGACAGAAGAAGGTGGCTGTTGGAGGAACAAGTACCCAGAACGCACCGTGTAGATTCTGGAGTCATGATCGCCCCATAGCAGGGTATCATGCCTAGAAGTAGAGATAGGAACATGGAGGATCTTCTTAGCATCGTCAGCAGAGAACGTGCTATGGACAAGGGTGGAGTTCCAAAGAGGCTGACCCAGAAGAATAAAAGCACGACAGCGGGTAGAAAGTTCCTCATTGTCAAGATAATCGCCTAAGAGGGATATAGGGAAAGAACCACCCTAGTGGTCTTGATGCAGACGGATAGCACTATCAATGTCGAGGGTCTAGAAAAAACCATCACGGAACAAAGACATAGCATGGAAGAGGCCATTCCAAGCAAAAGAAGCCTGCTTGGCGGAGAAAGAGCATGGAGAATGTTCCCAGAGGGGAAATATTTAGCCATGAAAACACGGGAGAGAAGAGAATTAGGTTCCGAGATAAAATGCCAAAGTTGGTTGCCAAGAAGGGCAACATTGAAACGGTGCAGGCCCTAAAGCTTGCACCACCAGCTGACTTGGGTGTGCACATGGTTGCCCAAGATACAAGGGGCCAGCCACTTTTATTATTACGGGCGGACCACCATTAGCAATGCATAGTTAGCCCTAAAAGTCTAAAAACCCTAATAAATTATGGATTATCATGATAATTAATTCGATCGATTTTAAACTAGTATTCCAACAAGCCAATGACACTATTTAAAACAAATCGAATTGACTAATCATGGTTTTAGCTCAAATGTCAATCTAATCCCCACATTTATTTTATCTTAGAGGTAATTAAAGAAGTGTTTAATTAGTTTAACGAATTTAACATTTATCCCAATAAGTCAAGGGTAAATTTAAATTTATTAAACCAATTCGAACCTTAATCTACCTAGGGCGCTAAGCTGAGCCTGAATAAACTTAATTAATTTATAAATCGTGTCCCTATGAGATGAGCACACGATTTAGATTAATTAAGTTAAATTTACCATAATCTAATCTAAAGCCTAACAAAACCAAAGCTCGTCTAAACTAAGCCCAAGGCCCGAAACACATCAAGAGCTTAAACTACTAATCTAAGCCTACACCAAAAAACCAAATAAGTACACACACACATATATATAAATATTACATATTATATAAAGCTATATATTATAAACTTTATGAAACTACATAAATATTATATATTTTAATAACCATATTATATATTTAAAGAAAACTATTTATATATATAAATATATTGTATACTAAAAGCGTGTTATATATATATATAACTATATATATATACTATGCTTTTAAAAACTCATTATATATTTTTTTATAAAAAGAACTATATTATACTTTAAAAGTCATATTATATATTTTTAGAAAACTATATGTACATGTTATAGCCTTTACAAAACCATATATATGCTATATACTTTAAAATCATATTATACTATATAAGCTTTGTAGAACATTAAACTATATATTATACATCATATAAAAAACTATATACTATATATTAACGATATATTATAAACAAATTATATATAAAACAACAATCATAACCACATGTTGTAACCTTAACAACCATATATATAACACACTAAAACATGACTAACATTTAATAAAAAAACAAGATCATCAACAAGATAAAAACTGAAAATAAAATGCATGAATTTAGTGGGCCTAAAACACTGGAAAAAGGATTAAATTGCAAAGAAACAAAATTAAAGAGCCATATCTAAAAACAGATTTGAACGAAGGACGGGACGAAATTGCAAATGATTTGAAAATCACAGGGATCGGGGAAGAGAATATGAAAAGCAGATTGGCTTGAGCTTGTAATTAACCTGTGCAAAGGGACTAAAAGCATGATTTAAAGATACGGAAGCCCCTACAGGCGTAAATAAGTTAGGGCAGAGGGATTAAAGATGATAATACACCATTTTTAAAATAGGGTCGGCTATAAAAGCCCTTTTTAGCGTGCCCATACCTCTTTTGGCCATTTTTCAAGAGTTTTGTAAACCACCCCTCCTTTTCTCTGAAAAACAAAACCAGCGCCACCATCTTGCCCAGAAACCGGCGGCCCTTTGCCTTACTCTGAGCGGCGGCCGATGAACTCAAAACAACACCAAAAGACACATTGTCCTCCCCTAACTCCGAATCTACCCTTACTTTTCAAAACTGAGTCTCATTTCCCCCTTTTAAAACCCAAAAGACCGAGATACCAAAAAGGTTTCCACTGCCCTTTTCAACATTTTTTTCCACCGATTCACCCATTCATCCCCGAAGGGAACCAAAGGGTTTATTACCGACAGAGACAAAAAGGGCGAGGAGATCGGACGACGACGCTTGAAAGGTAAATGAAACCCTAGCCCCCTTTTTATGTATATGATGTGTTCCGAAAGAAAAGAGAGAAGCATACCATAGAATAAACTTTCTTTGTATTGATATTGTATTTATATGAATATGCTTTTTCCCTAATTGATGCTTAGGGTTACAATTGTTTGGCTTTTTCTTTATAAAGCCGAAATACAATTTCTTATAATTACATGGAAAATTGAATGAATAATGTTATTGGTTGCTGCTATCATTTGTTTGCATCCATCCGAAATCTCTAAAATATTGTTGGGATATGTCGTTCCTATTCTGACATTCCTTCTTTTGTTTGCATGTGTGACTTGGCTGCCGGTGAGGGGGGAGGGGACCAGGAAGGTCACGTGAAATCTAGAGAGCCGCAAAGAGCGCGTAGGGAAAGCCAGACGGGCGTGCGTGGGCACGTGAAGGAATTGAACCGGCGCACGTGTGCGTGTGAGGGAGTCGAGGAATCTCTCATTCAACCTGGACCATTCGATCGTGTGAATCCGATGGCCAAGATTGGGCTGCGCCAAAAACAAGATGGGGAATTAGTTTTTTTTTGTTATCAGATTTGGGTAAAAGAGGCTTTTGTTTTATTGGGCCCAAAACGGGCTATGTATATGTAATATATATTTTAATTTTTGGGATTATAATGTAAATGGACTGAATTTATAAACTTGGGCTCTTTACTTGAAATTATTTATTGGCTTGTTTATAATTTAAAGGGCTTTTATTTATACTAGCAAACTTAGTTGTTCCTTTTTTAATATAATGTTAATAATAATAATAACAAAATAAAATAATCCTAATAACAACAGCAACAGATAAAAGACTTAACATCGTATATAAATATTACTAACATAATATAATGATATTTACTATATGCTAACAATAAGATAACACAAAAAGAACATAATACACAAATAATATTTTTGATTTTTTTTTCTTTTGATTAACAAATAACCACATGCCCATATATAGCTATCATCAAATAAGACTATCAACACTTAATCAAAATATAAAGTAATATAATACATTTTTTGTTGGATTTTTATGATAATCATATATAGTATAAGGTAGTTAAAATTGAGCAAAGCCCATAACACATATTTTTATAAATGGTAGTATTATAAGAGAGAAAGAAAGCCCATTATTGTAAAAACAAAGACAACAGTAGAATTGGTCCATCCCGAACAAAATTAGTGATTACAGCTGCCCCTATTTGCTTATCCTTGTGGAACAAGAATAAAGCAAAGACCATAAGCACTAATTTTGTCCTACTTCTCTATTGGGCGATTTGCTCTTCCAGAACGGCAGTGAACAAATCCAAACAAATCGTTTTCTCGGAACGGCAAAAACAATTGGGTAGCACTGGCATGTCCTTCCAAAGCGGCAACGAACAGGCCAGTTAGCAAATGACTCATTCCTCCGGAGCGGCAACGAATGGATCCAAATAACCTATTTTCCCGAAACGGAAGAAAACAATTCGGGTACCATTGGCATATCCTTTCGAAACGGCATCAGACGAGCCAACTAACATTCAAATGACTCATTCTTCCGAAATGGCAGTGAATGGATCCAAATAACTTTGCTTTCCCGAAAGTGCAGAAAGCAAACCGGGTGGTGCTAGCATGTCCTTTCAAAATGGCAATGGACGAGCCAGATGGTAAGCCATTCATTCGCCCGAAGTGGTAACGAATGAATCCAAATAACTCATTTTTTGAAATGACAGAAGACAAAACCGACGAAGACGACATGTTTATAATTTAAACTTGGGCTCTTTACTTGAAATTATTTATTGGTCTGTTTATAATTTAAAAGGGTTTTAATTCATACTAGCAAACTTAATTGTTCCTTTTTTGATAATAATAAAACATAATAATCCTAATAACAATAACAACAAATAAAAAGACTTAACATCGTGTGTGTATATATATATTACAAACATAATACAATGATATTTACTATATGCTAACAATAAGATAACACAAAAAGAACATAATACACTAATAATATTTTTAGTTTTTTTTCTTTGGATTAACAAATAACCACATGCCCATATATAGCTATCATCAAATAAGACTATCAACATTTAATTAAAATATAAATTAATATAATACATTTTTTGTTGGATTTTCATGATAATCATATATAGTATAAGGTAGTTAAAACTGAGCATAGCCCATAACAAATATTTTTATAAATGGTAGTATTATAAGAGAGAAAGAAAGCCCATTATTGTAAAAATAAAGACAAAAGTAGAATTGGTTCATCTCGGACAAAATTAGAGATTACAGATGCCACCAAACTATAGTTGTTGACTCGTTTTCCACTTAACTTCTAGAATGTTCAAGCTAACACTAAATCTTACTTTCTGACTTGTTTATGTCACTCCGCTATTCAATGTTTAACGTGACGATGACATAGCTAACAATGACCCACGTGGAGGATGCACCAAAACAAAGTCGTTTTGGTGCGGCTGTTTTGTTGTTTAATATGGTCCAAAATGATATCGTTTTGCTGGAGTAAAAATAATAAAAAAACATATGTTGATGGATTTTGAACCCAATCTTCCAAAATCAATAGTTAAAGCTTAACCACTAAACCAATTTGAGATTATATAATATTTTACCATAAATAATATATGTGTCGAACTACACTCGAGATTAGTTCAATTTATTTTATGATATAAATAATAATATAAACAACATTAACATATAAATATTATATATATATATATTAGTCTTATTTATAATATAAATATATTATTTTTCAAAAAACTCAAAATTTCCAACACCCCAAATCCCTAAATCTACACACCATCGACGCCTCTTCGCTCACCCATTTTTTCATTGGATCATCACGACCGATTGCCCCATTCTCCCATCGCCAGAAATCAATGGTCGACGTACTAATAGATTGTCAAATGTCAAATGCAAAAGTTTCAGTCGAACGACAAAATTGTGCGATAAATGTTGAACGATGACATGCGAACTATGGATGACATGTATGACGAGAGAATACGACTTCAGTGCGACAACGACGGTGAGGAGATCATAGTGATAGTTTGTGGATATGGGATTTAGGGAATAAGGTTTTAGGGGTTTGGGTTTTTTTTGGAAATTTTGGAAATTTTAGTTTTTTTAAATTGTTTTTTAATTTATATTACATATTATTTAAAATATAAAGGCATATTTTTTATTTATATATTATATTATTTATATTAATATTATTTAGAATATAAAAATGTTTTATCTATGTATAAATATTTTATTTATATTATTTTTATATATTATTTGTCTTACAATTAAATTAAAAAATTTAAGTTGGCTTAGTGGTTAGGTGCTTGCCTTAAATTTCAAGGGTTTTTGGTTCAAATGCTTTTGTGTTCAATTTTCCACAATTTCTCTATCAAAATGACATTTTGGGCTTTTGGGCATCAAAATAGCTGCACCAAACGACGTCTTTTGGTGCAGGAGCCATGTTATAGAGTCGTTAGCCATGTCACCGTCTCGTTAAGGAGTTAATAACTAAGTGACATAAATGAGCCAGAAAGTAAAATTTTGTGTTAAATTTGAATATTTAGAAGTTTAGTGGAGAAAACAAGTCAACGACTATAGTTTGATGGTATATGATACAGTTTACCCTTAAATTTTTTATTTAGATTCAAAATTTAAAATTCAGTGTTTTCAAAGCAAGTTTTAAATCTTTGGTGAACTTATTCTTCTGAAATGGCAGTGAATGGGTCCAAATAACTTTGCTTTCCCAAAATGGCAGAAAGCATACCAGGTGGTGCTGGCATGTCCTTCTGAAATTCAGTGTTTTCAAAGCAAATTTTAAATCTTTGGTGAACTTATTCTTCTGAAATGGCAGTGAATGGGTCCAAATAACTTTGCTTTCCCAAAATGGCAGAAAGCATACCAGGTGGTACTGGCATGTCCTTCTGAAAGGACAATGGATAGGCCAGATGGTAAGCCATTCATTCGTTTGAAGCGTTAAAGAATGAATCCAAATAACTTGTTTTCTTGAAATGACAGAAGAAAAAAACTGATGAAGACGACATGTTTGTCTAAAATGGCAGCGAGCAAGTCAGATGTCCTCAAATGGTAGGTCAACTCATTTCTTGGAGTGGCAAAGGCGCATGCATCGCTGTGTTCCTCTGAATTGTAGGAAACAAATGGCCGCTCTCGTCATAAAGGTTCCATTCTTCTTGGACCTATATGGATAAGTCTTTTGACCTTTTTGTTCGAACCTTCCTGAACTGCAAGCGTTTGCCTCATTTGCTCTAAGGTTTTGGTGTGGTGAGTTTGAAATCCTTCACATAATATCCTTGTTAGGTTTTTTGTTGTCTTTTGCTCCTCTTCTTAAGAGGTGTTTGGTCTACCCTTTGATTATCTGTGAAAGAAATGAAAAAGCTGTAATGATGCAGGTTAGCATGCTTCTAACCTAGGGGTCCCTAAATAGAAATGATGCATGAATGATAGCAATTTTTAAACTCTCTCGGGCACTTTCCCTTCTTGCCCCCTTGATTTAGGCCTTTGTGCTTTTCGCTTCTCTTCTTTATTACGGTGGCATCTCCTCCCTCACTCGGGTTCACCCGTTATGCCCTTCTTTTTTAGCTCTTTGAACCTTTTACTCTAAAGCGTCATTTCAGGTTTTCACTTTAGAGGTTTTTTTATTTTTTTTCTTCTTTTCTTCTTGGGTGCCCTTGCGGGTTTTCGCCTCTAGTCCCTCAAACTTCAACATGAACAACATTCGATGCCCTTCCTCGATAGATCTTATCAACTTTGCCTCTAATGTCCTCTTGTCGCAATTTTGGCGAACTTCTTTCCTATTTGGGAACAAACCTACATTTAATAGGTTAAATCATAGTAATGCCAAGAAATCCTTTTCTTTTTCATTCTATGTCAATCTATTTGTGAAACAGACAATATGGACTAAAATAATACTTTTTTTTGTGAACAAACCTACACTTAATTTTGGCGAACTTCTTTCCTATTTGGGAACAAACCTACACTTAATAGGTTAAATCATAGTAATGCCAAGAAATCCTTTTCTTTTTCATTCTATGTCAATCTATTTGTGAAACTGACAATAGGGACTAAAATAATACTTTATTGAAACTTGAAAGAATATTAGGATAATTTTGAAAGTCTTGGAAAACATGAGAAAATTAAAAAGTATGTAGATAGTATCGATTGCATGAATGATGACAACCCATCGACCTCGGCAGATTTCTCGCTAGCCACTCTTGGTCATTTCCCCTGATGATATGAAGACCGAAGCATAGACCCTTAACCGAAACAAGGCCCATCAGTTGGATGTCAAAATTCAATTTTATTTGAACTGACCTTTTCAGATTTTCAATTCAGACCCTCATTTGGTTTTAAGGCGCCTATTTTTGGGTTTTCACCTTAAACCCTCGTTTTCTTTTGTTTTCTTTTATTTTTTTTCTTTAAGCATATTACTTCTTGACAGAATCCGAGTTTACAGGGTTGCTTAATTCTTTTCCATCCATGTCCGTTAGAATTAACACTCCCTCGGAGAAGGCTTTTTTAACGATGTAGGGTCATTCTCAATTCGGCATCCATTTTCCCCGGAAGTTTCTTTAATTCAACAAGATCTTTTTTAGCACCAGATCTTCCTTCTAAAACTCCCTTGGGCAAACTTTCTTGTTATAAGCTCGCATCATTCGTTTTTGATACATTTGATTATGAGATATAGCTTTCAACCTTTTCTCCCCAATGATGTTCAACTAATCAATCCTAGTTTGCATCCATTCGGCTTTATCCAACTTTATCTCATTTAAAATTCAAAGTGATGGGACTTCCACCTCGATGGGTAGTACCACTTCTGTGTCGTATACCAAAAACTACGGTGTTGCCCCAGTGGAGGTTCTCACAAAATTCTGATAGGCAAATAGAGCAAAAGGGAGCCTCTCATGCCAATCTTTGAAAGTCTTCATGGTTTTTGCTATGATCTTCTTAATATTTTTATTTGTTGCTTCTACCGCTCCGTTCATCTTGGGGGATAAACAGTAGAATTATGGTGCACAATCTTGAATTGTTCACACACCTTGGTCATCATCCTGTTATTCAAATTGGAAGCATTACCGGTGATGATTCTTTCAGAAAGACCATAGCGACACATAATTTCCTTCTTGAGAAACTTGTAAACCATCACACTTGTGATATTAGCGTACGAGGCAACTTCTACCCACTTGGTAAAGTAATCGATAGCCACTAGGATGAAGCGATGCCCGTTGGAAGCCTTCAGGTGTATCTGACCGATGGAATCCATTCCCCAAGTAGCAAAAGGCCACGGTGAATTCATAGTGTGGAGCGAAACCGGAGGGAAATGTATTTTGTCGGCGTAGATTTGGCATTTATGACATTTCTTCGCGTAACTGATGCAATCTCCCTCCATGGTTGACTGGAAGTAGCCATATCTCATGATTTTTCTTGCCATCGAGAATCCGCTGGCTTGGGTTCCACATAAACCACCATAGACCTCCGCCAAAATGTTTCCGACCTCTCGGGCATTGACACACCTCAAGAGTATATGATCCTTGCTTTTCTTGTACAAAACTTCTCCATCAAGGATGTGCCCTGACACTAACATTCTGATAGTCCTTTTATCGTTATTGTCGGCCTCTTTAGGATAGGTCTGGAATTTTATGTATTGGAGGATGTCATAATACCCTGGATTGCCATCTTCTTCATCTTCCAAACTAGAACAATGGACCGGTACTTCAAAAGTTTGCATCTCAATCGGCTCCATCTCGGCTGTCCAACTTACTTCGAATACAATAGCCAATGTTGCTAGAGCTTCGACCATCTGATTATCCTCCCTCGGCAAGTAGGTGAAACTGACTTCTTCAAACTCTTTGACCAAATCTTGGATTAAGTCATAATACTTGATCAATTTCAAATATCTAGTCTCCCATTTTTTTCGAAGCTGATAGATTACTAAAGAAGAATCTTCGAAGACCTAGAGCACTTTAATCTTCTTTCCTATGGCCGCTCGGAGTCCCATGACACATGCCTCATATTCGGCTATATTATTGGTGCTAAATAATTCCAACCTACTCATGAAAGGATAGTAGGTGTTTTCGGGGGAGACCAAAACTTCCATATTCCATGGCCTAAGGCATTCGATGCCCCATCAAAAATAAAGCTTTCATCCCTTATTCTCGATAGTAGACATCCTTTTGGACCGATCACAGATCAAATCTTCATCTTAGAAACTAAAATCCAACGGTTCACAATCATCCGAAGCGCGACTTGCCTAAAGATCTACCACCACACTTCCCTTCAACGCCTTCTGACTCACATAAACAATGTCGAATTCTGACAATAACATTTGCCACCGAGCTATTTTCCCAGTTAGTGCTAGTGCTTCCATTAGAAATTTCAATTGATCCAATCGAGAAATTAAGCAAGTGGTGTGATACAACATGTATTGTTGGAACCGTTTAGTAGCCCATACCAAGGTACAACATAACCTTTGGATCAACGAGTATCGTGTTTTACACTCAGTGAACTTCTTGCTTAAGTAATAAATCACCCTTTTCCTTCTAGCCTGAGTCATCGTGTTTCCCCAACACATAGCCCATAGAATTCTCAAAAAATGCCAAGTACAAGATCAACGGCCTATCCAGTACTGGTTCCACTAGAATCATAGGATTAGTCAAATATTTCTTGATCTTTTCTAGTGCTTCTTAACAATCTTCATCCTAAACTCTGGGGTTATTCTTTCGGAGTAATCTAAAGATGTGGTCGCATTTATCAGTCAAATGGGAGATGAACCGAGAGATGTAGTTCAACCTTCCCAAAAATCCTCGAACTTTCTTTTGTGTTTGAGGCGGTGGAAGATCTTAAATTGCTTTGACCTTATTAGGGTCAATCTCGATGCCTTTCTAACTCACCACAAAGCCCAAAAGCTTCCTTGATGTAATCGCAAAGGTACATTTGGCCGGGTTGAGCTTCAACTGATACTTTCTTAGTGGAAGAGTTTTCTCAGATTTTGGATGTCTTCCTCCTTAGTTCGAGACTTATCTATCATGTCATCCACGTATACCTCAATTTCCTTGTGCATCATATCATGAAACAAGGTCACAATGGCTCTTTGATAAGTCGCCCCAGCATTCTTTAACCCCAAAAGGAATCACATTATAGCAAAACGTCCCTCACATGGTCACAAAATTGGTTTTTCCCATGTCCTCGGGATGAATTTTGATCTGATTATACCCCAAAAAGCCATCCATAAATAGGAACCAAGCATGTCCCACAGTATTGTCAACTAGAGCATTAATATGGGGCAAAGGGAAGTTATTTTTGGGCTTGTCTTGTTGAGATCCATGTAATCTACGCACATACGCACCTTTCCATCCTTTTTCGATACCGATGCTATGTTGGCTACCCATTCTGGATATTTAGAAACTTTTAAGAACCCGGCCTCAAGCTGTTTCTTTACCTTTTCATTAATTTTTAACAACATGTCCGTCCTCATTCTTCGGAGCTTTTGCTAAACAGGCTTGCATTCTGGTCTAATTGGGAGCTTGTGCATCACAATATCTGTATTTAATCCTGACATGTCTTGATATGTCTACGCGAATACATCTTTAAATTCTAGAAGCAGCCCCACCAACTCTTGCTTAATTTTTGGTGACAAAGTACTGCTGATCTTCACTTCTTTCTTTTCCTCGTCAGTCCCCAAGTTCAAAATCTCTACCTTCTCTTGATGCGGAAGGATTTGTTTTTCTTCACTTGCCATCATTCTTAATAACTCATCGAGAATCCCATCATCCTTCTCTTTTATCTTTGTCAAGCGTGTGAGTCACTCAAAATCTACTTTGGTTTAGATTTCGCGTCATTCATACAGTTTATGTTAAGAGGCCTGCACGATTGTGAAAATTTTGCATTGGGAATGGAAGGTGATTGCTTATGATATAAATAAGTAAATATATAAATAAAGGAGTGAATGGATAAATAAATAAATAAATAATGAATGAAATGAAATGAAATGAAATAAAATGAATGCTATGTTTGCCATTTGGGAAAGAAAAGTTGGCAAAGTCTATTTCACTGGAAGCAGATAAAGTAACATAGTTGCCCTTTTTACAAAAGATACTCGTTACTTTCGGGCAAAAGTAACGGGATTGTTCTGGGATTTACTTTGATTTATCCCTAAAAACCACTGGCGTACCCATAGAGGTCCAATTGTTAAGCTTTTCCACCGGAAGGCATGGGCGAATCTCGGCCAAGAGCAGGTCAGTCTTGCCACCATCACTGATCATATTCACGTCCATCTCCTTTAAGGCTTCACGAACCAACTCCTATTGGAAGCATCTCTCACCTTCTCGATTCGCTTCTTGAACATCCACCTTAGGGTTTTGGATCCCATAGGATATAAAAATGCCATAAAAATCCGTATAGATTATGGGGCCCAAGGAATATCCTCTATTCTGAGCCTGGCCTTCCTTTGTTCTTGTCTCTTCCTCCACTCTTGTCTCTTCTATAGGAAATTGGGTCTATAACCGAGTCTTAAGCGTTCGATCTTATGAATCACACTGACAGGACGAAGACGTCCTTGCAGATTCTTTCCCAAGCCTCTTTTCTTCCTTACTCCTTTTCCAAGGGTCTCAAATACCACCTTTTTAGTGCAATTTGATAGTTTAGGGAATAGAATCTTACTCCCATAGGCAAAAAAGGTAGCATTGACAAATTCCAAGGCCCTAAAAGCATATTCTATTGCTTCTTCATCGGTATAGATATATGGTGTATCTGAAGTCACCGAAGCGACGATTTCCTCCTCGGCATTCACCGTGATCAATTTTCCTTCAATAAAAAACTATAATTTCTGGCAGAGCGAAAATGGGACGACGCCGGCCGAGTGTATTCATGGCCTCCCTAACAAACAATTATATGAAGGTCAAATGTCCATGACCACAAAATCGACCATATATTCAACAGGGCCAATGAACAAATGTACTTCTATTTTCCTGAACATATCCCGCTGGGTCTCATCGAAGGCCTGCACCGTATTATGACAAGGCTTCATATGTGAATTGTCGATCGACAACCGTTGCAATGTAGCTAGTGGCATAACATTCAATGCGGAGCCATTATCAATTAGCACGCCTGGTATTACATATCCCTTGCAATGGGTGGTGATGTTAAAGGCCTTGATGGATCACGTACCCTCTCCTGGTATTTCATCATCACTGAAAGTGACATGATTATCGACAGTGATATGGTTGATGATTCGGTCTAACTTCCAGACTGAAATATCTTTTGTAACAAAGGTCTCATTCAAAACCTTCAACAGGGCCTCACGTTACTTTTCTGAGTTTAACAGGAGATCAAGTACCAAAATCTGGGCTGGTTGTTTTCAAAGTTGATCTATGACGTTATACTCGTTATGTTTCAAGAATCTAAAAAATTCTTAAGCTTGGGCTTCCGTGATCGGCTCCTTAATCTTTTTAGGCGGGTCCTCTCCGAACGCCTTCTCGAGTTCAACTCTGATCTCCTTGTCTTTCTCTTTTGGCCCCTCCAATGCCTTCGAATTCTCTAGAGCATAGCATCATCCACTCCTCGTGAGATGGCTCACATCTTTTACCTCTTCGGCGTTTGGTTACAAAGGTCATTCCTGAGAGGGCTTCGTCCCCATTTCCACATCCTCTCCTCCTTGTAAACTTGAGAAGCTCGGTATTGTAATGCTTGTCGCGTAATTCTATAGAACCATCTTTATGTCCTTGAAAAGAAAAGACCTTGGGGTAGCGATTATAATTTTGGGAACCGCCTTTGGTGCGCTTGCCTCACTTGGCTTGAAACCGAGGACAAACGGTCTCTTTGCACTATACTTGGTCTCCTGACTCTCCGATGCACAAACTTCTAATTATTTCCTTTCTTTCTTTCAAAAAACTCAATTTCCTTGTTATCCATCATAGCTTGTATCAACTAACAGAACTCCTCACAATCTTGAATCTCATGATCTCCCGATTGATGGTACTCACAATATGGGCCACAACCTTCTTCCACAATCACCATTCCCCGGTCAATGAGGCGTGCCATACACAAGTGTTGGAAAACCCACATTAACGGTGACCGAACTTTGGACACGTTCACCCTAGTTTTTCTGGCATATTCATCTTCGATAGAATTCACGCCTTGACCTCCATGATTTGGTAGGGGTTGTTGGCCATGCTTGGTTCTCCCAACTGTAATACTTCAGTCCTAATTAAGTTCTTAACGAACTTCTTGAATGCCACACAATTTTCAATCGAATGCCCCGGAACATCAGCATGGTACTCGTAGCGTACCTTGAGGTTATACCATGTTGGGTAAGGTGGGTTGTAAGGAGTAACATGATAAGCTTGAACTGACTTATACAATTGTGAGTATAGCTCCTTGTAAAAGATTGCAAACGGAGTGATGGACCTATCCATCATTTCCTTCTTAGGGCCTCTATCTTCCCTTTCATTAAAGTTTCAGGAATTCCCTGATGTGGTATGGGGCTGGGAGATAGTAAAGTTCTTGGTTGCCTCGAAGGTGTTTGTATTGTTCACCTCGTGGTTCTTCTTCTTGTATTGTTTCCGTGAATAATCCCTTCCGTCAATTCTTTCGCTTTTTATGGCTGCTTTGATGCGCTCGCCAGTCATAACCATCTTCGCAAAGTTGCTAATAGGGTTACAGATCAATCGATCGTAGAGCATCCCTATCAGTGTATCTATGAACATTGGAGAAATCTCATGCTCATGAAGCAGTGGTTGAACCTGCGCCGCCACATCACGCCATCTTTGAGCGCATTCACGAAGGGTCTCGTTGCACCTTTATTCTATACCTTGCAAAAGCAGTTAGTTGGGAACCATGACGGTTATATGCTTATATTGATCAGAAAAACTTTTTCCAGATCATTCCACGGCTTAATTTTAGCCCTTGTTAGTTGATTGTACCATCTTGAAGCAGATCCAAGTAAGTTGTCATGAAAATAGTGAATTATGAGCTTCTCGTTATCGGTAAACTCAACCATCTTCCGACAAAACATCACTATATGAGCAATAGGGTAGGTGGTTCCATCGAAATTTTCAAATCCAGGGGCCTTGAACTTATATAGGATTTCCACTCTGGGGACCAAACTGAGTTCCCTAGCATTTAACCTATAGGAGCCATCCTTGCCTTCCTTCACTCAAATTTTTTCCTCTAGGTCTTTCCGAGTATCCTCCAATTGATTAGTGAATTTTGCTTTCATTCGGTTCAATTTCTCTTACTCATCAAAATCTAGGATGATGTCCCTGATAATCTCAGGATTTCCGAAGGTCACCCCCGATTGAGTTTGAGTAGCTACACGAACATGAGAGAAAGATGCACCTTGTGGAGGATTTAGAGAGGGATAAACAAGCAGAGGGTTATGGACGATTTGTGCATAAGGGCGATCCCCCAAGTTTTGGGTAGAATTCACGATAGTATTTTTGTCCCTCTGCTCTTGTCCTAACCGAGCTTGCAGCAACTAGGATATTTCTTTCATCATGTCCTGCTGAGACTTGATGATGGTTTCCTTTAATTCCTGTTGGCTTTATTCCATCTGGCCACGTAGGTCGGCTTCCAACTTGGCAAAGCTCTCCTCCATTTGCTTTGTTTGTGCGCGAATGCGATATGGGTGTGGAATGATGATAATTTTAATAAGCAAAATGAAATCTTTCTAAAATAGAAAACTTTTTAATTAATAAATGGCAATTAATAAAAAATGCAAACAAATGAACTAATTAAATGATTATTAGCATTTAAACAAAAAATGCAAATGAAAGAATCACGCATGAATGCAAAGAGCAACACCGAGTTTGGCAAATATCATCGTTAAACGACTTTCATTAATGAAATGTTGTCTTGTTACAATAACTTAAAGAAAACCAACTACACATATGGCTTCAAGGTAGTATCAAGGTCAATAATCTCCCTCAGAATCCAAACAATCATCTCTCCTTCTTCGGATTCATCGTCCACACAATCATGGAGTTCAGTAGCGTTTTTCTCCAAAATCTATACTTTTCAGGAAACATCTTGCATCTGAGTCATCCAGTGTGCCAACTCTTGCTCTTGCCTCTAAATTGTGTAGGCGGCAAAGTGCAGTTGCTCCAACCTTGGCGTCGAGC
The DNA here is from genome assembly GCA_019671005.1 of Hibiscus mutabilis. Classification (NCBI taxonomy): domain Eukaryota; kingdom Viridiplantae; phylum Streptophyta; class Magnoliopsida; order Malvales; family Malvaceae; genus Hibiscus; species Hibiscus mutabilis. The sequence continues at coordinate 29,555,997 of CM033711.1, read as the reverse complement.
GTACTTAAATCGCTCACTTAAGGCTTGCCACATGATCCTTGAGCTGTTGAACCTCGATTTCCAACTCGTCGACGCGAGTCGTCAAGACTTGATTCTCCAAGTTATTGGCCTTTAGCTTGTTAGTTGAACCCTTATGCTTGAAAAAAATACTTTTCTAAACACTTTACTTGATCTTTCAAGGTTTCATTTTGGTGTTGTTCCTTCTCGATCTGTCTTGAGTGGAAGATTTGTAGATTGTTCACTTCTTTGGTTAAAACAAACACTTGGTCTTTGTGCTTGTAAAACATCATTTTGTAATTCTCGGCTCTTATTTTCTCTTCCTTTAGACAGAGCTTTAACCCTTCGCTCGGTCTACCTTCCGTGATTCTTTTGCTCTTATTTAACCTTTTAAACTTCCAAATCTTTTCCTTCTCCATCTTGAGTTCGAGATCCAACTCATCTCTTTTCCTTTATAGATCTTTAATCACTCTTTCAAATTGTGTCTTCTCTAATTTGAAGTCAAACTTTTCTTGATGAGCTTTCTCCTCGAACTGGAGGTACCTCATTTGCTCTTCTTCAAGTTGTTTCCTCATCAAATCGGCCTCAGTAGGAAGCGTGGTCAATCTCTCCTCTATAGATCTTTTTTTCACCGGGATTCAAATGGGGGACATCATCGTTGATACGATTAAATCACCATGCTTCGTACTCGAAAGTGACCATGTGCGGAGCATTTATGATCCTAACCCATCTTGCGTTGTTCTAGGCTGAAGAAGAATTGTATACCATCATCTTGTAGCCCTTCTCCTTCTCATAATTCATGTTGAATTCGTTTAAACCTCCGGTGGCAGGCACGAATTGCTTCGACCCATACTATCTCGAGACTAGAAGAGGTGCATAAGCCATATGCCCTCAAAGACCAAGTAGTGGTACACAAGAGTGTACCTCACATCTATAAAGGATATTCCTTGCCAACAAGCATGGAGCTCTCCAGACTATGTCTTCCTCTCTTAGATTTCAAAGAACACCTAGCCAAGCCTCTTCGGATCTTTGTGTTGGCCAATCCCTTTTTTGCAAAAATTCCTCCAACGGTGAGAACTTGCCATCATAGAGAGGCCTTGAGAAACTGCCATCTGACCAAAGGTGACTGTAGAACCAAACGGTCAAAAGGTGTGAGCATCCTTGGAAGTGACCTCCACCGTTCTCTCTGCAAAACCTCAATGATCGAAAAGTCTCAGCCAAAATTATAGGCACGGGATTGGTCCCACTACTCAGACGATCAAACAAATCCAAAACTGTCGGGTCAATAGGCCCTAAAGCTCGAGGAAAAAGCACCAACCCATAGATCATCAATGCAAAGAGGTCATGTTGAACTCGGTCCACGAGATGTATGGAAGCTAAAGCTAGGATTCTCTCCCACTTAAGGTATTCTTTCTTTTTTCCAGGTGGTGACTTGATGCTCTACCCAAGATAACAATGTTTCTGAGATTCTACCAAGCTTGCCTTGAAAAGATTTGTTCTTATTAGGCTTAGAGTACACCTGATTCCTGACGATCTTCTTACAATTTAAAAGGTCTTGATATTCTTCGATGTTAGGGGTCAAATAAAGGTTACCGATTGTGAAACAATTGTAAGATGAGTTCCAAAACCCCATTAAAGCTTGCAGTAGCGATCGGTCGACAGAGACATCTAGCAAACAAGTGATGTCGCCATATTCTTTCTTGAAAGTATTTATCGTCTCAAGATTCCAACTATTCCAAATTGATCTTAACTCGGATGCATCATTGAACTCTGTATTCATGAATGTCATGGCTGACCTGAACCCAATGGTAATACTGTCCCCCTCGTGTAGTTGCTCCCCTTCCGACTATATTTGCACCTTAGAATTCTTTTCATCATTGCTACGAACCAAGTCTCCCATTGATCTAGTCTTTAACTTCAAACTATTTCCAACTTAATGTGCTCTTCATGATATGACAAGATATGCAAAACAAAAAGCTAAAAAAAGGAAAAGAAGAAAATGAAAATGAGTGTTAGTTATAAGATAAATAGAACAACATAAGCGAGAAAAGATAAACACAAACGAGATAAGCAAAAGGCTAGCAAATAAGGAAACAACCCTAAATACATGAATTCTAGTTCGCTATGGTTATCCGTATGACTCTAACAGGGTGGCTTTCTAGATTCCCACGCATGGTTTGGTTCTAATCGAGGGTACCCGAACCTATCCCATTACCTACTATGGCAACAAGAACCCCAATTTTGGCCTATTACAGGTCTCCCATTCTCTTTTGTTTTGTAAAGACAAACTAATTCCCCAGCGGAGTCGCCAAGCTGTAGCGACGTTTTTTCCTTTCTTAAAAATAAGCGTGGTTTTATTTTATAAGATCCGTCGATATGAATTATCCCCAAATCAGTTTTGAAATCTAGGCTTAAAGGGATTTCTTTTGAATTTTTTTTCTTTTGAAAATTGATAAAAACTTGGAGTCACCACCGGCCACTTGGATAAGGTGGGTCAGACACCATAGAAGACTAGAGATTCTTTATGAAAGGGTCCGAGAGTTAGTTACGCGTGAGGAAGTATTAGCATCCCCATCACACCCGGAAATCGGTACCTGAACATTTGTTGCTTTCAAATTGATGGAATTTGTTGGAATTTGAATTGAATTTAACTCGGCGTACTTAAATAAAAATTTGACCTTAATTACTCAGGCTTTATCAAGTTGGTGGGTTTGAATTAATTGGATATTTAATTAATAAGGTTGACGATATACCGGACCATAGACTAAACCGACATCATATAAGCCTGACTGTCATGTTAGTTTATAGTTCGAATCTCGCACGTCACCTTTATGCATGGTGCGAGCAATTAAAATATGATGTAATGATTTTGTCAAGTTTTAATTTTACCTTGAGTCAGTAAGAATTAATTCAAATATTTGGTCAACATCCTTTGAGCTCGGCCTGTTACGACACAAATATCGAAACTAATAGATACCTCATTTTTCATGATTTAAATTAATTAATGCAAGATAGATAAGGGCCACATGAATGGCAATTAAAGAATGACAAACAAAAAACTTAACAGTAAACACACAAAAAGCCCATCCAAGGTCCTACCCTAAAAGGCCCAAATTATGGGAAACCAATTAGTGATCTATTTATTAACTAAATGATTCGAATATTTAACCCTAAATTAATTAGCCCTAAAAGACTAAAAACCCTAATAAATTATGGATTATCATGATAATTAATTCGATTGATTTTAAACTAACATTCCAATAAGCCAATGACACTATTTAAAACAAATCGAATTGACTAATCATAGTTTTAGCTCAAATGTCAATCTAATCCCCACATTTATTTTATCTTAGAGGTAATTAAAGAAGTGTTCAATTAGTTTAATGAATTTAACATTTATTCCAATAAGTCAAGGGTAAATTTAAATTCATTAAATCAATTCAAACCTTAATCTAACTAGGGCTCTAAGTTGAGCCTGAATAAACTTAATTTATAAATCGTGTCCCTATGAGACGAGCACGCGATTTAGATTAATTAAGTTAATTTTACCTTAATCTAATCTAAAGCCTAACAAAACCAAAGCTCGCCTAAACTAATGCCAAGGCCCAAAACACATCTAGAGCTTAAACCACTAATCTAAGCCTACACCAAAAAACCAAATAAGTACATATATATTACAAAAATATTACATATTATATAAAACTATATATTATAAGCATTATGAAACTACATAAATATTATATATTTTAAGAACCCTATTATATATTTTAAGAAAACTATTTATATATATATATTGTATACTAAAAGCGTGTTATATATATATATATAAACTATATATATACTATGCTTTTAAAAACTCATTATATAATTTTTTTTAAAAATATATTATACTTTAAAAGTCAATATTATATATTTTTAAAAAACTATATGTACACGTTATAGCCTTTTCAAAACCATATATATGTTATATAGTTTAAAATCATATTATACTATATAAGCTTTGTAGAAAATTAAACTATATATTATACATCATATAAAAAACGATATACTATATATTAACGATATATTATAAACACATTATATATAAAACAACAATCATAACCACATGTTGTAACCTTAACAACCATAAATATAACACACTAAAACATGACGAACATTTAATAAAAAAAACAGGATCATCAACAAGATAAAAAATGAAAATAAAATGCATGAATTTAGGGGGCCTAAAACACTGGAAAAATGATTAAACTGCAAAGAAACAAAATTAAAGAGCCATATTTCAAAACAAATTTGAACAAAGGACGGGACGAAATTGCAAATGATTTGAAAATCATAGGGACCGGGGAAGAGAATATGAAACGCGAATTGGCTTGAGCTTGTAATTAAGCCATGCGGAGGGACTAAAAGCGTGATTTAAAGATGCGGAAGCCCCTACGAGCGTAAATAAGTTAGGGCAGAGGGATTAAAGATGATAATACACCATTTTTAAAATGGGGTCAACTATAAAAGCTCTTTTTTAGCCGGCCCATACCTCTTTTGGCCATTTCTCAAGAGTTTTGTAAACCACCCCTCATTTTCTCTAAAAAACAAAACCAAAGCCACCATCTTGCCTAGAGATCGGTGGCCCTCCGTCTTACTCCGAGCGGCGGCGGACAAACTAAAAAAACCACTAAAAGACTTCTTGTCCTCCCCTAACTCCGAATCTACCCTTACTTTTCAAAATCGAATCTCTTTTCCCCTTTTAAAACCCAAAAGACCGAGACACCAAAAAGGTTTCCATCGCCCTTTTTAACGTTTGTTTTCCATCGATTCACCCATTCATCCCGAAGGGAACCAGAAGGTTTGTTACCAACAAAGACAAAAGGGTGAGGAGATCGGACGACGATGCTTCAAAGGTAAACGAAACCCTATCCCCCCTTTTTTATGTATATGATGTGTTTTGAAAGAAAAGAGATAAGTATACCTTAGAAGAAACTTTCTTTGTATTGATATGAATCTGCTTTTTCCCCAATTGATGCTTAGGGTTACAACTGTTTGGCTTTTTCTTTATATAGTCGAATTATAATTTCTTATAATTACATGGAAAATTGAATGAATAATGCTATTGGTTGCTGCTATCATTTGTTTGCATCCGTCTGAAATCTATGAAATATTGTTGGGATATGTCGTTCCTATTCTGACATTCCTTCCTTTGTTTGCATGTGTGACTTGGCTGTCGGTGCGGGAGGAGGGGACCAGGAAGGTCACATGAAATCTGGAGAGCCGCAAAGAGCGCGTGGGGAAAGCCAGACGAGCGCGCGAAGGCGCGTGAGAGAATTGAATTGGCGCCCGTGTGCGTGTGAGGAAATCGAGGAATCTCTCATTCAACCTGGACCATTCGATCGTGTAAATCCGATGGCCAAGATCGGGCTGCGTCAAAAACAAGATGGGGAATTAGGTTTTTTGTTATCAGATTTGGGTAAAAGAGGCTTTGGTTTTATTGGGCCCAAAACAGGCTAGGTATATGTAATATATATTTTAATTTTTGGGATTATAATGTAAATGGATTGAATTTATAAACTTGGGCTCTTTAATTGAAATTATTTATTAGGTTGTTTATAATTTAAAAGGGCTTTTATTTATACTAGCAAACTTAGTTGTTCCTTTTTTAATATAATGTTAATAATAATAATAACAAACCATAATAATCCTAATAACAATAGCAACAGATAAAAAGACTTAACATCGTATATATATATATATATATATATATATATATTACTAACATAATATAATGATATTTACTATATGCTAACAATAAGATAACACAAAAAGAACATAATACACTAATAATATTTTTGGTTTTTTTTCTTTGGATTAACAAATAACCACATGCCCATATATAGCTATCATCAAATAAGACCATCAACACTTAATCAAAATATAAAGTAATATAATACATTTTTTGTTGGATTTTCATGATAATCATATATAGTATAAGGTAGTTAAAACTGAGCAAAGCCCATAACACATATTTTTATAAATGGTAGTATTATAAGAGAGAAAGAAATCTCATTATTGTAAAAACAAAGACAAAAGTAGAATTGGTCCATCCCGGACAAAATTAGTGATTACAGTTGTCCCTCTTTGCTTATCCTTGTGGAACAAGAATAAAGCAAAGACCATAAGAACTAATTTTGTCCTACTACCCTGTTGGGCGATTTGCTCTTCCGGAACAGCAGTGAATAAATCCAAACAAATCGTTTTCCTGGAACGGTGAAAACAATTGGGTAACGCTAGCATATCCTTTCGAAACGGCAACGAACAAACCAATTAGCAAACGACTCATTCCTCCGGAGCGGCAGCGAGTGGATCAAAATAACCTATTTTCTCGAAACGGCAAAAAACAATTCAGGTACCATTGGCATGTCCTTCCAAAACGACAACAGACGAGCCAACTAACCTTCAAATGACTCATTCTTCCGAAATGGCAGTGAATGGATCCAAATAACTTTGTTTTCCCAAAGCGGCAGAAAGCAAACCGGGTGGTGCTGGCATGTCCTTCCAAAACGGCAATGGATGGGCTAGATGGTAAGCCATTTATTCACCCGAAGCGGTAACGAATGAATCCAAATAACTCTTTTTCTTGAAATGACAGAACACAAAACCGACGAAAACGACATGTTTATAATTTAAACTTGGGCTCTTTACTTGAAATTATTTATTGGGTTGTTTATAATTTAAAAGGGATTTTATTTATACTAGCAAACTTATTTGTTCTTTTTTTAATATAATGTTAATAATAATAATAATAACCAAACATAATAATCCTAATAACAATAGCAACAAATAAAAAGACTTAACGTCGTGTGTGTGTATATATATATATATTACTAACATAATATAATGATATTTACTATATGCTAACAATAAGATAACACAAAAAGAACATATATATATATATATATTACTAACATAATATAATGATATTTTCTATATGCTAACAATAAGATAACGCAAAAAGAACATAATTCACTAATAATATTTTTGGTTTTTTTCTTTGGATTAACAAATAACCCCATGCCCATATATAGCTATCATCAAATAAGACTATCAACACTTAATCAAAATATAAAGTAATATAATACATTTTTTGTTGGATTTTCATGATAATCATATATAGTATAAGGTATTTAAAATTGAGCAAAGCCCATAACACATATTTTTATAAATGGTAGTATTATAAGAGAGAAAGAAAGCTCATTATTGTAAAAACAAAGACAAAAGTAGAATTGGTCCATCTCAGACAAAATTAGTGATTACAGATGCCACCAAACTATAGTTGTTGACACGTTTTCCACTTAACTTCTAAATTGTTCAAGCTAACACTAAATTTTACTTTCCGACTTGTTTATGTCACTCCGCTATTCAATGTTTAACGTGACGATGACATAGCTAACAACGACCCACGTGGAGGATGCAGCGATACAAAGTCATTTTGGTGAGGCTGTTTTGATGTTTAATATGGCCCAAAATGATGTCGTTTTGCTAGAGTAAAAATAATAAAAAACATATGTTGATGGATTTTGAACCCAATCTTCCCAAATCAATAGTTAAAGTTTAACCACTAAACCAATTTGAGATTATATAATATTTTACCATAAATAATATATATGTCAAACTACACTTGAGATTAATTCAATTTATTTTATGATATAAATAATAATATAAACAACATTAATATATAAATATTATATATATTAGTATTATTTATAATATAAATATATTATTTTTCAAAAAACTCAAAATTTCCAACACCCCAAATCCCTAAATCTACACGCCATCACCGCCTCTTCGCTCACCCATTTTTTCGTTGGATCCTCACGACCGATTGCCCTATTCTCCCATCACCAGAAATCAATGGACGATGTGCCAATCGACTGTCAAACGTCAAACGCAAAAGTTTCAGTCAAACGACGAAATTGTGCGATGAATGTTGAACGATGACATGCGAACTATGGATGACATGTATGACGAGATGAAACGAGTTTAGTGCAACAACGATGGTGAGGAGATCGTAGCGATAGTTGGTGGATATGGGATTTAGGGAATAAGGTTTTAGGGGTTTGGGTTGTTTGGAAATTTTGGAAATTTTAGTTTTTTAAATAGTTTTTTAATTAATATTACATGTTATTTAAAATATAAAGGCATATTGTTTATTTATATATTATATTATTTAGAATATAAAAAATGTTTTATTTATGTATAAATATTTTATTTATATTATTTTTATATATTATTTGTCTTAGAATTAAAATAAAAAAATTAAGTTGGCTTAGTGGTAAAGTGCTTGCCTTAAATTTCAAGGGTTTTTGGTTCAAATCCTTTTGTGTGCAATTTTCCACAATTTCTCTATCAAAACAACATTTTGGGCATCAAAATAGCTCCACCAAAACGACGTCTTTTGGTGCATGAGCCATGTCATCGAGCCGTTAGCCATGTCACCGTCTCGTTAAGGAGTTAACAACCGAGTGACATACATGAGTCAGAAAGTAAAGTTTTGTGTTAAATTTGAATATTTTAGAAGTTAATGGAAAAACAAGTCAACGACTAAGTTTGATGGAATATGATATAGTTTACCCTTAAATTTTGTATTTAGATTCAAACTTTAAAAATTTGGTATTTTCAATGCAAGTTTTAAATGTTTGGTGACCCAAACGCAAGAAACCTAAAAGTTTATAGATAATTTATGTAATTTATGTTAAAATTTAAATAATTTCTTTTTTACTTAAACATTAAATAAGCTTTTGAACTTTATAAAATATCAATTAAGCCATTCCACCACATCATCAGTCTATATGGATTGTCACGTCCGTACAATAACGGTCAACAATGATTTCTATTGATTAATGGGTCACGCTCATTTAATTCTCTCAGTTTAAAGGCTTAATTGGTGTAAAAAATTAAAGTTTGAATTGATTTTTTTTCAAAAGCTCGAGAGCCCCAAAAAAACAGAAATCATTAAGCCTTTATGATCCGAGAGAAATCGTATCAAAGATGATATCAGTAGGGTTGGACATTCGATCGAGTCGAGTCAAAAAAATTTGAGTTATTCAAGTTTACAAGTCATATTTTATGATTTCAACTTTATTTGAAATTTTTTCGAATCGACTCGAGTTTATGAAATTCGAGTCGAGTCAAATAGAGTCGAGTTTCAAGTTTTTATACAAATTTAATTTTAATTATTTATAAAGTTATAATATGTAATACCCCGTACCCGATCTGGATGAAAAATTGGATCGGAAGTGTCATCGGAAAACAAAACAAAACATACTTGTACATAGTTCGAACAAATAATGCACAATTTCATATTTTGATAACATATTGGAATCAACGAACTTAACATCAACATAATTTCATACATGCTTAAATTCATATACATGAAATACATATTCATGAACTTAACATCAACCCAATTCCCTAAAAACCAATTCTCCCCCTTCTCTCTAAAAACCCTACAGTTCTTGCGTCGTTCCTTCAACCGGCCACCAACAGTCGGTGGCTGGTTAAGTTTTCCTCAGGATGAATAATCATTCTCCACCTTTGTTGGGCCCCCGGGCTCACTAAGTGGCGATGTTTTAGCCTTCGTGGCTCTTTCTCCATCCCCATTCACCGGATTTTTGAGGGAAATGGTTCTTTCATGGAACAGTTTACCCGATGCTTGCTGTGGGTGGTCTTTTCCACTTATGGTTGGAGATTTGACAGTGTCTCCACTATATGGTGGTTTTTTTTGTTCCCCCTGTTGTTTGTGTGCCCCTCTCTTCATTTTTTGTTCCCTTTTTTTTGTTAAAGGTTTGGTGTCGGCGTCGCAGTGGGCGTTGGCCATCACGATTTTGTCCCTCTCTGTTTCACCGGTTGCTGTCCGATTGGCTCGATTTTCAGCCCGTCTTCTTGTGCCTCAACCATCGATTGCCTCAATCTCTTTGAACGATGTTGTTGTTGCCGTTCCTCGCTGCATTTCCCTAAACATTTTCACACTCTGGTGACCCTCGGAATTACATGCAGTTAGGAGATCAGGTTGCTGGCTCTGTGTTGTCTCGGAATTGGCCATTGCTTTTTTGTTTCCCTGTTGTTCCTCCCCTTGTTTCCCCTGTGTTCCTCCTACTCCTATGTATTTGGGTTGTGCTTGTTTGTTCTGGGTGTTCTTCTCTCCCTTGTATCTTTCGGTTCTTCTGATGTTTTTTTCCAGTCCTCTTTCGGTTCTTCTGATGTTTTTTTCCAGTCCTCTTGTGACTTTTTTCTTGTACTGTGTCTTTGTTCGTTTAATTACATGCGACTTTTATAAAAAAGAATTTTATTCATAGGGACAAATTCATAAATTTTAAAATCTAGGGTCTTCTTGCACGACTAAGGAAACGCATGCAAAATTCATAAATTATCCATGGAAACATAAAGTAGATACTTTTTTCTTGTAATGTATGTCATACAAATAATCATATCAAATCATGTCAAACTTTATTCCATGTTTTAGGGGCCATTTTACAAAGAGTCCAAGGTTTAGGAACTAAATTGTAATTTTCATAATTAAAAGTCCTTATCTAAACTTTAGATCATGATCATGAAATTTATCTCATAATAACCAAACATACCAATTTCCAACTTACTCGGTATTTATAAGTCATGTAATTCAGGATATCACAACTAATGAACCAAAACGTAATTTTTAGAAATTCATAGTCCTTACGAAAATCTATTGGCATAATCATGAAATTCAGATCTTAATAGTCACGTGTATCAATTTTTAGCCTCTTTAGAGGTTTCTAACTCCTTCTCAATTAATCATGGTATCATTTAGGACCAAAATGCAAAGTCCAAAATTTTATTTTAGGTTCATAAAGGTTTTAACTACCTTCAGTACCGGTACTCAAGGAATCGTACCGATACGCTTGTTTAATTCTAAATTCCAGTAAACATTTTTCGTATCGGTACGAGGCCCACACCGATATGCTTTGCACCAAATGGTTAATTTTGACTTGGCCGTACTGGTACGCACTAGATACTATACCAGTATTGCCTGTAGATTTTATGCAATCTTACTTAATTACACTCTAAATCATGTTCTAAATTCGTTTAATCATGCTTGTTCATATTACACTGACATACACTTATGTAAGACATGAAAAACATCAATGAAAATCATGTTCATAAATATATCACCAAATTTGGCTTGTCTACTTACTTGGATACCATTTAGGCCTAGCTTCACATGTCAAGCATTTCAAATTTATCGTTTATACATAGAGGTCTTTCATATTCATTTATACATATTAACCACATAGGCATATATCATATATGTCCTTCATATCAAGCAACATGCTTTAGCATAATTTTACATGTGTTTGCCTAGTCTAACCATATAAGTGCCCAAAGGGTCATTTCATGAATTCCAAACATATATTTCCTACCGCTTTTTATCTTTATAACTAATTTCATGCTTCACATCATCCAAACATCACACAATTACATGTTGGGCATGCTTACCATACATTTAGCATAAATATGCTTAATCAAATCATATGAACAACAAAGATCTATTCCTTGAAACAAGACAACATATATCTAAGGTTCCATGCATCATGTGAATTAATGCACACACATAATTATATTATGACTTATTTATACATATCCATGACATGTGTCACCATTCTAGGAGTTATAGGGAAGAGTATAAACATTACTTGGAGCTTGAAAAGTGACTTGCAACTTTTATCCACGATCGATCCTTATAAGCTCAAAATCCTGAAAATGCATGTCAATGAAATGCATTAGGCTTACTTAGCCTAAGTGAGGTAGCAACCTTGAATAACATCATATTATGAATAATCATGAACTTTAATATAATCAATCATAAAGTGGCATCAATTCATACAATGGAATCAAAGCACATGGTGACAACAATACACACTAATTATAACTTAAACATATCTTATTTGAAATCATAGTCATATCTTGAGTATGTCTTATTGGAGTTCATAGTCATGTCTTGTGTATGTTTTATGGGAGTTCATAATCATGTCTTGATTATCTTTGTTAGGAATTTGGTATGCAGCAAAATAACCAAAGCGATAACAACATAGACCAAGACATGCACATGAGACAAGATTTAACGTGGTTTAGCATAGCTTACCTCTACGGACGAGAGAAGCGAACAATCCACTATTAGCAAAGAGAACACGAAGAGTACAAATACATGATAACCCATGTAATCCCAAAATCTGGTATACAAATCCCATGTCCCGGTGGAACCAAAACACTCTTCCGAACATCCTTACAATACTCATCTCTACAACGTAGTCACAATAGTTGTAGAGATCCTATAAGTTGTTACATCTCTCCAGAGTAAATCCCTCTTTCTTTCACAATTCAAAAGGATAAACTTAGTATATATTTATAGACCCAAATACTTGGTCACCAAGAAATCTTATTAAATAAGATCTCTTACCTAAAATAGATATTTACTCATTAAAGTAAATCCTAATTATCAAGTAATCTTCAACCACTAGAATTACAATAAAACCCAACTTAGTTACCAATTAGAATTTGAGTCAAAATATAACAATCTTGTCCCTTGGACCACATTGAACATAGATAGCTTAGTCCGTGTGTAACCATATTGGCCCGTGTTACACATGACACATAACACAAAGCACATGGCACATGGTACATAATCATGAATCTCATTCTCTTCCATCATCTTCCCCGAACCCCACAACATCACCAAAATCATGTAAGCATATATCATGTCAATGTGTCCAAGGTCCTTGTTAATTCTTAGCTTTATTCATTGATCTTGCTTCATGAATGAGCTAATAGCTCCATAAGTTCATAAACATGTTCATGGTGAGTACAAAGCTCCAAAGAGTGGTGATTCATGAATCTTAATAACATATAGTTCATAAGTCTTATTTCATAATTTATCAAGGATTAGGGTTCATTACTAACTTTCATGGCTCGTTTCATAACATGTTAAATCAATATATCCAATGTATACATGATATAAAAAAATCATGAAGCTTACTAAGCTTTCCATGCCATGAATTTAGCCACCAACTTGCACTATGTGAGCCATGTATGTCATGATCATGCCTAAACATAATAATACATAAAAACATTAATCGGGATGACACCACGTCATCCGAAATCATGAGCTACACTCACCTCGATCCAAGCTTATAGATATTTTCCTTATTCTCCCAATTGTGGTTTCCATTAGAGATAACCAAACATTAAGAAGAACATATCATTTAAAACACTAGGCGGCTTGTACTATGTTTATAAATTTTTTTATAAAAATTTCTATAACTCGGAATTTGATTACGTTTGTTTTAAACGAAAGTATAATGAATAAGCTTTCTATCCATATAAATTCTAGATTCTGAGTCTTCTCATGTGATTTTAGTGAATTTTCAAAGTTGACGTTCATGCAGTTTTGTACCCTATTTTCTGGACCCCCACTTACTCAAAAATTCATATATTTTGATATATGATTCGAAATCGATCACCGTTTATTGCAAATGAAAATAGATTCATACACGGTTCTAAACATATAAGCTTCATTTTTGGATTCAATCTATAAGATTTTTTGTGATTTATTGAACTTACTGCCACTGCAGTGGTTCTAGATAGATTTCTCTAAATTCAAACTTAAGCTCTTTAAATCATTCCAACAACTTAACTAATACATGAACCTCTAATATTTACAATAGATACATAGATTTAGGGCGTAAAATTTTACTTACCCATCTCCAAACTTGCCCAAAGGAAAGCTCCAATACCAAAGTTTGATCAAACATAGTCATGGATTGAAAACTAGTGACTAACTTGTAAAGTATTCCAATTTTAAAAATCAAAGTTCATGAAGCTTTTAACCATGGGGGGTGGTTATTTGAGGAAGAAGATGATTTCTTTCTTTCTTTCTTTGTTTCTTTCTTTCTTTCTTTTATTTCCTCTCCCGGAGGTATTAGCCACTGCTTGGCTTAATTCCCTTTTCCTTTATTTCCTTTCTTTTAATGAATTTAGGACCAAAATATACGAGTTTGACACTTAAGTGCTTGCTTCATCACTTTAGAAAATGGGCTAATCATATCTCAAGTCCTTCAACTAGCTTTTCTTTTACAAGAGGAAATCTTATGGTCTAATTAATCATGAGCCATTAATATTTTTCTTATTTACACTTTAGCCATTTAACTACACTTTCTTACAATTTAGTCACTAGGAGGTCTAGCTACACACCTAGTCCTTAAAATCTTTCATGTCTTACACTTGTAACTTATGGACTTACTTTTTCACATTTTAACCAATGGTCCGAAATTTCAAAGCTTTACAAATTGGTCCTTATCCTTTAATCCTTTTCTCTTTTTTTAACCTAAACTTTATAATTATTTATATTAATCCCTTTGAACCTTTTCACAGGAATTAACTTATTTGAAGGAATTCAATTTCCGACCATCCGAAGCTAAGTTTCGACTACGCCGATTTTTAGGGGTTTACATAATACATATTGATTCCAAACTAAACGAATTTCTATATTCATATACGATATACATATATATATATATATCTTCATATTTTCACATGTGATACAATAATATATCAGCCATAATTGACAGACCCGACTCGAACTTGAAAATTGATCAACTAATTACTTAAAAATTTGAGTATTCGAATTTCCATTTTATAACTTAAACTTTATTTGAAAACTTTCAAGTCGAGTTTATGAAATTACAAATTGAGTCAAAACGAGTCGTTTTTTTCGAGTCGAGCAGAGTTTTACCCACTCTTAGATACAGGTCGATCGACGAAGATCATGTGTCTGAAAGCCATGAACAATTGAACATCCGGCCACAATGGTTCCAAAGGCGTAGCGTTTCCGATCCCATCAACAAGCAGATTCGTGTACTGAGTTCTATCGGAAAGAAGTTTCGATGCCGATTCATGGTTCCCCACTACACTTGAACTTTTTCATCTGAAATTCAGAACTGAGAACTTTACGATTTTAGATTTAATTCATTGTTTTTTTTGGGGTCTTTAACGTATGTAATATTAATTTAAAGAATTTTGTTGACAAGGCAAAAGGTCAAAAGTAGCCCAACATTTGACCTTTTGGTCACTTTAGTCCTTATTCTTTTTTTGGTCCAAACAATCACCTAGTGTTTCATTTTCGTTCAATTTCACCCCGTTGGATGGAAACCATTAGTCAACTAACGGTCAATGCCTGAGGCTGACATGGCATGTCTGCATGGCATGGGAAGATGACGTGGAAATGCCACGTGGGATTTTACTGATGCGAAAATTTAAAAAAATATAAAAAAAATTTAAATTTTTTTAAGATTTTTAACCAATAGGATGATGCCACATGGCACTTTTGATGACGTGGCATCATCTGATTGGTTAAAAATATTATTTTTTTAAAAATAGCCCCAAATTTTCCAGATTTCACAAAATAGCCCCCAAATTTTGAAATCTCTAACTCCCCAAACCCAAATCCCGATTTGAGAGATTCCGCCGCCGATTGCCACGTCGCCGCCCACCATATCGGTCGTCGGACCATCACGATCATTTACCCCAACAACCAATCACCGGAAGTCGACCGACGCCGTGCGAAACGCCGGATGAAGGCAAAATCGTCGAATGGTTCATTTCAACGATTCACGACAAACGGTGGCAGAACAAACGACGAACGGTGTGTGGGGAGGGTACTTCATTCCGTAGCCAGTAACGCGGCCAAAGCCGACGTAAGTGGCTGAATTTGGGGATTTAGGATTTTGAGGACTATTTTGAAAATATTTTAAAATTTTAGGAATTTTTAATATATATAATTTTTTTTAATATATATTTTTAACCAATCAGATGATGCCACGTCAACAAAGTGCCTTGTGGCATCAACCGATTGGTTAAAAATATTTAAAAAATATTTTTAACTTTTTTATTTTTAAATTTTTAAAAATTCCATGTCAGCAAAATGCCACAAGGCATTGCCACATCATCCCATGCCATGCAGACATGCCACGTATGTCTCAGGCCTTGATCGCTAGTTGACTAACGGTTTCCATCTAACGATGGTGAAAATTGAACGAAAATAAAACGTTGGTTGTTTGGACCAAAAAAAGAATAGGGGTCAAAGTGACCAAAAGGTCAAACATTGGGGCTACTTTGAACCTTTTTGCCCATTGACAATGTTATCAAATGGACTTTAAATATTAAATTAAAAGAGTAGAACGACTAAAATTTTGGATTATAGTACAACTGTATATGGACTAAATGTTAAATGTAAAAGAATGCAAGGGCTGATAGCACAATTAGATGAAAATGAAATAGTTAAGTATAGGTATAATTAGGGGTGAGCAAAATTTGATATCGAATTTTTTACTCACTCGACAAGAAAATATTCAATTCAATACGATTTGATTTGAATTTTTATTTTATAATCTCGACTTAATTCAAAAAAAATAAATAAAATTTAAATTATAAAATAAATTTTTTGAACTCTATTAACTAAAACTTTTTAACTGAACTCAATTCGATGAGCGCACGTAATATTGCAAGGGAGAAGGATGTAGTAAGAGAAAAAGTTTGATACACAGGCCGTGTAAACTTTAGTTTACACGTGCCTTTTAGTTTTAGGGGTTAGGGTTTTAGTTTAGAGTTTAAGGTTGTAGGGTTTAGAATTTAGTGTATAGGGTTTAAGGTTTAGGGTTTACTTTTTTAGGGTTAGGGTTAGGAATTTAGGATTTTGATTTTTATAGTGTAAATACACATGCTCGTGTAAAATTAATTTTACACAACATGTGTATCAAAATTTTACCCATGTAGTAAAGTGTCAAAGTATTAAAATTGCCTACCACCAAACAGTAGAGGTTGAACAAGTAAGTCAAGCCTCATGTGTGTAATTGGATCAACACATACCCGTTCAAATATTTATTTTGTCTCCTCTTTACAGAAAAGAACCAATCAATTAAAATTTGAGGGTTAAACGCTTCCTCTTAATTAGATAAATTTATATCCCCAAACTTATAAAAGAAGAAGAAGCTTCCGGCGATTTAGGGTTTCTTCCTCGGTGGCTCTTTTTTTGGGCTCGATTCAGCTGTTCTCTGCTGGGATTCAAGGTTTTCTCCTTATCTTGCTGCGACCCTCGTTTCTGCTGCTATTCGGGACAATTTTGAGGCTCGGGGTTACCTCTTTTTTGCTATTCGTCTGGGGCTATTTAACCGCAGTAGAAGATGTTAGTGTTTGGTCGGAAGAATATAAGATTATTAGAGAGCATATTTGACCATATTGTCTTTATTATATATCAAAACAATTTGTTATGATATTCATAGTATTAAATTGCGGTTGTGGTCTTCGTCGCGGTTGCGGTTGCGGTGTTGCAGTTGCGGGCGCTGCGGACGTTACGTAACATGTAACGGCTGATGCAGTCGTGATTTATTTCTAAAAATTTACTTTTCTAAAATATTATTTATATGTACATTTGCAACCATATTTTAATATTCTAATATTAATACGTTAATTTATGTTTTTATTTAATTTTTAAAAACAAAATTTTAATTATAGATAAATACTATTAAAAATACAAATTATATAAATGTTATAACCGTAATTTTAATGAATAACATATAAATAAAAGCATTCTAAAAAACATATAAATACTAAATAGTGTTATATTTTAATACTATAACCGTAATTTATATGTGTCTTATAAAGGTCATCATCCTCAAACACTTGTCTTCCGTCATACATTACCCATGAAGTAAAAAAAATTATCTTAAACGATCTAATCTTCTCTTTCCAATCTTTCACTAATATTCTCAGTCTTTGAACTTCATCTATCTTGATCAGCTCCTTCAATTCATTGTTTTCAGCTTTGATTTTTTTTTTTATTTTCGACCATCACATTTAAAAATCACTTCGTTTTCTAATTAGAATGAGAGCATATTGAGTTTCAATTTATTAAATAGCGTTTGAAGAAAAAAAATGGTGAAAATAGCACTATGAAAACAACATGCCAATAATATTGTTAGTGCAAAAAAACTAAAGATCCCAGTGCATGAAAAAATTAGGATGCTATATACTAAGCCAAAACACGACAGAGCCATCTTAAAATCTACCCATACTTAAGGAAACACAAATTAACCTTGAAAAAAATTAAAACTTCACAACCAAAATTTTAACAGTAAAGATAGTTGCAACAGAGAAATAGGTGAGAGTGATGGGTGAAAAATATATCAAATAGATTTATTAATATAACACATCAAAGATTTTTATCATAAACGAAAGAAAAACTATACAAAGTATTGATATAAAACGAAGTAACACAAAATTCAACAAAAGGAAAAAAATTAAGGACAAGACCTAAACAAAGAAAGAAATTCAACAAAAGGGAAAATGTGAAGAAGAGGAAGCTTATCGGGAGAAGAGCTAAACAAGGACAGAGGCCCGGTTTTTGGTTCTAGGGATTTCACGAAAGAACAAATAAAATGAAGTGCTTGAGTGAATTATATTCTTACCATTTAAAGGGAAAACGCTATTGTTGGGAATTTCATATTACCCTTTGGAGGGAATGTTCTTAAACCAAACACGAGTATATAATTTCGGAAAATATTACTCTCACTGGTAATGATTTTTTCCGTAACCAAATACCCCTCATTTCATGTCTCATTCGTCGTTCTTCTAGTTCTCTGTTGTCGGTCTGGTCTTTGTGGTTTTGTCCTGTGAAGTGGTGCTTGGGGGATTTTGCTTGTTTCTCTTTTCCTCTTTGAATCGGTGTGATCATTTCTTCTCGCCTTCAGGTGTGTTTTCTTTTTTCTCTTCCTTTTTTTTATTTGGTCCTCCTTTTGGGTTTATCTGGTTTTCTCGAGTTTGGGTATGGCCTGCCTCTCTTGAAACATTAGGGGATTGGGGAAGATTGAAGCATTCAGGGCCTTGAAAAACCTGATTTACCGGCACAAGCCGACTATTATTTTCCTAAGTGATACCAAGCAAAAGCGAAGTAAACTAGAATGCATCCGAAATAGGCTGCACTATCCAAATGGTTATTATGTTGAGCCTATTGGGTTGTCGTGAGGGTTAGCTGTAACACACCATTTTCGGTCTGGTAGAGAATCGAGCTAAAGATGTTACCGATGGTCGATATCAGAAACTATACAGTAAAATTCGATGATACAAGTTCAATGATTCTATCAATATATGCCAATGGTACAATTATTCAGTAATGCAATCATATTAGGGTTTAAATTTTCATTCAATTCAGCCTCAATGACCAAAAATCCAATATAATAAATGTTCAAGGACAAAATTGTAAAGAATTCAAAACATGCTTTTATCAGTAACAAAATTACCTATCTCAGTACCGGTACTCAAATAGGCCTTAACGATACAACTGAGCATTTGTTTTCATTTAGGAACAATGTAGGTATCGGTACGGAACCCCTCTGTATCGGTACCCAATTTAACTCTCAAATTCTATAGACAAAAATCTGTATCGATACGTTATGTTCCGTACCGATACCCCTTTTACGGTTTTGGTCCAAATATGCATACCCGTACCGATACGTGCCCAATCTTACCGGTACCCATGTCTGCAATTTCACTAATTTACTGGTTTTTATACCATTTACCCAACCAAAACATAACCAATGACTCATTTATCAATAGCTATGACTTATAACACTCTCATTAGTCTATGCATCATAATTGAGTATCATTTTGCCTATTTAAGCATCAATCAAGTTAATGAGGTGGAAAATAGTTAGTTATACAATTCTTAACTTTCATCCAAAGTATCAAACATGCCATATATGCATACCATTATATTTACATATTCAAACATGCCAAATATGTCATTCAAAACATGTTAGAACCATATGCCACCATCTAGGAGTTCAAAGGGTATATGTACATTAGAAAAATCGACTCAATGGTGACTTGCAACCGGCTATCCACGATCTTCGTCAAGGAGCTATAGAACTTGAAAATGCATGCAATGAAACATGTTAGGCTTACTTAGCCTAGCGAGGTAGTTATCAAAAATACTAAATCGTAAGGACATGCTTGCCAATGAGTTCGATAACATGGATATCAATATGAATTCATGTTAGAACAATACATATACATGTCAAACATGTTTTAATCGATGTATGCATCTTACAAATCATGTGGATTATATAATTCATATTTCTTGGATCACAATAACCAATGGATACACGAATTCCACCAACATCGCCAAGCCAATGACTTGATAATCGGTCTACCCCTCCACATCGCCAATGACCAACACATACATTCTACCAACACCGCCAATAAGGGTCTTAACCCAAGGACCGTATTCCACCCATACACGAGCTTAATGAATTCTATGAAATATTAATTGTATCCAATGTCCACCCTTATCCAAGGATTCAATGTATAAGCCAAGGGTATTCATATTAATCAATACTTACCTTTTTTCGATGTTGTCAATATCATTAAAAGAACTAAGCTTAGTTTCATTACAATGTCTTTATTAAATAAATGCTTATATCAATGTTCAATGCTCATGGCAATGATTCAATATCATCATACTAATGTCAATGGTGATGTTAGCTCATGTCGTAGTCTTGAATTAGTACATCAATGTATTAAGCTTGCCAAAGCTTACCAACCATGCATTTTCACCAAGTTCCCTAAGTGAGCTTGCCATTGTTTCAATGAAAGCTTAAAAGATAATGAATAATGCAAAAAGGGATGGCACCTAGCTAATCCCATGACACAATCTACACCCTTTGATGATTCTAAAGCTACCGAGGCTCTTAGATTATGATTCATTTGTTAGGGGTCTTGGAAAGAATTGGTGAATTCTCTCTACCAATGGATTGAGCTATATAAAAATACATGGAAATTCATAAAAAAATCCATTTCTATGAATTCAATGATTTTAAACAATATTTATATCTATTTCTAGCTATAAAAACATGATCCAACTAAGCTTGGAATCCATAGAAATTAGTTAGGGTTCCACTAAGCTAAATATCATGATTTCTCCACAAAATCATCATGGAAATCAATAAGTATTGAATGAGTTTACCTCGCTTAATCGACAGCAACAATAGGGAATCGATAAAATGAAAAAAATCCAAGCTTAGCTAAAGCTCCAATAGAGGTGCTTGCTTGGCTTCTTGATGAAGAAGATGAAAGAAGATGGAGATAAGTTTTGAGGTTTCCCTCTCGGTTAGGAAATGGGAAAAGATGATGACTTTTTTCATCTTTTCCCTAATTAATTACACTTGTCTCATGACTAAGCCAAGCAAGTAGGTGACTCACCACCTTCAATGATCAAATCATGGCTTTAGCTATTGCATTTTATGCTTCTTTCACTCTTGGCCTCAAATTTTCATTTCCTACAATTTGGTTACTATATTATGTTCCTTATACTTTCAATGTTTGCAAAATAGTCCAATATCAATAACAATGTATAATTAACTACCAATACATGTGAAATTACACTCATAGTCACAAGTCAAAGATCACTTTGACTTGCCAATGTTTGAATTTCTGATCACTGGAATCTGGTTTTAAACTAGGCCAATTTTTTGGGTCTTACAATTCTCCCTCTTATGAAAAACTATCCTCGAATTTTCTTTACCTGAAGGAAACAAATGAGGATAGTACTCATTCATTGAAGGAAACAAATGAGGATAGTACTCATTCATTGTATCTTCTGGTTCCCAAGTAGCCTCTTCAACTTTGTGACTCCTCTAGAGCACTTTAACCAAAGGAACTGTCTTGTTTTAGAGTCTTTTTACTTCCCGATCCAGAATCTGTGCATGTTTTTCGTCATAAGTCATATTTGACTGGATTTCAACTGGCTATGGTTCAATAATATGCGATGGATCTGAATAATACTTTATGAGCATCGATACATGGAAAACATCATGGATTTTACTGAGTTTCGGCGGTATTGCTAAACGATAGGCTACAAGACCTTCTTTTGATGAATTCAAAAGGGCCAATGAAGTGGGGACTAAGTTTCCCCTTCTTGCCAAATCGAAGAATTTTCTTCTATAAGGGATTTTGAGGAATGCTTTCTCTCCCACTGAATACTGAATGTCTCGTCTTTTAAGGTCAGCATAGGACTTTTGTCTGTCAAAAGTAACCTTGAGTCTATCGTGATGATAGCAATATTTTCTTTGTTTTGCTGGAGTAAATCAGGACCTAATACTTTGCCTTCACCATGTTCAGACCAACAAAGCGGTGTTCTGCATCTTCTATCATGCAATGCTTCAAAATGGGCCATTTTAATTGATGCTTGATAACTATTATTATAGGCAAATTCAATAAGGGGTAGTGACTTCTCCAAAATCTGAATCACCCTTTCTATTTGCCCATCAGATTGGGGATGAAATGCGATATTAAGTTTCACTTTAGTTGCCAAAGCTCCATGTAGGGTTGTCTAGAATTGTGAAGCAAAACGTGGATAACGACCATAGATAGTTGATTTAGGCACTCCATGCAATCGAATGATTTCTTTGATATACAATTCAACAAGCTTAGGAAGACCAAAATCCATTATTACAGGTAAGGAATAGACTAATTTAGTAAATCAGTCAACTATGACCCATATGAGATCATTCTTCTTAAGGGTCAAGGGTAAACCACTTAAAAAATCTATGGTAATCTGTTCCCACTTCCATTAGGGTAATATAATAGGTTGTAGAAGTCCGGTGGGGATACAATGTTCAGCTTTGACCTGTTGACATGTCAGACATTTAGAAACATAGTTGGTAATTACTTGTATGCCAGGCCACCAATAGAGTTCTAAGAGGTTTTTATACATCTTCATTGCCTCCATGTGAACAGAAAAAAGGTTGCTAATGGCCTCCCTAAGAATCTCTAACTTGAAAGATTCGTTGTTCGGTATACAAATTCTATCATGAAAACATAGAAGATGTTCAGAGTTAACCGAAAAGTCAGGATCGTATTTGTTCTATAGTTTAGAGAAAATAATTTTTAGTTCGTGTTTTTGTTTCTAAAGTTCTTTTATCCTTGACACAATGGTAGACTGAACTTGCAGTTTAGCTACGAAACTATGATTCTGTTTGAGTCTGAAATAGCATTAATTGCATGAAAAGAAAACAATGGTTTACGGTTGAGTGCATCAGCTACAACATTGACCTTGCCTAGATGGTAATCAATGACCAAATCATAGTCTTTCAAAAGTTCTATCCACCTTCTCTAAAGAAGGTTCAGCTCTTTTTGTGTCAGAAGGTATTTTAGGCTTTTATGATAGGTGAATAGGTAACATTTCTCTCCGTAAAGATAATGCCTCCAAATTTTAAATGCAAAGACAACTGCAACCAGCTCCAAATCATGAGTAGGATAATTCAGTTCATGGGGGCAATTGTTAGCACCTATAAACACTTCTCGTCACGTGTCGAGATCAAAATGAGTAAGACCACGAACAATGTAACACAAGAGACGTCCGACGACAAGTGTCGCAACGCGTACGAACCGCAATACACATGATCGCCCGCAAGTTATGTGATACTCTTTGCAACCTATGACGAACAGACAAAACAACGAGCGGCATCACACCTAGCTTGGTGGTCACGTGGCTTCGCACGTGCCCACTACGAATGACGAGAGGAACCTAGAACGTCAAATCATAGTTAGTCTCATCAACGCGTCACGACTACCCTATCATGACACATGTTCGAGCAGTATAAAACTGGAATTATAGCAAGAGGGAGCCAAGATCCTCCATTCCGAACATCAATACCATACAGAAAACAAGAGCAACACACGGGTTCCGACCCAAAACGACCATCATCGAACCTCCGTCTCCGGTCCCTGATCATTTTGGTCATCAACAGGGTGACTTCAATTTCAAGTTTTGATAGCATTTTGTTTTTGACAGTCGCAATTAAATGAAGCTGTGCATAGAGAAGATTACGAGGATGCTGCTAGGTTTAAGGTTACAACTGCAGATGCATCTAGGAATGACACTGTTGGCAGAGTCATATCACATTTAAATGTACGAAATTCGATTTTTTCATTTTGTTAATCTTTAAGAAAAGGGGATTTTCCTTCGTTCTTGTTGACCTGTTTTTTTGTGACTTCACAGAGCAGCGGTGGAAGAAGGTTTCTTGGATGCTGCATTTTTAAGACATAATGCCGGTGCTGGATTAGTGTGTTAACCCTTTTTTTGTTTCCTTAGAATGAAAAAAAGACAAGTTTTTATTTTTTAAGTTTTAGTGGATAAGTCCAGTATAAATTGTTTAGTTTTTATGGTTTTGGATTCCAGGTTGGATGGTGGGCTGGTCTTCCGAGGTAATTACTCGCCTGTTTTTTTATGTATGATTGATCATTGGTATGTTGGTCTGCATGCACATGTATTTGCACTACTGTTACAGTTCTGCTAATTCATGGAGCGTTTTTCGTTCGAATATTTTGCATCGGCTCCAGTTTTCTTGTACTTAATTGGTTTGCTATTTCACTGATTGTTTCTGACCCTGTTAGCCTGAATCTCTTTTCTTTCAGGCAGCTCGCTAGCGCCTCAGCTGGTATGGCTTTGTTTGAGATCTTTCTTCCTCTAAATAAGAAAGGGGAATACAAACAAAAGGCATTTCTCCTGTTATTTTTCTCAATATCTGCGTCGTTCCTGCTGTTTGAATTGAAAATATTTTACTTAGCAAATTTTTCTGATAAGTTGACTTCAAACCTGACTCTATAATTGTGTGCATGGATCTATTATTAAAATTCTTCATCTGGCATTTTTGTGTCTTTGTGTTTTACGAATGCAATCTCATTAGGTGTTTTCTAGGCTGTGTACTATCGGGATCTACAACTTTCCATCGCATTGAGATTGCAGCATCACCGGATCCCCTAAACGGTCGTATGGTTTTATGAAATGTTTCATTTATTCTCTATTTCCCTCTCTCTATTTAGGCTACTTTCTGCAATTCTCTCTATGTTTTATCATATGTATAGTAGAATTATTATATTCACAATATTGTCACAACGTCATTATCCTCTTCTCAAAAGACATATGTAATAGGATGTACAACACCAACGTTTATATATCTCAAAACTTTCATTTTTCTTTACGATATGAGATTAATGTCCCCGCCGCTTCTCATGCGTGACAATATGCTTGTTTGATCAGGATTAGAGATGGTCATTTAATCAGACCCGATGGGTTCGAAACCAACCTGATTCTATAGGGTCGGATTTTTTTTAAAAAAATCAAGTTCAAGTTTGGGTTTTTTTTAGTATGCGGTTGGGTTGGGTTTAGGTCTAAGACGAAAAATATTCGCCTCCACCCGAAATAATAGTTTATTTTTATTCTAAATATTTAGGTATAATTTTTATAATGCCCCTCTCTTTATATATTTTTTCAATTATCTCCTTATTTTATCTAATAAATATAAAATAATTATTAGAATATTCCCTTTCTATTTGTATTTTTTTCAATTAACTCTCTATTTTATCGAATAAAAATAAAATAATAATTATTTTTTATTTATGTTGGGTCGGGCTGAATTCATGTTTTTACTTTAAAAATTAAATTGGGGTCAAGTTGGATTAAATTCAGATGAATGTGTTAAATTGTTAAGCCAGATACGTTCGATCAACAACCTAACGCATGACCATCCCTATGGAGTATTATATATTGGTACACATGGGCTTTACACTTCAAAAGTCATTCATCTTAAACGCAAATTTGGTCAGTGGCAAGGGGATGGTGGAAGTAAGGAGCCTTCGGATCTTGAATTTTATGAATATCCAGAGGCCGTAAAATTATCCAGAGATCCTTTTGTACCAGCAGGCCAGGTGATTTCATTATAAATTTTAGGGTAAATTACAGTAATGCTTACTTATATTTAGGTTGTGTACACTTTTGCTCATTAATTTTAAAAATTGAAATTTATACTCATTTACATTTTTTGTAAACTTATTCTCACTCAAACGTTTTTCGCCGTTAACATTTAACGGAAAGCAGATTTGCAGATTGAAGATTAATTAATAAAAGGCTTAATACCCAAATAGGTGCCCAAACTATGCTTGTAGATCACTTTTGGTGCCTAAACTATTTTTAGCTCTAAATAGGTGCCTAAAGTTCACATATTCGAAACAAATTCTAGGGAGATGTGAAAGAAAAAAGTAGTAGCCTAGGCTCGCATTACTGCTTACTGAATACAAATGACATAATTTGATTAAAAAAATATTAATAACATAAAGTCTCATTTTTTATGTTCACTATCTAAATACTTACGATTACTTTAAGGGTAATTATTTTATGCACAAATGTTTTAATTTTAAAATTTATTTTTTATAATTTATTTTTTTATTTAACTTTTGACTCATCGGCGATAGTGTTAGTTTTAGTGCTAATCGTTACTGTCGAGTTTTTCTCTTATTTTTATATTAAGTTGTTGATTTCTTTTATATTTGGTTTAATAGTCAGAAAAGTGCACAACCTATACTCTTTTTTTCAGTTTTGTGCCTAACGTTTTTTTGGGTCCACTTTGGTGCCTAACGTTTCATTCCGTAACTCAGTTTTAGTTTTTTCGTCAACGGCCGTTAAAAATTTTTTGTTATCCAATAAAAATATGCCATGTGGCCTATTTTATCTATTTATTTAATTTTTGATTTTTTTAAATATAAACTTCTTAAAAAATCTTAAAGTTTTAATTTCTTTCAATCAAACCCTCAAATCACTTCTCCCTCGCCGTCCGGCATTGCACACACGCCGGCGGTTCACCGTTCCCCCCTCCAAGCGTCGGGTATCTCACCATTCAATATCACCCACCCTCTAACCGTCGATTAGAAGCCCAATCGATCTTTTTTCTTTATTTTTGGATTTCTTCGACGAAGCAATCGTTGGTTCATTTACCAATTTTCGACGGCGGGATGATGGGGGTTTTGGTAGTGAGGGGCCGACGAAGGCAAGGGTGGTTGGTGGTGGTTGAATCAGTGGTGGAATGGAGGAATTTAGGGATCTAGGGTTTGGATTAGGGGTTTAGAGAAATTAAAGATTTTGGGGTTTTTTTTATAAAATTAAAGATTTTCTAATTTTTAGAAAAATAAAAATTAAAGAAATTACCAGAATAGGCCACGTGTCGCGTTTTTAATGGATAACGGAAAATTTTAACGGCCGTTGACGGAAGAACCCAATCTGAGTTACAGAATGAAATGTTAGGCACCAAAGTGGACAAAAAAACGTTAGGCACCAAACTGGAAAAAAGGGTATAGGTTGGGCACCTTTTTGACTATTAAGCCTTTATATTTCGGTGTTTTAATTTTTATCTGCAGTGTAGTACGTTTTTTCTCTGTTTTGTGGCACACTTTTGTCTTATAGAACGTTATTATCTACTATTGTGGTAGACATGCGTTCGTGGATAAATTTTTCACGACGTTCGACTCTGATTTGCTGATTGTTGGTGGTCTTCCGTAGTTTGACGCTCTTTTGTGGTTCGTTTGCCAATGCAGTCAGATCTGTTTTACAAAGCAGCCTCCAAGATTGTTGGTTTTGCTCACCACTTCTACTTCAATCCTAAAGCATGTAGGTGGATAGAGACAAAAAGTCTTGCCCTCTGCTTCTATTTCTCTGGCGTTTTATCTTTATCATTGTTTTGCAGGTCACTAGAGGTGTTTTGCTGGTCTGATGTTTTGTTTTCTATTTTTTTCAATTTAGATTTATTGTGTTTTTATTTTTCTACTACAATTTTATTCCGTTTGGACTGTTTTTCTATTTAAATTTGTAATAAAATTCATCCGGCATATTGTTCAAAAAAATATTTACTCTTTAAAGTTTAAGTGTATAAGTTTTGAATTTAGGGGTGTAGTTAAATTCAAAGTTTATAGGTTAAAATCTAAATCCCTATTCATATAGTCTTAAAAACTAAACTCTAACATCTAAACTATAAATTCTAACCTTAAACCTTAAATTTTAACCATAAACCCTATATTCTAAACCCCTACACTTTACTCCCTAAATCCTAAAATTAAGACGCTTATGAAAACTTTTCATTTTCATTACCGGTGCATGAGAAATTTTCTTTTAATTTAAATGAAAATAATTTTAAAAAAATCAATAATTAATAAAGAAAACTAAATAATAAATCAAATCAGACAATAGTGACACGTATTATAAAAGATTTTGTCCAAAATTCAAGTTCATTGTCCAACACTGAAATACGTATAATCTAATAATATCAACTAAAAGGAAAATTTTAAGACAAGCATAGAATATCGTTGAATATCATTAAGACTAAACAATGTTGAACACTATTAAATTAATTAATAAAGTTCAAATATCTCAAGAACTCAACATGCAATTAATAGTTATTTAAAATAAAATTTTAATTAAATTATTTTTCATATATATATATATATTATATTTAAAATTTTTATTTTCAAATAATTAGATCAAATATCAACCATAGTCAATCACAAATTCTCAAATTAGAACCCTAATTTTCAAATTAAAATCCAAATTCTCAAATTAAAACCCTCAGCCCGTACACAAATTCTCAATACTCTTCTCCTTTAGTATTATATTCATTTGACTATCTTTTTTCTTTTATATTATTACTGAGAACCACTTTCAAGTCCATGATCGGCAATTGAATCCTAAACTCATAGTCAATTGAAATTTTACTAAAAGGAAAGAGTATTGAGAATTCAAGTTTAGACATTCGGGTTTTAGTTTGGGAATTAGGGTTCTAATTTGGGAATTCGGGATTCACTATTATTGGTATTTGATCTAATTATTTGAAAATAAAAATTAAAAAATATAATATATATGAAAAATAATTTAATTAAAATTTTATTTTAAATAATTATTCATTGTATGTTGAGTATTTGAAATTTTAATTTTTATTAATCAATTTAATATTATTTAGCGTTAGTAATATTCAATAATATTCGATACACGTGGTAAATTCAGCTCACTTAAAAACGTATGATCCTTAAGCTTGTTTAACCGTATCGTAAGAGATTATTGAATTTTATTTATAATAACCTAAATTTTTACAGTCCTATCATTTAGAAATCGAGTAAATCAACCTCTAAACGCGTCTATCATATCTATGCCGTTCAATAATTTTAAAATCGAGCAAATTAACCTTTAAACACGTCTGATCCAATCTATGGTTCCACCTTTGGATACGCTTACTAGTAACGTGGCGCCAATTACATTTTCCTTGGCCAGACTGCAAGTCAAGGTCAATTTAATTTCCTCTTACGTACAGTAGAATTTTTATAAATTAATATTTAATAAATTAATAATTTTTATAAAATAATAATTTCAGTCTCGACTTGAGCCTAAAGTCTAAATTAAAATTTTCGATAATTAATAAGATTTTTTTTAAAAAAACCCTTATATAAATTTATGATCCCTTCAATATTATAAATTAATAATTCTATAAAATTATAAATATAACTAGGACAACTTAGTAAAATATAATTCTATTGTTGTTTTCTTCTTTTTAAAATTTAAATTTAGTTGTATTTCATCTTTAACTTTGTTTTAACTAGTACTACGTAGTACGTATTACAATGAACTTTGCTTTTTTAGGGTTGCATTATATTTAATTAGTTACATTATACATGAACATCATTCAATTAGTCAATACAATGTATATATTTTATTCATGAAGAATACTATAGGTTTGTTGAAACAATTTTTTTAAATTAATAAAATATTAATTTATCAATTAATTAATACCTCTTTAAATTAATAAAGTTATATGATCTCGATATTATTAATTTATAGAGGATTTACTGTAATTAGAATCAAATTAACTTTATCTAGATTAATTAAGAGATCAAATTAATATAATTTTAAATTTGAGGATAGAGAGTTATAAATAGTCTAAGAAAAAGAGTTCAAATTGATATAAGTTTAGATATTTTTATTTAACTCTTTTAGGTAAATTAGATGCTCAAAGTTTAGGATTTGACCACACAATTAAAATCATATGGTACTTTTTAAGATACTAATAACCACATGCACTATAAAAAACTACTTTTTGTCCATGATTTTAGCTTTAATATACATTTGACCCCTAGCTTTTTTATACAATTTAACTCCGGACTTGGATTTTGATATGTAATTTACTTCTAACTTCAGTTTTGATCTATAATTTGACTCTAACTTTTTTAATAATTTCTTCATTAATTAAATATTTGAATTTATATTAAATTGAAATTTGAAATAGAAATCTTAACAATTTAGATAATTTTTAAATTATAAATAAAAATGTTAATCATTATTTTAATTTGAAATATAAATCTTAACAATTTCGATAATTTATAAATATTGTAAATCAAAGCTAAAGTCGGGGTCAAATTACACCTACAAAAGTGAAGGGCCAAATTGCAATTTAAAGCCAAAACCCGGATCAAATTGTACATCGGAGCCAAAGTTAGGGGCCAAAAGTTATATTAATTCCAAAAAAGGACAAACTAAAAAGAAAATCCACATAAACAAAATCCTTGTATCTTTGCGGTGCCCTTATTTATGTCTTTACACTGAAAAGAATTAGGTTTAAAATTTTGGGTTAAAGTTTAAGGTTATAACTTATAATTAGTGTTTAGAGAAATAGAGGTAGGGTGTATGAGTTAGAATTTATAATTTAATTTTTTAATGTTAAGACATAGAAAGTCACAGAGGATTTTTGTAACACATAAACATTAAACATCAATTGTTAATACATATAGCAATACCGGTCCTGAAATGCAATCAAGTCGCCATTGCAGTAACGTCCTTCAATCGTTGCTCCAGAAATGATGAAAGCTAAAAATGGTGAGAATTTGTCTGTAAACATGCATTTCTCTTCCTATTATATTTATCCATCCAGGGAGGGAGCTCCTTAGGGCCAAGGGTCAGAGCCCTTATTATAAAATTAATATATTCGATCGATTTTAGTCTAATTATCATTTAACTCCTGTAAAAATAAATGTTCAAATTAAAAAATATAAGAGTTTATTAAATATATGATCAAGTATGGATTGAACAAAAAATAATGAGCCCGCATTATCAATTTTTTTAGTCTAATATCAATTTAAATCCTTATAAGTTTAAATATTTGACAAATTAGGCATTGCCCCATGAATTTTGAGTTTTAAATACTTAATAAACCTTTGTATTTTTAAATTCAATTTTGAGTTTTAAATACTTAATAAATATTTGTCTTTTTAAATTCAATATTTCGGCCCCTGTAAATGTTTAATCCTGACTCTGTCTCTGTATTCATCCTTGTTATGTAGTTTCTTGTTCATCTTTCGAAGGCTGCAGCATGAACTGGTGATAACATCACCTTCAGTTTCCCTGATTTCAACCCAAATACGCATGGCATGGTGTATGAATCCAATGCATCCGCATCAGACAACGCAATCCAACTCACCGGCTCAAATGAATGCTCATACACAGTTGGTTGAGCCACTTATTACAAACCCATGCACCTCTGGGACAACTCATCTGGGAATATCATACTTTCAGATTTCACCACTCATTTCTCTTTCTCCATTGAATCCGAGCAAGTCGGCACGTACGGTGATGGGTTCGCGTTTTTCCTTGCTCCCAATAGCTCCAAAGTCCCTCCTGAATCAGGAAATGGTTGCTTGGGACTTCAAAGTTGCGATTTCGACGCAGACTCTATTGGACAAATAGGGTTAAATTTGAAATAATTTAATATTAAATGGGAAGAAAATTTCAGAAATTGCACGAATAAAAAACAAGATTCGAAATAACAGAGAAGAAGTTCGAAATAACCGAAAATATAGTTGTTGAGGCCTGCACGAACACAGTTTCCTTAAGACAGATTTGACCGCTCTTCGGTGTTAGAGATCTTCGGTCGTCTGTCTCCCAAGATACAACAACAGATGATTATCTTCAGCAGCACAACTGAGTAATCACGAATGAACTCGAGCCTTCGACTATCACCAAAAGAATGCAGATTTTTTGAGAGAGAAAAGTAGTTGAAAACTATGTGTGTTTTTCGTGTATTTGTTTGTGTTTTAAAATTGAAAGAGGACCGACCGGTAAATCCCTATAATTTCGGAATAATATGTTTGTCACAAAAGGACAAAATTAATTTGAAGTATATGCAGGCTCATGCAAGGCCTGACCAGTCCAAACAATTACGTTTCGCCCACATCGTGCGGGTGCGCTCCAACCCAAATGGGATTGGGTTCACACCCCTTTCTCTCGCGAGACACAAGTTCATCTTAAATCATTCAATAATCACAAAGTGAGTAAGTGTATATAAACACTTCCATTCCATTTATCTCATTAATGTGGGATTGGCGATTTCTATTTTTTTTCAATTCACACCTCCTTACTTTGAACATCAATTTCTCATTCATTATTCAACCGTTTTGAGCATATGAGATACCGTTGTAAATGTCTCATGGAGTAAAATAAGATCCAATTGAATTCTTATTCGAATCTCCATCTTTACCCATTCAAAATATGGCTCAAAGTTACCCTTTTATCACGTTTTTCCAACGAACTCTACATTTGTTGCGGTTGAGTTTGATACGTTTACCAATTCGCGGGATCCTCCGAAAAAGCCGGAACACTTTGGCATCGACCTCAACTTTGTCAAGACTTTTAATAGAACCGTGGAATGGTGGTGGATTGATATTGAAAATGGGGGAAAGGTTGATGGTTTCATCAGTTACAACTCTAGCACAAAGAACCTCGGTGTTTTTCTCTATGATGTTGATGATTTCACTTGGCAAAATTCATCTAGTCTTTCTGCAACACTAGATCTTAGCCAACATTTACCCGAATGGGTCACTTTTGGCTTCTCCGGAGCAACCACCGGAGGATATTGGAACGAGATGCACACTATTTTTTCCTGGAATTTCAGCTCTACCTTACAAGTTACCACAAGTACCATTCCTCCAACAGCAGAACCTGCACCAGCACCAGCAAAAGTCCCAACCAATCCTCCAACAGCAGCGAAAATCCCAGGCATCCCTAGAAGGAAGAGCCGGACATGGATATGGATAGTTCTAGTCATTGATGGCGGCATTTTTGCTTTGCTCCCAACTCTGGGTTCGGTTTGGTTTTTCTGCAGGAGAATGAAGTACTGGCGCAGTAGTAGGGAAGACAGGGCCATGTCTGTCAATGTACAAATGGAAATGGCTACAGAAACTAGGCAGTTTTCAAGGGAGAATGAAGTACTGGCGCAGTAGTAGGGAAGAAAGGGCCATGTCTGTCAATGTACAAATGGAAATGGCTACAGAAACTAGGCAGTTTTCAAGGCATCTAGACTTGCAACCAGTGAAATCCATGCTTTTGGATGGAATTAGCAATCAACATATTAGCTTCTGTAACGCCCCATTCTCGGTTTGGTAGAGAACCGGGTCGGAAAGCGTTATCGAAAAATTCAGAATTTCAGAGACAGACTCGGGGTTCAGAACTCATTTGGAAGGTCTTATTAATCATTCTTAGGGCTTAACGAACTTATTCGCTACTAATCTTATCAGAAATTTGGGTCAATTTAAACTTTTTAAACTAAAGGGACTAAATTGCAAATTTCATAAATTAGAAATTCTAATCCAAATTCTTTATTACCAACTTGTAGTTAAACTTACCAATTATTAATCTGTGAATTTTCGTTACTATCAGATATCGTTAACCTAATCAATTAGTCCGTATAATTATTAGTGGTCAATTTGTAAATTGTCCAAATTCTGTTTTTATGCCTTATAACATATTTAACTAACACCATATCGATACCCTAAGGGTCGTATCGATACGCTAAGCCTAATTTCAGATTTCCAGATTTAAAGGATGTCAAACTCGTACCGATACAGCTAATCCCGTATGGGTACACGTTGACCGTGTTAACCCTGTACCGATACGCTCTAAGATCATATCCATACCATTTTTCAACCTAAATTCTAGTGATCAAAATCCGTACCGATACACCCAAACCGTATCGATATGCCCTGTTTGACCAATATTGACCAGATCATTTTTGCAAGGGTTGTATCGATACGCCGTCACCCGTATCGATACCCCTTGACATGTAATGACAGATTTTTATTGTTTTTTATTCAAATTAACCTAGCAAACTTTATCCAAATGCAATGAAACTTTATTAGTAAGTTTTAAACATTATAAACTACTAGTATGCCAAATTTCATGTTAATCCGAATCCATTTACTATATTTTTACCTTTTACAACCAAATATGCAACATTAGCCATTTTTAGACACTTTTAAAAGGTCATTTAGGGCCACTTAGTCTTATACAAAACATAGACAACGTTTATACATCAAAAGAGTCATACGCGACTAGTTTAACTATTTTGCCACCATTCTAGGAGTTCATAAGGACAAAACACATTACTCTAAGCTTGAGGTGACTTGCCGATTTTCCAGCTAATCTTGATCTCGAACCGATAATTTTCTTAATCTGAAATATGGAAGATTAATGCATTAGACTTATATAGTCTAAGTGAGGTAGCCATAAACTATGAATGAGCATGATGTGCAACTTTCCATGTGCTAATAACAAATCTAATCATGCTAACATGAGGCATATATTCAACATAACATAATATCATGTTCAACTATAACATAACATCAACAATTATCATAATGACAATCATCATTAGCATATCAATAGTTATGAATCAATGACCAATAGCAATAATCAGTAATTTCCCTTGGACAATGTAACAAGTGGATACACGGATTCCCCTTTACACCATACATATATCGGAAAATAGGCCATAGCCACATATAACGGAAAATAGGTCGTGGCCTTGAGCCGTAGCTCTGGATAGTATCCTTTACACAATCCATCCTTATCTCCCCATATATAGGTCGTAGCCCCAGACCGTAGTTCAATCCCTTACTTACACGAGCTCAAATAACCCTATGATATGCCAATTGTATCCAAAACTCACAAATGTCCAAGGTTACACATATTTCATTATATAACTTACCTTTATGCCCGTAAGCCATAGCATATCAGAATCAGAATTGAGCCTTAGCTCCATATAACAGATCATATCATATATGTATCATATCATAACATATTCATATCAAATTTAGCATATCATATCATACTTTACTCATAACAATCTCATATGAAACATGTCTTGATCATCCCATATTTGTTTGTAAAACATCAACCATATCAAAGGCTTACCATGATCACCCTTAGCATCCACACGAACATTGCTCTACTTAAGCTTTTAGCAAGATACATATTAACATGAAAATCACAAATCAAATGCAACAGGATGGATCCGTGTAGATCCCTTGACACGACTACACTCACATTGATGTTAAGGCTCTCGGATGATGATTCCTTTATTCCTAACTTGTCTTGAAGACAATGGGTTAGCTTCCTCCAATTCTTAAGGTATAGAAAACAATAGGAAAGTGTTATAATCAATATAAAATCATCTATACTTGTTTCTAAGCTTAGAATAGCCATTAGCTATTCAATGAACTCTTGGATTAAGAACTTGGAGGACATGGACTTAACTTTAGAGACCACAACTTGAAATTGGTCCTTTGGAAGCTAACAAAATCAATAATAAACATAAGGCTTTTACTTACCCAATAGATAGCTATGGATTGACGTTTTTAAAACAAGAAAAGCTTAAGCTTAAGGAGTTCAAATGGAGATGTGTGTGCTTTCTTGGTGGAGAAGGTAACAATAGTGGTGTTTGCTTAAGGGTTGAAGATGAAAATGACAAAGAAATGGGATTTGGGTTCCTGGTTGAAACAAACAGTGAAGAAAACTCCTTCACCCACTCTTAAAGGAAACAAAAAAATTATTAATTAATCTTTGCCTCCCAACTAGCCAATGAAAAGGTTTCCTCCCCCTAAGGGTTTGCCTACCTTAATCATTCACTTTCTTTTCATTCTTTTTTAGCAATTCAAGGCAATTGATGGCTTTAATCATCTTTTCTGATCATTTCTCACATGGGTTGGCAACCTAGCAGGTGAGTCATCACCCAAAATTCCATTTTCTTTCAATTAGCCTTTAATTAGATTTTAGACAAGGTACCGTACTGATACCCTTGTAACCGATCGATACGGTTAACCTTAGGTAGCTTGTATCTCTTCTTTCATGGTCTGAACCTAATGAGGATATTTGACTACTTCTTGGTAAGATTTAGGTTCAAAAAAATAATTGGCATTTGAAAGAGAAGCTTGATTAGAAACAGGTAAGTAAGTATAATAAATAAAGTCTGATATAGGAAAATCAATGGAAGTAGACTGAGAATTACTCACAAAATCATGCAACCAATTAGGACTTCTAGGGACACGAGAAGATCTCCTAAGAGGGACTGGAGCAGCTGGTTCAACGGGGTGAACAACATGAGATGAATGTTCCAATGTATTCATTGAGGATATCAAATTTTGTGAAGGTAAAGCTGAAGGAAAAATGTGGGAGGAAGAAGGTTGTAAAGATGGATTAAAATCTGGAATGAGAGAAATAGGAGAAACATTAGGCAAAATAGA
Source organism: Hibiscus mutabilis (assembly GCA_019671005.1). Taxonomy (NCBI): domain Eukaryota; kingdom Viridiplantae; phylum Streptophyta; class Magnoliopsida; order Malvales; family Malvaceae; genus Hibiscus; species Hibiscus mutabilis. Next base: position 29,519,484 of record CM033711.1, on the reverse strand, counting down.
ATGACCATGTATATTTGTAATGGGATCAGAATGACCAAGGATATTTGTAATGGGATTAGAAGCATTCAAGGACTGAAAAGAGAAGTTTAAAAATTATGAATCAGGTATGTGTGGAGAATCAGGGAAGAAAGATGTGGTTTTGACAGGAAATTGGAAAGGAAACACATACTCAAAAAACTTGACATATCGATTAACAAAGGACTTATGTGTTTCAAGATTAAACAAAAGGTACCATTTCTGAGCATTAGAATAGCCCATAAAAACAGAAGCAATGGCTTTGGGTGCAAATTTATCTGTGGGATTGGGTGTGGTAGCATAACATACACACCCAAAAAAGCTTAATTTGAGACAAATCAAGTTGTTTTTTGTAGAGACATTCATAAGGGGATTTCCATTGAAGAACTGATGAGGTAACCTATTAATAAGAAAACAGGTTGTTAAGATACATTCACCCCAAAACTTAATAGGGATACCAGATTGAAATCTTAATGCACGTGCCACCTCCAAAAGGTTTTTGTGTTTACGTTCAACAACTCTATTTTGTTGTGGAGTACGGTGTTGGGTCACACCGGTACACCCTATGTCGCAGCGGAAAAATTATCCGGCGATTACCACCAGAGATCCATGTACGAGGAACAAATTGGGGTGAATAAGGGTGAAGAACTACCTGTTTAAAATCTGGAATTCTAAATTTGGAAGAGATAGATATTCAATCACGATTCCACGATGTCGATTCCTAAGTCGCAACGATAACGTTCTGACCTCTACGTAGTTCACCAAGTTGAAACGAGCATATAAAAATTCTCTAAACCATTTAGAAGGGAATGGGCATATAAAAACTCTCTAAACTATTTAGAGGGTTTTTTCCAAAAAGAATTCATGACTGCTAGATTTCTCATGCCTTTATATAGCTTTCGAAATCTCAATTCAACTCATATTAGGATTTCAATATATATATTAAATATATGTATATATAATCCTAATTTAACTTTAATTAGGATTTTAATATATATATTAAATATATGTATAATCCCAATTCAACTTAATTAGGATTTCAATATATATATATATATTAAATATATAATCCAAATTCAACTTAATTAGGATTTCAATATATATATATATTAAATATATATAATCTCAATTCAACTTAATTAGGATTTTAATATATATATTAAATATATATAATCTCATTTCAACTTTAATTAGGATTTTAATATATATATATTAAATATATATAATCTCAATTCAATTTAATTAGGATTTCAATATATATATATATATATATTGATTTAAATCAAAATATATTATTTATATATTAAAAGAGTCATAATTACAATAATTATTTTTCTTTTAGTATTTACCCAATAGTTAAATTATATATATCAAATATATATTAATTTAACTAAATCTGTGTACAACAAATTTGTACATATATAATTCTTTTAATATATGCTCATTTCAACCGTGGGTGTGACCCTGTAGGTTCATGTAACGTTGGTAGTAAATATTAGAACATTTCTAATATTACAAACAATGAGTGACATCTAGCAATATGTCATTGTCATCTAACTTACAAGAAATCATGATTCGACATAAACTTTTTCGTGATTAACTATTTTTCATTTATTACATCCTTTTGTCCTTTATATTTAGATTGGACACAAGTCATGGAACAATCACACTTGTATAGTCCATCTAATATTTCTTGATATCTTGAGTAGACTATTATAAACAAATAACTATGATATCTCATATCAACTTATTCAAGCATTGCCATGCATTTCTAGTCTCACTCAATCAAGTGGCCTACGATATTACTCCTATTATGTAGGAGGGATAAATCCTATCTTGATCAACCATATCCCACTACATAGATTGTGACATATCCAATATCAGTCTTTATAGTGTAATCAATTGTGACACACGTTTGACTGTATCAAAATATGCCACTCACGATGTTGAAATAATGATGATCTCAAGTCTAAGGATCATACATGCAGTTATCACTATGAGCAATGTTGTGACTGTCACATAATAATCCAAGAAACATGCTCATAGCGGGTCAGTCCAGTATGTCGTTATCTAACACGTACTTATGTATTGATTTTGACATCTTCATGTCAATGACAACACTTTATCATCAATCAATTACATATTAGTCTAAATGCATTATTTTTGTCCATTCCCACAATAATACTCGACTAAGGACATTTAAGAATAGCCATATTATTATAAGGACTTTATTATAATTCAGTTTATTTATGCACGCAGAATTGTAACTGAAAATAATAATGGCAATGCCTTTTATGAATAAACAAGGTAAAAAATAAATGACATTTATAATCATCTTATGATTGGTCTTTGGGCATACTCCAACAATCTCCCACTAGCACTAAGACCAATCACTCATGTATCAATACCAAGTGACTTAGTATGACAATCATGCTTCTACTGCGTTAGAGGCTTTGTCAATGGATCGACAATGTTATCATATATCGGTACTCTACATATTTTTACATCTCCTCGATCTATAATTTCTCGAATGAGATGGTAACGCCTAAGTATGTGTTTGGATCATTGGTGAGATTTAGGTTCTTTTGCTAGTGCAATGGCTCTATTGTTATCACAACGTAGATCTATAGCATTCAAAATGCTTGGCACAACTCTCAGTTTAGATATGAACTTCTTGATCCTAACACCCTCTTTTGTAGCATCGCATGCTACAATATACTGGCTTGTGTTGTAGAATCAGCTATTGTATCTTGCTTTGAACCTTTCCAGCTCACAACACTTCTATTAAGGCAAAACAAAAAACTCGATTGCGATCGTTAACCATCCTTATCGGTTTGAAAGCTGACATCAGTATAACCTTTTATACTTAGCTCTTCCTCACATCCATATATAAGGAATGTATCCTTAGTTCTTTTTAAGTACTTAAGGATGTTTTTAACTACGACCCAGTGACTTTTACCAGGATCTACCTGTTATCGACTTGTCATACTTAAAGCGTATGAAACATTTGGATGAGTACATAACATGACATATATGATAGATACAATTGCTGAAGCATATGGAATCTTACTCATTCGCTCTCTTTCTTGAGGTGTTGAAGGACACATTTCCTTTGAGAATGAAATTTCATGTCTCATAGGTGAGAACTTTTTTTTCGATTTTTCCATATTGAATCTTTTTCGTACTTCTTCTATGTATTTATTTTGACTTAGTCTTAAGAGTCGTCTCGATCTATCTTTATAGATCTTGACTCCTAATATATATGTTGCCTCACCTAAGTCTTTCATGGAAAAACATTTTCCTAACCAATTTTTCATATATTGTAAGCTAGATATGTTATTTCCTATTATCAGTATGTCATCCACATACAGTACCAAGAATATGACAGTGCTCCCACTAATTTTCTTGAAAACACATGACTTATCTTCATTTTTGATAAAATCAAACTCTTTGATTGCATCGTTAAAACGAAGATTCCAACTTCGAGAAGCTTGCTTCAATCCATAAATGGACCTTTGTAGCTTGCATATTTTTCGGCATCTTTTGGATCAACAAAACCTTCAGGTTGTGTCATGTACACATCCTCGTCTAGTTTTCCATTAAGGAACGCGGTTTTAACATCCATTTGTCATATCTCATAATCATAAAAAAAGTCATCGCAAATAAGATCCAGATGGATTTAAACATAGCAACAGATGAAAAGGTTTCATCATAATCTATACCATAAATTTGACCAAAACCCCCTAGCGACTAATCGCATTTTTTATGTTTGTACATTACCATTCATGCCGATTTTCTTTTTGAAAACACATTTGCACCATATGGGCTTAACCCCTAGATGTGGGTCAACAAATGTCCAAATTTGGTTTTCTGACATGGAATCCATCTCGAATTTCATGGCCTCTAGCCATTTCTCAGAGTCTAGGGTAAACACTGCTTCTTGATAAGTCTTAGGCTCATCTTGATCTATGAAGAGAACAACACCATGCAATGTGACTAGAAATCCATATTTCTTAGGCATATTGCATTCTCTTAAAGATCTTTGCAGTGGTTGTGTTTCCAAAACTGTTGAATGTTCCTCAACAACTTGTGAAACTTGTCGTTGTTCAATATCTTGTTCAATGATATGTGGTTGATCTCAAATTTCATTGAGTTCAATATTTCTTACACTTCCTTTTTAGAATACAAATTATCTTTCTAGGAATATTCATTTTTGAGCAAGAAACACTTTGTTCTCGGTAGGATTGAAGAAATAATATCCTTTAGCTTCTTTAGAATAACTCACAAAATTATATTTATGAGATTTGGGTTCGAGCATTGTAGACAACTTATGTTTAACATAAGCTTCGCATCCCCAAATTTTCATAAAAGACATACTAGGACGTTTCCAGTCCATATCTCATATAGTGTCTTTTGAACTAATTTAGATAGAACACGATTTAGTGTGAAAGCAACTATTTTTAGCACATGTCCCCAAAAAGAAAAGAGAAGATCAGTGTGACTCAACATTGACTGAACCATGTCTAACAGTGTTCGATTTCTTCTTTTCGGAAACTCCATTCCATTGTGGAGTACTAGAAGGTGTGAGACAATCCCACATTCCTTAAGAAGGTCCCCAAACTCTAAGCTTAAGTATTCTCATCCTCGATCTGATCGAAGAGCATTAATGTTTTTTCCTAGTTGGTTTTATACTTCATTTTTAAATTCCTTGACTTTTCAAGGGCTTCAGATTTATGATGCATTAGGTAAATGTACTCATATCTACTGAAGTCAACTATGAAAGTAATGAAGTATTGAATCGCTCCTCTGGTTTGTGTATTCATTAGTCTACATACATCACTATGTATTAATCCCAATAAATCACTTGCTCGCTCACTTTTACCATTAAAAGGAGCTTTGGTCACCTTTCACAATAAGCAAGATTCGCATACATCAAGTTGTTTGTGTAATCACTCATTTTTATCCGGTTTGTAAATATTGTTAATATATTAGCGTAATAATTAATGAGGTATTATTATTGCACGTATACTTGTTATATTATATGATTACTATATATGTGATTAATGTGTACAAAATGTGTGTAATATATGTAAGCGCATGCGTATTATACATACTATGTGTGGTGTATGTGTGTCACATGTCACGTACATTTTAATAGTTTATATATGTACTAGGGGGTATTTGGTTATACTTATTTTGTATGTATAAGATGCATGTATGTGTGTGCTTGGGTGTATGTGATATATGTGGTTGGCATGTGCATGTACTATGTATGTTTGTAGTATGTATAATGTTTGTATACTTACATTAATTAGGTGTGAGAGCAAATATATGTATATGTGTGTTCGAATGTTGTATGGTATATGTTAATTTACATGTATGGTTATATGTACATAAATTATATATGTGTATATGTTATTATTATTATTATTATTATTATTGGGCTAATTTAAAATAAAATCCAAGAAGTTTTATTAATAAAAGATTATTAATTAACAGTCTAGTCCAATATATATTACAGACCCAAAATATGTTACAAGGCCCATATTGGCCTGACCCAGTATATTAAAAAACCCTAAAAACTAAGTCTGATAACCCTTCTTTATCTTGCAGCCGCCGTCATCTGGGCCGTTGGATCAAGTCTTGATCCAACGGTCCAGATCAGTCCAAGATAATCCAGCTGGCGCGCGTGATGTCACTCTCTAGACCGCTCGACTCCCACTCGCGTGTGCAACGCACGCGCGAGACCGTTCATTACCCCTCTGCCACGCGTCAAGATCAGATGTAGCTGCACTCATTTCAAGGCTCGATCTAGGCCGCTCATCCCCCATGTAATCATAGCCGTTGGATCAGATCTGATCCAACGGCCGTGAATGGATCTGACAGAGGACACCACCACCATGACTCTCTCCACTCTTCCACCATACCGCCGTACCAACCACCATGCTCAGATGCACAAAAAATGGAAATACAGGGTGTCAGTACCAAATCGAACAAGATGTAATATGTATTATATTCTACAAAAAATCGAGGAAAAAACAAGGATATAGCATCCAACAGAAAGTGTATTAGGACCAGTTTTTCAGAAATACAAAAAAAAGAGGCAACGCAAGTCCAGTGGTATTTTTCTTGCTACTTTTCTAGCATGCATATCTTTCAAGGGCATCAAGAATATAAAAAAACGAAAAGAAGTCGATTCTTACCCTCGTCGAAAGAGCCCCCCGCCGCCGGTAATAAGCTGTAAGGCTCTTAAGCCAAACACGGTGAAGCGGTAAAGGGGAGGGGTTGTTTGGTCTTGGTTTACAAAACTTTTTTAAAAAAGGGGAAAAAGTTTCGGGTTTTGTTTTTTAGATCTAGGAAAATATGTCTCGTTCTTCTAAAATCTAAGGTCGTAGGTGGGTTTAGAGTGAAAAAAAGGGTGTTTTAGGCCCTGGTTCGAGGACCGCCGGCGTCGGCGAACGGCGGTGGTCTGAGGGGGGCCTATACGGCGGAAGCTCGCCGATTTCTGAGGATTGTGGCGGCCGGTGTAGATTCATTTGGTTTCGAGTTGAGAGAATAATAAAAGGGGGAGGGTTTATTTTTGAAACAAAAATTTTAAAATGCCAAAGAGGCAGATTTCAGGCTGAAAGGGGTTTATTTATAGACGGGGTCATTTTAAAAATGGTATAACAACGGCTTTAGTCCCTCCGCGTTTCTAGATTTTTCATTTTGAGCTCGCCACATGGGTCAATTACAATTTTGGTCCTTGTCCTTTTCGGTTTTATTTCGATTTGATCACTAAATTAACCGAAATCAGATTTATAAATGGTGAAATCACATGATGAACCATCCCGCGTTTTCAAAATTTCCACTTTGAGCTTGCCGCATGGGTTTATTACTCGATAGGTCCTTTGGAGCTTAATTCAGTTTTTAATCAAGTCCCTAATTACGTCTTTTGTCTATTTAACTTCTGTTTTTAGGTTTTGTTTCTTTTCATTTCAGTCCTTCTGATGCTTTAAATTTTTATGTCTTTTATCCTTTTTATCTATTTTTAATGTGTTATATTGCACATCATATTTACGTATGTTTCATTCATGCCTTGTCTATTTATGTTTTATCGTGTATCATATCATTTTTGTGTTTTAATTTGATCGTTCGTATTACATATGCCTTTTGTTGTTATATTTAACTTAATGTGCATATCATGTTTACACATTAGTTTATTATGTTCGTTTTGTACATTAGGATGTATATTAATTTATGGCGTGTTTGGTCTCACAAATACCATGTTTTTATGTCCATTTCGCTTCTTTGAAGGTTACTTGATAGTATGATATTGTTCGTCATAAGTAATGTCTTTGTTGTTATTTTTACATGTTAATTATGTCATTGATAAGGTTTTAGCACGTTTTTGTGGTGTTGTTGACTCGTTAATTTCATACCCCTTTTTATGTATATGTCATGTATATTATCTATGATTTTTATAGGCGCAAGCGTGATACGATTAGAATTTAATCTTGAAGCACGTTTCTCTCGTTCATGTTTACCTTGTTTTATATTATGATGGGTTATATTTTTACGTATTTCAATACTTTTGTTTAACATTGTAATATTCATGTTTTAGTATCATGTCAATGTGGATGTATGTTTTTATTGGTTTTAATGTTGCATAATGGAATATAAATTGTCAATGCGGTGCCCTTTTATCCGAGCGTAAACGGGGCCAGTATCAAGCGTAGTGATAGTGGTTGGGCGTTTACTCTCGGATAACGGGGCCTTTAAAATTTATTCGCAATTATGACCGAATTTTAAATTAATCGTCACTCTAATCCGGAAAGTTTAATATTAATAAAGCGGTAATTATTAAAGTACCAATTTTGGGCGGTGTGGGGGTGCTAATCCTTCCCCATCCGTAACCGACTCCCGAACCCAACAGTTTTTAAAAATCTCTGGTTTTATGGTGTCCGGCCTACCTAAGTGGCCAGTGGCGACTCCAATTTTTAAATAAAATGCGGTTTTTTAAAAACCCCATGGAATAAACATTTTATATCCGAAAAATCACAAACACCTTCAAAAACTCGTTTTTAGCGAAAGAGGGACATTCGCTACAGTTTGGAAAAAAATGAATCCAAAAGTTCATCTTTATGAAGTTTTGAAATGAGTTTTTCACTTATGTGACCCAAAATGAGAGTCAAGCTTTTAAAATAAAATGAGAGTCAAGCTTTTAAAATAATTACTGCTTTACTAATATTAGAAATTCCCGGTTAAAGTGACTATTAAATTAACATTCGGTTATAATTGCGCGTTTATTTTAACGCATTTAAAATATGACATATAAACCCGTTTTTTTTAGTGGGGGGAAAACGCTAATGCTTTCGTGGAGATATCGTTCTCCCGTATGGGCCTAGCAAGTACCTTCGGAGCTCGAGTACCTTATGCTTTCGTAAGGATATCGTTCTTTCGTACGGGCATAAGCGAATGGGTCCCCCTAAATTGAACCCGGTTGAAACGAGCCTATAATGGGTGATGATCGGGGGCCGTGCTACTCTTAGTAGAGGACAGTAAGGACAATTCGGGTACCTCCTAGAACCAAAACTGCATATAGAGAACACATAGAAACCCACCCTGTTAGAGCCATGCGGATAACCTAGGTGTCTTAGATGGAATGTAAATAGGATTGCCTTGTTTGGTTATCGCATTTAATTTGCCCTTTTATTACGTACTTATCGTTTTTGTCCAGTACTGACTTGTTTTTCTTTTTGCTTTGTTTTTGCATATCATCGCATTTGCATTATACAGGGCATTGATTCCCGAGTGATTTCTCCCATAATAGAAGATTGTTCATGATGGACCAAAGGTTCTTTGACCTGAAGGAAAGGGATCCAATTCCAGAGTTCTATCTCGAGACTAGACCAGAAGAATCATTCAAGGACTCCAGAACAGTTTCGGTAAGCAATGTCAGTTATGGGGACAAACAAGATGAAATACAAGAACTAAAGAAGCAGATGTCCGAGATGATGGACCAGATGGATGCCATGATGAAAGGCAAGCAATATGTCGAACTCAGAAAAGATTCGATCGAGGGTCAGAATGTGGAACAGAATAGTCAGAATGTCGAAACAGACAACACCGTTAAATATGACAAATCGAATCCCTTTGTGATCAATCTCAAGAAGCAGACAAGAAGCATATCTGGGGTAGATACCAAGGGAACAGAGGCAAAACCAGGGGAAGTTCGAGAATCTAATGACATCAGAAGGCATTATCCTATGCCCATGAGATACACCGAGTTACTTCCGTTGCTTGTCGAAAGGAGCCTTATCATACTAGTGAAGTCTGTACCAAGAAAACCTCCTTATCCGAAGGATTACAACAGTCGTGTCTGGTGCGGCTACCACATAGGCGATTCGAGTCATCACACTGAAAATTGTAGGGCCCTGAAGGACAGAGTTCGACATCTTATCAGAATGGGAATTTTGGGTTTCGAAGACGGACAACCCCGATTCTTCAGCCAGCCAACCGTTGCCCGAGAGGCAAAGTCGAAAGAGGGTCAATACCCAGCCCAAGGTTCGGGTAACACAGAAGTGGGTCACTCAAGTGAGATAAAGTTAGGAGTCAAGAATAAAAGCGTCTCAGAAGATGAACTTGCACGCAAGTACGACCAGCTCGAGCATGAGAGGCCCGATCTAAACATGAAATTAAAGAATGTACAAGACGAGTACCAGAAGCTGCACTTTGAATTCAAGAGTTTCGGTCTGGGTGACACCGCGGAAGAGTGGGTGAATGGTATGATTCAGCTAAGGAACGGTTCAGAACGCTGGAAGCAGAAATGCAAGAATAGTAAGAATAAAGTCAAATCATTATCACAGAAGCTGGAAGAAGCTGAGGGCCAACGCGACATTCTCCAAAGTGAGTTGGAAAGCAGTCTGGCAATGGAAGATATCCTGAAATCAAGTCTGCAGCAGGAAATGAATGAATCACAAGCCTTTCAAATGGAAAACGCAGCACTCAAAGAACAGATAGCGAGGCTCGAGACTGCTTTACGTACCAGTGAGATCCGTGCTTGGGCAATGACCGTTCAACTACAAAAGGTCGAGCAAACAATACGGGAGAAAGACCGAGACATGAAGAGGGTTACGACTCAAGCCCAACAAGTAGCTCAACAGGTAGCAGATTTAGCCAATACAGCAGCACCAATAAGCCAGAATATGGATCCAGCATTGGACCGCGAAGGAAAGCTAACATGACTTTTGAATGAGGTCAAGAAATTAGGTTCCAGGGCTCACCACTATCTGTAAAACCCTAATACCGGATGTAATGAAACCTTATGGTCTGAATGAAAGATGTCCTATAGGGACAAATCACTTTCGGAATCGATGTTTTATTGCATTCATGCATTGCATTTGCATCACGTCCTTTGCATTGTTTAATAATTTTATCATCGCATGGCACTTCATCATTTAACACTTGGGGTTCGATGGCAGAATTAGTGGGAACATGGAACGGACTGAAGAGTCAAGGCTTGACCATCTAGAAGAAAAAATCGAGAAAGAGCTTAAGAAGAAAGGAAAGATAAATGTTTTCAATACGAGGGAACTCTGCCTAGTCCCTGATTTGGTCATTCCTCCGGATTTCAAGGTTCCCGGATTTGCGCAGTATGACGGAACCAGCTGCCTGAAGATTCACTTAACCATGTTTTGTAGAAAAATAGAAGGACACATGAAGAACGAAGAATTGTTGATCCACCATTTCCATGATAGCCTGACGGGACCAGCAGCAGTGTGGTATAACCGTTTGAACAGAAACCAAGTTAGGTCATGGGGTGACCTTGCTAATGCCTTCTTGGGTCAATACAAATATGCATCAGATTTAGCACCCTTTCGGCAGTTTCTTCAGAATGAGAAAATGAGACCAAGTGAAAGCTTCAGGGAATATGCACTAAGGTGGCGATGTTTGGCGACCCAAGTCCAACCTCCTATAGCGGAAGAAGAGTTGACTCCCCTATTCTATGCAACGCTTCCCTCTCCCTTCTTCGATGTGATGTTGGAGAAATCGAGAAACGGATTCGAAGATTTCATGACGATTGGAGAGAGGATAGAATATACAATCAAAGAAGGAAAATTGGGTCTAAAGTCTAAGGACCGAATCGAAGATAAGATAGATAAGGATGGAGAGGTAAATGAGTGTCATCTCCAGGGTTCGCGTGGCCGTAAAAGAAGGAGACAGACTGAAAAATTGGGGTCATCAAGGAAAATTCCTCGGACAAGCGCAAATTTGGAAGTGTTTGGAACATCTATCTCAGACATTTGGCCTCATCTGGTAGGGGGTCACTATCTTGTTCCTAGGCCGATGAAAATTGCACCTGATCCGTATGCCCATAGTTTTGACTCGAGTAGCACATGCGAATTCCATATGGGGGCACCGGGGTATCCCACTAGAAAATGTAGACCTTTATTGGAGGAAATCAAGAAGCTGGTCAATGATGGAACCCTGACACAAGAGCTGATCAAGCAGTGGAAGACCAAGAATGAGGGGCAAGTCTACATAGTGCTGAAGAATCCAGAGATGTCTCTACATTAAAATACCTTCCTGAAGTAATACAAGGAATCAACTCTATGTGGCCCCCATGTGGCAAAGATCTTTTGTGATGGGACATGTTTGTTGATTTTTATTTCAATAAAGAACTCATTTCGCTTAACATATAATGTTTTTGAAAGCACATAGATATTTTCTCGCCGTTGTAGGACACTGGATATCAATTGCAAGATGTGACATTAGATAGATGTCGTGACAACGATGATGTGTGATCTTCCCCACCGGACTCTGGTCAGCAAAGCGAGATTATTACTCTTTCGATGATGTTCAAGGACGAAAAAGCTCTAAATGTTAACCATGTAGAGTTGCTTGAAATTGAAACTCTAGGCATAATCTTCTAGGTAGTAAAGAAATAAAAATAAGAATTAAAAAGGGGGAGAATTGAAGAAAAAGGGAAGAAAGAAAAAGAAAGAAATAAAAAATAAAGAAGGAGAAAATAATAATAAAAAAGTACTCCTATGTTCGAAACCTGGTAATAGGCTTGTTCGGATAAGAGTATGGGAATTTTGGGGCACTCCGCTGAAGCGATAGGGTGGAGATACATCATCCAATTCAAGAAACCTTAGCTTCATGAGTGATGGTAATATTTTCAAATCGTGACTATGCCGAGTAACTTGGGGCAGTGTTGTTTGCTCCATCGTTGTCCTCAAGACAAAGGACTGTGACGAATTGATTTCCTCAAATAATGATAAAAGCGAAAAAAAACAACAAAAAACAAAAGAAAAAAGGAAAATAATGAAAAGAGGAAAAAGAAAGAAAAAAGAAAAGAAAAAAAATAGGCGATATCATAGGAAAAATTAAGACTCGCACCACCCAGAACTCTATTCCTAGAGTAATATTTCTGCGCTCGAGTGGTTATACAAGCCCACCCTTTTGGAGGCGGAGTAGATAATGAGAATTGAGAAAGAGTAGTACTCTGCAGCAACGCGGTAATCATGAGGATGAACCGAGTCACCAGGGAAGACTTCACATCTTTGAATTACCGAGTGGTTGAATCTAAGCCACTCTTGCACATGATATCCAGAGCTCCTATGCTGTGTTTCCAAAATCTTGTATGTTAATCTAAATGATACCCTTCAGTGGAACACCAATCAGCAAATTGACAAGTTAAAGCAACAAAGATTTCCACGTATTACTTCAAGGATAAGATCCAGAACACAAGGTTGCGGATACTATTGAAGCACCATGACCCCACAATGCATAAAATGAAGATGATGACAGAAGTATAGGTGTCAGACAGCTCAAGAACAAGAAGCGGATTCCAGCCATGATGCATTGTTTGGTTCAAGAAAATGAAGGACGAAACAGGACAAGTATGAGCTTACAAAGTGTGGGGACGGTAAAAAGTAAACATTGAGTCTCCCAAAGAATTAAAGCATAGAGATCGATAAATGGTGCCCGTCAAGAGGCAACAAGAAAATTGAGGTTAAGAATCATTTTGCTTACCCCAATGACGAAATTAACAAATAATCAGAATGTTGGGTCAAAAGAACTAGAAGGTAGCCGAGCACGATCGAATGGGGCAATGCAGAACAGAAAGAATATATAGTGTTTGTTGGTGAAGCAGGCAGAGACCCCGAAAAAGAAAGGCGGGTGCTCGTGCAAAAGAACAAGAGCGGGTGCTCATTGAACAAAATTTGACAGAAATGAAGATCAAAACTGAGCATACCACAAAAGGAGAGGAAATAGAGAAATTCGAAGAATGACTTTTCAGGACATAAGATTTTAAAACAATACTAACAATAAAAAGAAAAAGAAAAGAGAGTGAGAGAAAACGAGGATAAAAAAGAGAAGAAAACATGACATTGCATGCATCATATAGATAGGGGCATGTCAATTTTGCTTGTTCCTAGACAGGTATTTGAAGAATCATCAAAAAATTTACCAAAGAAATGAAAGAACGGCAGCCATAGCGGCGTGAGACCCAGATGTTAAATCCTTCGGGTCATCGGTAAGTCCTTCGGGCACGATGTTAAGTCCTTCGGGCCACCAATAAGTCTTTCGAGCGTGGTGATAAGTCCTTCGGGCCATCAGTAAGTCCTTCGGGCATGGTGCGACAGCATACCAGTGTGAGTCCCGAAAGAACGGCAGCTATAGCGGCGTGAGACCCAGATGTTAAATCCTTCGGGTCATCGGTAAGTCCTTCGGGCACGATGTTAAGTCCTTCGGGCCACCAATAAGTCTTTCGAGCGTGGTGATAAGTCCTTCGGGCCATCAGTAAGTCCTTCGGGCATGATACGGCAGCATAGCGGCGTGAGTCCCGAAAGAACGGCAGCCATAGCGGCGTGAGACCCAGATGTTAAATCCTTCGGGTCATCGGTAAGTCATTCGGGCATGATGTTAAGTCATTCGGGCCACCAATAAGTCTTTCGAGCATGGTGATAAGTCCTTCGGGCCATCAGTAAGTCATTCATGCATGATGCGGCAACATAACAGCGTGAGTCCCGAAAGAATGGCAGCCATAGCGGCGTGAGACCCAGATGTTAAATCCTTCGGGTCATCGGTAAGTCCTTCGGGCACGATGTTAAGTCCTTCGGGCCACTAATAAGTTTTTCGAGCATGGTGATAAGTCCTTCGGGCCATCAGTAAGTCCTTCGGGCATGATGCGGCAGTATAGCAACGTGAGTCCCGAAAGAATGGTAGCCATAGCGGCGTGAGACCCAGATGTTAAACCCTTCGGGTCATCGGTAAGTCCTTCGGGCACGATGTTAAGTCCTTCAGGCCACCAATAAGTCTTTCGAGCGTGGTGATAAGTCCTTCGGGCCATCGAGAAGTCTCGCCGGGCATGATGCGGCAAAGATAGCGGCGTGAGTCCCGAAAGAGAACGCGACCATAGCGGCGTGAGACCCAGATGTTAAATCCTTCGGGTCATCGGTAAGTCCTTCGGGCACGATGTTAAGTCCTTCGGGCCATCAGTAAGTCTTTCGAGCATGATGATAAGTCCTTCGGGCCATCAATAAGTCCTTCGGGCATGATGCGGCAGCCTTAGTGGCGTAGGTCCAAAAATGGCAACAGCCTCGTAAAAAAAAGAGAAAATGAAAAAGGAAAAAGAACAAAGAAAGAAGGAAACAGAAGAAACGAAAAAGTAGAAAAGAAAAGAGGAAAGAAAAATCGAAGACAAAGATTATATAAAGGAAAGGCCTATGTTTCCAAGCGCCTGCAGAGAGAGGTTCTATATAGGAAGAATCCGCCGCTCTGATGCTTCAGAAGCTGAAAGTTCTATATAGGAAGGACCGACGGCTCCAGGGTGAAGACTAGCAGTTCTATATAGGAAGAACTCCCAGTCGAAGGAATTCACCCATGATACACAAGGTTTTATATAGGGAAAACCTGTTGTGTCGAAAGCGAAGAGTTCTATATAGGAAGGGCTCCGAACTTTATTGTCTTAGAGTGAACGGTTCTATATAGGAAGAACACAGTAGCTCTCGAGATTTTGACGCCAAAAGTTCTATATAGGAAGGACTGACGGCTCCAGGGTTTGAAGACTAACAGTTCTATATAGGAGGAACTCCTAGTCGGAAGAATCCATCAGCGACGCAAAAGGTTTTATATAGGAGAAACCAGCGTTGAAGGTAAAGAGTTCTATATAGGAAGGACTCCAAGCTTTACTGTCTCGAAGTGAAAAGTTCTATATAGGAGGGACTGATAACTCAAGGCTTCAGAGAGAAGGGTTCTATATAGGAAGAGCCTGTAGCTCCAAGATCGGAAGGTGACGAAGCTCTATATAGGAAGAACTTACGAGCCTGAAGAATCAGCTAAGGAAGAGCGGAGAGTTCCAGAAGAACACGTGTTTCCAAAGCTACAAACAGGGAAGTCTGATAAAAATGAGTGCTTATGAATCTTTGTTTTGTTCTCGTTTCACAAGAACAAGCAAAGAGGGGCAACTGTAATCACTCATTTTTATTCGGTTTGTAAATATTGTTAATATATTAGGTAATAATTAATGAGGTATTATTATTGCACGTATACTTGTTATATTATATGATTACTATATATGTGATTAATGTGTACAAAATGTGTGTAATATATGTAAGCGCATGCGTATTATACATACTATGTGTGGTGTATGTGTGTCACATGTCACGTACGTTTTAATAGTTTATATATGTACTAGGGGGTATTTGGTTATACTTATTTTGTATGTATAAGATGCATGTATGTGTGTGCTTGGGTGTATGTGATATATGTGGTTGGCATGTGCATGTACTATGTATGTTTGTAGTATGTATAATGTTTGTATACTTACATTAATTAGGTGTGAGAGAAAATATATGTATATGCGTGTTCGAATGTTGTATGGTATATGTTAATTTACATGTATAGTTATATGTACATAAATTATATATGTGTATATGTTATTATTATCGTATTATTATTATTATTATTGTTATTATTGGGCTAATTTAAAACAAAATCCAAGAAGTTTTATTAATAAAAGCTCATTAATTAACAGTCCAGTCCAATATATATTACAGACCCAAAATATGTTACAAGGCCCATAATATTGGCCTGACCCAGTATATTAAAAAACCCTAAAAACTAAGTCTGATAACCCTCCTTTATCTTGCAGCCGCCGTCATCTGGGCCGTTGGATCAAGCCTTGATCCAACGGTCCAGATCAGTCCAAGATAATCCAGCTGGCGCGCGTGATGTCACTCTCCAGACCGCTCGCCTCCCACTCGCGCGTGCGTTGCACGCGCGAGACCGTTCATTACCCCTCTGCCACGCGTCAAGATCAGATGTAGTTGCACTCATTTCAAGGCTCGATCTAGGCCGCTCATCCCCCATGTAATCATAGCCGTTGGATCAGATCTGATCTAAGGGCTGTGAATGGATCTGACAGAGGACACCACCACCATGACTCTCTCCACTCTTCCACCATACCGTCGTACCAACCATCATGCTCAGATGCACAAAAAATGGAAATACAGGGTGTCAGTACCAAATCGAACAAGATGTAATATGTATTATATTCTACAAAAAACCGAGGAAAAAACAAGGATATAGCATCCAACAGAAAGTGTATTAGGACCAGTTTTTCAGAAATACAAAAAAAAAGAGGCAATGCAAGTCCAGTGGTATTTTTCTTGCTACTTTTATAGCATGCATATCTTTCAAGGGCATCAAGAATATAAAAAAAACGAAAAGAACTCGGTTCATACCCTCGTCGAAAGAGCCCCCCGCCGCCGATAATAAGCGGTAAGGCTCTTAAGCCAAACACGGTGAACCGGTAAAGGTGAGGGGTTGTTTGGTCTTGGTTTACAAAACTTTTTTAAAAAGGGGAAAAGTTTCGGCTTTTGTTTTTTAGATCTAGGAAAATAGGTCTCGTTCTTCTAAAATCTAAGGTCGTAGGTGGGTTTAGAGTGAAAAGGGGGTGTTTTAGGCCCTGGTTCGAGGACCGCCGGCGTCGGCGAACAGCGGTGGTCTGAGGGGGCCGATACGGAGGAAGTTCACCGATTTTTGAGGATTGTGGCGGCCGGTGTAGGTTCATTTGGTTTCGAGTTGAGAGAATAATAAAAGGGGGAGGGTTTATTTTTGAAACAAAAATTTTAAAATGCCAAAGAGGCAGATTTCAGGCTGAAGGGGTTTATTTATAGATGGGGTCATTTTAAAAATGGTATAACAACGGCTTTAGTCCCTCCGCGTTTCTAGATTTTTCGTTTTGAGCTCGCCGCATGGGTCAATTACAATTCTGGTCCTTGTCCTTTTCGATTTTATTTCGATTTGATCACTAATTAACTGAAATCAGATTTATAAATGGTGAAATCACATGATGAACCATCCCGCGTTTTCAAAATTTTCACTTTGAGCTTGCCGCATGGGTTTATTACTCGATAGGTCCTTTGGAGCTTAATTCAGTTTTTAATCAAGTCCCTAATTACGTCTTTTGTCTATTTAACTTCTGTTTTTAGGTTTTGTTTCTTTTCATTTCAGTCCTTCTGATGCTTTAAATTTTTATGTCTTTTATCCTTTTTATCTATTTTTAATGTGTTATATTGCACATCATATTTACGTATGTTTCATTCATGCCTTGTCTATTTATGTTTTATCGTGTATCATATCATTTTTGTGTTTTAATTTGATCGTTCGTATTACATATGCCTTTTGTTGTTATATTTAACTTAATGTGCATATCATGTTTACACATTAGTTTATTATGTTCGTTTTGTACATTAGGATGTATATTAATTTATGGCGTGTTTGGTCTCACAAATACCATGTTTTTATGTCCATTTCGCTTCTTTGAAGGTTACTTGATAGTATGATATTGTTCGTCATATGTAATGTCTTTGTTGTTATTTTTACATGTTAATTATGTCATTGATAAGGTTTTAGCACGTTTTTGTGGTGTTGTTGACTCGTTAATTTCATACCCCTTTTTATGTATATGTCATGTATATTATCTATGATTTTTATAGGCGCAAGCATGATACGATTAGAATTTAATCTTGAAGCACGTTTCTCTCATTCATGTTTACCTTGTTTTATATTATGATGGGTTATATTTTTACGTATTTCAATACTTTTGTTTAACATTGTAATATTCATGTTTTAGTATCATGTCAATGTGGATGTATGTTTTTATTGGTTTTAATGTTGCATAATGGAATATAAATTGTCAATGCGGTGCCCTTTTATCCGAGCGTAAACGGGGCCAGTATCAAGCGTAGTGATAGTGGTTGGGCGTTTACTCTCGGATAACGGGGCCTTTAAAATTTATTCGCAATTATGACCGAATTTTAAATTAATCGTCACTCTAATTCGGAAAGTTTAATATTAATAAAGCGGTAATTATTAAAGTACCAATTTTGGGCGGTGTGGGGGTGCTAATCCTTCCACATCCGTAACCGACTCCCGAACCCAACAGTTTTAAAAAATCTCTGGTTTTATGGTGTCCGGCCTACCTAAGTGGCCAGTGGCGACTCCAATTTTTAAATAAAATGCGGTTTTTTAAAAACCCCATGGAATAAACATTTTATATCCGAAAAATCACAAACACCTTCAAAAACTCGTTTTTAGCGAAAGAGGGACATTCGCTACAGTTTGGAAAAAAAATGAATCCAAAAGTTCATCTTTATGAAGTTTTGAAATGAGTTTTTCACTTATGTGACCCAAATGATAATGCCAAAGATAAGTTTGATTAGAGTCATTTGTTTTTGTTCTTTTCGTATTTATGTTATAAATGGATTTCTCTTGATCCAAAGTATAGAAGCCTTTTAATAATTGTGTCATACCATAGAAAACATTATCGAGATAAAAGAACAACAATTATTCTTAATAATTATCTCAAAACCAATCTTGTCTAAACAAGAAATTGAAATGATGTTTTAGTCAAACTAGACACAAAATAACAATCCTTTAAATTAAGTCCACTAGGCAATGATAAAGTATATGTTCCTATATCTAATACAGCAACTCTTGCTCCATTACCAATCTGTAGGTTCATCTCCCCTTTTCTCAGATTTATATTCTTTTGTAGTCGTTATACAAATGTAAAAGTATGAGAACTACAATCGGTATCCAATACCCAAGAAGTAGGTGTTGATAAATTAATATCAATAACATAAATATCCAAGGCGGACGCTCCGCTTTAATTTGCCTTCTTGACTTTTTCAAGATAAATAGGGCAATTCCTTTTACGCTGACATGTCTCATTATAATGGAAACATTTTCCTTCGAGTGACCAGTCGATGTAGTTTATGTTGTTCAACTTGTCCTTCTCAAGGACCGATCGCAATGATAACAAATTTGTATTTGTCATAATAAGTCTACAACAATAAAATATGAATTGTGAGTACTTTTACCAAGTTTGTTTATAAGAGGTCTTTATACTCCCACTATTTTTTATTAAAATTAATAACCCTCAAATATTAATGTCGAATATACTTTCTGTAAAGTTTTTCTAGTGTGCAAGGATCTAATTTTCACATTCTCTTAAGCCAGCTTTGGCTTTTCTCTTAAGAGTATGGTCTATCTAGGTAAGCAACATTTGCTAATTACATCTCATGTAACACCTTCATTTGGTGAACAACTCTTATTCATAATCATCTTATGATTATCCAAATAACTAACTTTTAGGTTTTCTAATCATATTAGAGTAACCTAGTTAAGTCTTTAACCAATATTACAACCAACGAACATCACTTGCTTATTCTTCGTGTTTGGCCAAAATAGATACAAGTACCTCGCTTTAGCAGAACCTACATTGTATCGATCTAGACTTTAACGAGGGTTAACATTGGGAAACAATAAAAGGCTTAATATTTTATTGAGGGGTTTTGTGAATATTATCTCACCATTTAACATTTGATCTTATCAATTAACGAGCAAGCATCTCATACATTCATTTTATCACATACATAAAAGGTAGTAAATATGAATGCAATAGTTATAGCACATATCCTAAGGTGGCCCGTACTTCTCAAGGATAAAAATACTTCTCAAGCATATTTCTATCGACCCATACTTCTGTTCCACTGGTCCATGCTTCTTCGTATAAATTACAATTTCAGAAACTCGTTTTACATACGAAGGAGTAAGATGAGAAGAAAATTACAATAGAAGTAGAGAAAAGCACGACACGCAGGTCGTATTTATAAAACCTTATAAATAAAACTAGATGGGTCATTGGGCTATAACTATGCATTCCAAACACCGTGCATATCAAACATAATAACGACGCAGTTTGTTATTAAGGTCTTACCAGATTGTTCCTACGCAAGGGTCAAGCCCCTTGCGGGGTTTCAGTCAGGGGAGAGAATTTATTTTTTAAGATCAACATCTTAATTGATGTGTAAAAAAACTTACGATTTGATAATTTTTATCAACATTATCGAGGTTTTTTAGGATTTTAAAATTCACGAGGTTTTTTTTACTAAAACAACTTTTGTTACTTTTCCACACGAAATTTATAAACTAACCATTAGTCTAATATATAACTATAACCTGCGTATGTTAAAACTTAACATCTAAAAACCTAAAACTTCATATTGAACATGTTAACAATTAACATATAATATTTCAAACCTTATCGACAAAGATCTTGATAATTAACTCTTAATCATCGATCTTAGAACATCTTTTAACTAGATTAATAGATTAACCGTCATTGAACAGTTTTGCTCGTACAAATATCATATATTCGCTAAATCAATCGAAAAATAACATGCATCTCATACAATTACATCACCCAAGTAATTAAAACTCGAATCCGTAACGTACAAGTAGCTCTGGTACCACTGTTGGGTCACGCAAGTACACCCCATGGTACAACGGAGAAATTATCCGACGATTACCACCAGAGATCTATGTACGAAGAACAAATCGGGGTGAATATGGGTGAAGAATTACCTGTTTAAAATCTGGAATTCTAAATTTGGAGGAGATAGATATTCAATCACGATTCCACAATGTCGATTCCTAAGCCGCAACGATAACGATCTGACCTATACGTAGTTCACCCAGTTGAAACGAGCATATAAAAATTCTCTAAACCATTTAGAATGGAACGAGCATATAAACTCTCTAAACTATTTAGAGGGTTTTTCCCCAAAAGTATTCATTATTGCTAGATCTCTCATGTCTTTATATAGACTTTAAAATCTCAATTCAACTCATATTAGAATTTTAATATATATATTAAATATATATAATCCCAATTTAACTTTAATTAAAATTTTAATATATATATATATATTAAATATATGTATAATCTCAATTTAACTTAATTAGAATTTCAATATATATATATATTAAATATATATAATCCCAATTCAACTTTAATTATGATTTCAATATATATATTAAATATATATAATCTCATTTCAACTTTAATTGGGATTTCTATATATATATATATTAAATATATATAATCCCAATTATATTTAATTAGAATTTCAATATATATATTAATTTAAATCGAATTATATTATTTATATATTAAAAGAGTCATAATTACAATAATTATTTTTCTTTTAGTATTTACCTAATAGTTAAATTATATATATCAAATATATATTAATTTAACTAAATCTGTGTACAACAAATTTGTACATATATAATTTGTTTAATATATGCTCATTTCAACCGTGGGTGTGACTCTGTAGGTTCATGTAACGTTAGTAATAAATATTAGAACATTTCTAATATTACAAACAATAAGTGACATCTAGTAATATGTCATTGTCACCTAAGTTACAAGAAATCATGATTCGACATAAACTTTTTTGTGATTAACTATTTTTCATGTATTACATCTTTTTGTCCTTTATATCTAGATTGGACACAAGTCATGGAACAGTCACACTTGTATAGTCCATCTAATATTCCTTGATATCTTCAGTAGACTATTATAAACGAATAACTATGATATCTCATATCAACTTATTCGAGCAAGGCTATGCATTTCTAGTCTCACTCAATCAAGTGATCTACGATATTACTCATATTATGTAGGAGGGACAAATCCTATCTTGATCAACCATATCCCACTACATATATTGTGACATATTCAATATCAGTCTTTATAGTGTAGTAGTTACGACACACGTTTGACTGTATCAAAATATGCCACTCACGATGTTGAAATAATGATGATCTCAAGTCTAAGGATCATACATGTAGTTATCACTATGAGCAATGTTGTGACTGGCACATAATAATCCAAGAAACATGCTCATAGCGGGTCAGTCCAGTATATCGTTCTCTAACACATACTTATGTATTGATTTTGACATCTCCATGTCAATGACAACACTTTATCATCAATCAACTACATATTAGTCTAAATGTATTATTGTTGTCCATTCCCACAATAATACTCGACTAAGGACATTTAAGAATAGTCATATTATTCTAAGGACTTTATTATAATTCAGTTTATTTATGCACGCAGAATTGTAACTGAAAATAATAATGGCAATGCCTTTTTATGAATAAAAAAAGTAAAAAAACAAATGACATTTATAATCATCTTATGATTGGTCTTTGAGCATACTCCAGAATTCTGATCCATTATCACTACGGATAATTTTAGGATTAGCTGAGAATTGTGTTTGAATAAGGACCAAAAATTGTTTAAGAAATGAGACAACATTATTTTTCACCTTGGTAAGGAAATACCTATGTCTACTATGAGTTGAGACCCTATAAGGGCCTTAAAGATCTATGTGGATGAGGTCAAAAGGAACTTGAGACCTAGATTTACTAGGAGAGAAAGGTAACCTAGCTTGTTTTGACAAAGGACAAATCATACACAGATGTATACATTCATGATCAGACTTATCAGAAACAGGAAGAATCATTTTATGCATAGTAGTAGCAAAAGCATGTCCTAAACGAGCATGCCAAAGTTTCATTTCATTTTGCAAAGAACAAGATATATGAGATGACAAAGAAGTAAAATGATCAACACTGGAAATAAGAGATTTATAACACTGAACAAGAAAAGATAAACCAACAGCTCCTTTAGCAGACTCAAAGTAATAAAGGCCCTTAGACTCTCTACCAATCCCCATGATCTTGCCAGTGAAGTAATCCTGCAAAACACACAAGTCATAGTAGAAAGAAACAATACACTTATGATCTTTAACAAGTCTGGAAATAGACAACAAATTATGAGAAAATTGGGCACAAACAAGACCTTAGTGAGAAGGAAAATAGAATTTAAAGGATGAGAACCAATATGAGTGACTATTTCGGTTTTACCATTTGGGAGATGCACAAAGTGAGGGTTAGTACTTAAAATAGGAAGACACAAGCTCTCGAAATCAGACAGGATGTGATCAGTGGCACTTGTATCCAAAATCCATCAAAGAGAAGAATCAACAGCAGGTAAATTACTAGCTCAATGGTGAAACAGGAACAACTGGAGCAACTAGGAAATCGAGAGAACCAGCATCTGAGCATATATTCTTGTGAAAATCTGTATCAACTGTTAAGGACACAGGAGGATTCCTTTTCTCGGTGAATTTAAAGTCAGATGAAAAACCTATCAAATGATAGCAAGAATCACGGCTATACCCCTTGATCTTACAGTAATCACAAACACCCAAAAAACATTTGCGATCAGATCCTTTAGAAGCATTAGAAAACATCACATAAGCTTTAATGACCAGGCCCCCAGAAAGTTGAATACGATGTGATTCCTCTTGCACAATCATCGAATACGCCTGATTAACAGTTTTCATAAGCAAAATCTGGCTACAAACAACTGAGTAAGTCTCGTTAAGCCCCATTAAGAACTGAAAAAGCCTCTGTTGTACAATATGAGCCGAATTCTGTTGCGCAACCTCACACTCACAAGAAGAAAAAGGGACTAAAGCACTGTATTCATCCCATAAAAGTTTAAGACAAGTGTAATAAAAAGAGACAAAAGCATCACCTTGAACAAGAGCTGCAATCGAGCGATGAAGGAAGAAAACCCTAGAACCATTAACCTTATCGAACCGTTCTTTCAAATCTTTCCAAACAACCACTGCACTCGATCCAAAAACAATCCCAGCCGATTGATCTTGGCTCACCAAGTTGAGGATCCATGAGAGCACGATTGCATTGCACTTCTCCCATTGCGGATGCAACTCATGCTCATAGTTTCTCTTGCAATAGTCGCCATCAATAAATCCAAGCTTATTCTTCGCTAGCAACGTGATTCGCATGGAACGACTCCTGATGCTATAGTTTTCAAGACCAACAAGTTGATAAGAAACCAAATGCACCCCTGGCGTATCCGACGGATACAGGAAAAGAGGATGATTGCTATCGATAACCGTCGCCATTGAAGAACAAAGGAGAGAATAAAAAAGAGGGAAAAAACGATTCGAACAATCAATGAAAACAGGCTTAAAAGTCTCAGCCCAAAAATAGACGGGCTTCAAGAAATGGCTCATGATACCATGTTAAAACTAGCATAAGAATGGAAAATTTTCATATGTTTTCATTAATTGATTAATTGACATTACAAACAACTAGCCTTTATATACAATTCCAAGAAGAAGAAACTAACTAACTAAATCTATTATAAGCTAATTGTACAATAACTTCTAACATGCATCCGCATCAGAAAATGCAATCCATCTCACCGGCTCAAATAGATACTTACACAGTGTTGGTCGAGCCACTTATTACAAATCGATGCACCTTTGGGACAACTCGTCTGGGAATCTCATACTTGCAGGCTTCACCACTCAATTCTCTTTCTCCATTGATTCCTCCCAAGTCGGCACGTTTGGTGATGGCTTCACGTTTTTCCTTGCTCCCAATGGCTCAAAAGTCCCTCATCAATCGGGAAATGGTTGCTTTGGGCTTCAAAGTTGCGATTCAGACGTCCACTACATTTTTTGCGTTGAGTTTGATACGTTTACCAATTCATGGGATCCGATGTCGGAACACGTTGGCATCGATGTCAACTCTGTCATGAGTTCTGATAGAACTTGAGTGTTCTTTTACTTGATGCTGATGATTCTACTCCTCAAATTTCGTCTAGTCTTTCCACAACACTGGATCTTAGCCGATATTTACATGAATGGGTCACTTTTGGCTTCTCCGGCTCCGCCACCGAAGGATATTGGAACAAGGTTCATACTATTTATTCCTGGAATTTTAGCTCTAGCTTACAAGTTATCAGGCCCTTTAATACAAGTACCAATCATACAACAGCAGCAAAAGTCCCAAACAATCCTAGAAGGAAAAGTAGGAAAATGACTATGGGTAGTTCTAGCCATTGCTGGTGCCATTTCTGCTTTGCTCCCAGGTCTGGGTTTGGTTTGGCTTTTTTGTAGGAGAAGCAAGTAAAGCAGCAGGGAAGATGAGACCATTTCTATCAATGTACAAATAGAAATGGTGACCGCACCTATACAGTTTTCCTATAAGGAACTAATGTTGGTATTATTTTGTAATGCAAAGAAGTTATCCCACATTGATGGGATGCTAGCTTGTAAAATAGTTTATATACAAACTCTCAACCTTATAGTTTTTGCGTAGTAAGGTTTAGGTTAGGTCTAACCCACACTTGTGAGCCATTATCATATTTTTTTGTACACCATCCACATAGATTTTTTTAACTTACATTAAATCTTTTATTTAATTTTTTCAAATCAATGTGGACCAAGTATTTCATGCGGTTGGTAGTCATTTTCAAGATTTTTTATTATTTGAAATGGATAATTTTATCCCCAACTTTTCACTATAAAAGGAGCCTTAATACTTCTCATTTTACACATCGAAAAAAATTATCTTTTCTCATTTTCTCTCTACATCTCCCACCACCACTTTCGAAAAGGGTAACTTCCATTTTAATTTCACTTCTTTCTTTTGGGTGTACGAAATTAGGAAGACTGTGTTAGCCTTGGGGACAACGTTCAATTTCAGGATTACACACATCCGGACGTAAATGCTTCTAAGGCAATGACTACACGTCACAATAACAATTTCACTCTTTTAGTTCTTTAAATTATATATTGTTCCATCAGTATTAATCATGTTGTTTTGCAGCAATAAATTTACCTAAAATTTAGAAGCATTTATTTCGTACTACTGAAACATGAAAATTGAACATTTCAACGTTACTCCAATTAATTTTTACACGTGTTAAAATCCGAGTGAACTGATTGAGAACGCAGAAGACGCCATCAGACCTTAGTGGATTTTAGGGACTACATTCTGTGACGAGAAGGAGCCAGAGGATAAAGCCTATAACAATCAATGGCTTCATTGCTACACTTTGCCATGGTTGTTGAAGACGGTGGGGATAATTGAACTTGATGCTGTTGCTTTGACGAATTAATTCTTGGAGGATGTGAGTGCGGCAGATATCATCTTAGAAATGATAACGGTGAAGAGAAACGAGAAATAGAGGAACGAATTGGTAAGCATTTCTACTACCAAAACGAAAAAGGCGAAAGAGATGGACCAAGAGTGGATGATCTTGAAAGGCAGCCGCATCATCTCAATTATCACAAAAAAAATGCAAAGTTGGTGACAAGATAAGTTTATTACTTTTGTTTTCCAACGACTACTCTCTCATTATTGGTCACAATAATAGCCTAAGTTCCCATCACTCATCATTATAATTGATGATTGTTATGCAGAAAAATGGTATTGGAATATTTAGTCGGGGGTGATGCAAACGTGTTGGGGAGCATGATTTCAGGGATTCCGTTTCAAGAAACAACGACAACAACTTCAGTTTAGACTAAATTCACGCGGTGGCTATAAAAGCAACGTTCATATGAACTCTCTAACGACCACGATTCTTGAGTGCCACTTAATTTCAAATTGGATTCTAAGAATTTGGTCAACCTTGGAAATTAGTGGCCTGAATTATTTAAAGGGTTGCTGGGCAATATATTAGTGAAATGGGAGTCAAGCCATTGTTTTCTTATTATTGGGTCCCTCTATTGGTGCTTGTAAATGACCCAAGTGGGGTTCGAGGCTCAAATCCTTAGACACTTCGAGTTTTTCGGGCTCTCCGACTACAATAGAACCTGTATTAAGATATGCATCTCTGACTTATATTTAATTTTACTTTTTGCATGCTCAGAAGCTAGATTTAATTCTATGGTTATAATATCTAGAGATACATGCTTAAATAAATAGAATAATTATATAGAGATTCACTTCTAGAGAGACATCACATGCCTAAGTACTTAAAAGAAACATGTAAAAAAATATATCGAATAATATCACGTGTTTGAATGTCACATTAATTCTATGAGTATGATTATAGATTAATATTAATGTGTCATAAAATTTTAAATGTGATAAAAGGTATGTGACTTTATATATTTATTTATATGAGATTATATATTATTTATAAAACATATGGATATGGTATAAGTTTGATTGTCATGTATGATTTATATTATTGACCTACTAATTTTGATCTTGTTTATGAGTATATGCATGACTTTTGAATTTTTTCTTTATGACTAAAGTATATTACTACATTTGTGGCACTAATATTTTTATTTTTTGAGACGTGAAAATTTATAAAGACATCGGGATGGTTAAAAGATCATATGGTGAACAATCTTTTTGAGGTCAATCTGATTGAGGATAAAGATGAATAGATTGGACTCAAATATATGTATCCATCTCTGGGCCAATAAAAGGTAAACAAGTTTACTTGAGCGTTAAATATGAAACTATATTAAATTCTTTATCTAATTTGTTGGTTGTTGATTCATTTTTTGGCTATTGCTTGAATTGTATGCTCTTTAAAATGAGTAAGCTTTAAAATATAGTCTTTAAAGACTACGAAATTTAAAAGTGGAGAATAATATAAGTTTGACCAAACCCTAAACCGGTCAATGTCATCACCGTTCATCATGCTATCGGCGACGAAATGAAATTTTATTCTCTTGTCGCAAGAATCGAACGTCATTCGTCGGTTGATAGCCGCCATTTGTCGTCGATCATTTTCTTTTTCTATCGCGAGTTCAAATTTATTTCGACGATAGGCACGCCGTTCGTCGACTATCGGCAATGGAAAGATGAGAAAAATAATCGTAGGAGTCCGGTGACGAAAGTGGTGGGTGAGCCATCCGCGATTGACGGCGGCAACGACTAAAATCAAGATTTAGAACTTAAAATTTTAGGGATTTTGGGACTATTTTGAGGGTTTTAGGATATTTTTAAAAATAAAACATGCCACGTGTCATGTTTTTATTGGATAACACAATTTTTTAACGGATGTTAACTGCAAGGCACCTAAATAGAAATTTTGAAAACGTTAGGCATCTATTTGGCCAAAAAATACTTTGAGCACCTATCTGAAAAAAAAAATATAATTTGGGCACTTATTTTACACTTAAGCTTTCTCTAAACCCTAACCCTAACACTAAACTATAATCTTAAACCTAGTTTTTTTAATACGAGAGCATAAATAGGGGCATATGATTTCTATTCTAACAATGCACAGACACTTTGCAAACAAAGCGATTTGAACCGAGTCTCATAAAACGAATATTATCATCTTTTCAACTGCAATTACTTGTTGAGTTCTAAATATCCCTTTTCAAATAATTATGCATAACATATACTTGTTATAGTATAAATATTGGTAGTTTATTTTCTATACTTTTATTCGAGTATAAGATAATATTTTAACTTAATTTTAAATTTAAATAAATTTATACATGTCTATAAATTAAATTATTCAAATATGAATCACTTAAATATAACAAGTCATCATCTATCATTAAAACTAGTTTTACACCGTCTTAGATACGTCTAATTATGTAACGTGACCCAGCTGTCGTTTCCTAATTTCTTGCCAAACTCCCATTGCCAAATTTCATTGATTTGTAATTGTCGCAAGGACCCATAAATATTAATAAGCTATTTGGAAAATTATGGTTTAGTAATATTTTCGACCTACAATTTTTTTTAGTTTTTAAATTATTCTTTTTGTTTTTTTTACACTTTAATTTTTTTAAATTAAAGAAAAAATGGCAAACGTGTTAAGATAATATAAATTATTTTATTTTTTGGTCAATTTTTTACATTTTTAATACATTTTACAAGCTTCTAATAATTTAAATTTATTTATTTCAATTTTTTCAAATTAAATACATTATCATTTATAAATATTTTTTGAATTTTTTACATAAAAGAACAAAATAGATAACGTCATCATTGGCAAAAAGACAAAATTGTATACGTTAACTTAACACATCTGTTATTTTTTTTCTTTTAATTGGTTCAATTTGACAAAAATTAAAACTTCATGAACCAACTGCCGTCGTATGATTGAAAAAATTACCCAAACTTATTTGATCTAATATGACCTGCCTCGTCCCAAACGTCTTTCGAATTTTGTGTTCGAGGTAGGTCGAGTTTTTGTAAAGTTTTAGTCAAGGGTGGAATCGGATTTAAGGTGAAAATTTCTCACTTTACTCTGGTTTGATATATTTTTAATTATATATATATATATAATATTTTTAATATTTTATTAATTTCTTTGAGTCGAGACAAGTTTAGTAGGATTTTTGTTAAAATTCGAGGTCGGGTCGAGATCAAATTATGTTTTTTTGTTGTCGGATTAAAAATATATTAAATTTTAAGGCAGGCAGGCACGGTTGGTTAAGGTTTTCAAATTTTAGGTCGGGGTGGAGTGATCAAAAACCGTCCCACCTCATTGACATTCTTGGGTCAACGACGCCATTGGCCGCCGGTGACCGGCGACAATGTTGAGCAGTGGTCACCAGTAGGAGACGTTGGTTGAAATTAGTGATCAAATTAATATTTTATCTAAATTTAGGGGTTAAATTGATATTTCTCTATACCTCAAAGGTTAAATTAGTATTTTGTTTAAAATTTAGGGGTCAGTTTAAAAAATAACCCATTTATTAACATGTCTCATCATCAAACTAACGAAATTAACAATTTAATAATTGAAACGTTATTAATAATAACATAAAACTATAAACTCGTTAATATTTTAATTTCGATAAATAAAAATAAACATTTATGAAACAAAAATAACTATTCGAATAGATTACCTATAATAGTCTAAATATTCGCGGTTCTATACTTTTTGGATTTCAACAAAAATCAACCTTTAAACGCGTCTGATCAAGTCTGTCGTTCCACCTTTGGATACGTTTATCAGTAACATGAAGCCAATGACATTTTTCTTGGCCACCTGTAAAACGAGGTCAATTTAATTTTTCTTTGGTATAATTATTGTTATTTAGTACGCGATTGATTAATCCGAATAAGTATTGCAGAGATTTGTTATCCTTTTAACTCAATTGCTTAATTTATAAAGTCAAAATTTAAATTCCTAATATGTCTTAACGAATTGTTGGTAATTTAATTTTTTAACATATAATAAGAACCGAATCAACTTTATTTTTTTTTTCAAAATCTGGACTAATTAAGAGTTTGAACTAGTAGAACTTAACAAATGTCTCAGTGGAAAATCGGATGATGTTCATTTTAAGTTCAAGTCACTTTGTCTACAAGGTATATGCATATGTCAACAGATTAAAAATATATATATAAATAAATAATACATTATAATCACCTTTAGACTATTAAAAAAATTCAATTGTTTTTTTTGAATGGAAAGGAGACATGAAAGCCAGTGAGCTAATTACGAACCGATCTACAATAGGGACCTAAAATATCCCGAGTAACCAAAGATTGAACTTTATTAAATATCTGAAGTTGTAAATTATTAGTCCACTATTAATACAAGACAGGAAAAAAACATTATCTTGTAAAAAAATATTTTTAAAAAAATATTAAGAATTTAAAACAAAATATTATTTTTAATTTATTTTATATATTAAATTTTATTACAAACTTATAATCTTTTTATATTTCTTAAGAGTTTTTTTTTAGATTTTTTAACTCATAAAATTTTCTTTATCTTATTACGTGATATTTTCTTATCCACCGCATCATCCTAGACTAATGATATTGACGGTGTACTAACGGTGAAAATTTCCAACTACACATACAAATATAATAATTTTTATCTACTAAAATGATAAAAGAGAGACAGCATGCAATTTAACAATAAGAAATAATATAGATAATATTTTCTTAGGTGATTCGAGTTTAAACAGTTTGTCAGTACATTGTGTACAAATTATTAAAAAGCTAAAATTAATCAAACACATATTATTTTATAATAACACTAAAATATTAAAAAATAACATGATGCTAATAACTACATACACTATAAAATCAGATAATTTTACCCTTAAAATTTATGCAATTTGACCTATGACTTTGACTTTTTTGATATAATTATTAGTATCTAATTTATTAGTTAACTAATATGGATTGAGTACTGTAGGGACCTATTTTGAGCGACCATCCCAACTTATTTTGCTCGTTTATAACACTAGAATTCGAACTCCTAACATTGTATGAGGGACCTATTTTGGCCCTGACTTTAATTTTAATCTACAATTTGGCTCTTAACTTTTTCTAATAAAAAGTTACCATTTATTAAATATTTGAATTTGTATTAAATTAAAATTCGAAATATGAATCTTATCGCTTTAGACCATTTTAATTTATAAGTAAAGATGTTAATAATTATTTTAAAATTGTAAAATAATACTCCGGAGAAAAATCGTATTTCAAAACCACAGTCAGGGTCAAATTGCATAAAAAAAAGTCATGGGCTAAATAGCAGCTTAAAGCCAAAATCAGAGGTAAAATTGCACAAAAAAAGTCGGTGGGCAAATTGCATATTGAAGCCAAAGTCGAGCCATATTGCAAAAAAAAAAAAATCAGAGACCAAATTGCATATTGAATTCAAAGTCAGGGACCAAAAATTACATTGACTTAAAGAAAATACAAACTAATATTTTTTTTGCTTAAAAAAACCTTCTGTTAATACATATAGCAATAGCGATCCTGAAATGCAATCAGTGACCTTGCGTTTGCAGACAGCAGTCCGACAATGATGAAAGCTAAAAATGGTGAGAATTTGCATGTAAAATCACGGAAACATGCATTTCTCTTCCTATTATCAATTCTTGTTCACCTTTCCAAGGCTGCTGCATCAACTGATGATAACATCGATTTCAATTTCCCTGGTTTCAACCCAAATACGTCCGGCATGGTGTATGAATCCAGTGCATCCGCATCCGGCAACGGAATCCAACTCACCGGCTCAGGTGGATACGGTGTTGGTCGAGCCACTTATTACAAACCGATGCACCTTTGGGACAACTCGTCTGGGAATATCACACTTGCAGACTTCACCACTCAATTCTCTTTCTCCATTGAATCCTCAGAAGGCGGCACGTTGGGTGATGGGTTCGCATTTTTCCTTGCTCCCAATGGCTCGAAAATCCCTCTGCAATCAGGAAATGGTTGCTTGGGACTTCAAAGTTGCGATTCGGACGCCGGCTCTACATTTGCTGCGGTGGAGTTTGATACGTTTAACAATCAATTGTGGAATCCTCCGGGTATATCGGCACACGTGGGCATCGATATCAATTCTGTCATGAATTCTGATAGAACTGTGGAATGGTGGTGGGTTGATATTGAAAATGGGGGAGAAGTTGATGGTTTCATCAGTTACAACTCTAGTACAAAGAACCTCAGTGTTTTTTTATTTGATGCTGATGATTCTACTGGTCAAAATTCATCTACTCTTTCAGCAAAACTGGATCTTAGCCAACATTTACCCGAATGGGTCACTTTTGGCTTTTCCGGAGCCACCAACGGAGGATATTGGGAGATGCACACTATTTATTCCTGGAATTTCAGCTCTACCTTACAAGTTACCAGGCCCTTTAATACAAGTACCAATCCTCCAACAGCAGCACCAGCAAAAGTCCCAAGCAATCCTCCAACAGCAGCAAAAGTCCCAAACAATCCTCCAGACACCCCTAGAAGGAAAAGCAGGACATGGCTATGGGTAGTTCTAGCCATTGCAGGCGGCATTTCTGCTTTGCTCCCAACTCTTGGTTTGGTTTGGTTTTTCTACAGGAAAAGAAAGTACAGCAGCAGGGAAGACAGGGCCATGTCTGTCAATGTACAAATGGAAATGGTGACCGCACCTAGGCAGTTTTCCTGCAAGGAACTAAGACTTGCAACTAATAATTTCGCCCATGACGGTCTGCTCGGAGAGGGAGGTTTCGGGAAGGTTTATTTAGGCTTCTCGATGGACATGAACTGCAATATTGCTGTCAAAAGAATAACTCCGGATTCTAAACAGGGGATGAAAGAGTACGTATCAGAAGTTACTACTGTTAGCAGATTGAGACACCGGAATTTGGTCCAACTCATCGGTTGGTGCCATGACAATAAGGACTTCCTCATTGTGTACGAGTTCCTTCCAAACAAGAGCCTCGATTACCATCTACATAGAGAGCCATGCTTGTTGACATGGGACAAAAGGTACAAAATCGCAACGGGACTGGCCTCGGCATTGTTCTATCTGCAGGAAGAATGTAACCAATGTGTTCTGCACTGAGACGTTAAATCAAGTAATGTTCTGCTTGATTTGAGTTTCAATGCCAAGCTTTGTGACTTTGGTCTGGCTAGGCTTGTTGAACATGGACAAGGGTCTCGGACAACTAAAGTTATGCTTGGGACTGATGGTTATATAGCCCCGGAGTGTCTCGACACATACAAAGCCATCAAGGAATCCGACATATACAGCTTTGGTGTCGTTGCCTTAGAAATAGCATCCGGAAAGAAGGCAATTGCTGCAATCCAAAGGAATGGCAAGAAAATCAGGACAAAACTGGTGGAATGGGTTTGGGAACTGTATGGGAAAGAGAGTCTTTTGGATGCTGCAGACCCACGGTTGTATGGCAATTATGACATGGAACAAATGGAACGGTTGCTCTTGGTTGGGCTTGCTTGTGCTCATCCTGCCTATTTCGCCCGACCATCGATAACGCAGGTTATCGACATCCTCGGTTTAAAAGCTCCACGGCCGATGGTACCGCGGGAGATGCCGCTGCCAACATTCGTTGCGGCTCTTCAAGACAATTCAGGTGCATCTTCGGCATCCATTTCGTTCCATACTAGTGGTTCTAGCCGAAGCCAACCCCAAATTTCTGGTTCCGGTGCCCCTTCCTTGAAGGATGAAAACAAAACAAGGAATTGTTGCAGGTCAGACACGGAATCCAGCCAGACATGAGTTCTTGTTAGCTATCTTTATGTCTATGTATTTGTTCATTTGAGTTGTTGCTTTCCCAGTTTCGATGCTTTTGTTACATCCATGGTTTCTGCACTTTGTTTATTGTTCTTGTAATGTTACAATTGTATTTCAAATATTTGATTTATAAACTTCTTATGTAATCATGCCTAATGTTTATATTTTTCCTTAACTTTCTTATCCAAGCTAAGTTTATATTTTTCCCATATATATATATATATATATAAATTTCATAATTAAATTTAACTGATTTAATTTAAATCATTTTAATTATATTCAGATGGAACTAACTCAATGCAATTACTCAAATTTAATTTGATTTAAATTGATCAAACTGGTCACTTCGAACAATAAATAGATCTAAATTAGATAATAACGATACATTTTACTAAGGACATGCTTAGGAGTTTGGAAATGGAGTTAGATGGTGGCAGTAACTTTTGTGATGATCAGGAATTTAGAGATAATATTTTCTTAAAGATATTCAAGTTTTGTGCTTTAAGAAGAACCAACAAGGACTTTTTATTAAATTTAGAGGAAAATGTCTTATTACTGTTAATCGAGATTGACCTGAAATGTTCATGTGTATTTAACATAGGGAGAAAAAAAAACAATGGAAAGCTTGACTATAAAAACAGAACCGAAGAACAATTAATTGAATTGAACGTTTCAAACAAGCACCAGATTAGAAGCTACGGAGGGAGTTTCACAGTTGATTACAACTAGGGCCGATTAGGACTTTTAATTCAAGTGCAGTTGAAGGCGTAATTGAGATGGAAACCCCACTTTCCTGGTCTTCTTCCAATCCCGTTTCGTCAAGTCTTTTTGTCTGCACACTTCTTGGAATACCATATGAAAAAAGCTCAAGTGACAGAACTCGGCTCTCATTTTCTCATCTTCAAATGGCTCCTATCATACTTTTCTTTGCCTTGGTCGTTCTCACACAATTCTCGCTTCTTCGATCGGCTGAAGACGATGGAAACCGCCTCCGTGGGGATTGCCCAAGCTTCCTTTGTTGAAAACTCGGTGACTTAGCATTCCCATTCACTGTAACGAATCGCCCTGACTGCGGGTTGTTTGTAGTTAAGGGTTGCAATAGTACTAGCCGCAGTGTGCAGGTGCAGCTAGAACAAGGAGATGGTATGAAGTTGATACAATCTCCCAAGGCGATACTCTTACCATTTACGACGAAATCCTAGCAAAGCGGTTAAAGCAGAGGGACCATTATACCATATACTACCGTCCGCCACATGTCTATTTCGAGATCGCTCCGAACTTAACCTTGTGTAAATGCAAAACCGCTTTGAATATTAGCCTTCCAAAGGAAGCAGAACTCAGCCGCACATCCTGTGACAATTATACCATATACTACCGTCCGCCAAGCCAGCGCCGAGCAGCGATACGAACCAGGATGATAGATTGTCAAGCCTCTGTCCATGTCCAACTATTCAGCTCCCTGTTTCTGACCCTCCACTGGATAACGGTGACTTGTTTGATTTATCAACTCCAAATGTATCTGTCAAATTTCATGTCTCTGGATATTGTTGGGCGTGTTACAGAAGAGGTGGTAGATGTCTAGCTAGGAACCGGAAATTTTACTGTGGGAAAGGTATATCCGAGTCTGTTATAGTTTTTTCCCCTCCTTCACGGTAGATTATGCATCAAACGTTTTACCATAGACAAAGTGCACTTGCCATTTTTTTGTTTTAGGTAAAAGCTGACACTGTACTTCTTTGTACAGGGATGAACAAATCTGGAGTGAAGCTCGCACTTGGTAATCTCCTACTCTCAAATTTATCTACTCTGTTTCCTGTACTCTCGTTTGTTTTTTATACATATATTAGTATTTGAGGGAAATTAAGATTTGAGGTGGCAATCAGATTGTTTAGGACAGGTCATTTCAGATGGAATCATCTCAGGACTAGATTACATTTAGTTTAGGTTCGATTCGAGTCATATCCGATCGATTATGCATCAAACATTTCACCATGGAGAAAGTGCACTTGTCATTAGGAGTGAGCGTTCGATTGAATCGAGTCGAGTAAAAAAATTTCGAGCTATTCAAGTTGACGCGTCATATTTTACAACTTAAACTTAATTTGATTTTTTTATTCAAGTCAAGTTTATGAAATTCGAGTCGAGTTTTCGAATTCCTATACAAATTTTATTATAATTATTTGTCACGTTATAGTACGGTTTGATTCCAATTTAAACGACTTTCTTTAACCATATAAAACATGCATATATATTTTTTCATATTATTTTTTCACATGTATAAATAAGATTTGTAATGTTATTTAATAAAAAATATCATCTAAACTTTTAAAATATATTTATAATATCATTTTTAGATAATGGAATTTTGGGGATAAGGTATTGATGAGAGTATAAATGATTCAATAATTTGATGCGAAGAAAAACTTTACAAAAAAATTCAGTTGAATGATCAAATTGAATAAAAAGTAAAGTTAAAGGATTAAATTGCAAAAAAAGAATATATTTTGTTAAAAATAAAAATTGAAGTTACATACATATCATATAATGTTAGTGAATCATGTAGTTTGATTTTGGTCAAAAGTAGACTTAAAAACGAAAAATGAATTGAAGAAATGAGAAATCATTCAAAGTTGAGGGGCTAAATTGAAAAATATGAAATTTGTTTTAAAAAATAAATCGAAGCTAAATAGGTATTCTAAAGTGGTTTAGGAGCGTGTGGTTCAAATTTGGTCAAAATAGACTTAAAACGAATGAGAGATTGTAGTAATGAGGAAACCATACAAAGTTGAGGGGCTAAATTGAAAAAATATAAAATTTATTTTTACAAATATGAATTGAAGCTAAATATGTATTTTAAATTAGTTTAGGAACATGTGGTACAAATTTGGTCAAAATGAACTTAGAATGAAAGAGAAATTGAAGAAAAATGAAATCATGAACTAAATTGCAAAACTGTAAAATTTGATTTTTCGGTTTTAAAATTTTTCGAGTTGGGCAAATTTTAACTCAACGTGAACTCAAATTTTTTTCGAGTTACTCAAGTTGACTCGAATAACTCGAAATGAAAGTCGAGTCGAGTTTTGCTCACCCCTACTTGTCATTATTTTCTTGGGCAAACTACACCGGATACCACTAAATTTTAGGTGTTATATGGTTTATACCACTAAACTTTTGATTTGTTCATTTTAAACCTCTGAACTTTCATTTTGGCTTCAATTATACCATTAGGCTGTTAACTCGATAATTATGTGATGACGTGGACAAAACTATGTCGTTTTGGTATGACTATTGATGGCCCAAACAACATTGTTTTAGGCAATGAACATTGGGGTTTATCGATTTTGCCACTACACTTTGAAACGATTTTATTTTAGCCACTGAACATTTTGATTGTTGTTGTCGGTCAATCGCCGCCCATCAAAGGTCATCATTCGCAACAAGTTCGATATTAAAACGTTAGTATTTCACTCCTCTTTTTTTTTTAATTTGAAATGATTTTCCATGAAACCCACTCAAAATCAATGAAATTAAACAAAAAAAAAACCACCATCTTTGAGCGTTTGGAGCTTTTTCGGATGTGAGGGGTTGGGAGTGTTTGTTCAAAAATCCAACTGGTGAGAAACATTGTTTTGAGAAGACAAACAATATACCTTGAAATTAGCCTCATCGAGCGGACATTGGAGGAGATCAAAGTATTAGCGTGTCAGACCTTTTGATAGATTTTGAGTGAATTTTATATAAAAAAAAAAACAATCCAAAAAAGAAGAAAGAAGAGGAAAGGGCAAGTGTTTTGGTATCGATCTTGCCACGAATAGCGACCGTTGACAGGCGGCGATTGGTCGACAGCGGTGGCAAGAATGTTCAATAGCAAAAATAGAATATTTTTAAAGTTTATTGACAAATTTGTACACTCCTAAAGTTTAGTGTCCAAAACAACATCATTTTAGGCATCAAAATAACACCAAAACGACATCATTTTAGGTCAACATCTACGTCGGCAACTGTTGTCCACATTATCATGCTATTATTGAGTTAATGACCTAAAGATATAATTGAAGCCAAAATAAAATTGCAGTGCTACAATTGAATAAATTGAAAGTTCAGTTGTATAAAAGTTACAACAACTAAAGTTTAGTATTAGAGTGTTCGGTGTTTCGTTTAACTTCGTTTCTTTTTAGGTAAAAGCTAACACTGCACTTCTTTGTACAGGGATGAACAAATCTGGAGTGATGCTCGCACTTGGTAATCTCCAAGTCTCAAGTTTATCTGCTCTGTTTCCTGTATTCATATCAGATTATCGATTGTTTTTTACTGTAAATAATTATATTAATATTTGAGGGAAGTTAAGATACCAAATTTCGTTACTCACCCCTGATTTATCTTGGGATTCTGGATTTATGATATATGACAGGTTTAATCGTCGGTGCGATTAGTTTTCTGATCTCCGGCATGGCCGCATTCTATTTCAGAAGAACGATCTGGTGCATTAGTATGTTCAGAAAGAGTGATACGGATTTAGAGACTTTCATAAGAAACAATGGAACTTTATCTCCCAAAAGATACAGTTACTTGGATGTCAAGAAAATGACAAATTCATCCAAAGAAAAGCTAGGGAAAGGAGGTCACGGCAGTGTGTACAAGGGGAAGGCACCAGATGGTCAATTTGTTGCTGTCGAAGTGCTTAATACAACCAAAGGAGTTGGTCAAGATTTCATCAATGAGGTTGCGAGTATTACTCGAACTTCTCATGTTAACATTGTCACGCTTTTAGGATTTTGTTTGGAAGGTTGGAAACGAGCTCTGGTTTACGAGTTCATGCCCAATGGATCTTTGGAAAGATTCATTTACAAAGACGATGTCACGGACCGTCGGAGCTTGACATCTAGAGAACTCTCCAAAGTTGCGATTGGAATAGCTCGGGGGCTTGAATACTTGCATCACGGTTGCAACACTCGGATTTTGCATTTCGACATAAAACCTCACAACATTCTTCTGGATGAAAACTTCCTGCCTAAGATAGCTGATTTTGGACTTGCAAAACTATGCACCGCAAAAGAAAGTATCGTATCGATGTTGGAAGCTAGAGGGATGATCGGTTACATAGCTCCGGAAGCTAGAGGGATGATCGGTCACAATTGAGTGCTCTCAATGTAAAGGTGAGCGTTGTTATTATTGGGAGACTTCGAATCCAACGGCTTGTTCATAGGGTGTGTTTGTCTTTTTAATAAGTTAAAAGTAAAAAATAAATACTACTACTATGCAATTACACTAGACTAATTATGCACGCCCATCGATAAAACATGTCCGCATCCTTGGTGTCAAAGCTCCAATCAGCGTTGTCTTTGAGCTCGGGCATGATGGCCCGGTGTCCAATTCTTCCATAGTTATTATTAAGGATTTATTTTTAAATTTTATTTTTTTAATATTTATTATTAAGGATATACTTTTAAAATTTAATTTTTATAGTATTTTTTATTAATGATTCAATTTTTTAATATTTATTATTAAAGAATATTCTTAAAATTCTTTTCTAACGCTTGTTATTAAAAACTTATTTTTTAAAAAATTATTAATATTAAAACATATTCTTTAATTTTAATTTTTTTAATATTTACAGGGTCTAATTTTCTTTAATCCCAGAAACAGATCTACACTTCCCAAGGTACTAAGGGAGATGCCTTTTCAAAGACACATTGCAGCCTATCCAGCATCCACCTCATCTTACATAAATCGAAGAGCGCTAGGAGACGGTCGCATGCATTAAAACTTCAAATACTTATATATTTTAAAATATATATTTAATTTTGAAGCTTTAAATTCAGATCATAAAATTCTTAAATTCTCATATAATTTTCAAATACACCATTAAATAGACATTCGAATTCTGAAAAACACAAATAATCAAATCTTTTAAATAAAAATCCATATTTGGAACCCAAATTCTTAATCATAATACTTCTAACTTCAATTTGCGTCTCTAAGAGAAATTCATATCTACAATATTTTTTTTCTTATTTTTCTTCTAAAATAATTCAAAGGGAAATTTCCTATCATAATCTACCCTTGAGAAAGCTGGTACATAGTTTCTTCCATGCATCGTTATCAGGCTCCACTTTCCCCATGTTTGCCTTCAGCCCATCAGCATATGAATCCTGCATGTGACATATAACACTTCCATTAATAAGATCTATACAGCAAGCTCGAAAATTCAATCAGAAAGCCGATTTACTGTGATTAAATTCCGTTGCCGGAGACGGTCGAGGAGGTGAATGAGAATGTCTTGAGTATACTCAGGGTGACCTTGGATGCCCATCATATGATCCCCATACCTGAACATCTCGACCCCGATTTTCTCCGACCATGCAAAATCACCTTTGCATTTGGTGGAAGTTCTCGAACCTCGTCGCGGTGGCACTCGATGATAGAAAGAGTGGTCGGGATTTTCAAAGATGAGAAGAGATTTGATGAAGATGGTGATAAATGAAAGGTTGTGAGGCCAATGTCCCAGCCTAAGATGGCTCGCCCTGTCTTTCCACCCAGTGCACGACTAAGAATCTAATGATCACAACGAAATATTACTTGTTGCATAAGCAAACACTTCAAATTTTGTTAAGTTTCAATTAAAATATTGATATCAACTTTTTTTAAAAACATATAATATTTTATTATTTTTGGGTAATAGAAAATGACAAAATAGTGTTATTTTTCTGCTATTAAGTTAAGTTGATTAAAATATTTTGATGGTAAAGAAATACAATAAATATATAAGGACTACAATGATAAAACTAATAAATTTAAGGAACTAAAAAGTTATTTTGTATTTTTTAAAATGGATAAAAATATAAATCCTACACATTATACAAACTTTAATCGCGTTTAAGAGTTTGGTTGGAATATTCAGTTAAGTGACCTAGTTTTAAGTAACATAGTGTGCCTGAATTTATATAAAAATGAAATCGCAATAAAATATTATATTGTAATCGAATTAGAATGTTAAAAAAGTCCAAATAAATATTTTCCATTCCGACCAGAAGAATTCAATAAGTAAATATTTAAATGTTAATTACCTAATTTAAAGGAAATTATTATTTAATTAACTAAATTACCTGGTGACCAAAGCAAATGCCAAGAACTTTTTTGTTCAATGAGTCCAGTTTTTTCAGTAGAGAAATCAAGTCGCAGATCCAAACGTCAACGCCGTGCGCATCATTGCAGCTCCCGGTTATAACGAATCCATCAAAGCGGTCAATCTGTTCGTCATCGGGGAACTCGCCGTTCACCACCTTGAAGACGTCCCAAGTCTCGCCTTCCTCCGCCAGCATGTCGACGAAAACACCTTGAAGACCTCTTTTTAACATAATCGGAATCCTCCGCACACAGAAGCACAGCAAATCTCTTCCCACAACCCATTGTTACAAATTCTCTCTCGATATAATCTGCAAATTAGGGTTTGAGTGAGAGAGGAATTGGTAGAGAGGTTGAAGAAGATCTCTGTTTTGATTTTCTTTTTTTTTTGTAGATTTCTGAAATGTTTGTTTGGATTTCTTATAAAGGAGTGAAGGTAAAGAATACATGTTTGGTAACCTGAATTACAATAATGCCTCTGGCTAAGGCTGAGATGGTAATTGATAATACGGATATTTGTAGGTATCTAATTTGTTTTCTGGATTCAATTATTTCATATCGATTGAATATTAAAATTATTATCCATTGTAGATTCAGATGGAAAATAAGTAAATATTTTTAAGTATTTATTATCTGAATTCATATTACAAAATAGAAAATATATTTTTTTTCTAAAAAATTTAAATTTTGATAATCTAAATTTTAATTTTAAAATAGCAGAGCAGTAGGCAACACGGGAAAGTAACTGGATTAAAAAGGAGGCGTTTACGGAAAAAGATGGGCTGCCGTCAAAGGAAAAGAAAAGGGAGAGTGGGCAGCATTAGTTCTGTTCAAAAATATTCTACTTGAATGATTTAATTTGATAACCCACCGATTCGACTATAAAAATTTGAGTATTTTTTTAATTTCAGTTCCCGGATTGGCTATCCGGCCCACCATTTCTCGCGGGCCTAGATCGTAAAATCAAAAATTCGAGTACTTAAATACCCAATTACCCACATATTTTAAATTATTTTTTTATATTTAATTATCTATATATTAAAATAAAATAAACTAATTAAAAATATTAAAAAAAACTCTCCCCCTTCTGTTTCTACTTTCCCGGCTTTCACTCAAAATTTAAAATCCCTCAAAGCTAAAATTAGAAACTTCCAGTATAGAAGACATCTTCCACCTGCAGTGGCTGTAGATGTTGTATTGCGCAAGGATCATGATGCTATGCAGCACAGGTAAACTGCAATCGAGGATAATAATTTTAATATTTTCTTTTAATGTTAAACTTTAAATTTTTGGTTTTAAAAATAATAAAATTATTAAATGGGTATTCTGTATCCGGTTTTGCGGGTATTCGAATTTTACGTGTACCCGATTAGAGGATACCCGGTAATTACGGGTCGAGACAAGTGTCGAAAAATATGATACCCGAAAAATTAGGTACCTAGCACTTTGGGTACCTGAAAGTCCGGGTACCCAGATTTGAACACCCCTAGTCAACATAGGGCGACACAACTTGCAGATCGACAACAAGAGTGGCTAGCGGCGGCATCAACTTCAGATGGGCGGCGACATGATTGTGTGACGTTGTACGTGGAAAATCTTTCAGAAGACATCTATTGGCAAGGTTTGAGGTTAGCTTTCGACAGACATGGTGAGATTTTGGATGTCTTTATCCCAAAGAAAAAGAACGATGAATGGCCGTAGGTTTGATTTTGTGCGAATGGGATCATCAATGGTGAATGCGAGGAAAGCGATTGATATGTTCCATGGGTTTAAGCTATTTGGGTTAGTGATTTATGTTTCTTTGGCTAAATACAATGCACGATCTTCATTTTGAAGAAAGACTCAATTGAAAGGGCAGACTGCTGGATCTGATGGGCAACAACTACTGGTTGAATCAAAACATGGTGAGACTGCATCGCCAAATTTGAAGGTATTTGGCGAGGTGAATTCTGATGCAGACTCGATACTGGAGTCGAGCATCGTGGGCTGGTGCAATCAAAATATTGGTGTAAGTTCTTTGATGGAGGATATGCAGTTGGCGGGATTGTATGTTTTTCAATTATACGTGTCTCGAGCGTTGT
Organism: Hibiscus mutabilis; assembly: GCA_019671005.1. Lineage (NCBI taxonomy): Eukaryota > Viridiplantae > Streptophyta > Magnoliopsida > Malvales > Malvaceae > Hibiscus > Hibiscus mutabilis. Next base: position 29,476,053 of record CM033711.1, on the reverse strand, counting down.
TGTCTTGTTAATGTTCAATAGTTGAGTCACGACAATTATTCCTTCAATCTAAGGAGTTGTTGGTTTCATGGTTTAATAGGGTGGAGTAATGGTCACCGAGTTCAGCAGGTTTTCATAGTCTACGTGTTTGGCTTTCGGAGACATGCATGGTCTTGGGCTACGTTTAGTCAAATTGCTTCTTTGTGGGGATCTTTGATTGATGTTGACGAGGAAACATTGGAACCGTTATCCTTTGAAAGAGCTAATTTACAAATTACTTGGATAAGATTGATGAGATTATTATTATTGATGTGCATAAACTAACCTTTCGGGTAAGGATTACAGAAGTGGCTCTAGTGTTTATTTCAAACTTCACATGGAGCAACATGCATGGGGATTCTTCAAGAAAGAGTTCAGATAATGATCATGGTTCGGATGGTGATGACCGATGTAGAGTTGAAGAGTTCAAGTAGAATGATTTACACCGATCATGCCAAGAGGATGTTGGCGTTGAGCAGAGTCATGAGATTGACGAGGAGATGGTGAATGTTGATACACACTAGGCCATTATTGTGCGTCCCAAGTGGAGATCGAATGCATTATGGGAGGAGGTGTCTTTCGATGTTCGACGAGTTGACTTACCAGAATCGATGAATACATGTCCTTTCTCAGATGCAAACATAGTTTATATTGACAGGTCTGGTGATAACTATGTTGAAGGTGATATGCGAATTGAATCTGTGAGTTGAGGAGTTGCCACTCGCAATTGAGGAGGGTGGGATTGGTGTAAGTGATTACGCATCTGCGCCAACTTCTATACCACTGGTGTTGGCTCCTACCAAGAGGAGACATGGGAGACCTCGCAAGGAGTCTGTGAGAAGGGGCCGATAGCTTCTAGTCCTTATTTGAACGTTAATAATCAAACTTTAGTTTTAAATTTCGATGATCAACAGGCGCTTTTGCATGAGGTTCGTTCGATGTTGACGTTGAGTAAATTAGTGAGAATATCAACCATTGGGAGAGAGGAGGATATCATAAAGAACATCGTTCAAGTTATTAAAGGTCGAAGAAATAATTCATTAAGTGGAGGTGATTAGAGTTGTTGCGAACATCTGGAAACGTTTTGTGGTAAGTTGATTTGTTTGGGTTGAGAGCTTGGAGTTGCATGGTATTGATGTTGTTTTGTATACTGTTTGCAATGGTTTAGTTCACTTTGGTAAGGGGCTTGTTGCGGTAAATATTGTGATTGAGTGGTATACGTGTGTTGATTCTCGACCTTGACGTTTATGAAAGGTGCTTCGATATATTGTTGTTTTTGTCCGTTGGAATGTTCAATTGTTGTTTTGTCCCTTTTGATACGTGTGTTGGTTTTAAGCTTGGGGTCGTGTGACGTTCTAGAGTTGTTTTTAGTTTGTGTTTGTTGCAATGAAAATGGTTGGTGTTGCGTTTTGTGGAGCCTCTACCTTTAGTTGAATGGATTGGGGTTGCTTGTGACTCATGTAGAGTGTGTTTGTTTGTTGGATCGTGGTTTGTTTGACTGAGTATTTTGGTTGTTGTGCTTTAGCATTGGTGTTTGATTTTTTATTTTGTTTTGGTATTTGGTCCTCTTTATTATCATGTTGTATTTTTTTCCTCCACCTTAAGTTTAGAGAAATTTTTAATGAGATACATAATAAATTTCTTCTATATGATTTTCCATTAATCGAATTATACTAGCTGATAAAAAAATTATTTTCTTTTTGCAAATTTAGATATCCGAATGTCAATAATATTTAAGTTGAATTCAGATTTGGATAGTAATTCTTCTGTCATTTACGGATAAAAATGGATTTAGATTTTTAGGATGATTCTTGGATTCAAAATCAGATTAATTCAAAATTTTTGAATATCTGACCCTGTCATTCTATGGTTCATGTTAAGGGTATGTGATTGTTTCTTTCGATAACGTCGTCCTTAAAGTTCAAAATTAAATTCTCAATATGTAGGAACATATTATGAGCTTATTCACGTTGGAATATGTGTCCTATATATTAATAGGACAACGATGCTAATTGAACTAATACTAAATTAACTCGTTCATGTAATTTTTTTAGCATTCTTAATGTAATCTCTTGGTGAAATTTTTTTAAGTCAAAAAATTCATATACACTAGACAAAAATACTTAAATATTTTTTTTTATAAAAAAAAAACATTTCATTTTCTATTATGACCATTATTTGAATTCAAGTCATTTATTTATATATAATTTTAAATTTCATCGATCGTGTATGGTATGTATATATCTTTCATATGTATATAGTAACAATATATAGTATTTTTCAATCAAATCTGATTCAATATAGCAAATGCATATAATAAGAATTTCCATAAACATAAAAGGTGGTCCAAAACAGAATACCACAGGAAATAGAAGAATAAAGATATTGTTCACCGAAAGTCATCCACGTTTTCTTTATTGCATGACAAGTTGTTGTCCAAGTTCAATAAATGAGAAATCCGAAATTCAATATTCATGCAATTATTTATAAAAACAAATAACATATAGTAAATTTTTTTTAGGGTTTTTAGATTTTTGTTAGCTTTAATTATCGGTATTTAATTTATTGATTGATTAACTCATATCAGATTTGTAAATAATATTTTAAAGACACGATTCTCTCTGTTGTCACTGAATTTTTACCCTCTATTATTATTATTATTATTATTATATTAGTCATGCATATATAATATAGTATTAGTATTATTAGTAGTTATAAAACCTAATAAAAACAAAAAACAGTCAGTTAATAATTAAAAGTCTAAAATACATTGTTGGCCCAAGTGACTCAAAAAATAAAACCCTAGCTGACATTTTTACTTCATGTGCAGCCAATTATCGACTGTTGGATTTTATTTGGATCTAACGGTCCGGGATCGATCTAAAAAAGAGGGTCAACACCCAGCGCGTGGGCCCCACGCGCCATGCCTCAACAACCCCGCCCGTGACCTCCTTCAGCTTTTGTTCTAACCTGCAATACGTGCAAGGAAAGAAAAATGAATAGAACAAATGGTTCATGTGCAGCATTCATCACACGCACAAAAGGAGGGGAAATTCAAATGAAAAAGGAAACAAAGCAAGTCAAAATCGAGAAGAAGAAGGGAACCAATCTAGCAGATTCGATTCAAAGGGAAGAAAAATATGGTCAAATTTGAAGAAGGGAATATTGAAATTAAATCAAAGAAAATGGGGGAATAATTTTACCCGATTTTGGAGATTTTAGGATTGAATTTCCATGTATCTTCAGGATAAAAATCCTATATAAACCCTTCTTCCCCTTCACTTGTAACAGACAGCGAGCATCCAAAAATTATATAAAAATTTTCAAATTTGTATTAGCATTTTTAAGTTGAATACAAGAAGAAAAGCTTGGTTTTTAGGTATCTTGCTCTTGTTCTTTTTTCTTTTTATTTATTTCTTTTATTTCGAGCTTAACTATAATTGGAGCAATTCTAACTTTTTTAAAGTTTTAAAGATCTTTGTTCTCCATTTTCAATTCTTTATATGAACATTTGATGAACTCTTTAGAATAAGGTGTTTGATTTTTGTTTTAAAATAAAAATGGCTAAATGGTGTTTTCGGGCTTTGTACCGATTTTAAACAAAAGTGAGCCATTTAATTTTATTAAATCTTCACACTATTTTTATTTCATAAAGCTCTCTCCAAATACTCTTTAAACTTCTTTTTTTAATTTAATCACTTTTCTAATTTGATTTTCTATATTTTACACAAAAAATATGTTTTCTTAATTTCTTTTTTTTTTTAATTTTCAATTCGTTCTTTCTTTTAAAATCTGCCTTATACGATTAGGGAATAATACATTTTTAAAAGTCACGAGTCTCATCCTTTTTCTTTTAATGTTCGTGTATTTACTTGTATTTATTTAACTTTATATATTTGTATGTTTTTATATTATCTTGTTAGATTACTTTAAATCTATTTCTTGATATAATGTTTAAGAATTAGAAACCTAATTAATGTGGTGTCTTATCAAACAAAGATGACAGTTTAGTGCCAGGAATGTTGGTGGTGATTAGAGTTCATTCTCCGGATGTTAAGACCAATAAGATGGCCTTATATTCATAAATGGACAATAAGTTAAATTTTTATGAACTTACAATTTCCGATGTTAAAACCGTTTTGTAATCGGTTAGGTACCAATTTTTGGGCGTTGTGGGAGTGCTAATCCTTCCCCAAGCATAACCGACTCCCGAACCCGTTTTTGGTGTTTTTCGTAGACCAAAATCGTTGTTTTAATAAAATAAATGTTTTTATTAAAATGACCCGTTTTTAGGTGATCCAATCACACCTTTTAAAAGATTGGTGGCGACTCCATTGATTTTGTTTTTAAAAACGTCGAGCCTCGTGAAAAAGGGTTACGACAGATTGGCGACTCTGCTGGGGAATTTTGTTTTTTACAAAAAGAGAGTCAAGCCACAAGCCGATTACAAAAATGTTTTAATGTCAGAAATTGCAAGTTCACATAAAATTCAATTTAGTTGTCCATTTATAAATATGATTCTATTTTACGTATTTAAAACTTGGTTAAGCTCTGCACCCGAGCTTCGTCCCAATTGTTAAGTGAGGGGAAAACACTTTGCTCATGTGAGAATATTGATTCTCCGTATGATCCTAGTAAGTACCTTTGGGAATCCAATGCCCTATTTCTTCATAAGGATACCGATCCTTCGTGAAGGCATAGGAAATGAGTCCTCCTGAGTTGAACTTGATTCGTTTGAAGCCTATAATGGGTGAGAATCAGGGACCTTGCTAACCTTAGTAGGGGACATCGAGGACAGTTGGGGGACCTTTCTAGAACCAAACTATGTATGTGAATCTAGAAACCCACCCCAATAGAGCCATGTGGAAAACTTTAGGATTAGAATTTGATCAAAATTATTTTGTAAGAATAATCCGTGGAGACATGTCCAAATGTGTTAGAATGCGATGTCTAGTTATTATTCATACAATAAAATAATTGTGGGCCTTTTATGTTTTCAAGTTTACTAATCCTTCTTTTTTGTGTTTTGATATTTTGCATATTTTTATTGCATTCACATCTCATATCTAGAAGGGATCGATTCTAAAGCACATTGCTCAATTAGAAAAAGCTTTCGCCATGGATGGAAGGTACCTAAAGAAAGAGGAAGACAACGCGTAGGTACGTCACTGGTCTGAGGTCAACCAGCAAGCGTATGAGACAGTTTGATAGTTGATCGTGTGACAAAGAGATCAGAGTATGTCCACGTCAGTGTCTAGCAGAATATCGTGTATAAGTTGCAAGTGCTATGTGGCCACTTTGACGGTGCAACTAAGCAGTTATTAAAAAATAAAGATCTTGGTTTTAGAAGATGCTAATGAAGTGATGATTATTGGTCCACTCGGCTTAGGGGCAATGTCAGAAGGATCCAAGAGCGAGACAAGAAGTATACATCCTAAATTGAAAACGCAGTTAAGAATGTGATAGGGAAAATGAGACCAAGGCTCCAAAGAATTATCGAAGAAATAAGGGATTGGGTGCTCAAGCTGAGACGTATTCATAGAATATATCTTTAACCTTTCGTAATAAGGGCCATTTTCATCCAATGAAAGCTACTTCAGGAGCAATACTTTAATGGAATTGATGGCCCTTCACTTGCATTCATGTATTTTCATTTTTGTTTGATTATTTTTTGCATTAATTTATGTTGTGATCATTGCATATATACACACATAATAAAAGGACTAATTATGGTAAAATTTGGAAAAATCTAAAAATAGAAAAAGCCTCGCATAAGTATGATATTCGAGTAATGGTCGTTGAACTAAAACCACAAGAGTACGCAAGCTTAGTGGGACACAACCACGTTTAGGTCCAGTTTGCCTAGAAACAACAAGGATCTTTTTGTAGGGGCATCCATGGCGGGTCTGTAGATTTTTTCATTTCAATAAAGGATGCGTCCTTGGCTGTGAAACCTTGAATATATGTGTTGAGTTGATCAAACAATGGCAATTGACCAAGAGGGGGTGAATTGGTTATTTAAAAGTTGAAGGGTGCAAGATAGAAATGTAAAAATTGGACACAAGCAATTTTAGAGTGGTTCAAGCTTAGAACAAGCTCTACATCCACTACCTCAGCACCCTACTAAGGATTTCAACAATCCATCAATGAATTCGTCCCCTTTTCTCGGCTTAGGAGGAAACCGTTACAATCGATCAAAGCTTTCTACCCAAAGCTTGATCAAAGACACTCTTACAAAGAGAAATTGTGGTAAACAGAAAAATACATCTCAAATGTAGATAAGTTTACCCAATTACAAGTTCACACAAACCCAAATTTGAATAAAAATGAATACAATAAAATCTCTCAAGAAGGTTAGAAGAATTTGACTCTATAAGGCTCAAAAGGATTGGATTTGTACTTGAATGTGCTTGACTTGTTGATCTATGTTTGTTGTAGCTTCAAAGGCTTGCTTTTATACCATCTCATTGATTTCTAACTGTTTGGGTGGTTGACATCATCAACATAGCTGTTGGGCTACATTTTTCCCGCAATAAATGCTCAACTGCAACCAATCGTATCTGTACACGAAGGCCTGTATCGATACTTGTCTCAAAATAAAAAGAGCCATTGTGTACAAAAATACAAGGGCATATCGATACGCGAGGAAGCATATCAGTACGATCTCAGTGTAAAACAAGGGGCGTATCGAAACGGGCAAGGGTTGTATCGATACAATTTTGCTCACTTGGGCTACTGCCAAAACCTGTATCGGTACGCCAAATAGGTGTATCGATACAGGTTAACTAATTTTCAAAATTGCATGTTCCCAATAACCGATAAGGCAACGTTCAAATCATAAATGAAAATATTTGAAAAATCTCAACTATCGTATCGATACACAAGTAGCCGTATCGGTACGCTGTTCTTAAATCTTAAACCTAGTGTTGCGTGTAATAAGTGCTACGCAAATATGCAAGTATACACGTCACAAGTAATAAAGTGATACGAGTATCGAGTATCGTCTCCACAGGGATTGGTTTGGGCCACTTTGCTTAAGTTACTGTACTGTGAAAATAAAAACACAATTGATAATAGAGGTTTTAATTAATGAGAAAACTAAGAGCAACAAACTAAAAGAATAGATGAAATTAAAATAGAGTAAATAGGCCAGGTTATCGTGAGTTGAGGTGTGATAGCCGATTGGATCGTCTTGGTAAAAGAGTGCAAGGGCAACTCAGTTGCCGTGGCAACTTGCACAGTGGGGTTGCCTTGGCAACTAATCGATGGTTGCCTGGGCGACTAGCTAGGCAACCACTTGGGCATCTGGGCAGCAACTTCAAGGTTCGGCGGAGCGTTCTTCAATGGTTTCTTCTTATCCCTAAGTCAAAACTCTAGCTACTTGTGCATGCCTTGATAATACATCCCTGCGTGAATCAAGGGTGAACAACAACCAATCTTGCGCTCCTCTTAGCCGTTGAAATCCTTAACTTATTCCTAAGCCGAATTAATCTTCACCATCAATAGATTGAATAAAGACCATACTCATTCGTTTCTTGAATCTAACTCTCCCGATATTAGATAAATAGATGAAGTTACGAGATCCTCTCCCAATTCACTCGCAAACAAGAATAAAAGCCAAGAATGAGTAAACCTTGAATAGAAAAGTGCAAACTCTTATTACCTAAACAAAATCCAATTGTTTCTCACAACAACAAAAAACAATAACCCCAACCAATCAAGTTAGTTCATGGTTGGGTTCAAAAGATATACAAAGAATAATCCCCAAACCATGAATCTAATGGAAGCAAAGAAGAAGAAGAAGAAATCGAACTCTCTCCCCTTGCTCTCTTGTTGAAATTTCTCTCTTCTTGCCCTATGGGGTTGTCGAAATTTTCCCTCCTCTTGCTCTCCATCACGTTGACGATATGGACTCTTATTTATAGGGCTAGGTCAAAGTCCTTCTTTGAGGAAGAAGTTAAGTTGGAATTAAATTATCTTTAAAGAATATAATTCTTTATTATAATTATATTCCTACTAGAACTTCTCCTATCTTCTTGGAATTTAATTCTTCTTTAATCTCTTCATGGAAATCAAATTCCTTTTGGGATTTAGCTTTGCTCCACGTCATCTTGGGCTTGTCTAGTCATCAATTTCGACTACCATATCACCTTATTCTTTGTCGACAATTGCTCTGGCAACTGGCTCGACGCCTCCTTCATGCATTGCCCTGGCAACTAGCTCGGCACCTCCTTCATGCACTACCCTGGCAACTGGTTCTAGCCTTGTTTAGGCAAGTGATTCTGCATACACATAAAAACACACCAAAGCAGCATCTTTTTCCACAAAAACCACCAAGTTATGTAATCAAGCTCAACGGTGGAAAGAAACATGAATTAATGCATGAATGACTAATTATGCAACTAATATGAGCTTAAGTCTAACAATAATATGAGTAAAAAGGGTAATAAAAATAGTACTTTTGAACACTTATCACACCCCCAAACTCGAACTATTGCTTTTCCTCAAGCAATGCAAACTAACAATTACCTGCCAAGACTTTAATCATCAAAGACATGCTTCAAACTTGAATTCAAACCTCGGAACCATGGCACAAAGTATGATCACCTTTTAATTTTTCGGATAGCACAAAAATTACCCGGAACAAAACTATAATGCGCGTGACAATGTGTGTGCATAGTTATGTACAAGTTGATTTTTAAGATTCTATGTGAACAATAGGCTTTTATCAATTTAATTACCGGGGCATTTATTTTTATTTTCACTAGAGCCAATTTCGGGCACCTCTAGCAAAGTAAGCAATTTCTCATTTTATTTTAGTCGACTAGAGCCAATTTCGGGCACCTCTAGTGATTCTTTAATATGCATTAACTACTAGAGCCAGTTTTGGGCACCTCTAGCAAGAAATTAACTTTTAATTTTCAATTTTTAAATTTACCCAAATTTTAAACAACCTTAAGTTCACTAAGTTTCTTTCAATCAACAAGCCACAACCGTGTAAAAAAAATTTAGCATCATAGTAAAATTCTAAGTTCTTTTCATGTAATCCTAAAATTAAAGGTTCTTTCAATTAAGTGCAGTGGCAAAAATTCATCATTGGATATTCAACAAGTCTTAAGCAATTAAATCCAATTAAAGGCATGGCAAGTAACATATGCAACCTATATGTGATTGCTAAAGATGAATGCAACTAATCATGAAACTAACTAGAAACCAACACCCCCCAAACTCGAGAGAAGCATTGTCCTCAATGCATGAAAAAGTGAAACAAAATTTAAAAGAAACTAAATGAAATGAGTTAGTCGGAGAGGTCGTCACCTCGAGTGATAAGTTTCCTTCGTGCCGTTTGCTTGATTCATTTTCCGGTCGGTGGTTGAATGCTTGTGGCCGGTACCGCGTGAATAGCATTGCTTTGATTTGATCCATGTTTGCCGATGCAGGTTCACTTGCCTGGGCATCAGTAGTTGCCGAAGCCATTGTTGATGCCTGGGCATCGCCAGTTTCTGTTATGGTTGCTGTGGCAAGTAGTCGGCAGTAAATTTCCATAGCATGATGTTTGTGAGTCTTGTTGTGGAAAAGAAAACCTGGAAACTAAAGATAATGAAGAAAAATAAAATCTCTCCTAAAAATTCCAAAAATAAATAAAGAGAGAAAAAAACCAAAAATAATAGAAAGAAAAAAATAAAAGAAAAAAAATAAAAAGAAAAAAAGAAAAATAAAAAGAAAATATCGAAAGGAGAGCATGCTCATGCATCTCTTAAGGTGTCAACTTCTTTGTTACGTTCCACATGGGCACCGTTGTAGTGCTTTAATCTTTGTCCGTTAACTTTGAATTCATGTTCGTCAGTGATGGACTTGATTATCACGACACCATGAGAGAATGGTTTGACAACTTTGAATGGTCCCGACCATCTTGATTTCAGCTTTCCCGGGAAAAGTATTAGCCGGGAATTGAATAAGAGAACTAGTTGCCCTGGCATGAATTGTCGCGATAATAGTTTCTTGTCGTGTCATTGCTTTGTTTTCTCCTTGTAGATTTGTGCATTGATATAGGCGAGTGCACGAAATTCTTCTATCTCGTTGAGGTACAACAAACGCTTTTGTCTGGCACTTTCCTAATCCATATTCATGGTCTTGATTGCCCATTGGTTTGTAGGTGATATTGCCCGTCCTCTAGCAACGATCAGATTGCTTGTAAAACTCTTGGGCATCTTTGTACAATGTTGGCCAATACAAACCGGATTGAAAAACTTTGGCCGCGATACGAATTCCTCCAAAATGTCCTCCAAAGGGTGAAGAATGGCATTACCAGAGTACATTCTGCTGCTCTTCTTCAGAGACACATCGGCGTATGACCTGATCTGCACATTGTTTAAACAAAAGAGGCTCGTCCCAAAAGTAATGCTTAGCATCATGGCGGAACCACTTATTCCCTTGGTGAGTAAGGCCTTAAGGTAAAATACCAAAAACAAAGAAATTAACTAAATCCGTGTACCAGGGTATTGTCGAGGCATATGCTGCCGTGGCGACTGCTCCCAAGATTGCCGAGTCATTTGTGTCTAGAGTTGCCGAGGCATACGCGTCCATGGTTGCCGAGGCGTGCGTATCAGTGGTTACCGAGGTGTGCGCGTCTGGAGTTGCCGAGGCGTGCGCGTCAAGAGCTGCTGCGGCATCGAGGGTTGCCGAGGCATGCGCATCCATGGTTGCCGAGGCAAACTTTTCCTTTAGGGTTTCGAATGCTTGGGTGCAAGAATCATCAAAATAGAAGACTTTATCTTGGTGGGGGTAATCTCTCGATCACGTCCACCTTGGCTTTGTCTACTTCAATTCCCTTGGATGAAATCTTGTGTCCAAGCACTATTCCTTCATCTACCATAAGATGGCACTTCTCCCAATTAAGGACTAAATCGATTTTTTCACATCTTGCCAACACATTCTTTAAATTGTCAAGGCAACTGTTGAAGTCACTACCAAAAACGGAAAAATCATCCATGAAGATCTCAAGGAAGTCTTCGACCATGTCTGAAAAGAGTGCCATCATGCATCTTCTAATGTTAGTGCATATTTGAGAAAACCTGAGGATGGTCATTTTCGATACTTCTTATAGTCCATCCGTACCCTCCATCGGGTGACAATATTGCCCAAAAAGAGTTTGGCCAATGTGCTTGCCACTACTCCCTTTTGCGTTACCATGGTGGAGGTGTCTTTCTTCTTTGTTCGCTTCTAGTCCATGTATACTCTCCACCTTGCTACTATTCCTGAAGGCACAAATATATTAATAGGAAAAATTATATCCATTCTCAACCATTCAATTACCTCATTCTTGTCGACTTCTATCATGGTTGGATGTAGCCTTTGTTGTCGTGGCAATTGCTGCATAAGCCAATTGTCGTGGCAATCAGTTGCCAAAATTTGTTGTAAGTCAAGGGAAGAACCAATTTTCTGAAAAGCTTTACCAATCCAAACACCATTTTCTTTTGGCCTCTCAAACATCTTCATCAGTAGAGATTTCGATGGCTTCAAATCTACCAACCTCGGTTCCTCAAGACATACCTGCAATGGACGAGGTGAGTTTTTAAAGAATTCGAAAGGTTCAACCATTACCTGCTCATATTCCATTGGCAAAGTATTATCATCTCGTTGATCTTGCATGTGATCGTGTAATTACCGTGGGAATTGTAGATGAGAGCAATCTACAAATTCCTACTTCAACATCAATGTTGTAACCTTATGGGCATCAGGTTCCTCAGAATTTGCTGTAGTATTGTTGTTCTCAGCTTCACTGAGTGTTGTCGCGGCATTGCTCTGTTCAGGCTCCTCAATCATTGCCGAGGCAATTTGTTGTTCAGGCTCATCATGTGTTGGGCAGTCTCTCTCATTGGCATCCTCTTGACTTTGAGGTTTTAGTTGTTCCCCACACATCGGAGAGCTTTCTTTGCATTGCTCCTTATCCTCTTGCATTGGGACGTCAGTATCCCTAGGAATGAATTGTTGGTGCATGCTATCCATGACATATGTGGATCTTCCCAATTGATCTTCTGAATCCCCTAAGGTTGCATCCCATTGAGCTATCCTCGTATCCATAGATTTTGATAGCTCTCGAATCTCTTCAATTGATCCGTCAAGTCTAGCCAAGGAAGCTAGTAACGTTTCCTCCAAGGAATTGGAATGCTCTTGAAAAGGACTACATTGCCATGGCATATCTGTTGCTGTGGCAAAATTGTTATGGTAAAAACAATTTTGAGCTTTTTGACCATACCATGAAGAATTTTGCTGCTGGTTCCCTCTATCGTCCTCCATGTAGTTATATGCACCGAAAATGTGAGGGCAATTTTCAAACACATGATGTTCTCCACACATAGCACAAGATTTTTCCACGGTATAAGTTCTTTGGGCTTTTCTTGGTTGGTATAGGTAATCATCAAAGGGTGCAAGAAACTCTTGATTGGATTGATTCATATCTTCCAACATCATCTCTCGAATAGATCGGCTTTTATTTCCCGACATGTTGATGTCCCTTAACTTGTAGCGCACCTATTTTTTTTAATAAAACAAACAAAAAGAAAAGTTAGTAAAACTAATAGAAAAATGCAATAACAAAAACAACTAACACCAATTGCCAATATCCGGCAACGGTGCCAAAAACTTGTTGTGTGTGATAAGTGCTACGCAAATGTGCAAGTATACACGTTGCAAGTAATAAAGTGATACGAGTATCGAGTATCGTCTCCACAGGGATTGGTTTGGGCCACTTTGCTTAAGTTACTGCACTTTGAAAATAAAAACACAATTGATAATAGAGGTTTTAATTAACGAGAAAACTAAGAGCAATAAACTAAAAGAATAGATGAAATTAAAATAGAGTAAATAGGCCAGGTTATCGTGAGTTGAGGTGTGATAGCCGATTGGATCGTCTTGGTAAAAGAGTGCAAGGGCAACTCAGTTGCCGTGGCAACTTGCACAGCGGGGTTGCCTTGGCAACTAATCGATGGTTGCCTGGGCGACTAGCTAGGCAACCACTTGGGCGTCTGGGCAGCAACTTCAAGGTTCGGCAGAGCGTTCTTCAATGGTTTATTCTTATCCCTAAGTCGAAACTCTAGCTACTTGTTCATGCCTTGATAATACATCCCTGCGTCAATCAAGGGTGAACAACAACCAATCTTGCCCTCCTCTTAGCCGTTGAAATCCTTAATTTATTCCTAAGCCGGATTAATCTTCACCATCAATAGATTGAATAAAGACCATACTCATTCGTTTCTTGAATCTAACTCTCCCGATATTAGATAAATAGATGAAGTTACGAGATCCTCTCCCAATTCACTCGCAAACAAGAATAAAAGCCAAGAATGAGTAAACCTTGAATAGAAAAGTGCAAACTCTTATTACCTAAACAAAATCCAATTGTTTCTCACAATAACGAAACACAATAACCCCAACCAATCAAGTTAGTTCATGGTTGGGTTCAAAAGATATACAAAGAATAATCCCCAAACCATGAATCTAATGGAAGCAAAGAAGAAGAAGAAGAAATCAAACTCTCTCCCCTTGCTCTCTTGTTGAAATTTCTCTCTTCTTGCCCTATGGGGTTGTCGAAATTTTCCCTCCTCTTGCTCTCCCTCAAGTTGACGATATGGCCTCTTATTTATAGGGCTAGGTCAAAGTCCTTCTTTGAGGAGGAAGTTAAGTTGGAATTAAATTATCTTTAAAGAATATAATTCTTTATTATAGTTATATTCCTACTAGAACTTCTCCTATCTTCTTGGAATTTAATTCTTCTTTAATCTCTTCATGGAAATCAAATTCCTTTGGGATTTAGCTTTGCTCCACGTCATCTTGGGCTTGTCTATTCATCAATTTCGACTACCATATCACCTTATTCTTTGTCGACAATTGCCCTGGCAACTGGCTCGGCGTCTCTTTCATGCATTGCCCTGGCAACTAGCTCGACACCTCTTTCATGTACTGCCCTGGCAACTGGTTCTAGCCTTGTTTAGGCAAGTGATTCTGCACACACACAAAAACACACCAAAGCAGCATCTTTTTCCACAAAAACCACCAAGTTATGTAATCAAGCTCAACGATGGAAAGAAACATGAATTAATGCATGAATGACTAATTATGCAACTAATATGAGCTTAAGTCTAACAATAATATGAGTAAAAAGGGTAATAAAAATAGTACTTTTGAACACTTATCACCTAGTATGAAGGCCGTATCGAAACAGATGGCACCGTATCGAAACGCCTGAGTAAAAACCTTAGCCTATATGAAGACCATATCGAAACAGAAGGAACCGTATAGAAACACTCGTATCAAAATAGGCTTGCCTATATCGAAACAAATTCTTATAGTGGCCTTTTAAGTTAAGCCCGTATCGAAACGCTCGAGGTCGTATCGATATGCCCTCGCGTAAAAGTTGAATTTAGCTTTAAAAACACTTAGAAAAATTTATGGGGTTTAAGTTTTTGACTTTAACTATTTTGTACTTGAAAAATCCTTGTCAATTGTGAGTCTTTGAAATACTTACAAATTTATTTTCTTTTACAAATAGGTCCTTAAACAATTTGTTATATCAAAATCAAACTTTGGTTTTACAATATCCCTTTTTTGATATAACAAAACCAATTTAAATTTTTAAGAAACTCCCCCTTGCTTTGAGATAGTTTTTTTAAAACGTTTTTGAAAATTTAAGCTCTCTTTTACTTCTCTCCCTTTTTGTTAGATCAAAATCAATGATAATTAGAGGCAAGATAGAATGAGCAAGATTAAGCAAACAACATAAATTCCATTAAGTACTTAAAGCATAATAGTTCAAAGCAAAATAAAATCCCAACTTAAATCCTAAAAACATAATTAAAAAACAAAGTAATCAAAGCATAGGTCCAGAAGGAAATAACATAGATAGGTGCATAAATAAAAGTCCTAAGATGATATGTCATGATATACAAGACTCAAGGTTCGCCTTCATCTTTATCTTCATCACCGGCAATGTTTCCCTTAGATTGCCTCCAGTTATCATGAAAAGCGGAAAGAGGGATATCCAAAGAGGTTTGTTGAGTCTCAATTTTGTTAACACGATTCTCAATGCCACAAACTCTCTCTTCCAAGGATGTGAAGCGAGTGTCAATTGCGGCAAACCCAGAATTCATGATAGTTTCCAATGAGCCAATTCCGATGTGCAAGGTAGTGAATTGCTCGGTAAGAAAAGCCATGAGGGCTTCATTGTTCGGTTGATCAATAGACGCTTGAGGAGCCACTTCCTGTTCAAGTATGACATCAGGAGGAAGCTCGGTAAGACGAATCCATTCACCATTAATGTAGTGAGAATGAGCACAGTTGAGAGAACGCTCGTCGAGCATATGCTTGAGAGGCTCGGGGAAACCATGAGAGCAATTGACTTCCAACTTGGTAAACAAGTAACTCAAAATGCATCCATAGGAGAAAGATGAAATAAGAGATGTATGACAATGTTGAACAAGAAAAACTATAAAAAGATGAAATAAGAGATGTATGACAATGTTGAACAAGAAAAACTATCTCGGCAAACATAATTTGAGCTAGATTGGAGCGTTTACCTTCATAAAAACAACAAATCCAAAAGTCGTCAACCTGCCAGATCGATGAGAATTTCCTATTTGATGGACAAAACCACCATGTGACCATAAGGTGAAGGAATCGATCATGTACATCGAGTACGGTCATGGATCCACTCAAAACATGTCCCAAAGAGTCTTCATCCGTTATACCCTCATCTTCAAGACTAAGGTGAGTGCTTAAGGTGTTAACATCAATCCAATTTTTATTTTCCATTAGGTAGGATTCAAGGGCGACAACGGTCTTTTTG
The DNA here is from genome assembly GCA_019671005.1 of Hibiscus mutabilis. Lineage (NCBI taxonomy): Eukaryota > Viridiplantae > Streptophyta > Magnoliopsida > Malvales > Malvaceae > Hibiscus > Hibiscus mutabilis. The sequence goes on along the minus strand of CM033711.1, from coordinate 29,460,191 downwards.
TCGGGGCCAGGAATACACCGGGCATTGACATAGAAGATAAGAACAAGGTTACAGTATAAAATCTCGGGTAAGGGCAAAAAGGTCATAAAATTCTATCTCCTCAATAAGTGAAGATATTTAAATTTAAAATGTTCAGAATTCAAAAAAGGGATAGACGTGACTCGCTCACGCTTAATTTGGTAATTTTGGAATTGATGAAAGTAAGTATGTTCGGAGGAAGTGCGAAAACATCTCGGATAAATAACTGCAAGGTTAGGATGAGTAACACCATTATTGACAAGATTGGAGAACTCTCCAACTTCATCGGTTCTTGGTCTCTTTCTAGGTGCCATAAAGAAAATCTGAAAAACGAAACATGGCACAAAAATAGTATATGCATAAATCACATATTCGATCCAATAATTAATCTAAAATTCAAGGTTTCTTGTTAAAAAATCTATACAATATAGTTTTTAAAAAAACATATAAAAATAAAAAGAATTTTTTGTAAGAAGAATTTTGAAAAATAGTTTGAAAAATATACGATATATTTTTTAATTCGAATAAAAAATTTTCAGTTTTTAGTTTTTTTTACAAAAATCCTTAAAACCTATACTATATACATCTTAAAAACATAAATTTGAAATAATAATAGTAAATAAATCAAAACGAAATTTAAAAGAAAAATAAAAGGGTTTTATACCTTGAGTTATGGAATTCTAATAAATGAATGGATGATGATGCACCAAATTGATGAGAGAGCAAAGATTTGTTTTGAAGAGTAAAAATCCTCAAAGAATTTGAAGAGTTGTGTGAGAAATCAAGAGGATTTGGTAGGTTTTTATAGATGAGAAATTAGGGTTTTGGGGAGAAAAAGGTGTTTGAATTTAATGTAAAGTTAAAAACCCATTTAAATACTCATTTAAGGATTCGCGTTCGCGCTACCAATACGCCATGTGGCGTATTGATATAGCTGTATCGGTACACAAGGCAAGTGTACCGAAACACTAGTACCGTTTCAATACGGACTAAACTTTATCAAAACATGTTCTTGAACCCGTATCGATATGGTTGGACCTTTATCGATACACTTGTGCTGGGAAATGCAATTTGGGTTGAGACAAGAATGGTGTATCGAAACACCTTCACCCGTTTCGATACGAATAACCTAGAAAATCATTTTGGGCCACAAGTTACTCAAAAGTTCGATTTTATTCGAACCAAAATACATACAGATGATATGTGAACAACATGTACGGTCTAACATGGATACATACTCCCCCTAGCGACAAGCATAGATGCATCAAGAAGAAAGATCACACATGCATATAAATCAATTGAATTCAAGCAAATTTTTTACCTTAAAGGGCTTTAAAGGGTCAAGAGAGGCTGGTTAAACCTAACTCTCTCCTAAGAGTCCAAAATCGCTCTTTATCTAAAGGTTTGGTAAATATATCTACTAATTGGTGTAAGGTGTCAACATACTCTAGAACTATATCATTTTTCAAGACATGGTCTCTAATGAAATGATGTCTAATTTCTATGTATTTGGTTCCAAAATGTTGGATGGGATTCTTAGTGAGACAAATGGCACTAGTGTTTTCATACTTAAGGGGTATGGTACCTACATCAACTCTATAATCTAAGAGTTGTTGCTTTATCCAAAGGACTTGAGCATAACAACTCTCGGCCGATATATACTCCACTTCGGCTGTAGATAAAGCTACACTATTTTGTTTCTTAGAGAACCAAGATATGAGCATACTACCTAAGAATTGGAAAGTTCCAGAGGTACTCTTTCTATCTATCTTACATCCCTCATAATCAACATCCGAGAAAGTATAAAGATCAAAGGAGGAATCTCTAGGATACCAAAGACCTAAACTAGGTGTATTTGTAAGGTATCTAAAGATTCTCTTAATGGCTATAAGGTGTGATTCTCTAGGGCTAGCTTGAAACCTAGCACACAAGAAAAAACTAAACATAATATTGGGTCTACTTTCGATAAGGTAAAGTAAGGAGCCAATCATGGAATGATAAAGCTTAGAATCGACACACTTACCTCCTTCATCTTTGTCAAGCTTTATGGATGAGCTCATTGGTGTGGCTTGAGGCTTCACATTCTTCAAGCCAAACTTCTTGAGAATGTCTTTTATATACTTTGCTTTATTGGTGAAGGTGCCATCCTTCCTTTGCTTGATTTGGAGCCCCATGCTCATCTCAAATTCATCTTGCATTAGCTTAGAAAACTCTTGGAAAAACAATTCATTAGTAGAACCCAAAATAATATCATCTACATAAATTTGAACTACTAAGATGTCTTTGTCATATCTTTTAATGAAAAGTGTAGTGTCCACCTTGTCTTTTTCAAAACCTTTTTTCAATCAAAAAGTTTGAAAGCCTTCCATACCAAGCTCTAGGAGCTTGTTTCAAACCATATAAAGCTTTAGTGGGTTTGAAAACATGATTTAGAAATTTTGGATCCTCAAAACCCGATGGTTGTTCTACATACACTTCTTCATTTATAAAACCATTTAGAAAAGCACTTTTAACGTCCATTTGAAAAATCTTGAACTCATGAAAACGTGAATGTAAGAAGCATCCTAATTGTTTTTATTCTAGCTACGGGTGTATATGTTTCATCAAAATCGATTCCCTTTTCTTGAGTGTAACCTTGAGCAACAAGTCTAGCCTTGTTGCTCACTATGTTACCACTCTCATCTAGTTTGTTTCTGAAGACCCATTTAGTTCCTATTGTAGATTTATTACTATGCCTATCAACTAATTTCCATACTTTAATTCTCTCAAAATTCTCTCAAATTGATTAAGTTATTCTTGCATAGCCAATATCCAAAAATCATCTTTTAATTCTTCTTTGATATTTTTAGGCTCAATGCATGAAATGAATGCAACGTTATTAAAGAGCTTATGAGAAGAACGAGTGGTTACCCTTTGGATGAATCACCCAAAATCTCACCACCCTTGACATAGTTGAACTCCCTTGGGTATGTCACCTCATTTTCCTCAAGAGTCATGTCCTTTAAGGCTTCAATAGGTGGATATTGTGTTTCTTCTTCTTTGGTTGGAACCTTATCCACCTTTGATGTTTGTCTTCCATCAATGGCTTCAACGATTCCTACATCATCATCATCATAATCACAAGAATTCTTCTTCGGAAGGAGGTTATCATCGAAAACAACATGGATGGACTCTTCAACAACCAAAGTGCTTTTATTAAATACTTGATAGGCTTTAAAGTTTAAAGAGTATCCTAGAAAAATAGCTTCATCACTTTTGGCATCAAATTTACCTAAATTATCTTTTCTATTGTTTAAAACAAAACATTAACAACCAAATGGATGAAAATAGTTAATGATAGGCTTTTTGGATTTCAAAATCTCATAAGATGTTTTCTTCAAAATAGGCCTAATCATTACTCTATTTATGATATAACAAGTCGTATTAGTGGCTTCCGCCCAAAAATATTTAGGTAAATTGTTTTCACAAAGCATGGTTCTAGCCATTTCTTCTAAAGTACAATTTTTCCTATCAACTACCCCATTTTATTGAGGAGTGCGAGGAGCCGACAAATTATGGTTTATACCATTTTCATTACAAAAATCCTTAAAACATATATTTTGAAATTTGGTTCCATGGTCACTTCTAATCTGTGAAATCTTTTGACCAGGGTCATTTTGAGTAATTTTTGAAAATGTGATGAACTTTTCTAAAGCCTCGTCCTTAGTACTTAAAAAGAGAACCCCAAGTGTATCTAGAGTAGTCATCTACTAACACAAAATGCATAAGATTTACCACCCAAGCTCATAGTCCTAATTGGCCCTAAAAGATCCATATGGATCAATTGTAACACTCTACAGGTAGAAACATCATTAATGGATTTAAATGAAGATCTTTGATGTTTATCCATAGCACATGCATCACAAATTTTATCTTTAGAAAAATTTAGCTTAGGTAAAACTCTTACTAGATTTAGGGAAACCAATTTCTCTAAAACATTCAATAGCATGTCCTAGTTTCCTATACCATAACCATGTATCATGTTCATTTTGTGCAACAAAGCATGCATTGGAAACATGAATGTCATCTAAACGCACCATGTAAATGTTACCTATGCGATGACCTATGAGCATTATTTGATTAGTGTAGACACTAAATCTTGTCCGGGTTAAATTAAATGCTCGAAATAAAATAAATCCACATTACCCTTTTTAATACCCCAAAACCTTACCTTATACTCTAAGCCCAAAATCTCATGGCCCATTATATATAATTTTATATAGTAAAAAAATATGTACAAAAAATAACAAAAATCCCAACTCCTTACTCACTAAGGCTTGGTTCTCATTGGATGAACCAATGCCTCATTCCCATTGGTTAAAAACCTACTTGGTGATCAAGGTCTTGAATTTTATTGGTTCTCATTTAAAGTGGATAAACCAAAAATACCCTTCACTACACACACACACACACACACACACATATATATAGATACCCTAAAAAACGGGGGGAGGTCACTACCGATTGAAGCAAAAGACCCCTTCCCTCAATTATCATTGGATATACGGCCTTAGGGGATAAAAAACCCTTGGCCGATTGAAGAAAAAGGCTTTCCCAAATCAATTCCCCACAGTCATTTCTTCATTTGTTTTAAAGATCGCCAAAGACCTAAGCCCAACTCTTTCACCATTCGATTCTCTTATTCACCATAGTTTTTCCTAATCGAATCCATTTTCCACCATTACTAACCCTTTGAATCAAGCTTCTCATCCCCAACAACAACATGTGGAATTTAGTTGATCGAGAATAAATATTTGGGTTTTGGGTACATTCTTTCATTTTCTTTTTATTTATGTATAATTCTTTTTTATAGTTCAATGAAAATGTAGATGATTTTATTGGCAACCTTTTTTGTTTATTTTAGTATCTTTTTATGTGTTTTATTTTATTTTTTCTTGTGATATGTATGTTATTTCACTTGTTGAATATGGTTTAATTTACTATTAGCTTGTATGTTTACTTTATTATCATGATTTCATATTATCCATTTTATAATATATTTCTTGTATATAGTATATAACATATAATTAAGGTATATTTTCTTAAAAGTATACATGTGGTTTTTCATTTGGGTTTAGTTTAGAAGTTTGAGCCTCTTGGTTTTTTGGGCTTTGGGTTGTTAAGTTAGCTTTAGATTAGTTTAGGAATTAATTTAATTAATTTAGGTCGTGTGCTCGTCTAATAGGGGCACGACCCTTAAATTAATTAAGTTAATTCCAGGATTAGTTTTAGAGCCGTAGTTAGTCTTAAGGTTCGAATCAGTTTAGTGAATTTAAATTTGCCTTTGGCTTATTGGAGTAAATGTTAAATTCATTAAAATTGGTTGAACAAATTATATTTTAAGATAAAATTGACATGAAAATTAGACTAACATTTTAATTTAAAGCCATGATTAATTAATTTGACTTATTTTAAATAGTATTCTTGACTTATTGGAGTACTAGTTTAAAATTAATCGAGTTAATTATCATATCACAAGATAACTCATAATTTATTAGGGTTCTCTAGCCTTTTTAAGATTAATTAATTTAGGGTTAATCCTAGAAGCACCTAATTAGTAACTAGATCACTAATTAAATTTCCATAATTCAGGCTTTTATAGGTTAGGTCTTGCGTTGGGCCTTTTGTGTTTATTTTTGTGCCTTTGTTTGTCATTCCTTAATTTTCATTCATACAGCCCATTAATTTTGCATTAATTAATCTACATCATAAAAGGGAGATATTTATTAATTCTGATATTTGTGTCGTAACAGTCTGAGCTTAAAGGATGTTGACCAAATATCAGAATTAATTCTTACCGTCTCAAGGTAAAGTTAAAAGTTGATAAAATCATTACATCATATCTTAACTGCTTGCACCATGCATAAAGGTGACGTGCAGGATTCAAACCATAAATTAACACGGTGGTCGGGCTTATTCGATGTCGGTTTAATCTATGGTCCGATGTATCGTCAACCTTATTAATTAAATGTCCAATTAATTTAAACCCATCAATTTGATAAAGCCCATTCAATTAAGATTAATTTTCAATTAAGGCCACTGAATTAAATTTCTTTCAAATTTCGGCAATTTCCTTTGATTAAAAGCAACAAATATTTTGGTACCGATTTCCGGGCATGATGGGTGTGCTAATCCTTCCCCACACGTAACCAACTCCCAAGCCCTTTCAAAATAAATCTCTGGTTTTGTGGTGTCTGACCTACCTTATCCAAGTGGCCGGTGGCGACTCCAGTTTTCAATCAGTTTTCCAAAGGAAAAGAATTTTCAAAAGAAATCCTTTTAAACCAATATTACAAAGAAAGGATTTTTAGGATAACCCGTAGCACCGAACTTATAATTTTTCTAAAAGGATTTCAAAAAATGTCGCTACAGCATGGCAACTCCGCTGGGGATCCTACTTTGTTTTTATAAAACAAAAAGAGAGTTAGGCCAAGAAAATATTTTTTGTTTTTAATGATCGAAAATTGTTGGAATTTTAATCGATTCTAGTAAGTTTAATCATTTTCTTGAAAATGTGACTACAATTGTATGGCCTTTTATATTTGGTGGTCTTCGAATTACTTTTTCATTTAATTTCTAAGGAATCACCGACATGTGTTGCATCATGATCATCAAGCTCTACACCCGAGCTCCATCCTTTAAGTAGGAGTGAAATGCCACATACCCACGTGAGTAGCCCTCCACGGGTCGGTAATTCACTTCCGAAATCCATGCCTTTTGACACGTGAACAACCCTCCACGTCACTAGGTTATGCTTTCCCTCGAACCAAAACCAATTTGCAAGCTTGTAATGGGCCAAAATTGGGCTTCTTGTTGCCTTAGTAGGTGATGAGATAGGTTTGGGTACCTCAATTAGAACCGAACCCATGTGTGTGAATTTAAGAAGCCTACCCCTATTAGAGCCATGCGGATAACCTAGCGAACTAGAATTCATACGGTTAGGGTTCTTCCTTTATGTGTCTGCCTTTCGTTTATTTTTCTCGTATTTATCTCTTCTTATTTTTTGAATTCATTATCCATCAGTTGACTAACCCTTTTCCTTGTCTTCTCTCTTTCCCTTTGTACCTTTTTGTTTTGCATATTTTTTCATATCATAAAGAGTACATTGAGCCAGAAATAGTCTGAAATTAAAGACTAGATTAATGAGAGGTTTGGTACGAAACAATGATGGAAAGAATCACGACGTACAAATATGGTCATAAGGGGGCATTTACATGTCGAGGGCAGTATTTCAGCCAGAGGTTCAAGTCAACAGTGTCATCTGAAACCTTCATGAACACAAAAGTTAATGATGTGTCCAAGTGGAACTTAGTGTGGAATGATTGGGATTCTGATGCAAGAAATGCATTCAAAGATGAGTATAGCAACATCTCATATTCACTTGATATTCTGATCGACCAACCGCCACTTCAAGCAGTGGTAGATTTTTGGAACTACCGCCTATGGTTGTTTCATAATTGACAACTTTGATTTGACCTTGATAATTGGGGAGTCTCAAGCCCTTGCAAGAAGATCAGCGAGAATCGTATCTACTCAAAGAACAAAAGCTTTTCGAGGCAAGCTTGAAGGTTTCCCAGGCACTTTGCCATCTTGGGTCGACAATCAAGTCTCGACTTAGAACGAGAAAGAATATTTCAGGTAGAAATGAATTCTGGCCTTAGCTGCAGCACACCTCGAGGGTCGAGTTCAGTGGGGCTCATTCAAGGGAGTAATTTAAGTGCACCAAATGCTAACAGTGGAGCGACTACAATTCACTGCCTTCTCTATTTGGAAGTAAGAGCGAGAATGGATACAAGAGGCTTCCCGGAAGTCACAATTCCTAAGGGAAGATGTTGCCAAGCTTCAGGACTATGCAGATGATGAATCCGATGAGAGACGAAAGACTGTTGATCTATATGCTAGCTTAGGACTGTTTGCAAAGTGAGTGTTCTTTGTTTATTGTGACGAAACGATATTCCCATTAATACGAGTCATTTAACGATGATATTTGCCGAACTCAGTATCGTTCTTTGTATTCATTCGTGTTTTCATAGAAACATATTTTGTGACGTATTGTTATTCTTGTTCAAATAATACATTTTTGTACATTCACATACATCATATGCATCACTAATCGGGGGAAAACATTCACCTCAAAAGGTATGAGTAAGGAGGGAATGACTTTTGACTAGTTCAATTCCAGAAATATGAATGATCTAGCAACTAGGGTAGCTAGACTCGAACAGCTTCATGAACAATTGGTTTGGAATCAAAGGGAGAGAATATCATATGTGAAGAAGTTACAGGAGGAAACAAGGGGGAAAATCAATGAACTAATAGGTATGATGGCCACCATGACCAAAGAAGAAGGTATGAAAGAAGACTTCTTTTCGGTAAGAGAGGGGATAGCGACTTCATAGCGGAAAAGGTTTTGTCTGACAAAGACCAAGCTATCATCAACCAGTATGAGTTAGCGTGAATCGCTTCGGAGTGCCCTACCGAATTAGTGTCGGGTAAGACCGAGGACTTCCTGAAAATCTTGTCATCGCCAGAAAACAAAAAACCAAACGAGTTAGATTCACAGAGTGAGAAAGGTACAATATGCAATGAGAAGATGAAGATGTCGACTACACTATCTTCTGAATTTTCATTCCTGCAATCACATGATCAGCCTTTCATGTTTGTGATTCCAATGCCTCATCATCTGTCTGTTAGCCATGCTTTCAAGGCTCAAGAAAAGAAGGAAGAATCAAAGGATGTCCAATGTACTCCCAATCCTTTCACTTATCGAGATTTGTATTCCAGACTGCTACACGCTCGATTGATGGCACCTTGCTTTGTCAAAGCCCTGTCACCTTCATATCCGAGTTGGTTCAGTGAGAAAGACCATTGCGATTACCATGCTGGAACTCATGGGCATTCCATCGAGAGGTGTGTAAGCTTTAAGTGTAAAGTTCAACATCTCCTAGATATCATGGTATTAGATTTTGAGATGATGAGTCCAGGTCTGAAGATTAATTTTCCTGACATGGCTGATACTATGAAATTAGGAGAATGTCGAGTTACTGTGATGGAAGAGGTGGATGAGGCAAAGTTGCCGACGTCGGCTAAATCAGGAAACATCAGCAGCCATTGCAATCATGACTGTTCCACAAGAAGCTCGATCCTGAACCCGCTTAAAAGGTTTGAAGCAGTTCCGAAAGAGTCCACAAAAGGATAAAGATGTGGCATTGATTCTAATGAAAAAGATATCACGTGCATGATGTGGCATTGATTCTAATGAAAAAGATCAATTGAATGTTGTGATAACGATGAAGCGTAATTTCCTCCAATCTTCTCTGGTCGGTAAAGCGTGAGAAGTAAGATTACTACTCCTTCGATGATGTACGATGATAAGAAAATCTCCTATGAGGGCCCAAATAGAGTTGCTTGAATGTGCCTCAAAAAGAAAATAGTGTGTTTCAAAAAAAACAAAAATTAATTAAAGAGGTACTCCGCTATAGCAAAAAGGCTAAATAAGGATGATTTGCTCTACTTAATCTAATTAGGTTAAAAGCCTTAGCTATATGAGTAAGTTTTCAAATCATGACTATGCTGAGTAACTCGGGTATTGTTGTATGCTCCATCATTATTCTCGAGACAAAGGACTGTGATGAGTTGAATTCCCCTAAGAAAAAAGAAATGAATGAATAAGTCCCAGAGCATCCTGATGGAGCTGTGGGGGGAACAAATCTAATAAGGAGCTATGCTTTACACGTTCAATACCCTAGCATATGAGATGAATCCTTGAGGACACTAACACCATATTGATTAAAATTAGGGACACACACTTACACTTAGAGTTCTTAGAATGACATTTTCTATGCTCTATAGGCTGAATAAAAGTCTGAAAGCTTAAACTTTTTTAAATAGAGAGAGATGGTGAGAACTAGAAGAAGTAGTTTTCGAACCGATTAAGCAAGTACCATAATCATAAGGATGAACCGAGCAATCTAGGAGGAATTTTGTAAATATCGCCAAAACCTTCAAAGGCAAATTATTGATCATTGAGGGATTGAATCCAAGACGTTCTTGCATTTGATATCCGGGGTATTCTATTCTTTTTTATTAATTTTGATTTTGTATATTAACCTAAAAAGGGTCATCCTTTGTTGAAATGATGATTAGCAAAACGATGTATAGACAAAAGGATAGAGAGAGAAAAATGAAGGAAATAAAAAGAAGAAAAGAGAGAAATAGAAGAATAAGGTATCTCCGTGCTTTTTAGAATGGAGTTTAGGATGCAAGTTTAAGTGTGTACATGATTGACCTAATGCAAACTTATCATTGCTTTTGAAGGGAATAATAGCATGCCTTCATGTTACATGATTCAAGAACCCGAAATAAGTATCTATTGTAAGGCCTTAGTTGGTTCAGAAAGATCAAGGTTGAATTCTCTTGAAATTTGGGAGACTCATGGGGCATGTCTTTAGCCTAGTATTGAGAATGAAGAAAGACCATACCAATGGGTCAAGGGTAAGTAATCGTTGAACCCGAGGAAGAGATAAAATGCTGCTAAGATTAAGAAAAAGGTGGCATCGATTTAACCGTCCGAAGTTGGTCTGAAGATAACCAAAGCGTACAAGGCGACAGTTTATCAAGCGAGTGGGGTATACTTACATTCGCTTACAGCAAAATGAGTTGTGAAAGATGAAACAAATATGGTAAAGATGGGGTTGGCGATTATGAAGTTGGTCATGTATGAATTGTAGTGTATCACGCGCTTAATAAATGTCCAAGTTAATCAGCCATCGTTCCAAGCAATCTTTCAGTCTTGGAATCTCGCTTTCTATCAACAAAAAGGACCCGACGTCTACAATTGAAGAGTTTTCCACTTTTCTTAATCAGAAGAGTGTTAACAAGGGCTGGGTTTCCATAAAGCCGTTGAAGTCCCATGATTATCCTTTGAAGCTTAGAACTTTAGCCAGAATGAGTGAAGATTGGGGCAAAGGTTTGACTCAAAATCGTGGAGATATCACCACCTTGTCATAGGAATGCGTCTGTACACCTGAAGAAGGTCATGGAAATGGATCTGTTCACAGTGGGGATTCATGGCTCAATCATATGCCTTAAAGAATCTTGGGTGGTACCTTGAACTTGTTCGAGCATTTGAATAAGAAAGCTTTCCGGCACAACTTCAGATCAAGGGCCTAATTGGTTGGCATAACAGTGACTAAGAAAAGAGCAATTGCAAGACCACGTACGCCAGATCACTCGAAGATTTGAGAATGAGGAGAACTTGAAAATCCGTGGGGCATTGGTACACCTCAAGGTTGAAATTGTAGAAGGATCATCATAAAAACACCATGAAGAGGCAAGAATTAAGCATGTGGGTAATGTTACTTCGACCAATGAAAGTCAGTACATTCCTTCAAGAGGAAACGAATAAGAAAGGTTTAGTACCGAAAAATGAAGATCAGACCTTGGGGAAGTGAAGGGTTGAAAGATTTTTGAGGGATGAGTTCACCCCAATGACAAGAGTAAAGAGGATTCACCATGAAGCGTCAATAAAGAGAAAATAATGAAGCCTAAGTTGTGTGGGGCAGTGTTCTGAAGATGTACCTCAGGAGGTTACGGATTTCAGTCAGAATGGTATGGGCCAGCCACATCCTTTCAAGATAAGACAAAAATGAAAACTTGGCAAAGACATGAGGCCCATGTGAGATTAAAGGTGATCGACCAGAAATTAAGATCTTCCCAGCAGTTCTAGAAGTATCATCATTCATGCATCATATTTAGCAAGACATCCCTAGGTTAGGAACATGTTAACTCATATCATCAAATTATTTTGATTATTTTTTATAGATACAAAGATTGAAAGTGATTTTGACCTGAAACTTCCCGGTTGGAGATGTAGATCTCAGTGGAGATGACTAGTCCCTGAATCCATGATAAGAAGACTTCGCTAGTATTTGCGAAGGTTGAAGAAATTTGGGATGAGAAGCACAACTCTAGGCTTCGAATTTTGATACAAAGATTGAGAGAAATTTTAACCTGAAACTTCCTAGTTGGAGAAGTAGATCTCAGTGGAGATTACTAGTCCTTGAATCCATGATAAGAAGACTTCGCCAGCATTTGCGAAGTTTGAAGAAATTCGAAATGAGAAGCGCATCTCCAGGCTTCGAGTTTTGGTAAGAGATCAAAGAATTTCATAGCAAAGAGAGCGACTTTTAAGCTTCGGAATCTAGTATGTTTTCCCATCAAGACTTTCGGGCCTTGAGTAAATTATCTGAAAATGATGCCAAAGTGCCAACGTAATAGAAATTGGGGCATCGAGAAACCCGTAGTTGGAAGAGTCGGCCGAAGAAAAGTGAGAGTTTCGAAAGAACTTGCAAGGAAGCGACATAAGATTAGCGCTTGTTCCAAAATATGAAAGGAATCTACCAAAGCTAAGATAGGAGGACATCGGATGCAAAATGGATAAAATTTGCCGAGAAATGAGAACGAAGGTCTCTCATGAAGAAACCCAAAGGAACTAGAGGCGAAAACTCGTAGGGGCATCTAGAAAAGAAAAGGAAGAAGAACAAGAAAGAAAAAAGAATAAAAAAAAGAAAAAAAAGAAAGAGAAAATAAAAAAAGGAAAAAAGAAAAAAAAAGAAAGAAGAAAAAGAAGGAGAGAGAGAAAAATAAAAAGAATAAGAGAAAAGAAAAGAAAAGAAAAGAAAATAAAAAAATAAAAAAAAGGGAAACAGAAAAGAGAAAAAAAGAGAGCAAAAAAAGGAAAAAGAAAGAGAAAAAAAGGGAGAGAAAGCGAAGAAAATAAAAAATATATAAAAAAGAAAATAAAGAAAAAGAAGAAAAATCTCTAGAGAGAAAATCTATAAAGGCGATTTAGAGCAGGAGATTCAAAAATTCAAGAAAAAGAAAGAACATAAAGGACTACCGAGCGAAAGAGGTTTATACTCATAGCTCGGGGTTTCTAGAGCGAAGGAGACAGATACTCAGAGCTCAAAGATTTTAGGCGAAGGATTTCAAATTCGCCGTGTTAGAACTACCGAGCAGAGAAGGCAGACACTCAAAGCTCAAAGATTTTAGGCGAAGGATTTCAAACTCGTCGTATTAGTACAACTGAGCGGAGAAGGCAAATACTCATAGTTTGGAGTTTTTAGAGCGAATGAGGTATGTACTCAAAGCTCAAGGATTTCAGGTGAAGGATTTCAAACTCACCGTATTAGAACTACCAAATACTCATAGCTCAGAGATTTTGGAGCGAAAGGGGCAGATACCCGTAGCTTAAGGACTTTGGGGCAAATGAGGCAGATACTCATAGCTCCATGTTGTAGGGAGAGAAAGAGTGAACAGTTCTATATAGGAGGAACTCAAAGCTCGGAATCTCCTAACAGGTAAGTAAGACAAAACTAGTGCTTATGGTATTTGCTTTATTCTTGTTCCACAAGTATAAGCAAAGAGGGGCACTTGTAGACACTAAATTTTGTCCAGGTTAAATTAAATGCTCGAAATAAAATAAATCTGCATTACCTTTTTTCAATACCCAAAAACCTTACCTTATACCCTAAGCCCAAAATCTCATGGCCCATTATATATAATTTTATATAGTAAAAAAATATGTACAAAAAATAATAAAATCCCAACTCCTTACTCACCAAGGCTTGGTTCTCATTGGATTAATCAATGCCTCATTCCCATTGGTTAAAAAACTACTTCGTGACCAAGGTCTTGATTTTTATTGGTTATCATTTTTAAGGAGATAAATCAAAAAAATACCCTTCACCATATATATACCCTAAAAAAGGGGGAGGCCACTGCCGATTGAAGCAAAAGACCCCCTTCCCTTAATTATCATTGGATACACGGCCTTAGGGGATAAAAAACCCTTGGCCGATTGAAGCAAAAGGCTCTCCCAAATGCAAAACTTTCTTTTCGAGTTCTGAGTTGTTTTTGAAAGAGAATCGTTATGAGATTTTAAATCGTAAATCATTTTCTTATTTTTCAAAATCGATTCTTTAAAATTTTCTACCAACTCATCGTAAACCTCTTGCAACTCATCATATGCATCATAAAATTCATCATATGTAAAATCAAAAGATGGTGAGTTAGAGGTTACCTTAAGATCGTCATCAAGAGCCATGAGGCAAAGGCTGGCAACTTCTTGCTCCTCATCATCGAATGATTCCTTATCACTCCAAGATGCAATTTGAGCTTTGAGCTTCTTCTTCTTTCCAAAGCTCTTCCTTTTTAGTTGAGGGCACTACATTCAAATGTGACTCAGTTTCTTGCACTCATAGCACATGAGTTGGTCCTTATATTCCTCTTTGTTTTTGTTCTTGAAGTCTCTTCTTCGGTTAAACTTTCTTCCCCGGCTGGACTTCATGAACTGAGTAAACTGTTTGGCTAACATAGCCATCTCTTCGTTTTCTTCCTCACTCAAATCACTCTCATCAAAAGAAGCTTTGAGAGCAATTCCAAGTTTTTTCTTTTCTACATTCTTTTTCTCCTCTCTTTTCTTTTCTTCATCTCATCCTTGTTTTATTATCTCATAAGTGAGAAGAGATCTCATGAGAGCATCGAGCTTTAGTGTCTTTAAATTTTTTGCCTCTATGATCGCGGTTTTTTTCCCATCCCATGACTTGGGAAGAGAGTAGAGGAGTTTTCGGACAAGTTTGTCTTCGAGAGTAACCTCACCGAAGCCTTTGAGAAAATTTACAATGACCGAGAAGTGATCGAACATCTTTGTGACACTTTTATTGGGCTCCATCTTGAAATTTTTGTAGCTCATGTTGAGGAGTCTAATCTTGGTCTCCTTAACAATGTTGGTGCCCTCGTAGGTGGTCTCTAAAGTATTTCACACCTCATTTGCACTCTTACATGAAGACATCTTTGAATACATATCCGGTCCGAGCGCACAAAAGAGAATGTACAAGGCTTTGTCATTCACTTGAAGCTTCCTTCTTTTTTTCATCCGTGTTAGGATATTTGTTTGGATATAATAATTGAAAATAGTTTTGGACAAAATCAAAAAGATTTCAAAAATGATTTTAAGTCCAAACAACTTGAAATTATGTTTGATGGATTTTATAAGGTTTTGGAATGATTTAAAATGCCTTTAAAATAACAAATCCTAGGTTTTTCAAGTAACCGTACCGATACGGTATTCCCCATATCGATACGCCTTATGGTTTAAGTTATAGTCTATTTGAAACTACCAAAACCCGTACCAATATAAGGCTTGCCCGTATCAATACGGAGAGGGTCATTTTGATACGCCTTTTAGCATTTCGATATGCTTACGTGACAAAAACTCCAACGGCTAAAACCCCCCAACGTTCTTTTAAATTACAAGTTGTATCGATACACTCAGAGGTGTATCGATACACATAAGCTGGAAAGAGCTCAACGGCTAGTTTGTGAAGAACATGTATCGACACGGATACCCGTATATCGATACAGACAGCTCTAGAACTACATTTATTGCGGGAAAAAAAGGCCCCAACGGTCTCCAACGGCTAGAAGCTCAAATGGATGCTAGACTTGGTGAGTAAGTCTAGGCTGTAAATGGTTGTCTCCTTAGCCTAGAAAAGGGGAAGAATTTTTAGTGAATTGGTGAAATCATCAGTAGGAAGCTAAGGTAGTGGATGTAGGTTTTGGTTAAAAATCCGAACTACTCTAAATCCTTGTCCATATTTTTCTATCTTTTTGCTTCCACTCCAAACACCCAAAATATTTCTTCTCCACCACTTGGCGAGCAAAACGTTGAGGGAATCAAGCCCAACAATTGGTATCAGAGCGAGGCTCAGTTCGAGATGACTTATATCCTATTAAGGCAATCCCAACAAGCTCGACCGATAAATAATCAACCGAAGCCATGGCGTAATCCATTGACCGACCATCATTTTTTGACAGGACCAACTACTCTTATTGGAATAATAAGATGATGTATTTTATGAGAGCCAAGGATTATCATCTTTGGGACATTGTTGAAGATGGTCTGTTCGTGCCACAACGAAGCAAGGCAGAATAGAGTGCGGATGATCGCAAGAAGATGGAGCTAAATTGCAAGGTTTTGCACATTATCTTTTGTGCTTTTAGCCTGGACATCTACGTGAAATGTCTTCTTGTGAGAGTGCCAAGGAAGTATGGGACAACACATACTAGATAACCAACGACGAAAGGGAGGCCAAGATCGGGCTTCTTAACCTTGAGTATGAGAACTTCAAGATGGACCCAAATAAAGACATCAAGAGGATGTTCGACCATTTCTCAACAATTGTCAATCAACTCAAAGGTCTTGGAGAGGATATTTTGGAAGACAAACTCAACCAGAAGCTGATCTACTCACTTCTTGAATCATGGGAGTCCAAAAAGACGGCCTTTGTAGAAGCAAAGAACTTGAAAAAGCTCAAGCTTGATGAGCTCATGGGATCTTTGCTCACCCATGAGATGATATCTCAACCCTTAAAGAAGGAGAAGAATATCAAAGAGCAAGGCATTGATGTGAATGTCGTTGCTCTTCCAACCTCAACATGCCAACATGTAGATTGAAGTGAGGAGGAAAGTAAAGATGAAGAGGTGGCCAAGCTATTCAACAAATTCATCCGATTTATGAAGAAAGAAAATGATGAACTAAGACAAGAATCAAGGATGAAGAAGGGGCTAAGCTCTTTAAGCCATAAGAAGAAGGCTTATGCGGCTACTTGGATTGACGACGACTCCACCGAAGATGAACAAGCCAACCTTTGTCTTATGGCCATCGAAGAAGATTCAAAGGTAACTTCTAATTCATCTACTTCTAGTTTATATTCTTTTGATGAATTACAATAAGCCTATGACGAATTGGTTTTTGAGTTTAAGGCTTTATTTTCAAAAAACAATAAATTAATTTCAAAATTGAAAACCGAAAATGATTTACTTTTAAAAACCAATTTAGAATTTGGAGCAATAAAGTTTCAAATTTACAAGAATTGCTTCAAACAATGGAAAAGGTTATCAAAAGGAAGTTGATGATCTTAAGAAAGAAAAAGATTTGATTTCCAATGAACTTCAAAAGAAAAACAATTTGGGAAAATCAATTTTTTATGTTAGACAATCTAGTGCCCCTAGATTTTTAAATGGAAAATGTTTTAGAAGTATTTGGGTCCCAAAAGGACTAACTACTTCAACTAAAAAGGATGAAATTGAAAAATAGATTCCTAAGGGGACTAAGTTATGTGTTACTAATGCTTATGGATCCAAAGCAATTTGGATACCAAAAATCACTTGATTGTCTTGTTTTAGGTGTGATGGAGAATGATCAACAAAGTACAACATTGAGGGGGAGCTTCATACACACAAGGAAATCACTTGAAGAAGGAAGGCTTCACATCCTCCCTTTGGTTCAAGTGTGGTAAAATTTAGTTGGATTTTGTTTATTTTAGTTTGATTCATTTTTTAATTCAACTATATTATCATAATTGTTGAACATTTACATGATGCTTTGAGTAAGGGGGAGCCATTTTTAAACCAAAAAATCTTATTTGCATCAATTTTTTTTAAAACCTCCATTGTTATTTTGAACTTAATGTTATTTGAATTCTTTTTGAAATAACAAAAAGGGAGAGAGATGGTTTGAAAATTTATTTTTCAAATGAATAAAGGGGAGCTTTAACTACATTTAATTTTTAAATCTCTTATTCAAATTTTTAAATACTAAGGGGTAGAATCACAAATAATTTTTCAAGTTAGTTTTATTATATCATAAAATGGAAGATTGTTAGGATATTTGTTTTGATATAATAATTAAAAAATAGTTTTGGACAAAATCAAAAAGATTTCAAAAAATGATTTTAAGTCCAAACAACTTGAAATTATGTTTGATAGATTTTATAAGGTTTTGGAGTGATTTAAAATGTCTTTAAAGTAGGAAAACCTAAGTTTTTCAAGTAACCGTATCGATACAGTATTCCCCGTATCGATACGCCTTAGGGTTTCAGGTACAATCTATTTGAAACTATCAAAACCCGTACCGATACAGGGCTTGCCCATATAAAAGTGCTCAAGTGCATTAGGATTTGTGTGAGAGCTTAAGAGTGCAAACAAACTCCTTTTAGAGTTATTTCTAGTTTGCTAAGTTTTCTCTTGATTAGAGAGTGTTCTCAAAGCTAGGTTTGCGAGCTTTGGATGCTAGACTTGGTGAGTGAGTCTTGGTTGTAAATGGTTGCCTTCTTAGCCTAGAAAAGGGGAAGAGTTCTTAGTGAATTGGTGAAATCCTTAGTAGGAAGATAAGGTAGTGGATGTAGGCTTTGGTTAGAAAGCTGAACCACTCTAAATCCTTGTCCACTCCAAACACCCAAAATATTTCTTCTCCACCACTTGTCAAGCAAAGGGAATTGAGCCCAACAATCCGTCATTTTGTGCTTAGCCTTGGGAACTTGTCTATCACCCTCTTATTTCACCAGAATGGATGGCACGTCCTCGATTACATCCCAAAGATCGTAATCATTGGATTTGATGAATAGCCTCATCTGGTTCTTCCAATATGGGTAGTTGTCCCAATTGAAGAAGGGTGGTTCCGTGATGGATTGTGACTCGTACAAGCTTTGACCTGAGGTATATGTCATGGCTTGATAGTAGCTTGGTGTGCGGTTGATCAACTTCTCCAAGATCGACTCAAGAGGATGTTGATCCTTTCAATGAGTGTATCTCTGATACTAATTGTTGAGTTGATCGAACAATGGCAATTGGCCAAGAGTGGGGTGAATTGGCTATTTAAAAGTTGAAGGGTGCAAGATTGAAATGTAAAAATTGGACACAAGCAATTTTAGAGTGGTTCAAGCTTAGAACAAGCTTTACATCTACTACCTCAGCACCCTACTGAGGATTTCAACAATCTACTCAATGAATTCATCCTTTTTTCTTGACTTAGGAGGAAACCATTACAATTGATTAAAGCTTTCTACCCAAAGCTAGATTAAAGACACTCTTACAAAGAGAAATTGTGGTAAACAGAAAAATACCTCTCAAACGTAGATAAGTTTACCCAATTACAAGTTCACACAAACCCAAACTTGAATAAAAATGAGTACAATAAAATCTCTCAAGAGGGTTACAAAAATTTGATTATATAAAGCTCAAAATGACTGGATTTGTACTTGAATGCACTTGACTTGTTGATCTATGTTTGTTGTAGCTTCAAAAGCTTGCTTTTATACCATCTCATTGATTTCTAACCATTTAGGTGGTTGGCATCATCAATATAGCCATTGGGCTGCATTTTTCTCGCAATAAATGCTCAACTGCAACCAACTGTATCGGTACACAAAGGCCCGTGTTGATACCTTCCTCAAAATAGAAATAGGCATTGTGTACAAAAATACAGGGGTGTATTGATTCGCGAGGAAACGTATCGGTACGATCTTAGTGTAAAACAATGGGCGTATCGAAACGGGCAAGGGCCAAATCGATACAATTTTGCTCACTTGGGCTACTACCAAAACCTGTATCGATACGGGTTAACTGATTTTCAAAATTGCATGTTCTTAATAACTGACAAGGCAACGTTTGAATCATAAATGAAAATATTTGAAAAATCTCAAATATCATATCGATACACAAGTAGCCGTATTAGTATGTTGTCCTTAAATCTTAAACCTAGTATGAAAGCTGTAAAAAAACGGATGACACCATATCGAAACGCCTGAGTAAAAACCTTAGCCCATATGAAGGCCGTATCGAAACGGAAGGAACTGTATCAAAACAACCGTATCGAAACAAGTTTGCCTGTATTGAAACAGATTCTTACAGTGGCCTTTTAAGTTAAGACCATATCGAAACGGTCGAGGGTGTATCGATAGGCCTGGGCGTAAAAGTTGAATTTGGCTTTAAAAACACTTAGAAAAATTTATGGGGTTTAAGTTTTTGAATTTGAATAATTTTTTACTTGAAAAATCCGTATCAATTGTGAGTCTTTGAGATACTTAAAAATTTATTTTTTTTACAAATAGGTCCTTAAACAATTTGTTATATCAAAATCAAACTTTGGTTTTACAATATGTATATATCATCCAACCTTTGTAGGTCCTCGGATATCAATTGCATGTTATGGCATTGATTCCAATATAGAGATCAATTGATTGTTGCGAAAATGATGAAGTATGATTTGCTTCTCAGACTACTCAAGTCGGCAAAGCAAGAAAAAGAATATTGCTACGCCTTTGATGACGTTCGATGATGAGAAAATCTTGGAAATTCATAAATGTGGAATCGTGAACTAGGCGAGTTTAACCAAGAAGAATTGTTGGAAATAAAAACTCTAATGATAGTCTTTTATACCCACTAAAGACACATCGATTGTATCTAGTAGCTCAAAGAATATCTCGGGGGCATTTTGCTTAAGCTATAATGTCGGATATCTAATAAGGAAGCAATGATCCACATATTTTATACATTGGCTTCATGAATGATTTTCAAATCCTGACAAAGTCAAATATCTAATGAGATGAAATCCCGAGATAAGTAAAAATGACTAGTAAAAAAAACCTCAAGGGCACTCCGTTGTGGCCATGAGGCTGAGTATCTAATAAGATAGTAATGCTCTATCTGCTCAATGCCTTCGCTTTATGAGTGATTTTCAAATCCTGAAAAAGTTAAATATCTAATGAGATGAAATCCCAAGATAAGTAGTAAAAATAACCAGTAAAAAAAACCTTGAGGGCACTCCGTTGTGGCCGTGAGGCTGAGTATCTAATAAGACAACAATGCTCTATCTGCTCAATGCCTTCGCTTTACGAGTGATTTTCAAATCCTGACAAAGTTAAACAAATTAATGAAATAAAATCTCGAGGAAGTCGAAAAAAGAAAAAAAACTGATAAAAGAGTAGCTAGTTGCAATCAGAAACGCACATATGCACTCGTAGAATTATATTCTTAGAATGATACTTTTGCACTCTCTTGGTTAAGCAAGTCTAAGAAGCGTGAAAACATTTTTGAATAGAGAATAATGATGAGAACTGAAAAGGAGTTGTTTTCGACTGTATCAAGTAATACGATAATCATAAGGATGAACCGAGGGGTCTGAGAGAAATTTCACAACTTTGAAATATCGCTGCAACTTTCAAAAAATAGTTAAGCTATGCTTAAAGTGATCACTAGAAGATTGAGTCAGAGACACTCATGCACTTGATATTAGGGGCATCCTATTCTATTTAAAAAATGATTATCATGGTTTAGAAGGAATCTTTCATTGAAATAGCATCTGATAAGCCAATCATGCCATTCGATTGGGGCAGTTTACGTTGGGCAAGGATTTATGGCCCTCAGCATTAATAGGCGCAAGAGGAAGAAAAGAAGATGCCAATATCATTCGAAGACATTCAAGGTAGAAATAAGCTTTGTTGCAAGGATTTATATGCAAGCGCTTCAAGGTGCCCTATAGAGGCAAGAATTTGAGAACTCATAAGAGGCACTGAAGGTGCTTGATATTATTTTAAGAGATGAATGAATGGCAAATCAAATTATTTAGATAAATATCTAGGTCAAATGTATAAAAGATCATATGTTTTCTATGAAGCAAAGAGATACGGAGAATGAAACAGTAAAGCAAGGTTGTTTATCTGAGTTGAACAAGCAAATATGTAAAAAGACAAAAAAAAAGAAAAAGAAGAAAAAATAAGAAGAAAAATATATAAGAGAAAAATAAAAAAAAAGAAAAAAAAATGATATGCATTCATGTGTTAGGCATCTCTAGGGGCATGATCATCATAATCATCACTACTACTACTATCTATGGTGGTGGTGGTGGTGGTGGTGGTGGTGGTGGTGGTGGTGGTAGTAGTGGTAGTGGTAGTTGTAGTAGTAGTAGTGGTGGTGGTGGTGGTGGTGGTCGTAGTAGTAGTAGTAGTAGTAGTAGTAGTAGTAGTAGTAGTAGTAGTAGTAGTAGTAGTAGTAGTAGTAGTAGTAGTAGTAGTAGTAGTAGTAGTAGTAGTAGTAGTAGTAGTAGTAGTAGTAGTAGTAGTAGTAGTAGTAGTAGTAGTAGTAGTAGTGGTGGTGGTCGCAGTAGTGGTGGTAGTAGTAGTAGTAGTAGTAGTAGTAGTGGTGGTCGTAGTAGTGGTGGTAGTAGTAGTGGTAGTAGTAGTAGTAGTAGTAGTAGTAGTAGTAGTAGTAGTAGTAGTAGTAGTAGTAGTAGCAGTAGTAGCGAGTGATAGTAGTAGTAGTAGTAGTAGTAGTAGTAGCGATAATAGCGATAGTAGAATATAATAGCGATAATACTTGATAATGCGATAATACTTGATAATAGCGATAGTGATGGTAGCGATAGTAGCGATAATACTTGATAGTAGCGATAATACTTGATAATGATGATAATGCTTGATAATGATAAGGTAAGTAGCGATAAGCGATAGTAATGCGATGGCGGCGGATGGCAGCGATAGCAGCGATGCGTGATAGCCGATAGCGATAGCAGCGATAGCAGCAGTAGCAGCGATAGCAGCGATAAAAGCAGTAGTGCTTGATAATACTTGATAATAGCGATAGTAGCAGCGATGATAGCAATGATAGCGATAGCGGCGATAGCAGCGATGGCAATGATAGCGGCGATAGCGGCGATAGCGGTGGTAGCGGCAGCGGCGGTAATGCTTGACGATGGCAGCGGTAGCGCGATGCAGCAGCGGCGATAATACTTGATAATGCTTGATAGTAGTAGTAATGCGCAATGGTAGTAGTAGTAATGCGGCCGGCCAGCAGCCAGCCAGCAGCCAGCGGCCAGCAGCGGCGGCGGCCAGCAGCGGCCCGGCGGCAGCGGCAGCGGCGGCGGCCAGCGGCGGCAGCGGCGTAGCAGCGGCGGCAGCGGCGGCGGCGGCGGCAGGCAGCGGCAGCGGCAGCGGCAAACGGCGGCCGGCGACGACCGTAGTAGTAGTAGTAGTAGTAGTAGTAGTAGTAGTAGTAGTAGTAGTAGTAGTAGTAGTAGTAGTAGTAGTAGTGATAGTAGTAGTAGTAGTAGTAGTAGTATGCGATGCGATGATGGCGATGCGATGATAGTAGCGATAGTAGTAGCGATGGCGATGGTAGTAGCGATGTGAGTAGTAGTAGCGGTAGTAGTAGAAGTAGTAGTAGCGATGATAGTAGTAGCGGTAGTAGTAAGTAGTAGTAGCGATAGTAGTAGCGGCGATGGTAGTAGCGATGGTAGTAGCGATGGTAGTAGCGATGGTAGTGGCGATGGTAGCAGCGAGCGATAGTAGTAGCGATAGTGATTGGTAGTAGTAGTAGTAGTAGTAGTAGTAGTAGTAGTAGTAGTAGTAGTAGTAGTAGTAGTAGTAGTAGTAGTAGTAGTAGTAGTAGTAGTAGTAGTAGTAGTAGTAGTAGTAGTGATGCAGTGATGCGATAGTAGTAGTAGTAGTAGTAGTAGTAGTAGTGGTGAGTGGTAGTGGTGATGATAGTAGTAGTAGTAGTAGTAGTAGTGGCGATTAGTAGTGCGCGGTAGTAGTAGTAGTAGTAGTAGCGTGTGGTAGTGGCGATAGTAGTAGCGTTGGTAGTAGCGTTGGTAGTAGCGTTGGTGGTGGTAGTGGTAGTAGTAGTAGTAGTAGTAGTGGTGGTAGTAGTAGTGGTAGTGGTGGTGGTAGTGGTAGTAGTAGTAGTAGTAGTGGTAGTAGTAGTGGTAGTAGTAGTAGTGGTAGTAGTAGTAGTAGTAGTAGTAGTAGTGGTAGTAGTGGTGGTAGTAGTGGTGCAGTGGTAGTGGTAGTGGTAGTAGTAGTAGTAGTAGTAGTAGTAGTGGTAGTAGTGGTGTAGTAGTAGTAGTGGTAGTAGTAGTAGTAGTAGTAGTAGTTAGTGGTAGTAGTAGTGGCGGTAGTAGTAGTGAGTAGTAGAGCTGATGGCGTGAGCAGGTGTAGTGAGCGATGCGATGTGAGCGTGGCGTGAGTAGTGGTGGTGGTAGTAGTGGTGGTCGTAGTAGTGGTGGTGGTGGTAGTAGTGGTGGTAGTGGTAGTAGTAGTAGTAGTAGTAGTAGTAGTAGTAGTAGTAGTAGTAGTAGTAGTAGTAGTAGTAGTAGTAGTAGTAGTAGTAGTAGTAGTAGTAGTAGTAGTAGTAGTAGTAGTAGTAGTAGTAGTAGTAGTAGTAGTAGTAGTAGTAGTAGTAGTAGTAGTAGTAGTAGTAGTAGTAGTAGATAATGCGATAGCGATAGCGATGAGCGATTCTGATTCTGTGGCGATGAGCGATAGCGATAGCGATTCTGCGATTCTGCGATAGCAGCGGAGCGATAGCGATTGCGATGAGCGTATCGATGCGATAACAGCGATGAGCGGCGATAGTAGTAGTAGTAGTAGTAGTAGTAGTAGTAGTAGTAGTAGCGATAGTAATGCGATACTTGATAGTAGTAGTAATGCGATAGCGATAGCGATAGTAGCAGCGATAGCGATGAGCGATGAGCGATAGTAGTAGCGCAGATAGTAGCGATAAAAATAAAAAATAGTCATTAATAATTAAAAGTAGTAGTAGTAGTAGCGATGCGATGAGCGATAGTAGTAGCGATGCGATGCGATGGCGATAGTAGTAGCAGCGATGAGTAGCGATAAAAATAAAAAATAGTCTGTTAATAATTAAAAGTCCAAAATACATTGTTCGCCCAAGTGACGCAAAAAATAAAATCCTAGCTAACATTTTTACCTCATGTGCATCCAATTATCGGCTGTTGGATTTTATTTGGATCCAACGGTTCGAAATTGATCTGAAAAAAGGTTCAACACCCATCGTGTGGGCCCCATGCGCCATGCCTCAACAACCTCGCCTATGACCACCATAAGCTTTTACTCTAACTTACAATACGTGCAAGGAAAGAAAAATGAATCAAGCAAATGGTTATAAAACCCAATAAAAATAAAAAACAGTCTGTTAATAATTAAAAGTCCAAAATACATTGTTGGCCCAAGTGACGCAAAAAATAAAATCCTAGCTAACATTTTTACCTCATGTACATCCAATTATCGGCTGTTGGATTTTATTTGGATCCACCGGTTCGAAATTGATCTGAAAAAGAGGGTCAACACCCAGCGCGTGGGCCCCATGCGCCATGCCTCAACAACCTCGCCTATGACCACCATAAGCTTTTGCTCTAACCTACAACACATGCAAGGAAAGAAAAATGAATCAAGCAAATGGTTCATGTGCAGCATTCATCACAAGCACAAAAAGAGGGGAAATTCAAATGAAAAATGAAACAAAGCAAGTCAAAATCGAGAGAAAGAAGAAGGGAACCAATCCAGCAGATTCAATTCAAAAGGAAGGGAAATGTGGTCAGATTTGAAGAAGGGAATATTAGAATTAAATCAAAGAAATTGGGGGAATAATTTTACCCGATTTTGGGGATTTTAGTATTGAATTTCCATGTATTTTCAGGATAAAAATCCTATATAAACCCAACTTCCCATTCACTTGTAACAGACGGCGAGCATCCGAAAATCACATAAAAATTCTTAAGTTTGTATTGGCATTTTCAAGTTGAATACACGGAGAAAAGCTTGGTTTTTAGGTATCTTGTTCTTGTTCTTTTGTCTTTTTATTTATTTATTTTTTATTTCGAATTTAACTATAATTGGAGCAATTCTAACTTTTTTAAAGTTTTAAAGATCCTTGTTCTCCATTTTCAATTCTTTACATGAACATTTGATGAACTCTTTAAAATAAGATGCTTGATTTTTGCATTAAAATAAAAATGAGTGAATGGTATTTTTGGGCTTTGTACCCATTTTAAACAAAAGTGTGCCATTTAATTTTATTAAATCTCCACACTATTTTTATTCCATAAAGCTCACTCTAAATACTCTTTAAACTTGTTTTTTTAAATTTATTTTTAATTTAATCACTTTTCTAATTTGATTTTCTATATATGTAAAACTTTTTTACACAAAATATATTTTCTTAATTTTTTTAATTTTTAATTTGTTCTTTCTTTTAAAATCCGACTCATACGATTAGGGAATAATACATTTTTTAAAAGCCACTAGTCTCGTCCTTTTTCCTTTAATGTTCGCGTATTTACTTGTATTTATTTAACTTTATATATTTGTATGCTTTTATATTATCTTGTTAGATTACTTTAAATCTATTTCTTGATATAATGTTTAAGAATCAAAAACCTAATTAATGCAGTGTCTTATCAAGCGTAGATGACGGGTTAGCACCAGGACTGTTGGCGGTGATTCGAGTTCATTCTCCGGATGTTAAGACCATTACAATAACTTAAATTTTTATGAACTTGCAAATTTCGACATTAAAAACGTTTTGTAATCGGCTAGGTGCCAACTTTTGGGCGATGTGGGGTGCTAATCATTCCCCACCTGTAACCGACTCCCGAACCCATTTTTGGTGTTTTTCGCAGACCAAACCCGTTATTTTAATAAAATAAATGTTTTTATTAAAATAATTCGTTTTTAGTGATCCAATCACACCTTTTAAAAGATTGGTGGTGACTCCATTGTTCTTATTTTTAAAACGTCGAACCTTGTGAAAAATGGTTGTGACACTCTCAATCCAATATACTCTATAATCACATTAAATATCGAAGTCATGTAAATAACATATACTATCATGTAATCATATCGGAATATTTAAAAAAATCAAATTTTTAAACGAAAGAAAAAAGTCGTGTAATACTATTTTTTATATGAGTTAATATTTGATGTACTGACAATGTAAATTTTTTTTACACAAGTATGCAGGGATGAATCATGATTTGATAGTGGAATCTATTTTTTTCAATATATATATATAAATAAATAAAGGTAAAAAAATCTCCATGCTTTCAGGGGCAAGAGCCCCTTCCATAGTCCATTTAGAACCATCCCTACAAACATGCCTATTTATACTCCACTATATAAAATCTAAATCTTTAACCTTAAACTATAAAATTGAGATACTATGTACAGTACATATATTTAATTGATATCGACATGTATGAAGATACATATTATGAATTCATCTATATTAAGTATATTAAGCTTGTATATTTATACATTACAATAATAGATATAGATAGTATGGTAGAAAAAAATATGAATCTGTCTACCATACTATCGAGTTTTATAGGATACTGCTGATTCTAGTCCATTCATTTTATTTAAGACGTGAAATTGGAATCCTTTTTTTCTTAAATCCTTCATAAAAAGTCAAGTTTCATTTAAATTAATCATTTTGACTCCTGTTGTTCTAAATCGTCGATTAATTTGTATGACCATCGAGGAACTTTTTTACTTATTTCTTTTATTCCAATAGATTTTTTTCTAATTGTTTGATTGTTGGGATTAGTTATAACTATATTGAATAAAAATTTCAATATTTTTACTCGATGCTCGGAATCGATATTTCCCTGTTCGTCTTCTGTCAATGTCAATAAAGAGAGTTCCTTTTCTGTTGATAATGATTTTATATTGAGTGTATCTAGTGTCTGTTCAAATTCGTGATAATCAGTAGTAAGAAGTATAGCATGAATCTTATTTATCCAAAACGGATCCGTGTTTTTTTTAGAAGTTTGAATTATGCTTAAAGGTGAAACCCACTTTTTGATTCTTCGGCGGTCTTAAACTATACATCTAAACTTTAAATACTAAAATCTAACTTTAAACTCTAAATTCAAACCCTAAACCTTAAAATAAACCTCTAAACTCTAAATTAAACATGCCTACAAAAAACTATTTTTTTTTCTTTACCAATACATAGAAATACCAAACTCGAAACATGTTAGGATAAAAAAATATTGATTAAAATGATAAAATATCAAATTAATTTAATTTTTTATTTGCATGCAGAGACGACAACAGTTCAGAGTGAATACATATTGAGTGCAGCTGGAATGGTAGGTGCCACGTTGGTATTATCGTTCTATCACGTGATGTTATTAACGTCTGCAATGGGCTCACGTGGATAAAATCAGCAAATGAGAACACTACAGGTGTACAGATATGATGTCACAGACATTTTCATCAGGTGAACTGTACTCACGGCAAGAATCTAATTTTCTATAATATTGACAAGAAAGTAAAAGTAATTAGGGTAAATTCCATCCAGTCACTCAATTATTAGTAAGATTACAAATGAGTCATTCATTTTAAAAAACTACAAATGTGTCACGCAATTAATCGATTGTCACAAACATATCATTGGATAGTTAAATATCGGACGACTTTCTGACGTGAGATATTTTATTCATTAAAAATAATAGATTTCATAGTTACAATCAAGTTAATTAATTGATTGTAACTATCATGTCATATAACACTGCGTCCACAGTCGATGATTGTCGTATAGAGTGACCAATAAACTTCAAATTTCACCATAAGATTCACCCGACTTCCTCGTTCAATTCTCTTGACTAAATTCTTGAGAATCTCTCTCAAAAGCCATAAAAATCACCCAAAAACTTTCAAACTTCTTGAACCACAATCTATGTCGTCTCCCGTCAGATAGACTTCGTTTGGGATATGTTATTCCTTTCACCAACAATAGTCTCTCCACCGTTCAAATCTTAAAATAGAGCCCCAATCTTTGAGAAGCCTAAAACCTCAAATGTGTTTTAATTTTTGATTAACTAAGTGACTTATTTGTGACTTTTTAAACTAGGAGATAAATATGTAATCTTACAAAGAATTTAGTGGCCCATTTGTAATCTTACTGATGATTGAGTGGCTTTTAGTGTTATTTACTAAAATAAAAAAAAACATTAAAATTTTTTCCTAATAGCACCTTCCATCGTATGCCTCATTTTTAATGGTTAAATGACTTGTTTGTGACAACCGGTTAATGGAGTGACTCGTTTGTGATTGTTGAAATTAAGTGACCTATTAATAATCAAACTAATAATTGAGTAGCATGCAGTATAATTTACCCAATTAACTATATAAAATCATATTAATTGTATACATTTCTATAATTTTTTTGTAAATTTAATATATTTTCTTACCCCATATAATTTTCTTTTTGAAATTATTAATAAATTCCAAGTTGTTTTATAAAAGACAACAAGGAAATCTATTGGAAAGATACGACCCTAAGGCCTTACCTCACTCATTTTTTCTACACATTAAATTATTAGTTTGTAGCACATGGTTAAAATTTGAGAATATTATATATAAATTAATTAGATAATTACACGTCGAGTTTTCAAATAAATAAAAGTAAGCACGTGGGTTTTAACTTTTTAAATAATATATTTATTTTATTTTACAATTTTATATTTTATCAATTTATTAATGAAATTGATATCAAAATAATTTATAACATTAAGAGTTAATTACACCACAAGTTTCTAAACTTTATCAATTATTTTAAATTAATCTTTAAATTTTTAAACATTTCAACATATGCTATAATTTTTATACAATATTTAAATTAAGTATAATTCTTAAATTAAAGACAATTACTCTACATTTGAACTTATGACTTTCGGAAGGGGTTAATTAAATTAAAACTTAGTCGATATATATATATATATATATTAATTAGGGGTGTGCGATTCAGATTTTGGATTGGATCTTATCCGAAATTTCGGGTATCTAAAATGTTTGAATTGTCTAATTAGCGATTTGTATTCGATCCAGAAAAAATCAAATATCTCATTTTCGGATATTGGATTTTCAGATATCCGAATATCTAAACTTATGACTTGATTTAAGTATTTTTTAAATTCGACGGTCTTATCCATGAAAATTTTGGATTTTCAAATTTAACAAGCAACATATTATTGAATATAACAAGATTTGTATCTATGAAAATTTTAATTTTTCATATATAACAAATAAAATATCGAATATAATAATTTTATATCCATAAAAGTTTTGAATTTTCAAATTTTCTGATTCGAATATCTGATCCGAGTGTCAAATAATTATTTGTATCCAATCTGAATTATTCAAAAAATCAAAACAGATCGAATATTCAATTTTTTGATCGCATTTTTTACACAATCTTAATTATAATTAGCAATTATAAATATATACCGACATTAACCTAAAGAAATATTATAAATTATAACGTAGCCAAGATTTAAGGGAGTGATATATGATTTATATAGAATCGTTTGCTAAAAGTAATAGCTAAGGTGATTGTGTAATGGAGCAAGCGTTGATGGCCGGTTGGTCAGAGCTGCTCACCTACTCTCTTTTCCTTCTCTTAAATTTCGAATTCATGACCCAACAGGAGTGTTCTTTCTCCTAGAATCTTTCCCTCCCCTTCTAGATAAAAGTAAAAGTAATATTTGTCAAAAAAAAGTGACTGTGTAATGCGTCGATACAAACAATATATATTTTATTATATTCTTTTTATTTGTTTTGATATGCCTTTATATAGATTTAACAATTTTGGTCGATTGATAATTTGGATTAAATAATAGATAAAAAAAACTATAATTAAAACACATGAAGTAGTATTCAATAATAAACATTACTATTATTTTTGGTATTATCATTAATATTCGATTCGTTAGAATCAAAATTTACCCAAATTATTGCAATATATATGTATTATTGGACCTAGCTTTTTTCGAGATTTTAAAGAAAAGATAATGAAAGGATCGTGTCATCTTAGTCCAAGGACAATCGATCTATGGTGCTTTGTTAGGCAAATAAAACAGTAAAGGGTGTGAATTTAAGGAGTGTTTTTATTAATATAGAGTAATTTATTTTTCTTTTGATTCGTATTCGAGTAATATTGTCTGTAAGAGATGAAAATTAAATATAAATAATATAGGATATTTAAAAAAAGTAAAGAACGAAATGAACTTAAAAATTTAATTCACTATGTACAATTAAAACAAATATTCATGAAATTTAAAATTCTAATATCAATATTTATAAACATAGGATAGGATATGTTTCCTTTATACATGACAAATTTGACCCGACACACGTACTGATTTACTCGACCCGAGATTTGATATGAACTCGAACATGATGGTCCAAGCTTGACCCGAATCGAAAATAAATCGAACCAAACCGAACCAAACAGACCCAAAAATTAATCCAAACCGAAAGTAATCAGAACCGGAAATAATTAAAGCCGAAAGCAAACCGAACCAAAAATCAATCCTAATCGAAAGCAACACGAACCGAAAATCAACTCGAACTGAAAGCAACTCGAATTTAATTTGCTCAAATATGTATGTTTTATTATCCTTTCCTATTATATTACTAATTAACAATCACCTTTAGTAATAGTTTAATTTCATGTTTTCTCCTTTAAAAAACCATCTTCATATATTGACCCGATACGAAAAAGCAATCGATCCGATATTGACCCAACCTGAAAATAGATCAATCTAATTTTGACCTAACCCGAAATAGTATAGACCCGAACAAAATTCGAATTAAACCCAATCCGATTTAAATTAAACTTAAACCGAAAGAACCCAAACGACCCAAATGACCCAATTGCCCCCTCTAGTTTCCTTTATGATTTGGTATACATTTGCTTTTGTCTTTTTGGGTTGGTAGGCATTTGAATCTCTTTTTTTTTGGAGATCCGTGTCATGTACCACTTATGTTACCAACGTTGCTACAACTCTTATTCCTCTGAATCTCTCTCTAAATTGAAATGTTCTCAAAATTCTTCCGACCCATATATATATATATATATATTAGAATACAAATATAAAATAAACTTGAAAGTGTGAATATAAAAATAAAATATTTACATTAATATAAATATAAATATATATTCATATTTAATATTTATTTAAATTTAATCAATTAAGTTGATATTTAATTAATATTAATATTATTATAAATAGAGACGAAACTACATGGAACATGAAAATAGCATGTTCGTTATTTATCTTTACTCTTTTATTTTTACTTTGCATTTACATTAAATTATGCAAGTATCAAGTTTCGGGAGCCAACACCAACAAAAATTCATATTTTCTCTAAAATTTAATCGTGGCTCTGTTTAGGGGTGTAAATAAGAGGATGAGTCGAGTATCAAATAATTCGTCTCATCTCATAAAGAACTTAACGGAGTTTCATCTCGAGTTGAGTGTTGGCCGAACTTTAATCAAGTCAGACTCGAATAACTCACGATCTGTATTGTCTCATATACAACCTTACCATCAACCAAACACACATATATGAATCATAGAGCATCTAGAGGGTAAAAGTGCATTACCTTAGCATATAGAGTGTAAACCCAAATCCTTATATGTATCGTACACTAGTATTTGATATAAAAATTTTAAGTAAAATGAAGAGAAGAAACTACGTACACAGCACAAGTGCACAACACATCCCAAAACAATAAAAAAACAAAAAATGTTACAACATGCTCTTAGTAGACACAGAAATATGAAGTCATATTGGTACATACAATGCAAAAAAATTTAATATATCATTTTTTCAATAGCTCGCAAGCTTTTCGAATTGAGTATCAAATAACTCACCTCGACTCGTTACAAACTCGAACCGAATTCGAGCTCAAATTAACTCTAATCGAGTCATATATTAACCAAATTCAGACCAAGTCAAACTCAAATGATTTACGATCGGTCTCGTCTCATTTACCATTCTAATTTTGCGTCTAGTTTTAGCCTCATAAAACTTAATAATTCAGATGAATTAGTCCACAATGTGTGAAATCAAATAAATTTCAAATTCCTTACAAGGAAAAAGAAATCAATGTCGAAATTGCTAATGCTGTCGCATCTATCCAGGCCAGAAACCATGATAAATTGCACAAGGAGCTCGAGTACTTAGAAAATATAATGCTATGACAAATCCCACTCAAACTTTTCGGTCGTCTCACGATTGAATTGAGACGGGCGAGTATAACATGCGACATGTTTAGGATGCAATTAAAAATGGTAAATTTTGAAATTTGTCTACGAATTAAAAATATTAAATTTTTAATAATATTTTCTGTTGATTTTTGAGTTTTTATTCAAGTATCGATATTTATTTTTGTAAGTATCGATATGTTGTCCTAAACTGGAAATTTATTAAAAATAAGTTCGATACTTTAAAAAAACTCAAAAAAACCAACCAAAAATGTTTCAAGAAGTCTAATATTTTCAGTTTGTGAAAAAGTTTCAAAATTTGTCATCTTTTAGCCGCACCCTAAACATGTCGCATCCTAGACCTACCCGCTTGAGATAGTATTTTTTTCCCCAAAAATTTTCTGAAATTAAACTCAAAAATTAATATTAAAATAAAGTATTCTAAATGCATGACAAACTTGATCAGTTTGATTTTTTATTTGTATATGTTCTAATCAATATAGGCAGAGCTTGGCTAAAATAGTTTATAAGGCATACTTAGATTTTTTGAAAAAATTTAAGTAAATCAAAATCTTCAAAAGAAAATTGTCTTAATAAAAGATTTTAAGAATTTAAAAAGACTTAATTAAAAATATTCAAAAAAAATAAAATTTAATAAGAAATTTTAAATTTTTAAAAGTGTCAATTTATTTATTTTTTAAATTAAGAGGCCAAATGCTAGTTTTTTTTTTTAAATGGGGCATCCCTATCTGACTCATCACCGTCCGCCTCGGCATATTTATCTTTATCCACTCGTTTATGGGGAAGACAAGAGTTCAGGGTGTTTAGGGTTTAAGGATAATATTTTAGGTTAAACTAAAATTTTAGTCTTTCGGATTGATGAGTATAAAATAAATAAATTTAAAAAATAAATAAAAAGGGTTAGTTAACGTTTTTTTTAAATATGATTAATTATCTATTGAACCTTTGATAATTTTAATACTTATTTATAAAAATTTAAAAATAATGGTGTATAGCGATATGTTAGTATTAATGGTGTTTAGTAGTGTGTGTCACCCGTTTTGAAATTTTCCTTTCCAAGAAAATTCTATGTTTTCAATTTTTACAAATAATTTTTATTTTCTATTATCTAGAAACTAAAAAAACATTATTGGTAAATAGAAATAGTACGAAAGCACATTTGGTTATCTATTTTCTCATAATAGAAATACGATAAAAAAACAAAAAAAAACTTACATTTATATATATATGTATGTATATATATATTCAAACCAAGATTATAGATTTAATATATATAAAAATTTTAGAAGAGTGGTAATTCAAGAACAATATAAAACATAAATATTGTATTGAATTATTTAATCGAGCAGAATCAAAATAGATACAAATTGTCTAAAACAAATCGAATATAACAATATTTAATCGTTTACTTGTAGTAGACAGAAAAATCGATTAGTGGAAACGGGTTGAGACATACAATTATGTAGTTTCTTAAGACAGATTTTCGGTCACTCCTACAGTGCTTGAGATCATTGGTCGTCTGTCTTCCAGGATACGACAACTAGATGATCAGCTGCAGTTGCACCGTTGTAGAGACTATAACTTGCCTTCGTCTATCATCGAAAATTACTTTTGAAAGTCATAGAGTAAAGCAATAGAAAAATCTCTGTGTTTTGAGTTGTATTTAACCTAATAGGTTAACAAAGTAGTTATAGGGGCTTCACATAGTGAACCATTAGAAATTTGACCTAATAGAGCATTTAATCAATGAGCCTTTAAAGAGCAATTTCTAAAATTATTGTCTGAATTAAAGGAACCTTAACATAATTTGGAAAAGATATGCTCTATTTGAGGAAACAATTATTTGGGTTAAAATATCCGCAAGCCCACGGAAGACCCGACTGGTTCGGATATTAGTATTACCCATGTCGTGCACGTCTGCACATTTACGAACCAACAATGGGTTTCACGTTTTTCCTCAATAACATTTGGATCAATTTCTCATTCAAAGCTCCAAAAATATTGATTTTTCCAACAATCCCCACATGAATGAAATTAATCATTTAATCAAAACATTTTAACTCAATGTGGTGATAGATTCTATGATCGATAGCTCCATAGGATAGGTATGTGTTGTAACACCCTATAACCGGTCTAGAAGTAAGCTAAACTATGAAACACCACATAATAAACAAGGAATGTTAAACACCTAAAACCTTTTGGTCGAATACAAAGGTTGGTTGAGACATCCAAATAGTATAAGAAACTCATGCTAAACTATCTTATTAATCATCAATAATTACTAAAGGAAACAAAAATAACACGTACAGTTCCATTTCTTTGTGAACATGAGTAGGTTTCAATTCTAAGTTACATATTTCATTAATAGGATTCAAGACCACCAAATCAAAATCAGATTCATTATGTTTTTACTGAAACAACTTATAGAAAAGGGAAGCATGGATTTAGAAAGGATTGGGAGGGTTATAATTCGAGCATTGGCTTAGGGGTGTAGGAAAGGAGAATTTTTAAGGGATATCATTCGAATATAAAATCACTTGAACCCAATTTTATAAGGATATAAACCTAATATATTTACCATAAGCCAAATTCCAAATTAAAGGTTAATCTAGAAGTTCAAACATACTCATAAAGCTTAAGGCATATGCACAATATTTATACCTTCTATACCAGCCAAATCACATTCCAACTCTAACCACCTACTTAGTTAACCAACTAACCATATGAACATACATGTTTAGTATATTGGCCCATTACAAGCATTAAATTCTTATATAACTTACATACATATAAGGCAAAATGAAATTCTAAATGCACTATGCATGTATTTACAAACTAGGTGCCACCAACTAGGAGTTTTCAAAGAAAGATTACAAAACCTACTTCTCGGTGATTATGATCTTGTCCAAGCTCAAGAGTAGATACAAGTAAGACTTAACATGTAATTCAGTAAAAGGATCGAATAAGTATATATATATATATATACTTAGTGAGGCAGTATTAAGAATCTAATATCATGAAACAAACAAGTCCTCCTTCCACTACAATCTATAATTCATGAAACTTGCACAAGGTACTGGATATATTGAGGTAAGTCATTCGAATCAAAGTTTACCTATGAACATGAATATTCAAACAAGCACAAGTATAAAGTCATCCATCCAAACATTTATATACATATATTGGCATCTAATCGAACATAAATCTTCTCAAAAGATACTTCAAATTTCAAAAGGAATATATTACTTGTTACGCAAGTTGTTATATTGATTCATTAGTTATCTTATAGTTCTCATTATTTTACTTTAACTTAACCTTGAGAATCAAGCAGCCTAGGTATACGAATCTCCAACCAACTGTCGCCAAATAAAATGATACTCGAAGTATTGGTCAATCCCTCCTACTGTCGGCAAGTGACCAAAACACATTCCTCCTACTGCCACCTCATAAGGACTGTAGTCCACCCCAAATACAAGCTCTATGGACTCTATGGCATGCCAACTATACCTAAGACTAACTTGAACCCAAGGCTTTCAATTTAATCTTATCATATCAAGAACAAAATGAGCAAAGCTCCTTAATCAGAATACCATACGGACAAGCTTATTGTTCATTTCAAATTAGACATGAATTCAACGTTATATCATTCCTCTTTTTCGAATAGTTAGTATAGTAAAGATTTCTATCAACATGTATCATATTTAGTTTTCATTGTAAGCATATCAACAAGTTCAATTAAAACACATCATGATCAAGGGTTACATAACATCATACTTATCAATTAGGGACTTACCTCAAGTCCAAGCTTGCTTAAGCATAACGTAATCCAAAATAGAATCAATGAAAATAATAAACAAAACAACAAGAAATGCTCGGGAAGGTTACTAGCCTATCCCGAGACTTTAAACTGCACTCACAATTTGTTCCGAGCTAGATTTGCTCCTGGATCACAATCCCCTTTTGTTTGTCTACTATTTGATCTACTTGGGTCTTTTCTCCCTCAAATATTTCTTGGTATAATTATAACAAGAAGTACACTCATATACTAGAAGACTTTCCTATCAATCATTCACTTGAACACTACTTACTCATTCATGTGTACATGTAATTTCATTCTAAACAGCCCAATGCACTATCTTATATAAAACAGTACCCAAATACACACTTATATAATTATATAATCACAATCAATCCATGAAATTTTCAAGCATTCAAAACAATCCCTAACACTTTTACATGGATGCAAAACAGCCCTTTACTCATAATTACACATACACATGCTCAAAATAATATGATATTGTTCAAGTAATTGTAATGTTGCCCTGTTTTCATGTATGCGCAATTGCATGATCCAAAACACTCCCCTACGGTTCATTTATATGCAATTTTGCCCTGTTTTCATATGTGTACAATTACATGCTCCAAAATAGTCCCCTAAGGTTCATTTATATGCAATTATGCCCTGTTTTCATATGTGTACAATTACATGCTCCAAAACAGTCTCCTAAGGTTCATTTATATGCAATTCTGCCCTGTTTTCATATGTGTACAAATGCATGCTCCAAAACAATCCCCTAAGGTTCATTTATATACAATTCTGCCCTATTTTCATATGTGTACAATTATATGCTCCAAAACATTTTTAAGTAATATCCATATAATCAAATCAGTCCTTAATTCCTAGATATACATTTATGAGAGTATAAATAGTACTTTAGCAATATTCCATTATTTTTTAAAATTCTTTTATTATATATATGCATATCTACCATCAAACACCATTTTCACTTGAATAGAAAAGAGGAATGAGATAATTACCTTTCTATCAAGAAGTTATTCGAACAAAGTCCACTAATTTGAGCTAGATTAATCCAAAAATGAAACTCGCTCTCACTACACTCTAACTTTCGGTCATGGAGGAAAAAGGGAGGAAGGAGGAAGATGATAGCATTTTGTTCATCTTTCATTTCCTCTAAATCGTGAGTCATCTTTCCCCAAACACTTGCCTTTCTCACAAGATAACAAGTGTACAAGTCCTCATATTAAGGCTTAGTTTACATGCAATTCTAAAGTCACTAAAATTTTAAGTTTTAGTCATTTCTAAAATAGCCCTCTAAATTGTGTTTGATTCTAATATGATCCTAATTTCATTCACTTAATCTAATAGATGATAACTATATTGGTGTTAACTTGTGATTAAGGTGTTACATACTTCTAAGACAATGTTTGAGGTATTACAATTCTCATCCCTTAAAAAAATTCATCCTTGAATTTTACCTGAGGGGAAAATATAAGGGTATTGATCTTTCATAATTGACTCAGGTTCCCAAGTAGCTTCTCCAACTTTATGTTTTTTCCACAAAACCTTGATGAGAGGAACGGACTTGTTACGAAGTCTTTTAATCTCACATATTATGATTTGGACCGGTTCTTCTTCGTAAGACAAATATGGACTGAGTTCTACATTTTTAGGCTCAAGAATAAGAGAGGGATCTGATCGATATTTGCGGAGCATGGAAGCATGGAATACATTATGAATCTTATCAAATTCACTGGGAAGTGCTAGACGATAAGCAATAGAACTAATCTTCTCAATAACCTTAAATGGTCCAATAAAATGAGGGCTAAGCTTCTATTTCTTCCCGAATCTAAATACCTTCTTCCATGGCGATACCTTTAAGAACACTTGAACTCCTAAATTATACTGGATATCCCTTATTTTTTATCAACATAGGTTTTTTGTCTATCAAAAGCTTCCTTCAACCTAATGTGGATAACTTGTATTTGATTTTCTGTTTCTCTGAGGAGTTCAGGCCCTAAGGCCTTATTTTCCCCTAATTCTGACCAACATAAAGGAGTTCTACATCTCCTTCCATACAAGACTTCAAACGGGGCCATTTGAATAGAGGCTTGATAGCTATTATTGTATGCAAATTCTGCCAACGATAAGGACTTCTCTTAGTTCTTTTCAAACTCAAGTACACAAGCTCGAAGCATGTCTTCAATAGTTTGGATTACTCTTTCAAATTGACCGTATGATTGAGGATGGAAAGTTGTACTAAGATTTGTTTTGGTTCCTAAAGCTTTCTACAAAGAATTCCAAAACCTAGAAGCAAATAGAGGATCATGATCTGATATTATAGAAGTGGGAACACCGTGCAAACGCATCACTTCTTTTATGTACAACTCGGCCAACTGATCCAACCTCATATTCATTCGAACATGTATGAAGTGAGTTGACTTAGAAAATCTATCAACTATCACCCATACTACATCATTCTTCCTTGGTGATAAAGGCAACCCACTTACAAAATCCAAGGTTATTCGACCCCACTTCCATTGAGGTAGCTCGATAGATTGCAAAAGTCCCATAGGTACTTGGTGTTCTGTTTTAACTTTCTGACAAGTTAAACACTTGGACACAAATCCTGTAATGGCTGACTTAATCCCTAGCCACCAATACAACTTCTTCATGTCTTTATACATCATAATCGATCCCGAATGAATCGAGAAAGGACTATTATGAGCTTTCTGGAGTATTTCTCTCCTTGGAGTTTCATCATTTGGTACACAAACTCTGTTTCAAAAATAAAGTAAACCATTAGACTTCAAAGAAAAGTCTGGATTAGGTTCAGTTTCAAACTTGCACAAAACCTTCTGAAGTTCAGGATCGATTTGTTAAAGTGTTCTGATCTTCGAGAGCAAATCGGATTGAACTTGAAGTTCAGCTATGAGCTTTTGATCTTTTTGCAATCTAAAATGTGCATTGATTGTAGTAGGGGCTACAGAACAATGAAACATACTTAGATAACAAGGATTAGAATTTAGGTATGAAGGGACTAAATGTATGATTCATTTAGAATCTTACCAATCGAATGTTTGCGATTGAGTGCATCAGCCATGTTGCGCGTAATAAGTGCTACGCAATTGTGCAAGTATACACGTTGCAAGTTATAGTATAAAAGATACCGTCTTCACAGGGATTGGTTCCACTTCAAGAATCTATTCTCTTGCACTGTAAAAAGTAAAAACACAAATAAAGGATTATAGGAGTTTAACTAATAACTAAACTAGAAGGCAATAAAGTAAAAGAATGAATGAGATCAAATGAGAGAGATATGCCAGGTTATCGTGAGTTGAGGTGTAATAGCCAATTGGATCGTCTTGGTAAAAGAGTGCACGAGCAACTCAGTTGCCGGGGTTGCCTTGGCAACTAATCGATGGTTGCCTGGGTAACTAGTTGGGCAACTACTTGGGCGTCTGGACAGCAACCTTCAAGGTCCGGTAGAGCGTTCTTCAATGGTTTCTTCTTATCCCTAAGTCGAAACTCTAGCTACTTGTGCATGCCTTGATAATACATCCCTGCGTGAATCAAGGGTGAACAACAACCAATCTTGCGCTCCTCTTAGCCGTTGAAATCCCTGACCTATTCCTAAGCTGGATTAATCTTCACCATCAATAGATTGAATAAAGATCATATTCATTCGTTTCTTGAATCTAACTCTCCCGATATTAGATAAATAGATAAAGTTACGAGATCCTCTCCCAATTCACTCGCAAACAAGAATAAGAACCAAGAATGAATAAACCTTGAATAGAAAAGTGCAAACTCTTATTACCTAAACAAAAACCAATAGTTTCTCACAACCACAAAACACAATAACCATAGCCAAATAGATTTAGTTCATGGCTAGGTTCCAAAGAAACACAAGATAAATAATCCCTAGCATGAACCTAATTAAACAAGAAAGAAAAAGATGAAGAATTGAAGCTTGTCGAAATCTCCTTGCCCTAGATGCTTGTCGAAAATTCTCTCTTCTTGCTCTCCTTGGATTGTCGAAATTCCCCTCTAATTTATAGGGCTAGGTCAAAGTCCTTCTTTGAGGAGGAAGTTAAGTTGGAATTAAATTATCTTTAAAGAATATAATTCTTTATTATAATTATATTCCAACTAGAACTTCTCTTATCTTCTTGGAATTTAATTCTTCTTTAATCTCTTGATGGAAATCAAATTCCTTTGGGATTGGGCTTTGCTCCACGTCATCTTGGGCTTGTCTAGTCATCAATTTCGACTGCCATATCACCTTGTTCTTTGTCGACAATTGCCCTGGCAACTGGCTCGGCGTCTTCTTCATGCATTGCCCTGGCAACTAGCTCGGCATCTCCTTCATGTATTGCCCTGAAAACTAGCTCTAGCCTTGTTTTGGCAAATGATCCTGCACATATACACAAAACACACCAAAGCAGCATATTTTCCCACAAAAACTACCAAGTTATGTAATCAAGCTCAACGTTGGAAGGAAACATGGATTAATGCATGAATGGCTAATTATGCAACTAATATAAGCCTAAGTCTAACAATAATATGAGTAAAAAGGGTAAGAAAATAGTACTTTTGAACACTTATCACACCTCCAAACTCGAACTATTGCTTGTCCTCAAGCAATGCAAACTAACAATTACCTGCCAAGACTTCAATTTTCACAAACTTAGCTTTGAACTTGATTTCAATTCTCAGAACCGGGGCACAAAGTATGATTGGCTTTTCATTTTTCGAAAAACATAGGAGTTACTCGAAATCAAACTATAATGCTTGTGAGTGTGTGCGAAGTTGTGTGCAAGTTGATTTTTCAGATTCTATGCAAACAAGAGGTCTTCAAATTACTTCATGGGTTCTTTTTAACATGTTTTAACTAGAGCCAATTTTGGGCACCTCTAATGTTTTTTTTCTAGTTTTATTCGACTAGAGCCTGTTTCGGGCACCTCTTAGCGAAAAAAAATTTTTAGCACATACTAGAGCCAGTTTCGGGCACCTCTAGTGATAAATTTTTTTAGCACATGCTAGAGCCAATTTCGGGCGCCTCTAGCATTCATCCAATTTTTATTCTAATCCCCCAATTTCTTTAATTATCATCCTAAGTTCACTAGAATTCCTTAAATCAATCAAACCACAACAGTGTTTCATCAAATTTAGTATCATAGTAAAATTCTAAGTTTTTCCATGGTTATCCTAGAATAAAAATTCTATCAATTAAGTGCATTGGCAAAGTCATCATCGGATATTCATCAAATCTAAGCAATTATTGTTCCAACTAAAGGCATGGCAAGCAATTTATGTATCATAAATGTGATACTTAAGATGAATGTAACTAAACATGGTAACTACTAATAACAATCCCCCCCAAACTCGAGTGAGGCATTGTCCTCAATGCATGTATTGAATAAAATTAACAAAAAATAAAATGCAAACGAGAACTTACTCCGAGAGTTCATCATCGTAGATGATTAGTTTCTTTTTGGTCTGTGTCTTGATTCTCTTGCTTGAACGCGATGGTTGTTTTCTTGTTGTCGGTGGTGGAATTGATCCTCGTACGGGGTTGTCCTCATCGTCCTCTTCATCAGTGTCATTGGCTTTTCGCTTGGAGGATTCAATTGATGCGGTCTTTGTTGGTGCAATGGAAGACTCGCCCGAATCTGAAAAATCAGAAAATGATTCCGTAGGAGTTGATTAGGGCATAGGTGCTTTACCTTTGGCTATTGCAGTGGTTGACGGGATGTTTTTAGCTTTGGTTGTCGTGGCATCTTCAGGGTTGGTTACCGTGGCATCAGCTTGTGCAGGCACGTTGTAGGTTGTCGCGGCATCATCTGTTGCGGTTGCCGTGGCGACTACTTCATTGGGTGCCGGGGCAAGGATCTCGACGGAAAAAATTGGGAACGGCACGCGATTGTTCGGGTACTTTTCTAGGATGACTTGGGTGATGGCATTGTTGTGCTCCTTCATGTATCGCATGAACATTAGTTGCCGGTCTTCAATTTGCCTTAGGTGGCTTGCCAATGGTTGCAAGAGTGCTTCAAAGTGTCCCGGTGTTGATGGCCGAGTTTCCCGGGCGTTAGGTGCTTGGGCATTAGGGATTGCCAGGGCGGCAGGAGTTTTCGCGGCAATTGGAGGCCTTAAAGAGTTTCCTGGTGCCTCTCCCATTAGCTTTCAGATTTGTGCTTGATTCCAACCGAACTTTGGTAGGGCCTTTTCATCGGTGGACTCACTTGGGACATGCATCTCCTTGCAAAGATTAGAAATTAAGCAAGGGAAGAAAAGAGAACCCTTATCTTTTGAGCTACATACAAAAATCTCATCACAAATAATTTTTCCAATGTTAATGATGCGATTATGCAAAATAGAATGTTTGAGCAAAAGACGTGGTATATCAACGGTAGTATTGTGTGTGGTGGGCATTAAAGAAGTTTTAACAAACTTATTCCATAGTTTTGCCTCGGGTTTGAGCCGAAGGTGATTTACCGTACCCTTGTATTTATCGTCGTTCCAATGAGTTCCCAGTTGAGTGAGTTCTTGAAGCACCTTGTCGAGTTGCTTGGGAGTGATTTGATCAATGAAGGCTTGATGCTCGTCCTTCTCAATGTAGAGCCCGTAAAAGGTGTTGACGTTTTCAGGGCTTATGAGTATGGCCTTGTCACGAACAAAAACATAAGGATTATCCGGGTTAGGTGAGTGAGCATAGAATTCTCTTACCCATGAGATGTTGCCCGGTTCTGGTTGATGGCAAAAGATTTGCCACTTTTGATGTGCAATCCTTTCGAAGATGAATTGTTCAAGGCTGAAATCTTGATGAGAGTTGGAGTATTCAAAGCCTTGTTCTTCATGAATCTTCCGCTTTCAAACTTGGAGTGAAATATTTCTTCAACCACTGATGTAGCAAACTTCTTGTATCTTGGTTCTTTGGAGGAACTTGGATGAACTAAAAACTTAATTTTGGATGCCATGGATGATCTTGCTTGTGAGTTTTGTAAAAACAAAGAAAATAAAAGAAACTAAAGAGTTGCAAAATAAAAAGTAGGAATAGGTTAAGGGTGATGGGTTTTTATAGAAAAGATAGGTGGTGAATATGGTGGGTAG
This sequence comes from Hibiscus mutabilis, assembly GCA_019671005.1. Lineage (NCBI taxonomy): Eukaryota > Viridiplantae > Streptophyta > Magnoliopsida > Malvales > Malvaceae > Hibiscus > Hibiscus mutabilis. The sequence goes on along the minus strand of CM033711.1, from coordinate 29,416,503 downwards.
GATTAGGGGGAGACGAAAAAAGGGTTTTGGTTTAGGGAGAGGGTGACGGTAAGGGGGGTTTAATTAGGGTAAGTTAGAGGCTTTTTATAAGCCTTAGATTCAGCCCATTAATTTCCTTGTTGAAGATGTTTTCCTTCTTGGATTAAAATTCCTCTTTATCTTGAACTCTTTTCCTACAATTCAAAGACAAATCAAATAAGGATTAAAATTAAAGATATGCTAATAAAAGAAAATAAATAAAGATGTGTAAAGGGATTCTTAAACTTAAAAAGATAAAAAAATCTATCCTAAAAAATAATAATCGGAAATAATAAAAAAATAAAATAAAAAAATAGTTCGAAAAATAAAATAAAAAATAAATAATAATAAAAATAATAAAAATAAAAATAAAATATCAAAGGGAGAGCATTCTCATGCATCTCCTAAGTTGACCACTTCTTTGTTACGTTCTACATGGGCACCATTGTAGTGCTTCAATCTTTGTCCATTAACTTTGAATTTATGGTTGTCAGAGATGGACTTGATTATCACAACACCATGGGAGAATGGTTTGACAACTTCGAATGGTCCCAACCATCTTGATTTCAGCTTTCCCGGGAAAAGTTTTAGCCGGGAATTGGATAAGAGAACTAGTTGCCCTGGCATGAATTGCCGTGGCAATAGTTTCTTGTCATGTCATTGCTTTGTTTTCTCCTTGTAGATTCGTGCATTGTTATAGGCGAGTGCACGTAATTCTTCTATCTCATTGAGGTCCAACAAACGCTTTTGTCCGGCACTTTCCCAATCCATATTCACGGTCTTGATTGCCCAGTATGCCTTGTGTTCAATTTCCACCGGTAGATGGCATGTTTTGCCATAGACAAGTCGGAAGGGGGGCATACCTAAGGGTGTTTTGAATGCAGTGCGATATGCCCTAAGTGCGTCATCTAGTCTTAATGACCAACCCTTCCTAAAGGGATTTACAACTTTCTCGAGTATACCCTTCAATTCTTGGTTGGAAATTTCTGGTTGCCCGTTGGTATGTGGGTGATATGCCGTGGTGATCTTGTTTGATATGCCGAAGCGTTGCAACATCTTGGCAATTAGTATGTTGTTAAAATGCTTGCCTTCATCACTGATAATTGCTCTCGGCATCCTAAACCGTGTAAATATGTTTTTCTGCAAGAATCGTTGCACGGTCTTGGAATCGTTGTTGGGAACTGCAGCTGCCTCCACCCATTTAGACACGTAGTCGACGGCAAGTAGAATGTAGAGTTTGCCGAATGAAGATGGGAAAGGTCTTATAAAATCGATCCCCCATACATCGAACAATTCCACCTCGATGATGTTCTGGAGCGGCATCTCATGTCGTCTAGAGATATTGCTCGTCCTCTGGCAACGATCACATTGCTTGAAAAAGTCTTGGGCATCTTTGTACAATGTTGGCCAATACAAACCGGATTGCAAAACTTTAGCTGTGAGTTCCTCCAAAATGTCCTCCATAGGGTGAAGAATGGCATTGCCGGAGTACATTATGTTGCTCTTCTTCAGGGACACATCGGCGTATAACCTGATCTGCACATTGTTTAAACAAAAGAGGCTCGTCCCAAAAGTAATGCTTAGCATCATGGTGGAACCGCTTCTTCCCTTAGTGAGTAATGCCATAAGGTAAAATACCATAAACAAGGAAATTAACTAAATCCGCGTACCAGGGTATTGCCGAGGTATGTGTTGTCGTGGTGACTGCTCCTAAAATTGCCGAGGCATGTGTTGTCGTGGTGACTGCTCCCAAAATTGCCGAGGCATGCGCGTCAAAGGCTGTTACGACGTCGAGAGTTACTGAGGCGTGTGCATCTATGGTTGCCGAGGCGTCGAGGGTTGTCGAGGCATGCGCGTCCATGGTTGCTGAGGCAACTAAAATTTGTTCATCTGGGAATGCATCGCATATCTCTAGATCCGCGTCCTCCTTCCTGTTGCGTTCTAAACGTGATAAGTGACCGGCCACTTGATTTTCTGTTCCTTTCCTGTCCTTAATTTCAATATCAAATTCTCGTAAAAGTAATATCCAACGAATCAAACGAGGTTTGGCATCCTTTTTAGCAAATAGATATTTGATTGCCGAATGGTCCGTATGAACAATTACCTTTGTACCAATCAAATAGGATCGGAACTTGTCAAATGAGAAAACTACAGCTAGTAACTCTTTCTCCGTTGTTGTGTAATTTACTTGAGCACTATTAAGAGTTTTACTAGCGTAGTATATCACATGGAAGGTCTTACCTGTGCGTTGGCCTAGGCTTCTCCTACCGCGAAATCACTTGCATCACACATGAGCTCAAAAGGTAGCGTCCAATCTGGTGGAACGACAATGGGTGCCGAGATAAGCTTTTTCTTTAGGGTTTCGAATGCTTGGATGCAAGAATCATCAAAATCGAAAACTTTATCCTGTTCAAGCAAATTGCACAAGGGTTTAGTGATTTTAGAAAAATTATGAATGAACCTCCTGTAAAAACCTGCATATCCAAGAAAACTTCGAATTCCTTTAACCGAACTTGGTGGAGGTAATCTCTCTATCACGTCCACCTTGGCTTTGTCTACTTTAATCCCCTTGGATGAAATCTTGTGGCCGAGCACTATTCCTTCATCTACCATAAAATGGCATTTTTCCCAATTGAGGACTAAATCAGTTTCTTTACATCTTGCCAACACCCTCTCTAAATTGCCGAGACAGCTGTCGAAGTCATTACCAAAAACAAAAAAATCATCCATGAAGATCTCAAGGAAGTCTTCGACCATGTCTGAAAAGAGTGTCATCATGCATCTTTGGAAGGTTGTCGGGGCGTTACACAATCCGAACGGCATCCTTCAGAAGGCATAAGTACCGTATGGGCATGTGAAGGTTGTTTTTTCTTGATCTTCTGGTGCTATGGCAATTTGATTGTAACCTGAATAACCATCAAGAAAACAATAAAAGGGTTTACCTGCAAGACGGTCAAGCATCTGATCAATAAAGGGTAATGGGAAGTGATCTTTCCTAGTGGCTTTGTTTAGCTTTCGATAATCCATACAAACCCTCCAACCGGTCACAGTCCTGGTTGGAATGAGTTCATTGTTTTCATTACTTACCACCATTATACCTCCCTTTTTCGGTACACATTGTATCGGACTTGCTCATGTACTATCAGAGATAGGGTATATAATGTCGGCGTCAAGCAACTTGATGATTTCTTTCATTACAACCCCTTTCATGGCATGATTCAGTCTTCTCTGGGCCTCAATTGAAGGTTTGTGATCATCTTCCAACAAAATCGTGTGCATGCACACTGCCGGGCTAATTCTCTTCAAGTCGACAATTGTCCATCCTATTGCCTTTTTGTGTAGCTTCAACATCTTGATCAGCTTCTTTTCCTGCTCAGGCTGTAACTTAGAAGAAATAATTACAGGCAATGTATTATCGGTTCCTAAGTATGCATATTTTAGTTGCTCTGGAAATTGTTTCAACTCAAGAATCGGTGGTTGTTTAATAGAGGGTTTTTCGAGTTTACCTTCCTTACCTGAGTAATCCAGTGGTTCAAAGTATGTACCTGGTCGATTGACTAGCCAATTTGCCTCTTCTTGTTGTTCCTCACCGATCGGTTCTCCATACTTCTCAGGTTCCTCTTGATCGGCAATGTAGTTGCCGAGGCAACTAAATTCCTCGTCGAAGTTAAACTCTACCGTGGCATGAAGAAGTTGGCATTCTTCTGGATCATTGGCATGCCTTAGTGTTTGGAACACATTTAGTTTAACTTGCTGGTCATTCACTCTCATTGTGAGTTCTCCCTTTTCAACATCGATCAAGGTTCTCCCTGTTGCTAGGAATGGTCTCCCGAGAATGATGGGTACATGCTCATCTACTTCACAATCCAAAACAATAAAGTCAGCGGGAAAAATAAATTTATCAACTTTTACCAGTATGTCCTCGATTTTTCCCTCTGGATGCACATAGGATCTGTCGGCTAGCTGTAGCATAACTGTTGTAGGTCTTGCCTTCCCGATTCCTAGTTTCTGGAAAACTGATTTAGGCATCAAGTTTATGCTAGCCCCAAGGTCGCATAATGCTTTCCCGACATAGTGGTTTCCAATAGAACAGGGTATTGTGAAACTTTCGGGATCCTTCAACTTGGGTGGCATACGATTGTGCAACATTGCCATGCATCCCTCTGTTGCGGCAACTGTTTCAAACTCTCCTAGCCTTGTTCTCTTGGACACAATGTCTTTAAGAAACTTGGCATAGTTTGACATTTGTTCAATTGCTTCCACCAATGGCAAGTTGATGTGGACTTGCTTTAGGATATCAAGAAACTTCTTGAATTGATATTCTTGCTTTTGTCGCTTCAACCTTTGTGGGAATGGTGGTGGAAGTCGGATATCTTCGATCCTTTCATTGGTTTGGAACCTGATTGACGGTGGCATTGCCGAGACAACTGGAGTTGCCGAGGTATTATCAATTGGGGTTGTCGAGGCATGCTTATCACAAGTTACCGAAGCATCCTTATCGTCGGTTGCCGAGGCATGCTTATTGCCGGTTGCCGCGGCAATTCCTGGTTCAGCATCTGAGGTTTTGCCGCTAGGTTCGTCTTGATCTTTTTGTGGAGTTTTGTTTGATGAGCGGGTTTGAGCCTCTCTAAGTTGTTGGCCACTTCTAGTGGTGATCGCCTTACATTGCTCATGGCCAGTTCCTCTTGCGACTTCAGTATCGCTAGGTAAACCTCTTTGCGGTCTAGTATTCAGATTTTGAGCAAACTGTCCGACTTGATTTTCCAATGATTTGATTGCCGCCTCTTGGTTTTACAATCTCATCTCGGTCCTGTTAATAAAAGCATCAGTTCTTTTTATGAAATTGCTATTCTCAGCCATATAAGATTCAGTTTTCAATCATAAAAGCATTTAGAGAATTTTCTAAAGAACTAGATGTTGTCGGTTGTTGCTGCGGTAACTGTTGCGTGGCATATTCTGCTGGAATCCCGATGCTTGTGCATTCTGATTGTTCTGGTTTAGAGCATTGTTGGGATTACTCCATGAAAAATTTGGGTGCTTCTTCCAGGTTGGATTGTATGTATTGGACATCACATTGTTGTTCCGATTGTAATTCCCCACATAGAGGCTGGATTCCGGATTCTGTATACATTCAGAAAAATCATGGTTATCACCACATAACTCACAAAAAGAATCCATTACCTTGACTTCATGTGTGTTGTTTGGTTTTTACATGTTCTGGACCATCTTGGTTAAAGTGGTCAATTGTGCCGAAATTGAATCTGATGATCCTAGTTCATGTATTGTGGCTTGGCGTCTAACTCCTCCTCTTCTAGTAGAGGGGAATTGATAATCATTCTTGGCCAGCCTGTTTAGAATTTGCATTGCTTCATCCGGTGACTTATCTAGAAGTATGCCGTTTGCCGAGGCATCTAGCATCATCCTTGTTGGTGTATTCACGGCGTTGTAAAACATTGTTACTTGAGTCCACATCGGGAATCCGTGTAGGGGGCATTTGTGTAGAAGTTCTCTATATCGCTCCCAAGCCTCGTACATGGATTCATCGTCTGCCTGCCGAAAAGAAGTAATGTCATTACGAAGCTTATCAGCCAAATTTGTAGGATTAAACTGAGCAAGGAAATCACGACAAAGATCGGTCCAAGATGCTATTGATCCGGCAGGAATGCTATTCAACCATGCTTTTGCCCTATCCCTCAGTGAATAGGGGAATAATCTTAATCGTAAGACATCGGGGGTGACTCCGTGTATTTTGAACGAGTTACAAATCTCGAGGAAAGATTTAAGATGTTGTCGTGCATCTTCAGTTGCTGAGCCGCCAAATTGACCAATTGTGTTGATCATATTAAACATTACCGGTTTTAATTCAAAGTGGTTAGCTTCAATTTCAGGTGCGACAACTCCTGGATTAAGTCCATCAAGATCTTCTTCAAGATAGTCTTGAATAGTTCTGTTTCGTGCAAGAATCACTCCTCCTCCTGCTGGAACATCTTGATTCATATTGCCGTCTTGATTAGCCATTGCTACTCTTATCCTTCGTCTAAGTCTTTGTAAGGTTCGTTCGATTTCTGGATCAAAGGGATATTCTGGTGTAATCGGTCTCGCCCTGGTCATATACCAATGCAAAACCAAAGTTTGTTAGCCCTTTGAATCTTAAACAAGAAAAGTAAAAAGAAAGTGCAAGAAAATAAAAACAAAGTCGCTATTGCCAATCCCCGGTAACGGCGCCAAAAACTTGTTGCGCGTAATAAGTGCTACGCAATTGTGCAAGTATACACGTTGCAAGTTATAGTATAAAAGATATAGTCTCCACAGGGATTGGTGCCACTTCAAGAATCTAGTCTCTTGCACTGGAAAAAGTAAAAACACAAATAAAGGATTATAGGAGTTTAACTAATAACTAAACTAGAAGGCAATAAAGTAAAAGAATGAATGAGATCAAATGAGAGAGATAGGCTAGGTTATCGTGAGTTGAGGTGTGATAGCCGATTGGATCGTCTTGGTAAAAGAGTGCACGGGCAACTCAGTTGTCGTGGCAACCTGCACAACGGGGTTGCCTTGGCAACTAATCGATTGTTGCCTGGGCAACTAGTTGGGCAACTACTTGGGCATCTGGATAGCAACCTTCAAGGTTCGGCAGAGCGTTCTTCAATGGTTTCTTCTTATTCCTAAGTCGAAACTCTAGCTACTTGTGCATGCCTTGATAATACATCTCTGCGTGAATCAAGGGTGAACAACAACCAATCTTGCGCTCCTCTTAGCCGTTGAAATCCTTGACTTATTCCTAAGCCGGATTAATCTTCACCATCAATAGATTGAATAAAGATCATATTTATTCGTTTCTTGAATCTAACTCTCCCGATATTAGATAAATAGATGAAGTTACGAGATTATCTCCCAATTCACTCGCAAACAAGAATAAGAACCAAGAATGAATAAACCTTGAATAGAAAAGTGCAAACTCTTATTACCTAAACAAAAACCAATAGTTTCTCACAACCACAAAACACAATAACCATAGCCAAATAGATTTAGTTCATGGCTAGGTTCCAAAGAAACACAAGATAAATAATCCCTAGCATGAACCTAATTGAACAAGAAAGAAAAAGATGAAGAGTTGAAGCTTGTCGAAATCTCCTTGCTCTAGATGCTTGTCGAAAATTCTCTCTTCTTGCTCTCCTTGGATTGTCGAAATTCCCCTCTAATTTATAGGGCTAGGTCAAAGTCCTTCTTTGAGGAGGAAGTTAAGTTGGAATTAAATTATCTTTAAAGAATATAATTCTTTATTATAATTATATTCCTACTAGAACTTCTCCTATCTTCTTGGAATTTAATTCTTCTTTAATCTCTTCATGGAAATCAAATTCCTTTGGGATTAAGCTTTGCTCCACGTCATCTTGGGCTTGTCTAGTCATCAATTTCGACTACCATATCACCTTGTTCTTTGTCGACAATTGCCCTGGCAACTGGCTCGGTGTCTCCTTCATGCATTGCCCTAGCAACTAGCTCGGCATCTCCTTCATGTATTGCCCTGGCAACTAGCTCTAGCCTTGCTTTGGCAAATGATCCTGTACATATACACAAAACACACCAAAGCAGCATCTTTTCCCACAAAAACTACCAAGTTATGTAATCAAGCTCAACGTTGGAAGGAAACATGGATTAATGCATGAATGGCTATTTATGCAACTAATATGAGCCTAAGTCTAACAATAATATGAGTAAAAAAGGGTAAGAAAAATAGTACTTTTGAACACTTATCAAGCCACTACATTCGTTTTTCCAGGATGATAATCTATACTATATCTTAATCCTTGAGTAACTCCATTCATCTCCTTTGTATGAGATTCAACTCTTTTTGAGTCAGAAGATACTTCAAACTTTTTCGATCCATGAAAAGATAACATTTCTCTCCAAACAAATAGTGTCTCCAAATCTTTAAGGCAAAAACAACAACAGCTAACTCAAGATCATGTGTCGGGTAATTCAATTCGTGAGGTTTCAATTGTCGTGAAGCATAAGATACTACTTTACCTTCTTGCATAAGTACACATCCTAATCCCAGGTGTGATACATCACTGAAGACTGTAAAATCTTTCCCTAATTTAGGTTGAGTCAAAACCGAAGCATGAGTAAACACTTGCTTCAACTGATCAAAGCTTCATTGTTGGTTCTTAGACCAAACAAATGGCACATCTTTTCATAGAAGTTTGGTTAAAGGTGTGGCTAGGGTGGAGAATCCCTTAACAAATCTCTGATAGCATCCAACTAAACCCATAAAACTTATAACTTCACAAACATTCTTCGGAGGTCTCCAATCAACAACCGATTGGATTTTCTTTGGATCAACCTTAGTTCCATCTGTCGAGACTACATGGCCTAAGAAGGTCGCTTCGGATAGCCAAAACTCGCATTTGTTAAACTTTGCATACAGTTACTGATCACAAAGAATTTGTAGAATAATTCAAAGATGTTTCAAATGCTCATCTTTATTCTTGGAGTAGTTAAGGATGTCATCGATAAAAACTACTACAAACTTATCCATAAAGGTCTTGAAAACTCGATTCATAAGATCCATGAATGTGGCAGGAGCATTCATTAAGCTAAAAGGCAACACAAGGAATTCATAGTGACATATCAAGTTCTAAAAGCAGTTTTGGTACACCCGACTCCTTAACCTTCATCTGCTAATATCTTGATCGAAGGTCGATCTTAGAAAACACCGCAGCATCTTTGATTTGATCAAACAAGTCTTCAATTCTTGGCAATGGATACTTGTTCTTGATGGTAAGCTTGTTTAATTGCCGATAGTGGATGCAAATCCTTATCAACCCATCTTTCTTTTTCACGAACAGTATCGGGGCTCCCCAAGGAGATGAACTAGGCCTAATGAAGCCTTTATCTTGTAAATCTTACAACTAAATCTTGAGTTCTTTAAGTTCAACCGGAGCCATACAAGCTGGACTTCGATTCTGAATTCGACTTCCTATGTTGGAGGCAATCCAAGAAGTTCTTCGGGAAATACATTAGGGAATTCAGAGATAGTTAGGATGGAATCAAGAGAGAGTTTGGTTTCATTTATATCAGATATAGTAGCAAACATGGGAGTTGTTTTAGATGATTTCTTATCTAGCAAGATTATTAATTTCTTTCCTAACCCGAGAAGGAAAAGTATCTTATTAGAGAAATCTACCCAAGCATGGTGTTTTCCTAGCCAATCTAAACCCAAGATAAGATCAAACTCATTGAAAAGTAATGCTAACAAGTCAGCATGAAAAAGAGTACCTTGAATGACCAAAGGACTATCTTTACATGCTTGGTTTACAATGACTCTATCCCCTAAATGATTTGTAGCAACCAAATTACAATTGGTGGGTTCAGATTTCATTTTAAATTTTTCGATAAGGGTGGAACATATAAAGGAATGTGTGGAACCAGAGTCAAATAAGGAATAAACTGGATGAGAATATAATTTGATTGTACCTACAATTACATCAGAGGAGTCTTCCTTTTCTCGACCTCGAACATGATAGACTCAAGCAGGTGCTTGAGATTCTTGATGAGTAGCATTTGAGGCCTGACCCTGATTATTTCCATAGTTACCGGATTGTGCTTGCTTAGGCCCTTTACCCCTTGGTGACTGAACAGGGTTTGAATTCTTTGAGATATGAGTCGGAAGCTTGTTCAGGTTTTGAGGACAATCTTTGATGTAGTGATCTGAACCCCCACACATAAAACATGTATTTTCTTGCCTTCTACACTAACCTGTATGTTTCTTCTGACAGAAGTTACAAGTAGGGGCTTGTGAATCCCTTCCCTAATTCCCGGTGATGTTGATAGAAATTGAAGGTGTGGAAGATTTGACCACAGTCTGTGGCTTGTGCAAAAAGTTACTCTTCGGAGAAGATTTGAAATTTGAGGAACCTCCTCCATGATGCTTCGGCTTCTTGGATTGCCAATGGGGTTTGTTATCATCTCTCGATCTTTTATCTTTCCAGGAGTGATTCCCCTTTCTCTTTTTAGATGCTTTCATCTTGGCCTCAGTGGCTATAGCTTGATTCACTAAATATTGGAAGTCAGTAATTCCTAGGGCTGTAAACATAGGCCCCAATTCATCGTTGAGTCCATCTATAAACATCCGGCATTTTTCTTCTTCCTTCTTGATAAATTTAGACTCGTACTTGCAGTATTTACAGAAATCACTAACATATTGCTCGATTGGCTTGCCACCTTGCTTCAGATACAAGAATCGTCTTCTACACTCGGCAAGATATTGATCACTTATGTACTTCTTCTAAAATTCCTTAAGGAAGAATTCTCAAGTAACAACATTTTTAGGAGCAGTAAGAGTCGTAGTTTCCCACCGATTTAGAGCTTCATCAGCTAGAAGGGCTACAACACATTCCAATTTATGTTCATCTGAACATTGTAGTTGTTTGGTCAGGATTCTAATAGTGGCTTCTAACCAAAATTCAGCATCCTTTGGCTTTTCATCATCAACACTAGTGAACGTATAAGCTTGATGTTGAGCTAGTTTATTAATCAGGCTCTTGTTGTCACCACTATAGGAGGGGTGGGAGGAATTAGAGGATTTTGCCTCAATGAGGTAAGTAATTGATCAAATATCTCCTTCATACTGAGGAAACACTCTCGTTGTACAGAATGATTCGGAGGAGCTCCTTGTTGTGGTATATCAGCATTTATAGGAGCTTCTTGTTGAGGTGCTGCAACATTTTGAGAATTTTATTGCTCTTGATTCATTCTTAAGCTACCTCCTTTATTGAAAAAGTCAGTCGGGCTTTCATTATCCCGACCCAAACGTTTCTCCAACATTCTAAAGATTAGATACATAAAAGAGAGCTTTATCAGGAACAAATCACAAGTACGTATCAAATTTAACTACTAGGTGGCACATGCAACAGATGATTATGCAACAAGACTCGGTTTAGTCCTAGGATGACTAAACCTTGGCTCTAATTACCAAAACTGTAACACCCTATGACCGGTCTAGAAGTAAGCTAGACTATGAAACACCACATAACAAACAAAGAATGTTAAACACCTAAAAACCTTTAGATCGAATAAAAAGGTTGGTTGAGACATCCAAATCGTATAAGAAACTCATGCTAAAATCGTATAAGAAACTCATGCTAAACTATCTTACTAATCATCAATAATTACTAAAGGAAACATAAATAACACGTATAGTTCCATTTCTTTGTGAACATGAGTAGGTTTCAATTCTAAGTTACATATTTCATTGATAGGATTCAAGACCACCAAATCAAAATCAGATTCATTATGTTTTTATTGAAACAACTTATAGAAAAGGGAAGCATGGATTTTGAAAGGATTGGGAGGGCTATAATTCGAGCATTGGCTTAGGGGTGTAGGAAAGGAGAATTTTTAAGGGATATCATTCGAATATACAATCACTTGAACCCAATTTTACAAGGATATAAACCTAATATATTTACCATAAGCCAAATTCCAAATTAAAGGTTAATCTAGAAGTTCAAACATACTCATAAAGCTTAAGGCATATGCACAATATTTATACCTTTTATACCAGCCAAATCACATTCCAACTCTAACCACCTACTTATTTAACCAACTAACCATATGAACATACTCACCAAGCTTGATGCCCTTTGGGTTCGTTTACTTCGACAAAAATACAAAATGTTGGAGATATGCCTAGAGTTTTTGACACGTAAAAACTGTTCGCCCTTGTAGAGAGCCCTTGCTACCTCCTGGGACGTTTTGAAGGAAAGCATTGCATGGTCTATCGACAATGGTACCACCACCCGGCCTCTCGATGACACTTGGATCCCAAATTTGGGACCCCTGCGTTATCACGTGCGAGATACAACAATGATTGATTCCAACCTATTATTTACGGACTTAGTTACTCCCTCCGGTGATTGGGATGTTGCAAAACTATCCAACATCTTCACAGCTGAAGCCGTGTCTCATATCATCAGTTTCAAAAGTCTCGACCCCTCGGATGTTGATGATTGTATTGTCTGGCCGCAGAACAGTAAACTCTCGTTTGAGACCAAGGCTGCGTATAAAACCCTAGTGTCCTCCTTATGGGACCCTAAAAGGTCAATTTGGAAGACAATTTGGACCCTGTGCGTGTCCCAACGTCTGCGACTCTTTTGCTGGCTAGCTTATAAGCAACACCTGATGACAAATTTTGAACGTTGTCGAAGGTCAATAGTACTTCAACCTTACTGTCCAAACTGTAATATCGATGAGGAAACAACACTGCACGTGCTGAGAGACTGTATTGCAACCAAATCAGTTTGGACGCTTGCGATGCCATCCGCTTTTGATGCTAATTTCTTTCAACCTAATCTGCATGTATGGCACTCTACTAATATAAGTTCAAATATGTGGTAACACAATGGTCTTTGCCCTGGAAAATACTATTTATTTCGATAGCCTGTCAACTGCGGAAGGCTCAAAATGATAAAGTCTTCAGCTCCATCAACCATGCCGCCGCTGTACTCCTCTCCAAAAGCTTAACTTGGGCACGATATTATGAAGATTGTAAACTCCAGTCTGCTGCTCTGCACACTCCGACACTCACACAAGCACAAATTGGATTTGTTTAAATGTTGATGCCGCCATTTCATTCGATACGAGCTTTGGATCTATTGGGAGTGTCTTTCGAGACCATGAAGGATCCTGGATCATGGGATTTCACAAGTCAGTCGGGGTAGTTCAGATTCTCCAAGCCGACTTATGTGCTATCTTCACTAGTCTCTAGCTAGCTTGGGAGCTGGGTTTCTTGTTTCTTATAGTACAATTTGACTCCCTGGAAGCGGTTAACCTGTTGAACACAACACAATCTACTACTAGCCCGCTACCCCTAGTTAGAGCTATCAACAACCTACACAAGAAGCCATGGGAGGTATCTCTCCTCTGGACGCCACGCCAAGGTAATGTCGTTGCAGATGCAATGGCAAAACTTGATGTTCCCCACAACAGAGAATTAATGGTCTGTGACGAACCTCCCTCAGCTATTTTACAGTTTTTAGATAAAGATGTTTTTGATTTAAGTTTATTGTAAAAACCCTTGTGTCAGTTGTCTTTCTTTATAATTCAAAAAAAAATAGGCAAAGTATGTGTCAAATATTTCATTTTGTAACCATTTTAAAGTTTTTCTATAACAAACGTTAAAAGTTTTTCATTAACTAATTAAAATGTGATAAGTATCAAGTTATAAAATTTTTGGATTTTTTTCAAAAAAAATAGAAAATATATTTTAAAAAACCCTTCAAAAGTCCCTAAATTTTAAGAACACTCTCAAATCTCTAAATCCCTACTTTCTAAAGTCTAATGTCACTATTGACCTCTTCTCCGTCGACGTCGACCACCACCCACCCACCCCCTTGTCACCAACTACCCCATTGATCGAATGATTTTCTTCATACCTATATTTGGAACTTTTTGACAACCCTTCAATACTTTCACGCTTACAATCGTGAGCTTAAAAGTAATATTTCTATGAAAATAGGTAAATTAAGTAACACGTTGCTTTTATCCCTTGGCAACAATAAATTGAGCGGATCGATTCCGACATCAATAGGAGTACTGCAAAATCTTTAAGATTTGAATCTTTACTCTGATAAATTAGAGGTCATATCCCAAAAAGTATATGTGCTTTAGAGAGATTATACGATTTGGATTTATCGTTGAATGAGCTACATCGACCAATGAGAATATCAATGACGAGATGGCAGGTGGGAAGTAATTGACCACGATGAAATGGCGGTCCTTAATGGAAAATGGTTCTCTCTACGCTTTCTCTTTCTCGACGGATAATCTCTACTACTCTTGAACTCTCAACGGTGCAAGTCGCTCACGGCACGGCGGTTGTTGATTGGTCCTCCGTTCCTGATGGTTGGATCTCCCCACAGGTCGGCACCACGGTTCCTCCAGCGATCTTGACGGTTGCAACATCGTGGGGTTCAGAGTTTAAGGGTGGTTGTCCTCGATGGAGCGAAAAGGTGCAGTTTCCTCCAGTGAGCCTCGACCCTTTCAACCACAGCTGTGGCGTTCCCCTGGAAGAACAAGAAGGGCGGCTGAGGGTAGTTGAATGGCGTTGTTCAAAGTTTTTCGATGATGGTAGGTGCTGGTCTTCTTGTGTTGACTTTGTTTCGAGTTCCCTTATCGTCTTAAGAGACCGTTTATTCCTTGTCTCTGCTGGCTCGTTTATTTCGAGTGATGTCGGAACTGCTCAAACAAGAGTTTGGAAGGGTAGTCCGACACCAAAATGTTTGTTAGGGCGGTCCGTTCGACGACGTCTTCTACCATTCCAAACTCTGATCCTCGGACCCCCTCCCTTTTCGAATGCCAATGGAGACGGTCGCTTAACTCTCCGGGAAAGGAGCTCTATTAGCCCTAATATTGCATTGCATAGGTTGAAAACCGTCGGCGGTGGTGATTTTGACCACTAAGGCGTCTGCTTCAAGGAATCAATTGTGACGCCTGCCGGTTGCGAGGTGGAGGCGGTGGAGGTGACGAACTTCTCCGGTCAAAGCTTGAAATGGGCTGATGGCTCAAGGGCTTTTCGGTCATTTCATGTTATGGATAGACTTCCCATGCACGCAGCTCCTTTCTCTTTCATCAATCCTTTCCCTTACAGGATTTGAGTGTCCTTTTTCAATGTAATAGCCAGCTCATTATGGGTTTTTGCAAAGAGATATGAGCAGGGCCCACTCTCAGCTGTCGTTGCTGCCTTAGTGTACCGATTTTATGAGATAAGGGTCAACGTTTCTGTCTTGTTTTCGGATGATTCGGGCTTACTCCTAATGTTGCTTTAGCGGATATCCTTAACCAGGGATATCCGAGTCTTTTGGTTCCAGCTATGCTCTTTGGATGGAAGGAACGAAGCATGGCTATGGATTGTTGATTGTATTCCTTCTCCTAGAATTATATCGTATCTTGCAGGACATGTTTGTTGGCTCGTTTTTTCTTCGATGTATGTGTTGTTCTGCTTGAATGAATTCCTCTTTGATCAAAAAAAAAAAATTGACCACAATGGAGAAGAAATCGGTGGCGATAGTAATGGACTTTAGAGATTAAGGATTTGGGAGTAGAAATTTAAAGATCTGAAGTTTTTTTTTAAAGTTTATGGATTTTGAGAGGATTTTTAGAAAATTAGAGTTTGTAAGTTAGTTTCGTAAAAATAAAAATAACAAATTTTATATTTTAATATATGTCACATTTTAACCGGTTAACAGAATTTCTTTTAAACATTTGTTACGAAAAAACTTTTAGTAATTATGAAATGAAACATACACTTATTTCGCACAAAAACATTTTAGACATCTATCTCAAAAAAGTATAGTTTAGACGTTTATTTTGTAATTATGCCTAAACTAAAATGTTAGATTAATGATTATAAAATAAAATATATTAAAAATAATAAGATAAAATATAAGTAAACCTTTTGTTTTAAAATATGATTATTTTTTTAATTTTAATATTTAAAAAGCAGTAAAAAATAATGGTGCATAGGGATGTGCAACATTAGTGGTTTTTAACCGTGTGTTACTCATTCTAAAATTTTACTTTCAAAAACATTTTATGCTTTCATTTTTATTTTTAAAAATAATTTACAGTTTCTATTATCTAGAAACTAAAACATAATTGGTAAATAAAAATAAAAATTTATTAATAATGATAAAATTACAAAAAACCCGTTTGGTTATCTATTTTCTCATAATAAAAAGGCTTAATATACCGAATTTCTTACAAAAAGTTTAAAATTTTCGAAAGGATAAGAATTTCGGTATATACCGAAAAGTTGATATTGAAATTCTTATAAGTTTTGTAAGAATTTCGGTTGCACCTCTTTTTAGCCTTGTTTTAAGGCGGCTCACGTTAGAAAACCCCGCCCTTATCCTTCAACTTGAAAATCTCACTAACAATAATTTCCAGTATCAAATAGGCATTCAAAATAACAATCCATCACCAAGAGATTTCAATCAACAAAATCATCCGTACCAAACTCTGGAATGGAGAAATTTTCAGTATTTACCCTCTTGTATAACTAAATCAAAGTTGTTGATAAGAAAATACAATTATTTATTAATCTTTAACAAAATATATTTCAACTTTTTTGGCATAATAGTTTCAATCCTAAGGAACATCCCACAAGTTATCCTACCAAGCTCCTCCCTTGGTTATAATTTTGAATAAACCCAAAACAATAATTTAAAAAAATGCACAAAAATTCTTACGCTAAATTGTTGTTTAATGTATGTTTGATTTGGGATTTAGGCTTGATTTGGTTCTTAATGCATGCATATTGTATAGTATATAGTTTCCATAGGATATATAATATATAGTTTTTTATATAATATATATATACATGAAATGTGTTTTTAGTTTCTCAAAGTTATGATTTTCAAAAAGTATAATTCTTAAAGCTTATAATATGTATAGTTTCTTTATATATAAAATGTTTTTAAGGATATGATTTATATATTTTTTGTAAAAATATATAATATAGTTTCTTAATATAATATAAGTTTTTATATAGTATATATCATACATAGTTCTTATAAAAAGTTTATAACATATATAGCCTTACTTAGTATAATATATTTGTAATATACATATATATACTTATATTTGGGTTGAGTTTAATTTAGTAATTTGGGCTTGTTTTTTGTAGTTTGGGCTTTGTTATGTTTTGGGCTTGCTTTGGGATTTGTAGTTTTGGGATTTGTAGTTTTTTGTAGTTTGGGCCTTGTCTTTTTAGGCTTTATATTTTTTTGGTCTTGGGCCTAGTTTTAGTAGTTTTGGACCTTTAGGCTTTACATTAGATTAAGTGAATTAATCTAATTAATTTAGATTGTGTGCTCGTTTTATAAGGGCACGATCATTAAATTAATTAAATTAATTATAGGATTAGGTCTTTTTGGAGCCTTAGTTAGATTAGGTTTCGAATTAATTTAGTGAAGTTAAACTTACCTTTGGCTTACTAGGGCAAGTGTTAAATTCACTAAGTTAATTTAACGTTTCTTAAAAACCCTTAGGTTAAAGTCGGCGTTGAAATTAGATTAACGTTAAATTTCAGATTAATTATCATAATTTATTAGGGTTTCTATTCAATTAGGATAAATCAACTTACGATTAAATATTAGAATCATTTAATTAATAGGTAGATCACCATTTGGGTTTTCCATAACTTGGGCCTTTATATGTTAGGATTTCGGGTGAGCTTTTGTGAGTTTTCCTTTTGTGCCCTTGTTTGTCATCCCTTATTTGTCATTCATGTGGCTTTCAATGATTTGATTGCATGTTAATTAATCTAAATAATAAAAAGGGAGATATTTATTAATTCCGATATTTGTGTCGTAACAGTCCGAGCTTAAAGGATGTTGACTAAATATTTGAATTAATCCTTACGTCCAAAGGTAAAGTTAAAAGTTGGTAAGATCATTTCATCATATTATAACTACTTGCACCATGCATAAAGGTGACGTACGGGATCCGAACCATAAACTAACACGACAGTTAGACTTATATGATGTCGGTTTAGTCTATGGTCCGATGTATCGTCATCCTTATTAATTAAATGTCTAATTTATTCTAACTCACCGATTTGATAAAGACCGTGCAATTGAAGTCGATTTTCAATTAAGAACGTCGAGTTGAACTTAATTCAAAATTTCAACAAATTCCATCAATTTTAAAGGCAACAAATATTATGGTACCGATATCCGGGTGTGTTGGGGGTGCTAATCCTTCCTCACGCGTAACCAACTCCCAGACCCTTTCATGACAAATCTCTGGTATTTTATGGTGTCCGGCTTACCTTACCCAAGTGGCCGATGGCGACTCCAAAATTTCTATGATTTTCAAAAGAAGAAGAATTTTCAAAAGAAATCCCCATTTTGAACCAAGATTTCAAAGAGATGATTTAGGGGATCACCCATAGCACCGAATCTATGAAACAACATACATATATTCTTTTCAAAAGGGTCTCTACATCAATCATACGCCATAGTTGGGTAAGTACAATTAAAAATAGGTTTTAGTGTATAAAAATCCCTTAAACTTTTGAAAAAAAGTATTAATTAAGTCTTTAAATTGCTTTTGCACCCATTTAATTTTTAAATAAAAAAATTTAATCAATTAAACCTTTGAACTAAGAAATTGAATCAATTAAGCTCTTTGACCAATTTTGACTATTAAATCTTAACAGTTTTTGAATTTATTGGTGCAGTGCGTCATGTCACACTACAGTGTTTTAAATTGCCATTTCTAGAAGTTTTGAATAAACCCAAAACAATAATTTAAAAAAATGCACAAAAATTCTTACGCTAAATTGTTGTTTAATGTATGTTTGATTTGGGATTTAGGCTTGATTTGGTGCTTAATGCATGCATATTGTATAGTATATAGTTTCCATAGGATATATATATATAATATATAGTTTTTTTATATATAATATATATACATGACATGTGTTTTTAGTTTCTCAAAGTTATGATTTTCAAAAAGTATAATTCTTAAAGCTTATAATATGTATAGTTTCTTTATATATAAAATGTTTTTAAGGATATGATTTATATATTTTTTGTAAAAATATATAATATAGTTTCTTAATATAATATAAGTTTTTATATAGTATATATCATACATAGATTTTATAGAAAGTTTATAACATATATAGCCTTACTTAGTATAATATATTTGTAATATACATATATATACTTATATTTGGGTTGAGCTTAATTTAGTAATTTGGGCTTGTTTTTTTGTAGTTTGGGCCTTGTTATGTTTTGGGCTTGCTTTGTAAAAAAAACTTATAAAATTTATATAAAAAAATATTTTTTAAAAAAATCTAAAAATACAACATGATAGAACTACATTTTATCATATGCCCGTAATATCTAAAGGAAAAAATTGTCAAGATTTAATGGTCAAATAACTTAATTGATTCAATTTCTTAGTTCTAGGGCTTAATTGGGTAAAAAAAGTTCAGGGGTTTAATTGATTTTTTTCAAGAGTTTAAGGGCTTCTTACAATCTTAAAGCCTTAAAAATATCAAATCTTATTAACATCCAATTGGTCTAATGGGAAGGGGCACTAGAACCCTTTAAATAATGTCAGATGTTCGAATCTTGGCATTGTGAATAGAGCAAATTGCACTTGGTAAAATAATAGAATAATTATATATAAATGTAACATGAGACATAAAATTACGAAATATTATATTTAACTGGGTAAACCATATCATTAGTCATTAAATTTTAGATGTTTCGATTTGGTCATTAAATTATAAAAAATATCAATTTTATTACTAAACTTTCAAAGTATTTCTTTCATGGGTGGTTAAATCAATAATAGTTGGACGACGTACCATTTTTGTGCTAATATGTAAGCAAACAAATTATTCATTTTTTGATGCGGCAGTTTTCTTCTTTTTTCATCTCATTATCTTTTTCATTAGACTTAATGTTTTTCTTTTCATTTCCAGTTGCAATCAGAAATTATTGTTTTTTGAAGTATTTTTGTAGTTACCCTAGCACCTATAAACTCGTATCAATGTCCTCTATCATTCTATCAATTAAGATTATTTCAATTTTTTTTAAAACTCACAAAACACAAAAAAAAAAACATTATTTGTTTGAGTTGGGTTTTATAGGATTCGAGGTATCTATTTGAAAATTCTAAAGGTAGAATATATTCTTTTGAGTAGATAAATGTTATATCTCAAAAATAACGACAAAATCATCATGTGGTTAGTAATTTAATATTATAATGACAAAATTAATTCTAAAAATTTTATAAGTAACGACAACGATACATTATCTAAAGTTCAATGGTTAATACTATAATTTATTTTATAACTAATTGACATAGTAGCTAAAGGCTTATATTATCCTATTTTATATAAATTTATATCCCAATATAAAATATTATTCCCATCAATTTAATAAGAAAATAGCCAAATATATATCACACATCCGGACTCAATCCTATTAAGCAAAAACAAAAAAATTAATGACCCCCCCCAAAAAAAAAAAATTGGAATATAGGAAATGACGTGGCTTCATGTTAACCATCAGATCGGGAATTTCGTTGACGTGGCATATCACTAACTCTAGAAAAAAAATTAAAATGCGTGCTGCCGAGCACGTTCAGTTGTTAATCTAGAACCTTCTATCTCTTCGAAATAAAACCCTAAACCCTAAAAATCTCTTCTCCTCGCATTTCAACATCAGCTTCACAGAGAACTTGAATTCGATCCGCCCCTGCTCTCTCTAAGTTATAGCCATGGCTACGGCAGCTTTGCTCCGTTCATTTCGACGCCGTGATGCCGTCTCTGCGCCTCTCTCCGCTTATAGATGCGTAAGTTTGCGGTCCTTTTCTGTTCGCTTCGGAACTTTTCATGTTCGGTTTCAGTGATTTGCTTGATTGATCTGTGTTACCTGGTGTTATATATTCTGTTTGGTTGTTGTGAAAGTCGAGGAAAAGGAAATTTAGCTAGATATTTCTAGTTTTGTATCTTTTGATACGAAAGATACTAAAAGTAGCAAAATTTCCCCCATTCGTTTAAAGTGATCATATTTTGATTTCTTGATGTTGTCTCGTATAACGTGAGCTTAGTTCTCTGACTAAAGTCAAAGAACTATTGTTAGCCAATTGATTCTTTAGATCATGTTGGTTTAGGGTTTGCCTTAATTACTGGGTTTTCTTGAATTTTGCGCGAAATTTGATTATTATGTGAAAATGATTATTGAAGTTTGTTTGTTCAGTACTTGAGTAATATTCCCACCTGAATGTAATGGAATGGAATGGAATGGATGATGCGTATGCTTAATTTGTTATTGTGCAGCTTGCTAGCAATGGCAAGACCTCAGCAGGAATTAATTGGACAAGTTTTTCAAGAGCTTTCAGGTAACATTGAGTTGATCCATTCTTATTATTGTGTATTTGTAGTAAATTTGTGACTGCTCGGTGTAACTTTCTTGTTATACATTTGAAGCAGTGCAAAACCTGCTGGAAATGATGTCATCGGTATTGATTTGGGGACAACCAACTCCTGTGTTGCTGTCATGGAGGGAAAGGTAAGAATTTAACTAGCGGGACTGATGTCGATTTTGTTGTTCGCTATAGACGGTGAAGTTATTCTGCGATTATATCTGATTGAGTCTGTTATTGTATTCAGAATCCCAAGGTTGTTGAGAACTCCGAAGGTGCACGGACCACACCGTCTGTTGTTGCCTTCAACCAAAAGGGAGAGTTACTTGTTGGAACCCCTGCAAAACGCCAAGCAGTGACAAATCCAACTAATACAGTATTCGGGACCAAGCGTCTGATTGGTAGACGATATGATGATCCCCAGACAACAAAAGAAATGGCAATGGTTCCTTTCAAGATTGTCAAGGCTCCCAATGGAGATGCCTGGGTTGAAGCAAACGGGCAGCAATATTCTCCTAGCCAAATTGGAGCATTTATTTTGACCAAGATGAAGGAAACTGCCGAGGCTTACCTGGGAAAGAGTGTTTCTAATGCTGTTATCACTGTTCCAGCTTATTTCAATGATGCTCAGAGACAAGCAACAAAAGATGCTGGTAGAATTGCAGGCCTCGATGTTCAAAGAATAATCAATGAGCCTACCGCTGCTGCCCTTTCATATGGAATGAACAACAAGGAGGGTCTCATTGCAGTCTTTGATCTTGGTGGTGGAACATTTGATATTTCAATTTTGGAAATCTCTAATGGTGTCTTTGAGGTATGCATCTTCTTTTCTAACAGTGTCTGTTTCCGGTATGCTTAGGCCAATTGTATTAATAAATCTCTTTTCCAGGTCAAAGCAACAAATGGTGATACTTTCTTGGGAGGAGAAGACTTTGACAATGCCTTATTGGATTTCTTGGTGAGTGAATTCAAGAAAACTGAAGGAATTGATCTTTCAAAGGATAGACTTGCACTCCAGAGGCTTCGGGAAGCGGCTGAGAAGGCTAAAATTGAACTCTCATCAACATCGCAGACTGAAATTAACCTTCCATTTATAACTGCCGATGCATCAGGGGCAAAACACTTGAATATCACATTGACCAGATCAAAGTTCGAGTCTTTGGTAAATCACTTGATTGAGCGGACCAAGGCTCCATGTAAGAATTGTTTGAAGGATGCTGGCATTTCTACTAAGGAAATTGATGAGGTTCTTCTTGTTGGAGGGATGACTCGTGTACCTAAAGTACAAGAAGTGGTGTTAGGGATCTTTGGGAAGAGTCCGAGCAAAGGTGTCAATCCTGATGAGGCAGTTGCTATGGGAGCAGCACTTCAGGGTGGTATACTTCGAGGTGATGTTAAAGAGTTGCTTCTGCTTGATGTCACTCCACTGTCACTTGGTATCGAGACACTTGGTGGTATATTCACAAGGCTAATCAACCGGAACACAACCATTCCCACAAAGAAAAGTCAGGTTTGTCTTCTGTGCAAATGTTTGCTGTTTTTTTTTCTCAACTATACGCTAATTGCTTCTAAATATATATTATCTTTTTGTTCATGCTTGATGGGGTTCCTTGATTTTTTTTTTCAGGTGTTCTCCACTGCAGCTGATAACCAGACTCAAGTAGGCATTAAGGTACTTCAAGGCGAGCGTGAAATGGCTGCCGACAATAAGATGTTGGGCGAGTTTGACTTGGTCGGCATCCCACCTGCTCCTAGAGGCATGCCTCAGATTGAGGTGACCTTTGACATCGATGCCAATGGTATTGTTACTGTTTCTGCCAAGGATAAGGCCACTGGGAAAGAACAGCAGATTACCATCCGTTCCTCCGGTGGTCTCTCGGAGGATGAGATCGAGAAAATGGTCAAGGAAGCCGAGTTGCATGCCCAGAAGGATCAACAAAGAAAAGCTTTGATTGATATAAAATACAATGCAGACACAACTATTTATAGTGTTGAGAAGAGCTTGAACGAGTACAGAGACAAGGTTCCTAGTGAAGTTGCAAAAGCAATAGAGGATGCTGTGGCCGATTTAAGGAAGGCAATGGAAGGAGAGAATGTCGAGGAGATCAAGGCCAAGATCGATGCAGCAAACAAAGCAGTCTCAAAGATCGGGGAGCACATGTCTGGCGGTTCTGGTGGTGGCCAAGGTGGTTCGTCCGGAGGTGCTCAACCTGGTGGTGACGAGGCACAAGAGGCGGAGTATGAGGAGGTGAGAAAGTGAGTAATTAGCAAATGATTCTCTTAGTTGTTTCCCTTAATTTTTTGAATCCTTTCGAGTTATGCATATGGCGTAAAAGCCAGTATTGTATCTAAAGGAACAAAAAGGTTGAATGTAGTAAAACCTGTTAGGAATTCTAGGCCCGAGAGAAACCCGTCAAACATGGGTTAACATTAAATTTTTTTTCTCGTGTGTTCAAATAATGAGGTTCACTGTTGCTTCTGAGTTTATTGATATACTTCATGCCGTGGCAAATGTTTGCAATTCATCAAAAGTCTAGTTTAGGGTTTTGTGGTTTGAAGTATTGAATTTAGGGTTTTATAGATTAGAATTTAGAGTTTATATTTAGAGTTTAAATAGGTTTGCATCAAATATTATGTCTGAACCATCTTGAATATTCTCTTTTGATTTTTTTTTAGAAAAACACTTCTTTTTTAAAATCATTCGCATTCTTTCAAGCGCGAATTCAAAACGCAATCTTTCAAGCGCGAATTCAAAACGCATTCTTCTTAACGCGAGTTTTATATGGTGTGGTGTGCCTTATTTATTGGTGTCTTTTAAATATTTAGATAAAAGAACGCCCACTTGATAGGACGCAAGTCTAATGAGATTATCAGATGAAACAGAAAAAATTTATCGCAGTAAATACGAACAAAAATATAAAGAATTTGCGCTACACAAAATGCGAATTCCTTGGTAATCATTAAACTTGCGTCCTGCAAGACGCGAGTTTTCATTCAATACTCGCATTTGAACCGGTACGAGTTCTACTATAAATAATCTCCTATCCTATCACTTTATTCACACTAAATAAAAATTCTCTCAATTTACTCTATAATCTTTTTAATTCGTGAAAATATTGAGATT
This sequence comes from Hibiscus mutabilis, assembly GCA_019671005.1. Classification (NCBI taxonomy): domain Eukaryota; kingdom Viridiplantae; phylum Streptophyta; class Magnoliopsida; order Malvales; family Malvaceae; genus Hibiscus; species Hibiscus mutabilis. The sequence goes on along the minus strand of CM033711.1, from coordinate 29,392,409 downwards.
AATATCTCGAGTTTGAAATAATAGCGGGGCTAATAAAGTTAGATCATAAACATGTTTTTGATTTTTGACGGAGAAATATTAGTTTTATTTATTTATTTATTTATTTTATATTTGTATTTTTTAGTTTTTTTTAGTTGTATTTTATAAAACAATACTTTGATAGTTTGAAATTGAAATTAAGTTGTGGTTGTTTAATTTTTTAGAGTGATTCGTCTAGAAATTTTTATTAATCGGTTAATAAATGGACTCGATCTGCATCTAGATGATTATATCTCGAGAGCCAAATTTTTGCACGTATCCAAATTCATTGGAGGTGTGAAATTAAATGTTGATTTAATCAACGTGCTTGTAGAGAGGTGAGGCTGGAGACATAAATACTCTACTTTCCGTGCGGTGAGGCAACTATAATCTTGAAGGAAGTGTCACATATTTTCGGTCTACCGGTTGACGGAGAGGCTATTACCAGATACAATAGTGGTGACTAGCGTGGCCTGTGTTTTGAGTTGCTAGAGGCTGCACCCGAGAGGATGTATGGCGGCTGTGTTATTGAGATGGATACGGAAAAATTATAGCCATTTACAGGATGACGCGAACGAAGAAGTGAAGATGGTAAAAAATATTATTTTTTTGAATATTAAAAAAATAATTAAATTTTCATATGTTAATATACTTTTTCCTATTGTAGGCATATGTCCGTGTTCATATTTTACAAATAATCGGTGAGATATTGTTGCCCTATAAATCCAGCAATAAAGTTCACATGTTGCGGTTGCGGCATTTGCAGAATTTTGATGATGTCAGTAGATTGAGCTGGGGATCGACGGTACTAGCATTTTTAGGGAGACGCGCAAGACCACCAATCCAGAGAAGCACGACATTGGAGGTTGTCTTGTGTTGCTACAGTCTTGGGTGTGGTTCAGAATATCGTTTTTACGGCCCGAGCTGAGCGTACGAAGTCCATATATTTTTCCACTATGTCGGAAGTAAGCAAAAAATGTGAATATTTTTTTTAAATGTAAATATTTTTTAATATACGTTTTTAATATTAAAGTTATGTTTGTTGTTATGTAGGTGGGGCGGTAATTTAAGTAATGTTGGTCTGGTCAAAGGTCTGAAGGCTATCAGATAGGATATTGAGAATGAATCCTGGAATCAGGTAAATATTTTGAGTTAGAATTCAATAATGAATTTGATGTATTTATTTAAAATAAAGTTTATTAATTTATGTTATAATTGTATATTGTACAGTTTTTGTGGACATCGTACGCGGATCCGAGTATCAACGAATGCCTGTAGAAATTTTCAGATGGGACAAAGATTGCTTGGACGACGAAGGTACCACTCATCTTCTACGGTACAGTTGAGTGGCATCCGAGCGATCGCATCGTATGGCAGTTTGGTTGTGTCCAAAGAATCCTATAATTGCATATTGTACAGTTTTTGTGGACACCGTACGCAGATTAGAGTATCAACGAATGCCTGCAGAATTTTTAGACGGGACAAAAATTGCTTGGACGACGAAGGTACCACTCATCTTTTACGGTACAGTTGAGTGGCATCCGAGCGATAGCGTTTTACGACAGTTTGGTTGTGTCCAAAGAATCCTAGAGAACCCTCTAAATTTTGACGAATTACATAAGCTCACTCGACAAGGGAAGCTCGAAGTAAAATAATTTTAATTGGTTTAATGTTTTATCAATTTGAACGTAGTTTATATTTATAAAGAAAAATAAAAAATGTTGATATTGCGTGGTAGGTGGATTGGTCGATGAGGCACATGGAGTGGATTGTTCAGTGGAGGGAAATAGATCTTCTACAATGGCAGCTCATTCATGACTACGTAATGTTCGTTACGATGGTCAGCTACGATTACTTTGCGTGGTACTTGGTGAATGTGAAGCCAAATCTTTTAACTACAGAGGAACAAACGGTCGTCACTGAGCATGTGCAACACAACTGCCCTCGGACTGAATGTACATGCTTCTACCTACTCAGCTCTGGGACTATCTCAGTCCACCCAACCGATCTGACCATAGCCTATTTCCTACTCGATGCAGTCAGCATTTCATCCACCGCCGAGTTCGACAGAGGGTTTTTTCACGCTTGTTGTGGCCAACCTTTACAGTTCATTTTTGGTCCTGATGAGTGTGACGTTGAGTGTTTCTACACCTTTCATACCTTTCTATCCGTTTCAACTGCTGGCAACCAGTTCTAGGGCCGAGTTTGTTCAGCAAACACCACTGCAGTCCATATTCTTCACAGGTGGGCGAGTTGGAACGAGTAGTACTGCTGGAGATGAAACCGAGAATGAGAACGATGATGATGAGCAGCCAGTTGATCCGGTTCATCGTTGACACAATCTCGAGCGACCTCGGCGTCCATTAGGGTGTGGTACCAGTGGACATAAGCATCATTAGTTATATTTTCCTTGTATTTTATAAATTTAGGTGTACGTTTCTATTTTTTTGAAATGCAATATTTCTCTTAGTTTATATATATTTATAGTGTTAAATATTTCACATATATTTTTTTCGAACGATTTTGACCAAATAGTTCTTAATTGCATCGATAACAAACGTGACCGAGTCCAAAATGTTATTCTTAAAGTTTTTGATATTTCAGTATTAAAATTTTGTATATTCGAACTAAACTCGCTTCTTGAAAAATGTTAATTTGGCTGGAACTCGCGTCTTGATGAACGCGAGTTCAACGGACACGTCAAGAATCCTAAGCCAAATTCGTTGTTTCCTAAATACGCTACGCAGTCGAATAAAAAAAAATTAAATTGCACTGTAGTGCCTTAAGTTTTCGATTTTTATTGTAACTACCAATGACAACAAGCCACATTTCTGGAAAAAAAATTTGCAAAGAAATTTTCTTGATATTGTGGTTTGTCGTTATTTGTAGTTGCATCTATATGATGAGTAGATGTTGGTGGGTTACTACTTATGGTGAGATGATTATTCGTTGTTTTTGTTCATGAGGAACGATAACAACGAATCGCAATATCCGAAAATCCGAGGTATTTTTGAATAGCAGGCAGGGGTCTTAACCTTTTGTTCGAGGCTGCGAGTTACTTATTTTTACGCCTCAATATTGGAGGCTAGGTTAAGACCCCCGCATGTAACCCGAGTCAAAGCCCCAACCATGGTCGTAGACGCGATCAGTGGGTAGAATTGGCCGTCTGAGTGGGCTCATGAAATCCACGAAGCTTGGTCATTTGCCCACTTCATGAAAGTATGTTTAAGGGTACAATACTTGGCTCCAATAGACCTCTGAGCTTGAAGATGAGGACCAGTTCTCTACTCAGCTCAGGAAGTAAACCGGGGGTATGTTAACACCTGACTTCACAAAATGCATACCCCAAGGTTTTAAACTTGCTGGACTACTCAGGCCTTCAAAAAAAGAGCACCAGTTCTCTCCTAAGCTCTGGTTGATAAACTGGGGTATGTTAACAAGAAAGACTATGAGTAAAGCATACCCCAAGAATTTAAACTTGCTAGACTATTCAGCCCTGGAAGTAAGCCGATGGCAGCCCCAAATACCAGTTTAGCCTTGAAGAAGAGAATCGAGTGTTTAGAGGTACAATTGTACAACTTGAAAAATGATGAGACCAAGAGAGCAAAACAAGTTTAGTATCTTTTATGTTTGTAAAATGTCTGCGGTTCATAATATAATAATCTACGCGAGTTTCTTTTTTTTATAAGCTTCTTTATTAGCATGTTTAGGGGGGGTTCATTTTACGTGTTTAGAGTAAAACTGACACGAACACATTAAAAAATAAACAAACCATAGAATGTATGCCCCTATAAATGGTTTCTAAAATAAATGAACGAACACCTTGAAAATTAAATGAACGAACAGTTAAAATAAATGAACGCACACCTTCATTTTAGGTGTTTAGAGCAAAGATGACACAGACATTTTCTAAAATAACTAGACAAACAAACAACTTCTAAAATAAATGAATGAACGAATACCGATTCATTTACACCCCTATAAATAGTCCCTTCTGCATCCTCAAAAACTCACTCCTTTTCAGTTTATACTAATTCGCTCAATATTTCTCTTAGTCCATTTCGTTCGTTCAAGCTCTATAATGGCTGCGAACGTAGATGATTTCCCATCTATTGGGAGACAGTCGTGAAATGCTACTGTCGATAGTGGTGGTGAACTAAAAGTTGGGATGATATTTACGAATAAGAAAATTGCTGAAGATGCAATTAAGAGCTACAACATATGTCGATTAGTTGTTTCGATAGTGAAGAAAGCGAGTGCTGACAACTATATTGCAGAATATGTCCAAAAGGACCGCGACTGTAACTAGAGGATCCGTGTATCACGAAGAAAGAGGCTGAACAACATGTGGCAAATAACAACATACGACGGACCTCATACATGCTAGTTGTTCCAAAGTAATTGGATGACATGTAACGTTTTCTTAATTACATATTTTGTGATCGTTAATGTTTTGAAAACGTAATTGGATGATTTGTACGAGTTTCACGATGAGATAAAAAAGTATGTAATGTAAGTAAGCAATTTAAATCGGATAGATGTAGAAAATTATATTAACAAAACGTACTACAGGATAGCAACACCAACATTAAATTACTAAGCCTAGTTAAAATGAATGGAAGAGGAATCTGATTCGTTGTCATTGTAGTCGGTACTTATGTCAGATATTAAGTTTAGTTCCTCAATTATTTGTTCTTTCTGCTGCCGTCTCCTATAATTTCGTGTACAGACCGCGTCATTGTCTGGACAATGTGGGCCTGTTGATGTAGTGGTTGATGAACTGAAGCCTTCATCAAATTTTACATTCAGCTCGATGTTCGTACCCCTAGCACATTTGTATGCCCGAAACATCTTTCGCATATCTTTCTCATTCGATAGTGTTAGCATGTTGTATTCTTCTGGGCCAGGCTCATTGACTGGCACTTTAACATGCAAGACAGAAATTTTGGAGCTTGTAGACTCCCTAACCCATTTTAAAATCAACTCAAACACATCATCTTTTGTGATTTTGTTGTTGAAAGAAGTGTAGAAGTATGTTCCAAGAAATAAAATAGTAGCAGAAAATCGAGCCATAATTTGCAAAAAGGTGGTGTAAACTTTACTCCGGTTGAATTTATATGCTAGCCTGAGGGGTTCACTGTTGGATTTACGCATGTTTCTTATGCCTCTCCTGAATAATTGAGATAGAAGGCTGAACTCGCGTTTAATTAAACACAAGTTCTACTGACATGTACATAACTCGCATTTCGCCGGCTGCGAGTTTGCCGGACATGTTAGGAATCTTGCAAAAGGTGGCAAAACTCGCGTTTGACCAAACACGAATTCAGTAAACGTGTCAGACACATCAACTCACATTATAAGGGATTACGCAGTGACATTATCAAACATGAGCAACATTTTCTAAACCGTGTGAGAAAGACTGGCTGTTATGTTATTCTCAACAATGGCAAGAAAAGTACCGACTGTGGTATAATACGATGGTCAGATGATCCTTGATGCATATCTTAGTGTTGTATTTTAGTCCCCCAATAGTGTTACGATAAAGATTCCGAGGCGAGCCACGTATCAAATGTTGAATGACACAATATTGGGAAAGGTTCCAAATGCTTCTATGAGGGAATTGGAGTCATTGAAGTATCGATGTCCTACATTGTTAGAACCATTGTATTTCACAACATTCGATGTTCATGACACTGGTGTTGTGGAATTGATGATGATGACCCATACTCAGTATTCAATGGCATAGCCGATAGAGATTTTTGCAAAAAATTTTGAATGTCATGTCGGAGGTCATACTATGGTTCCAAATGTTGGGAAACGCTGGTACACCCCATGGCGCAACGGAAAAATTATCCGACGCAATCCACTAGTGATCCATGTACAAGGGACGAATTTAGGGTGATAAAGGATGAAAAACATTACCTCAACCAATCTGGAATTCCACAACGAGTATAGGAGAATCCAAATCGAATTCGAGTCGTCATAGTAGCATTCCGACCTCTACGTAGTCCACCCGAATAAAACGAACAATTTTTCTCTTCTCTAACTGTTAGAGATGATTTTCGAAAAAGGCATATTTTGGCTACTAGACCTTATGCCCTTATATATCATTCAAAAACCTAATTCTAATTAAATTCGGTTTCTTTAAATATACAATATATTTAACCAAATATAATTAAATATGTAGAATATGATTATACTTTAATTAGGTTTCTTTTAAAGATATATATATATATATAGTATTTGATAATTACAATAACTTGATTAGGTTTCTTTTAAATATACAATATATTTAACCGAAATTAACAATTTTAGTTTCTCACTAATTGCGTGTACAACAAGTTTGTACACATGCTATCTAGTCGATATTAGTTCGTTTCAATAATAGGGTGTGACCCTTGTAGGTTCGTGTAACGTTAGCAGTAATATCGAGAACAATTCTAATATTACAAGCAATGGGTGGCATCTAGAAATACATCATTGCTACCTAAGTTACATGAAATCGTGGTTCGATTTATTAGAATTAAACCATAACAGATATGAAATCTAAACCCAGGATCTATCATGTCAAATCATCAAGAACAATAAACTGAATGCGGAAGCGTACCTGAATTAATCGATAGATGAAAACCTTGAATCTTTTGATGAAGATCGCCTAAAAGGTGGTTGTGATCTTCCAAGAAGATAGGTTTTCTCTTGATGTAAAACTCTCTGACGGGGAAGGAGAGAAAAACAAGTTAACCTATTTCTTGGGGACCACTACCTCTTTATATAGTTGATTATTAAATCAACTATTAAATATTTATAAGTCTGCCCCTCATTGAATTATAAATATATCTTACGGTATCTACACTTTTATTTCCATGACATTTTAATACCCATGACACGCCTAACATAATTGGTCACTTAATTTTGTGTCATACTTTAAAATAGCAATATACATTATACATATGTGCCCACTATTACGGATTTTAATCCAACAATCTCCCACTTGGGCAACATATGTTTCCTGACAAATGTATAACCTTATGAGCTCAAAAATTTGCTATTATATAATAGGTATTCTGTAACAATCTCGTCCATCAACTATATCCATATAGGATCAAAGCAACCTTTGTCGTATCAATATGACAAGACCCATCAATGGTCACGTATACAAATATAGTCAAATGACATGGATCAATCATGGACGCGTAGCATGGAAAATTACATGAAATGTGAACCAAACATGTCTATTTCCAACTGGTCCTCCTAAACCTTAGTGAGATCAAACTTTACTGAATTCAGAGTGTGCATAAACCAAAAGAACTTTATTTCTGCAGAAAATAATCTTAAAATAACTTTAAACTGAAGTAACCGAAATTGTGTCTAAACCAAATGAGCATTTTTCAAAATTACAAACTCCCACTAAAACTGAATATCTTTATATAACATTACACCCACATGAGTAGTGTGCTCATGAAAGACCTAGGGTGATAGTTTCTTAATAAGCGCGCAAATATGGAGTTTGTACCAACATGCTCTATAGACACACAATCACTCTGAATTTTCTTTAACAACTAGGAACTTAATATTTATGTGCTTTAAATTTAAAGTGTTCCTATTGTTTATAGAATAAATGAATGCATATTTATTGTCACAAAATAACCGAAGTGATCTTTCTATTCAAACTATAATTAGCAGCCCATGTGACAAAATTCTTTTGCATCAATATTCTAATAGAAACGAAGTCTGTAAACTTGATGATCTCTAACTTACCAGAACTCCGATATGTGAGCATGTAATTTTTATTCTCTAAAGATATTTCATAACCCTATTGGCTGCTATTCAATGATCCATAATATGATTGCTTAAATATCTGTCTAACATTCCAACAATGTACGCAATATCCAAACGCATACATACTTGAGCATAAATTAGAATCTCAATAGCTTATGCATATGGAATCTTTTGTATTTTCTAAATTTCAAGGTTACTTTTAGGGCATTGAGTAAGACTAAATTTGTCTTCTTTAGCAATTTGAATATCACTTGGTTTACTCCCACTGAACTTGTAGTATATACAATTGTCAACCAAATTTATCTCAAAGCCGAATGAAATAATCAATATGAAATTTATAATTTCATTAATGAGAGTCCTACTTAAGCTCATAGATGAATTTATTTAATTTACATATCATTGATTTTGTATCATTAGACACAAATCTATGATTATACCATATAATTCATTTCTTCAATGTCGTCATTGAAAAACACAAGCTTAACATCCATCTTATGTAGCTCAAGATTAAAATAAGAAACAAGCCTCATGATTATCTTGAAAGAGTATTTCAATGAAACTTGAGAGGAAGTCTCCACAAAATCAATGTCTTCTTTTAGAGTATATCCTTTAAATACAAGACATGCCTTATACTTGTCCGCATTATCATTTGCATCCCTCTTGGTTTTAAATATCCATTTACAACCAATTGGTTTGCACCTTCATGTAATGAGACAAGTTCCTAAACTTTATTGTCTTGTATAAAATTATACTCTTCTTGAATGACATCAATCCACTTTTGAGAGTCAGAACTTTTATGATCTGATAAAAATGATTGAATCATTTTCTATCATTCCATTATTATCCTTATTTTCTTGAAGAAATACAAAGTAATAATCCGGAATAGTATTTCTCCTTCCTCTCTTGGATATCTTTAATGACACTTGTTTTTGAGGTTGTTGAGTTTGTTCTTCTGAAAACAATTACCTTATCTTGAATGAGAGTTGTTCAACATTGTTTTGCTGAGATACTTGATTCACTTCTTGATTAATGATAGGTGTAAAAACCTAAACATCATTAAAAGTGATAGTATGAATTAAATTATAATTCAACTTACCCTCAATATCAATGTATCTAACCTTATTTTTCCCTCCAAACTCAACATCCTAAAAATGTTATAAACCTCTCCTTAAAATAATCCTTATTGTGGGATCATAAAATTTACAGCCCATGGATCACTCAAAATAACCGAAGTAGTTGCTCACTTTTGAAGTTTAATTTCTTCACATGTGTCCTAACTTATACAAAAGAATCAATACTTTGTAACTTATTATTGTTTCTTTTGATTAGGACCTTTAGCAACTTTATTCTAATATATATTTTTTTATTGCCCTTATTCTTAGAGACACTAACTAAATGAGCACTAACCGAATGAGTACTTTTACACTTATAATGCTTCAACTTTTCTTCCTCTTTAACACAATGAGAAATAAGCTCATTTATAGTCTATTTCTCCTTTTGACAGTTGTAACTAATTTTGAATTGGTTAAACTGCATAGGAAGCGATACCAAAATCATAAGAACAAACAATTGTTAGAAAGTTCGATCTTATGTGCCTTAAATTTTGAAGCAATATTAAACATTATTCATAATGTACTTCCTCACATTTCCTTGACCCTTATACTTCATAGACATCAAAGAAGGCATAAGTGATGTCATATTAACCTTAACATTTTTTTTAGTAAAATGTTTCTCAATTTTATCAATGAAACCCTTAGTATGAGTAATATCTTTAGATTTGTGCTCCTAAAGAATTCTAGAATGTTGTACTTTATGATCATTAAACTCATGCAATTTGAACGAACTTACCTCTCAAAATCCATTTTATGGGTGCTACCGCCATGAGAGGTGCAAGTTGTTCTTCCCTTAGTGCAAAGTCTATGTTCATACAACCAAATACTATATGTAAGTGTCTTTTCTATTCCTTGAAACTAGTTTCACTAAACATGAGTGTAGAATGTATTTAACAGATATTGTAACAGCAAAGATAAATTACCTAAATATAGAACAAAATAAGCAAATAAAATAAAAACAAGCCCACATAAATATTCATAAGTAAACAAATAAATTCAAAATAATGGCTAGTTCCCCTCAAGATACCAAGCACAACATTAATATCAAGTCTTTGGACAATAATATTAACTGTAAGCGGTACTCTTGTTGTAGCAATCAAACATTGACAATAAACTATGTCAAACAATAGATTAATCTTTGGACTAACGTATTGCTTACATAAAATACCTTATAATTGTCACACATTTATCGCCACAGTTGTCGTTGTAATTCTGCCAAATATTAACTTTCCTTTGGGCCAATTAATAAACGCATGAATTACAAAAACCCATAATTATCTTAATATTTTAAATAAACTAATCTACACAAAAGTGGTCACTTTGGTGACATTATGTTTCAATTAATCCATTAAAATATTAGACATCCGAAGCCAAAATATGAATTTAATTGTTTTAAAATATTTATCTTAATTTTATCTTTCAATCAAATTAAAAGATAACCAAAATAATAATAAATTTGAATAAAGATAAACCTCATATCAAGATACCGGACACTCCATTAATATTTTATCTTTGGACAAAACATTAACTTGCAAGTGATATCTTGATACAATAATCAAACATTGATAATAAGAACATGTCAAACAAAAATCTTCCTTTGGGCGATTTATTGCTCACATATAAAATCAATAATTATCACATGTTTATTACCACATTTGCACATGTAATAATGTTAATTATTAACCTTTCTTTGGGCCAATTAATACTAACATAATCCGACTTACATGCACAAAACCTTCTATATATTAAAATAAAATAATTTCCACAATAGAGGTCACTTTGGTGACTTAATGCTTTAGTTAATTTATCTCAAAATATATAATATAAATATACCGATATTCAAATTTAAAATTTTATAAAAGTCAAAACTGAAATTTCTGATAACACTTAAGTTTCCAAAATAACCCAACATAAGATTGTCTGAATGGGGCTATCAGAAATCGAAAAAAAAAAACTGAAATTTTTGACTGAATTAATCAAAAAATTCCTTAAGCATGCATTTGCCAAAATAAAACTTAAATTCAAAACAATCAATCTTTAACTTAAATTAAATATATATAAATGAATAATTCATAAAATGATCACATTAAACTTTAATATATCCATAATAACCTAATGATCAAAATTGAAATTCTTAATCAAACTAAATAGGATATGAATTTCATAAGATTAATGACATGCTTTCCAAAACCAAAACCAAAAGTATATTCCGTAGATAACATTAATGAATAATTCCTCATAGTGTGAAACAAATATAAGCCAAAGGATCTGTACAAAACTAAACAAGATTGAACAAATTCAACCATAATTTATTAGACTAATCCAAATATAAAGCTTCGAGAGCTAACATCATTATAAAGTTTTCAAGTCACAGTAAATTTACAACGACCAAGTTCAAGTCAATTTTTTTTTAATTACAAACGATCAAAACTAAAATTTTGATCAAACCGAATTGAATATATATTTTAAACTATATATATATATCACTGATTGTATATATATATATATATATATATTTAAATTAAACAATATATCATTCAAACTAAAAGCAACCATATTAACCATCGATTATAACCCTAAAATATATCCAAAATATATATAAGGTGATATTAATGGTTCTTAAAAAATATATATACAATCTGCCGAAATTTAAATTCAATTGTCATTAACAATGAATCTATAAGCATAAAACCTTTAATGTTTTTAAAGAAATTAAAAAAAAAACTTAATGCATCGAACATGGGCGTCATTAAAGTTTCATGATTACCCAAATATATGTGTATACAATTCACGATAAATTCAAGGATATGATTATCGCACACGAGATTATCAGAATATAAATCCAATAATAACCTAATAATTATAATCGTGAATTAAAAAACATGAAATTTAATCAAACACTAAATGCCCATATAACAAATACCAAATTAGACGAAGCATCAAAATCTTAAAGCATTCGTAATAAACCAATCTGAATATATAAAAATAATATCAAATAATTCTTAATGATTCGACATAACCTACTCTGATGCCACTTATTAGAATTAAACCATAACAGATATGAAATCTAAACCCAGGATCTATCATGTCAAATCATCAAGAACAATAAACTGAATGCGGAAGCGTACCTGAATTAATCGATAGATGAAAACCTTGAATCTTTTGATGAAGATCGCCTAAAAGGTGGTTGTGATCTTCCAAGAAGATAGGTTTTCTCTTGATGTAAAACTCTCTGACGGGGAAGGAGAGAAAAACAAGTTAACCTATTTCTTGGGGACCACTACCTCTTTATATAGTTGATTATTAAATCAACTATTAAATATTTATAAGTCTGCCCCTCATTGAATTATAAATATATCTTACGGTATCTACACTTTTATTTCCATGACATTTTAATACCCATGACACGCCTAACATAATTGGTCACTTAATTTTGTGTCATACTTTAAAATAGCAATATACATTATACATATGTGCCCACTATTACGGATTTTAATCCAACACGATTTAACCTTTTTCCATGATTAACTTCTTTTATGTATTTCATCATTTTGTCCTCATATCTAGATCGGACACAAGTCATGGATTAGTCACACTTGTATAGTCCATCTAATGTTTCTTGATATCTTGAGTAAACTATTATAAACGAATAACTATGATATCCCATATCAATTCATTCGAGCATGGCCATGCATTTTCTAGTCTCACTCAATCAAGTGGCCAATGATATTACTCCTATTATGTAGAAGGGACAAATCCTATCTTGATCAACCATATTTTGCTACATGGATTGTGACGTATCCAATATCAGTCTTTATAGTGTAGTCAGTTACGACACACGTTTGACCGTATCAAAATATGTCACTCACGGTGTTGAAATAATGATGATCTCAAGTTTGAAGATCATACATGTAATTATCACCATGAGCAATGTTGTGACTGTCACATAATAATCCAAGAAACATGCTCATAGCTGGTCAGTCCAGTATGTCATTCCCTAACACATACTTATGTATTGATTTTGACATCTCTTTGTCAATAACAACACTTTGCCATCAATCAACTACATATTAGTCTTAATACATTATTGTTGTCCAAGCCCGCAATAATTCTCGACTAAGGACATTCAAGAATAACTATATTATTCTAAGGACTTTATTATAATTCAGTTTATTTATAGATACACAGAATAAGACTGAAATAATAATAATGGCTTCTTATTAATAAACAAGATAAAATAAGTATGTCTTTTACAACCATCTCATAGTTACTCTTTGGGCATACCCTAACACCAAATTGGCTACGAGCAAATATTGACTTAGACCCAAATGCTCATAGTCTAACATCAAGTCTGCGATATAGCTTCAACCTACTCAATACGAGCAATGACGAAGCTACACCGTCTTCTACTTTGAGGCAAATGCATTCTTGCGTTGCCAGGTTCGACTTCGACCTAATCATGCCACCAACCCAACACTCAACGTACAATCAATACGGTGCGAGTCTAGGGGCGTCATCATCTATAGGGTTGTCTTACTATGAAGAGTTTAACTCGTTTGATGATTTCTTAACCGAACGGCACTCAACTTATATCCCTAGTGAGTAGAACGTGGATGATTTCTCATCTGCGGGGAGACATTCAACTACTGCTTTTGTCGACCTAGATAGGCCTCGTCAGTAGTTTCGTGATTGGGTTACGGCTGTAGAACCTATTAATGTACAAGTTGTTGATGAAGTAGAACTATTCCGATTTGAAGGGGATAATTCTAATGAAGAACCGCGTACGGAGGTCTGGCCCGATGGTGACAAGATAGGTTTATTTCCTAGAGAACCAACAGTCCTTGACGAGCCAATCGATGCAGAGGATGACGTAGACAATGTTTTCGATAATGATGCAGAGGAAGATGGGGAGGAGGATGTTGCCTCGCCTAACTTTACTGGAGCAAAAAATTGCTCAACATATTACGACCCACCATCCCATTTCATAATAGTGGATATTGAAGGCTTCAACGCTACTGAATTTCCAGAATTCCCACAGTTGGAGCAGTACAACGAATGGAATGAGGGTGAACTACAACGTTGAATTGTCTTTAGAAAAAAAAACTCGCGGAGGCTGTGATTAAGCATAACAACATACGACGCTCAGTTACGTCCACCGTGGGGAAAATTGAGGCAAACAAATATATTGCAGAATGTCCCTACAAGTACGATGAATGTAATTGGAGGGTCCGCGTATCACAATTGAAGAGGCTAAACAACCTCTGGAAAATAACGAGGTACAATGGACCTCATACTTGCTTAGTGGGAAGCTTGAGCCAAAGATCATCCTAACTTGGATGTGCACGTTCTTTGTGATGCCATCCTTCCACTCATGAAAGTAAATCTATGCGTAACTATGTCGGTATGTATAGCTGCAATTGAATCTATATAAAAGTACACGGTTAAATACGATAAAGCATGGTATGTAGGATATCGGTCAATCCAATAACTGTATGGGCATTGGGAGGAATCATACATCGAGTTACTGTAATACCCTAAATCCTGGCCTTGTAGTAATGGAATCAATTGCCTAATTTGTTAACCCAATTGGACTTGTATTTAGCTAATTAGATCAATTAAGGATCTAATTGAAAGAAAATGCAAAATTTAGATTTAAATTTCAATGACCAAATCAAATTAAATAGTAAATAATGAGATTGCATGATAAATAATTCAATTCCAATATTTGCCCCTCCACTATCTTAGGCTTAAGATATAATTAGAAGGGTAAATTAGACATTTACATGTCTAATTAAGATGACACCAAGTCATCTTCTTCATCCCATTTAGCCGGCCAAAGCTTAGTTTAGAGAGAGGGAGAGAAATTGGGAGAAAGGAAGCCATGGAAAGCTTGATTATCCTTGCATAGTTGGGAATTTGAACTTGGAAATCAAGTTTGCGAAGCTTGGTAAGCTCCTCACCCTAAGCTGAATTGAATTGTAGCTTGAATTCTTGAATGTTGATTGCTTTCATGTTGTTTTGATCTTGATATGATGCTGGAAATTTGTTAGAATAATTTATAGACTATAATCATGTTAGATTATGAACTAGATAATGAAATTAAGGTAGAAATTAGCTTGGCCGAATGCTATGTACATGAATTAGTGATTGATTGATGTAATTTGTGAATTAAGTGGTCCAAATTGAAAGTTTATGATAATTTTAGAACTAGAAATAAATGTTATCATGTTGGAAATTTAGTGTATAAAATGAAATTGAATGTTAATCAAGTGAAAAATATGTTAAATGATAGAAATTGAACTAGTGATGAACTTGGTCATATAACTTGTGTAGTTAGCTAATTAGTGGCAAAAATTGAAAGATTTGACAAAATTGAGGACTGTTCTGTACTAAATTAGCTACTGGAAAATTTGCTAAAATCAGGGGAAGTGTCTAATTGTAAGCTTGATAGGTTGAAATTGTTATGTTAAGAAGATATTTGACTATCCTAGTGAACTTATAGAAATGCTTGTGTGTAGGGACTGAATTCGAAACTCTGGTTAAAATTAGAGACTGAAATAATTGATTCAGGGACTAAAATCCAATATATGAGAACAAGGGAAAACAGGGTAAATAAGGACTTAAGGTACTAGAATGAAATAAATGGAATTAAGCTAGTAAAGATCATGAACTAGAAACATGACCTAATGAATGTGCCCAGAAAGCTCTGTTCTGGGCAGTAACTTTGAAAAATTCCTATAAATTGTAGGAATTGAATTTTAAGCTGAAATTTTGATGGCATTAACTTTAACATGTCTATTTTCACTAGGAACAAACAGAATTGAATTATGAATTGTATAGTGAAATCTGGAAATGGAAATGTCAGGACAGTGCAAACTGTCCAGATTTGCAAATGCTCTGTCTTTGAGCTAAAAACTGTACTAATTGGTAAATAGTTAAAATTCTTGGCTTATATGGTTAGAAAGAGGATTATGTTAGCTTTCCAACGGTATAAACCAATCGAAATTCCAACGTATAGATTAAAAGATATAAACAGATTAGTAACTAGTGTGCAAACTGCCAGGCAGTGGCAGATTTGTTACTTGTAACAAATCAAGTGTTTGAATGCTAGTGTGAATTGAGTTTGATATGGTTCTAATGCATGATTGTGTTATGTGAATGCTAGATTAAGATAATGGTGGAAATAATGGATAGGTATCTGGATGTAAATGAGGAATCGGGTATCCCGTAACTTCGGGATACAAGGTGAGTGTAGCTTTACTTAGGGTTAGGACTTAGGTCCTAACCAATAGCAATTGTTTACATAGTTGATATGGAATTGACATGAAATGAACCTAATTTCTATTTGGTAAATGTATAAGGGAAGGATGCTTAATTGGAAACTTGATGGTGGTTACATGTATGCTTGCTTTCTTGATAATCAATCGAATTATAGTGGAATGTACTTGCTTGGATTGTCTTGTTTGAGATTTGATATGTGTACTCGTGTGTGATTGAGTTGTTGCTGCCTTGGGTGTAAATTGACACTTGTTTGTGTGTGATAACTATTCGAATAATACTACACTATAATGAACTTGCTTGCTAAGTGATAAACACTTGATTGATGGTTTAATTGGTATTGCTTAATGCTTGAATCTTTGAATGCTTGATTGATAATGGTTCAAATGACTTGTTCGAAACTACCATACGTTCTTGAATTTACAATATGTAAGCATAAAATGTAAGAAACAACTACAATTTTTAAAGTAAGATAAGACTTCTTATGCCATAAGATACTTCCCTACTAAAGATTAAAGATTAAAAAGGTTTAAGTTGCCTACAATGGAAGTCCTTGGATCAATGGCATGATGCATGATATACTTGGGACTACGGTCCATGAACCACGGCTCGGCGGACGCCCCATTACATGTAATAAGTTATTGGTGACAGTTGGAGGTAACGGGGGAGTTGTACGGGTGGCGACAGTTGGTTGGATAGTGAGAAGTTTAGGAAATCTCTTGGACCTTTATGGTCAAACACGGACCAATGTCATTCATGACCAATTGTGATCCAAGGCGAACTTGTTAAAAAGTTATGAACCTTATTGAGAAATTGAATAAGCAATTCAAGAGAGAATCTCGAACACATGAATTATATCTTGAAAATACATAAATGATCCGACAAGAAATCTTGAATACTTGAATCGTTTGACTTGAATCCTTGAAATAACCAAATTGTTTGACATGTAATGTTTAATTCTTAACACGATTGGTACTTTGTGTACTCTAATATGTGGTGTAGCAGACACCTTCTTGTTCAAGTACTTTGTGTACTCTAATACGTGGTGTAGAAGACACCTTAACATGATCCGGTACTTGTGTACCTTAACACGTGACTCGATTACCTAGTCCTACTAACTACCAAGGCAAAACAAAATTTCTAAACTTATAATAAGACATGGTACATGGCTAATAAACGAGCAAATTGATACATGCTATTGAGCTTCTAGTAAAATGCAAGCATATGAATAAGATGAGATAGATACTATCTTGATTGGCTCATTGTTTGAAAGATAAATTACATTGGAAGTGGCCCTATTCTAATAAGGGGATTTGTGGCCATTGTGCTCATTGTATGATTCTTGATATAATCTTGTTTGTTTGATTGCTTGAGTTTGAGATTGGCTAATTGCTTGATGAGTTGCTTATTGCTTATTGCTTAAGGATTCATTCCTTGCTTGATTGTTGTGGTGAAAATGCTTGAATTGATGATCTTGATTATGTGAACAAGCTTGTCATGGTTTTGGTAATGGATGTTTGATGCTAGACTTGTAAGTTAAATGAATTTGAATGTAATCTTGACCTAGTTGTGTTTGAGTATTGCTTACTAGTCTTGCTTAACAATGAATTTTTAGGTATCTTAAACCTAGCTCACTATCCGATTGGTATATGTTTGAATGGACATCATATGTAATCAAGATTAGAATTTAAACAAGACTAAGTCTTGCCTTGTATGTATGCAACGTGATTGTTTATAAGGTTTCTTACTTGGTAAGTAAGTTGTTCAAAGGACTCTATGGTCTCAAATGTTTGGTCTAATTCAACCGAAAAAGATTTAAGTGTCTAGTCTAATTAGAATCAAACTAATTAAGGTTAAATTAAGAACATGTTTGAACTGGAAATGGATAGAGTCTTTATATGATGATGGTATTCGAATGAATAGGTAAAATTGGGGTTGCCTATATTAGTCTATGGATAACATGGTTAAGTGGTATTTAAAATGAGAATAAACCTTTTTGAAATAAGCTGAAAAATGATGAGCTTACAAGAATAGGATAATGAACTTAATAACTTGAGCTAGTTTATACTTAATTGATAAAATGTAATAAAAGGCTTCCTACTAGAATGACATGTTAGATACAAAGTTAGACTAACTTAAACTTGTAAGAAAAGGGTTATAAACTAAATATCATGTTAGAGTCATGTCCTAATGAATTAAGAAGTTTAAAATGCAACCTAGTGTAATCTGCCCAGGAAATTCTGTTCTGGGCAGTAATTTCGAAAAATCACCATAAATTATGTAGGTCAAATTAAGAGCTGAAATTTATATGAAATGAACCTTAGTATGTCTATTTTCATTAGGAGAAAACAGAATTGAATTCTGATTTGTGAGATGGAATCTGGAAATGAAAACCTCTGGACAGTGCAAACTGTCCAGAAATGTAATTGCCCTATCTTTGAACTAAAAACTGTATTAATTGGAAAAGCATTAAAATGAAAGGTCTAAACGGTTGTAAATAGGGTTAAATAAGCTTTCTAAAGATAAAAATGGTTTGAAATTTCGACGTACGAAATGAAAGTTATAAGTATTTAAGTGACCAGTGCTTATGCTGGCTGGCAGCAGCAGTATTGCTATCCTAGACAGTTTGTGAACTGTTTTAAAAATAGTTTTGGGACAGTGGTTACTGCCCTGTTATACATGAATGAAAGCGTGCTCTTGATCTTGTTAATGAAATGGCTAATAAATGGAATTAAATGATGAAAATGAATGCTTGGATTGTTTATCCCTTGAGAAATAAGATACATAAAAATGATTCTTCCTCTTGTTCAAATGGAAATGATTGTATGCATGTTTGATTGGCCTTGTTCTTGTATGAGTTATTTCTTGATTGATTCATGGTGGTAATCTATGAATTGAGTTGCTTGATTGAATAACATGAATGATTAATTATGCTTGGATAAAAACTAGCTAAATCTTTTAAGATTGTCTAAAGTCTATATAGGTGTTTCTTGAAATAAAGGACACATAACTTGACAAAATTGATAACTTGAAAATCTTGCTAGAGTTTAGATGCTACCTCACTAAGTACATTATGTACTTACCACTCTTGTTTGCATTCTTCCCAAACCTCGGGTAAAACCATCCCAATCGTTACCTTGACATCGAAGTTAGCTTCTTGGATTTGAAGCAAGGCATACAAGACATGAAATATAACTTTGTATTTACCTTGATGTACTCCTAGAGGGTGGCATACTAGAATTGTGTATAAATCATATATAAGTCATGCATTTGGATTGTATATAAATCTTGAGTAAATGGTTTGTAAAGCTTAAATGGTACTTGTTGGAATGTATATAAGCATATTTGGATATGAACATGTAAACACTGTGGTTGTGTCTAAGGAAAGAATGAACATGAACTTGTCTAGCTAAGGTATTTGAATTAGTATATATGACCTAGTGAAATGAATGTGTTAAAACGAACCTAGAATTGTCTAGTGTATAATACCCCATTCGAATGGAATTTGAATGTTTAAGTTAGTTCTTGATTCATTATATGTCTTGAAGTCTAGACTAAGCTAATGGATGGATGATGTTAATTCAATGAATCTAATTGGTACGAATGTTGCGCATATAGGTAAGATTATATTGAGAACTTGATTCTAGATAACGAACGAAATAGAATGTTAATAGGTAAATAATGAAACTAGATAAATGGATGAATTAATTAATGGGTAGTGTTCGAATATTGGCTTATTCCCTAAGTAAATGAGTGAGTTTGATTCTAGTGGTTGAATGAACTAAATTGCCTATAGGTAATATATTAAGCAAAGTTAAATGGAAAAAATTTAATTGGCCCTGAATTTCACGATTGTCTCGTCTAGTTTTCTCGTCGTAACACTTTTCACTCCTAACCCAGGCGAGAGGTGTTACAAGTTTGGTATCAGAGCCTAGGTTTAGCCGATTCTCGGACTAAACAGGGCCAATCATGCATCAAATAGGAAATTTGTGCCACTTAGGAGTTAAACATTGTTTGGTTTTGGTAATTGGAAACCAATACAAATTCTTTGATTGATTGAAGCTCAGAATGAGTGAAAATTCTGAGTTTATAGTATAGTATCTTGGAAGAAATTCGAAGGGAGGAGACTTGTAATACCTTAAATCCTGGCCTAGTAGTAATGGAACCAATTGCCTAATTTGTTAACCCAATTGGACTTGTATTTAGCTAATTAGATCAATTAAGGATCTAATTGAAAGAAAATGCAAAATTTAGATTTAAATTTCAATGAACAAATCAAATTAAATGGTAAATAATGAGATTGCATGATAAATAATTCAATTCCAATATTTGCCCCTCCACTATCTTAGGCTTAAGATATAATTAGAAGGGTAAATTAGACATTTACATGTCTAATTAAGATGATACCAAGTCATCTTCTTCATCCCATTTGGCCGGCCAAAGCTTAGTTTAGAGAAAGAGAAAAATTGGGAGAAAGGCAGCCATGGAAAGCTTGATTATCCTTGCATGGTTGGGAATTTGAACTTGGAAATCAAGTTTGAGAAGCTTGGTAAGCTCCTCACCCTAAGCTGAATTGAATCGTAGCTTGAATTCTTGAATGTTGATTGCTTTCATGTTGTTTTGATCTTGATATGATGCTGGAAATTTGTTAGAATAATTTATAAACTATAATCATGTTAGATTATGAACTAGATAATGAAATTAAGGTAGAAATTAGCTTGGCTGAATGCTATGTACATGAATTAGTGACCGATTGATGGAATTTGTGAATTAAGTGGTCCAAATTGAAAGTTTATGATAATTTTAGGACTAGAAATAAATGTTATCATGCTGGAAATTTAGTGTATAAAATGAAATTGAATGTTAATCAAGTGAAAAATATGTTAAATGATAGAAATTGAACTAGTGATGAACTTGGTCATATAACTTGTGTAGTTAGCTAATTAGTGGCAAAAATTGAAAGATTTGACAAAATTGAGGACTGTTCTGTACTAAATTAGCTACTGGAAAATTTGCTAAAATCAGGGGAAGTGTCTAATTGTAAGCTTGATAGGTTGAAATTGTTATGTTAAGAAGATATTTGACTATCCTAGTGAACTTATAGAAATGCTTGTGTGTAGGGACTGAATTTGAAACTCTGGTTAAAATTAGAGACTGAAATAATTGATTCCGGGACTAAAATCCAATATATGAGAACAAGGTAAAACAAGGTAAATAAGGATTAATGTACTAGAACGAAATAAATGGAATTAAGCTAGTAAAGATCATGAACTAGAAACATGACCTAATGAATCTGCCCAGAAAGCTCTGTTCTGGGCAGTGACTTTTAAAAATTCCTATAAATTGTAGGAATTGAATTTTAAGCTGAAATTCTGCTGACATGAACTGTAACGTGTCTATTTTCACTAGGAACAAACGGCATTGTATTATGGATTATATAGTGAAATCTGGAAATGGAAATGTCATGACAGTACAAACTGTCCAGATTTGCAAATGCTCTGTCTTTGAGCTAAAAATTGTACTAATTGGTAAATAATTAAAATTCGTGGCTTATATGGTTAGAAATAGGATTATGTTAGCTTTCCAACGGGATAAACTAATCGAAATTCCGACGTATAGATTAAAAGATATAAACAGATTAGTAACTAGTGTGCAAACTGCTAGGCAGTGGCAGATTTGTTACTTGTAACAAATCAAGTGTTTGAATGCTTGTGTGAATTGAGTTTGGTATGGTTCTATTGCATGATTGTGTTATGTGAATGCTAGATTAATATAATGGTGGAAAAAATGGATAGGTATCTGGATGTAAATGAGGAATCGGGTATCCCGTAACTTCGGGATACAATGTGAGTGTAGCTTTACTTAGGGTTAGGACTTAGGTCCTAACCAATTGCAATTGTTTACATAGTTGATATGGAATTGACATGAAATGAACCTAATTTCTATTTGGTAAATCTATAAGGGAATGATGCTTAATTGGAAACTTGATGGTGGTTACATGTATGCTTGCTTTCTTGATAATCAATCGAATTATAGTGGAATGTACTTGCTTGGATTGTCTTGTTTGAGATTTGATATGTATACTCATGTGTAATTGAGTTGTTTCTGCCTTGGGTGTAAATTGACACTTGTTTGTGTGTGATAACTATTCGAATAATACTACACTATAATGAACTTGCTTGCTAAGTGATAAACACTTGATTGATGGATTAATTGGTATTGCTTAATGCTTGAATCATTGAATGTTTGATTGATGATGGTTCGAATGACTTGTTTGAAACTAGCATGCGTTCTTGAATTTACAATATGTAAGCATAAAATGTAAGAAACAACTACAAGTTTTAAAGTAAGATAAGATTTCTTATGCCATAAGATACTTCCCTAATGAAGATTAAAGATTTAAAAGGTTTAAGTCGCCTACAATGGAAGTCCTTGGATCAATGACATGATGCATGGTATACTTGGGACTACGTCCATGATCCACGGCTCGGGGGGACGCCCCATTACATGTAATAAGTTATTGGAGACAGTTGGAGGTAACGGGGGAGTTGTACGGGTGGCGACAGTTGGTTGGATAGTGGGAAGTTTAGAAAATCTCTTGGACCTTTATGGTCAAACACGGACCAATGTCATTCATGACCAATTGTGATCCAAGGCGAACTTGTTAAAAAGTTATAAACCTTATTGAGAAATTGAATAAGCAATTCAAGAGAGAATCTCGAACACATGAATTATATCTTGAAAATACATAAATGAACCGACAAGAAATCTTGAATACTTGAATCGTTTGACTTGAATCCTTGAAATAACCAAATTGTTTGACATGTAATGTTTAATTCTTAACACGATTGGTACTTTGCGTACTTTAATATGTGGTGTAGCAGACACCTTCTTGTTCAAGTACTTTGTGTACTCTAATACGTGGTGTAGAAGACACCTTAACATGATCCGGTACTTGTGTACCTTAACACGTGACTCGATTACCTAGTCCTACTAACTACCAAGGCAAAACAAATTTCTAAACTTGTAATAAGACATGATACATGGCTAATAAATGAGCAAATTGATACATGCTATTGAGCTTCTAGTAAAATGCAAGCATATGAATAAGATGAGATAGATACTATCTTTATTGGCTCATTGTTTGAAAGATAAATTACATTGGAAGTGACCCTATTCGAATAAGGGGATTTGTGGCCATTGTGCTCATTGTATGATTCTTGATGCAATCTTGCTTGTTTGATTGCTTGAGTTTGAGATTGGCTAATTGCTTGATGAGTTGCTTATTGCTTAAGGATTCATTCCTTGCTTGATTGTAGTGGTGAAAATGCTTGAATTGATGATCTTGATTATGTGAACAAGCTTGTCATGGTTTTGATAATGGATGTTTGATGCTAGACTTGTAAGTTAAATGAATTTGAATGTAATCTTGACCTAGTTGTGTTTGAGTATTGCTTACTAGTCTTGCTTAACAATGAATTTTTAGGTATCTTAAACCTAGCTCACTATCCGATTGGTATATGTTTGAATGGACATCATAGGTAATCAAGATTAGAATTTAAACAAGACTAAGTCTTGTCTTGTATGTATGCGACGTGATTGTTTATAAGGTTTCTTACTTGGTAAGTAAGTTGTTCAAAGGACTCTATGGTCTCAAATGTTTGGTCTAATTCAACCGAAAAAGAAAGTGTCTAGTCTAATTAGAATCAAACTAATTAAGGTCGAATTAAGAACATGTTTGAACTGGAAATGGATAGAGTCTTTATATGATGATGGTATTCGAATGAATAGGTAAAATTGGGGTTGCCTATATTAGTCTATGGATAACATGGTTAAGTGGTATTTAAAATGAGAATAATCCTTTTGAAATAAGCTAAAAATGATGAGCTTACAAGAATAGGATAATGAACTTAATAACTTGAGCTAGTTTATACTTATTTGATAAAATGTAATAAAAGGCTTCTTACTTGAATGACATGTTAGATACAAAGTTAGACTAACTTAAACTTGTAAGAAAAGGGCTATAAACTAAATACCATGTTAGAGTCATGTCCTAATGAATTAAGAAGTTTAAAATGCAACAAAGTGTAATCTGCCCAGGAAATTCTGTTCTGGGCAGCAATTTCAACAAATCACCATAAATTATGTAGGTCAAATTAAGGGCTGAAATTTATATGGAATGAACCTTAGTATGTCTATTTTCATTAGGAGAAAACAGAATTGAATTTTGATTTGTGAGCTGGAATCTGGAAATGAAAACCTCTGGACAGTGCAAACTGTCCAGAAATGTAATTGCCCTATCTTTGAACTAAAAACTGTATTAATTGGAAAAGCATTAAAAATGACAGGTCTAAACGGTTGTAAAGAGGGTTAAATAAGCTTTCTAACAAAAAATGGTTTGAAATTATGACGTACGGAATAAAAGTTATAAGTATTTAAGTGACTAGTGCTTATGCTGGCTGGCAGCAGCAGTATTGGTGTCCTAGACAGTTTGTGAACTGTTTTGAAAACAGTTTTGGGACAGTGGTTACTGCCCTGTTATACATGAATGAAAGTGTGCTCTTGATCTTGTTAATGAAATGGCTAATCAATGGAATTAAATGATGAAAATGAATGCTTGGATTGTTTATCCCTTGAGAAATAAGATACATGAAAATGATCATTCCTCTTGTTCGAATGGAAATGATTGTTTGCACGCTTGATTGGCCTTGTTCTTGTATGAGTTGTGTCTTGATTGATTCATGGTGGTAATATATGAATTGAGTTGCTTGATTGAATAACATGAATGCTTAATTATGCTTGGATAAAAACTAGCTAAAACTTTTAAGATTGTCTAAATACTAGATAGGTGTTTCTTGAAATAAATGACACATAACTTGACAAAATTGATAACTTGAAAATCTTGCTAAACTTTAGATGCTACCTCACTAAGTACATTATGTACTTACCACTCTTCTTCGCATTCTTCCCAAACCTCAGGTAAAACCTTCCCGATCGTTACCTTGACATCGAAGTTAGCTTCATGGATTTGAAGCAAGGCATACAATACATGAAATATAACTTTGTATTTACCTTGATGTACTCCTAGAGGGTGGCATACTAGAATTGTGTATAAATCATATATAAGTCAAGCATTTGGATTGTATATAAAACATGTATATAAATCTTGAGTAAATGGTTTGTAAAGCTTAAATGGTACTTGTTGAAATGTATACAAGCATATTTGGATATGAACATGTAAACACTATGGTTATGTCTAAGGAAAGAATGAACATGAACTTGTCTAGCTAAGGTATTTGAATTAGTATATATGACCTAGTGAAATGAATGTGTTAAAACGAACTTAGAATTGTCTAGTGTATAATACCCCATTCGAATGGAATTTGAATGTTTAAGTTAGTTCTAGATTCATTATATGTCTTGAAGTCTAGAGTAAGCTAATGGGTAGATGATGTTATTTCAATGAATCCAATTGGTATGAATGTTGCGCATATAGGTAAGATTATATTGAGAACTTGATTCTAGATAACGAACGAAATAGAATGTTAATAGGTAAAGAATGAAACTAGATAAATGGATGAATTAATTAATGGGTAGTGTTCGAATAGTGGCTTATTCCTTAAGTAAATGAGTGAGTTTGATTCTAGTGGTTGAATGAACTAAATTGCCTATAGGTAATATATTAAGCAAAGTTAAATGGAAAAAATTTAATTGGCCCTGAATTTCACGATTGTCTCGTCTAGTTTTCTCGTCGTAACACTTCTCGCTCCTAACCTGGGCGAGAGGTGTTACAGTTACGAACGTGACTAAATATTATGTAGAAATACAATCCAAGGACGGTTGTGCAACTGGAAACTGTACTGAAATACTACAATGATCGTATCGCACCTGGGGAGTGCCAATTTTTTTGCCTTTTCTGGGCGTTTCCATAATGAGCTAAGGCTTTCAGCCACTGCAATCCTATGCTCCAGATTGACGACATATTCTTGTATGGTAGATACACACAAATCTTACAGCTGGCAGTTGCACAAGACGGAAACCGAAAATGCATTTCAGTAGCTTACATAATAGTTGAAAAGGAAGATATCCCTTCTTAGGAATTTTTTCTCACCAACATGAGCAAATATGTCGCGCGTCGGGTTTTACGAGAAATAGAAGAAAAGATATGTATTATTTCAGACAGAGGAGCATGGATCTGGGGAGCAATCTCGCGTATGAAGGCATCTTAGCAACCCTCATATATACATCATCGGTACTGTTTGTGACACACATGGTCATTCCATTTTATTTATCATTGCTTTTATTATTATTTCGCGTTAACTATTCCATATCTTATTGAATAGGCAACGCACACTGATGAGTGTTTTATTTTGTTATTATTTTATCATTAATTACTCCTTGTTGATTCCATGATATTGCTGATTTGGGTTGTTTTTATTCGTATCGCGTAGGACTTCAATTTCCAGAAAACAACAATAAAAGAGCATGTTCTGCAGTTTTTTATTTTCTAGAATCAAGGCTGGACACATGGGCATGACTTGGAGCATGACGATATCCGACGTGGCAGATTCTGGCAGTCCAATCAGCAGCAGTTTCCATAAGGTGATCCAGTCAGCATCATCTAGAAGGACGGACGGGCGAGGTTCACTTAGGATTTTTAAATTAAGTTTGAATTTAAATATTTGGGAATTATCACTTTATCATTTAGGATTTGATTTTCTATTTGAATGTTTTTAGGATTATATTTAGGTATTTTATTTTAAATATTTCTTTATCGTTAGGGTTTTCTCAAGCCTATAAAAACCCCTTCAGGGTGAAGCTTGAAAGATGTAATTGAATTTGTTTGTTCCTGGGGTTTTAATTTCTATAAAAGTGTCTTTTTCTACTTTATTTTATTTTTAAGTTTTTATTTACTTTCTTTAAAATATGCTAAGTATGATTTCTATCATGCTTAGCTAATTTTTCAATTAGCCAAAGGCTTATAGCTATATCTCAATTCCTATTATGAGAATTGAAAAGCACCTAATTTCTTCATATATCTTTCTCAATTTTCTGCAAACTTGGATTGGCAATCGGCCTTTCCTTTAAAAATCTTTACACTTTCAATTCAAAAAGGGCTCGTTGGTTTGATTGTAGTTACGATTTAAAGTTAGTAGGAAGGATCGACTTGTAGCATATTCGACTTCCTATGAAAACGCTTAGCGATAGATTCGCTAAGGGAAATTGAGATCGGGTTCGATTCTCATTGAAACAACATAACCTGAGTTGGGCTTTTTCAAAACTTAAACTATATTGGTACTAGCGACGATAGTCGTGGTTAGTCCAAATAAGGACTGAATTCCAAAGATTAGCTTTGAATTGTTGGTTTATTGGAGAGAAAAGTAAGTTACAAGGGTTGGGCCTTGTAGACTGTAACTAGCATGTATCCGAAGTAAAATCTTTTTCGATGATCATTTAGAATTGAGGCAAAGCAAAGCCTGAGGCTATTCTATTTTATTCATTTTCTTTTCAAAATTTACTTTTGTCATTTTCTCTAAATTTATTTGTTTTTATCACTTTACATGTATTTTCTACTTTCTTGATCAAATCCCTCATTTTCTTTATTTTCTTGCTTAAGTCAGAATCAAAACCTCTCAACATCATAAGCTCCTTAGTCCCTGTGGATCGACCCTTCTTCTCTATTACTACATTATTTATCCATTTTATTTGAGATTAAGGATAATTATTTTGACAGTTTGCGACGCATATCAAATTGGCGTCGTTGCCGTGGACTTTGGCAAAGTTACTGATATAATTTGTTTTGATCTATGATCAGGTCATCGAGCTAAACGACGTTAAATAATGCGCTCTAATGGGAGGCAACCTATTTTATTTTATTTTATTTTACGTTTGTTTAATTTCTATTCTTTTTAATTTAATTTTATTTATTTTGGTTCTAATTTTATTTTATTTGAATTTTCAAGTACCCAAATATTTTGAATCAAATTTTAATAGAATCATTTGCTATATTCTTGGTCGAACAAAACGCAATTTCTAATCCATGGGAATATTTCACGCAGCGGAGAAATCCTTTTATTAAGATGGTGCATGTTAGCTAAATCCTCATCACCTCTCGGCACATGTTAGTCAAACCCAAATCCCCATCTTTAGCCGTCATTCTACCCACTTGTATCACTATCTTGATCTTTATTTTTTTTCCTTTTAAATTTTAAAATCCCTATGGACCCCACACCTATTTCACCGACATTGTTCCCCTTTTTCCCAAACAAATTAAACTCATCACATGCTAAATTAAACCTACACATTTCCCCTTCTTTTTCTTCTCACCCACACACCCACCTCTATCCTCAATCTTCATCACAGATCCCCATTTTTTCACGATGGTGAGAACAAGGCATCAAATGAACCATGACTCAGTAAAAATTACACTTTCTTGTGAGATTCGAGCCTAAACGAGCAATCCTTTTCATTCTTGCTCATTTGTTTGATTGAGTGTGCCGGATTAATATCGACATTCTAGAACTTGTGAGTAAATGCATATCGAGACTACATGTTCTGAACTTGATGATATAATATGATAGGGGCACTTAGGATTAAACCATTTTTCTACCCAAAATTGCCTACTCGTTTGTATCCATTGGTGAACCATTTTTGTGCCTTTATCCTTTTCTTTGCTTTTACCATATTATAAAACCCGAAACCTTTTTTATTTTTACCCTCTTTTTTCACCCTTGTCAAGATAGAGATTGAAATGCACCAAAAATGAAAAAAATAAAATAACAACAAAGAAGACACGTTCCAAAAAAACAAAACAAAAAAAATTGGTTCGAACTATGCTCGGACAGAAAAGAAAAAAATTAGCAGAAAAATTCCAAAAAGAATAGAAGAAAAAGATTTGAAAAATAATTCGGTTGTTTGATTTTTGTTACACTTCTTTGCATTCGTTTACTTTGTTTATTTTGTGGTTTGAACTTAATAATTTTTACATCTCTTGTCTTAATATTTCACCATATTTTTGGCCTTTTTCCCTACCTTAACCTAAGCCCCTTTTACAACCTTTTTAAACACCCTTTGATTAATGCATCTTGTTCATTTTAGTGGTGGAGACTTGATTCTCTTACAAGCATATGGTAATGTCATATTTGATTCCGGTTTGAGGGACTTCTTTTTACCTTGAACACTTTAGCGACAATGATTCACTTGTGAGGTATTGAGTTTTGTTACACTAAAATTGATAGACAATTGGGATAACTTGGTTATGCTTGAACTTGTTTCTAGTTATGACTTTTACTTGATTGTTACTTTGTTGCCGATACTAGTTGTGATCTTAAGTCGTTTGGGTTTTCTTTGATATATTGTGAGATGAAGGATGGTAACTTGAGATTTTAATGTTTAATTAAGGCATGCTTAAGGACAAGAGTTGAATAAGTGAGGGGGAATTTGATGAGTGTTTTATTTTGTTATTATTTTATCATTAATTACTCATTGTTGATTCCATGATATTGCTGATTTGGGTTATTTTTATTCGTATCGCGCAGGACTTCAATATCCAAAAAACAACAATAAAAGAGCATGTTCTGTAGTCTTTTATTTTCTAGAATCAAGGATGGACACATGAGCATGACGATATCCGACGTGGCAGTCCAGTCAGCAGCAGCTTCTAAAAAGCGATCCAGTCAGCATCATCTAGAAGGACGAACGAGCGAGATTCATTTAGGATTTTTAAATTAAGTTTGAATTTAAATATTTGGAAATTATCACTTTATCATATAGGATTTGATCTTTCTATTTGAATGTTTTTAGGATTATCTTTATGTATTTTATTTTAAATATTTATTTATCTTTAGGGTTTTCTCAAGCCTATAAATACCCCTTTAAGGTGAAGCTTGAAAGATGTACTTGAATTTGTTTGTTCTTGGGGTTTTAATTTCTATAAAAGTTTTTCTTTTTCTACTTTATTTTATTTTTAAGTTTTTATTTACTTTCTTTAAAATTTGCTAAGTATGATTTCTATCATGCTTAGCTAATTTTTTAATTAGCCAAAGGCTTATAGCGATATGTCAATTCCGGTTGTGAGAATTGAAAAGCACATAATTTCTTCATATATCTTTCTCAATTTTCTGCAAACTTGGATTGGCAATTAGTCTTTCCTTTAAAAATCTTTACACTTTCAATTTAAAAAGGGCTCGTTGATTTGATTGTTGTTATGATTTAAAGTTAGGAGGAAGGATCGACTTGTAGCATATTCAACTTCCTATGAACATACTTAGTGACGGATTCGCTAAGGGAAATTGAGATCGAGTTCGATTCTCATTGAGACAATGTAACCCGAGTTGGGCTTTGCCAAAACTTAAATTGTATTAGTGCTAGCGACGATAGTCGTGGTTAGTCCAAATAAGGATTGAATTCCAAAGATTGGCTTTGAATTGTTGATTTACCGGAGAGAAAAGTAAGTTATAAGGGTTGGGCCTTGTAGACTATAACCGTCAGGTATTCGGAGTAAAATCTTCTTCAATGATCATTTAGAATTGAGGCAAAGCGAGACCTAAGGCTATTCTATTTTATTAATTTTCTTTTCAAAATTTACTTTCGTCATTTTCTCTAAATTTATTCGTTTTTATCACTTTACATGTATTTTCTACTTTCTTGATCAAATCCCTCATTTTCTTTATTTTCTTGCTTAAGTCAGAATCAAAACCTCTCAACATTAGAAGCTCCTTAGTCCCTGTGGATCAACCCTTCTTCTCTATTACTACATTATTTATCCATTTTATTTGAGACTAAAGATAATTATTTTGATAGTTTGTGACGTATGTCACACACCGGGTAGACCAAGTTGAGGAGCTTCTGGAAGAGTTGAGCGTAAGAAATTTAGATGGATATGACTATCATGTTGATATCCCAAGGGAGAAATGGACGCGATGTTATGATGGGGGTCATCGATATGGTCACATGACAACGAACTTAGCTTAGGCGATCAATTCATCTCTGAAAGGGACGGGTCATTTACCTATCACGTTCGTTGTCAAGGCGACATATTACCGACTGGCTACCCTTTTGGCAACCCTCGGAAAACAAGCAATGGACTGGATGACAGGTGGCCACAAGTTCCATCCAAAACTCCAGCAAAACTTTCTAACATACATTGCGCACGCAAACACGATGGGTGCGATATGCTTCTCTCGTCGCCAACATCTCTTTCAGGTTTCAGAATATTTGCAACCGCTTGAAGGAATAATGCAAAAACAATTATGTGGTTGATCTGCGCCAAAGAACGTGCGATTGTGGAGTCTTCTAGACATTTAAGTACCCATGTACGCACACATTCACTGCATGTGCATCTGTTCATTTTGACGTCATGACACTCGTTGATCCGGTACACCGACTTGAAAACATATTCAAGGTATACCGAAATGAGTTTCCTATGAACTGGAATAAACGTGATCGTCGTATCATTGACAATGAACCTAAGATATGCCCAAATCCTTCCTTGCGCCGTAAGAAAAAAGGTCGCCCACGTTCAACTAGGATTCACTGTGCCGAGGATATGGTTCATCGAGAACGGACCGGACAACCTAAACGTTGCACTAGATGTAAGAACATTGGACACGATAGGAGAAAATGTCCTTTTAAGACCGATCCTCAAATCAACTAATTGTACTTCTCCATGTAATGTTTTAGCACCATTTTTAATGATCTTTGATGCTTCGTTTTCTGTTTTACCACTGTTTTCTGTTTTACCCCTATTTAACACCATGAATTCACTCATTTCATACATCATCTTTCTGCCTTTCACTTATCGGCCTATACACATGTCCACCAACCCATGTTTGCTTGTTCTTCATGGGAAAAACATGGCTAGATAGCATTTTTAACGCAATTTCTACACACTTTAGGATGCCATATACGCGCCAATTTTAGCATCATTATAAACATATGCTTCACTACTACGACGTGAAACTTAAACAACAACAAAAAAATATCCCCTAACATACCACAAAATCAACTTAAACATGCCTATGGACCCATGCTTGCTTGTTCTTCATGGGAAAAACATGGCTAGATAGCGTTTTAACGCGATTTCTACACACTTTAGGATGTCATATACGCGTCAATTTTAGCATCATTATAAACATATGTTTTAGTACTACGACGTGAAAGTTAAACAACAACAAAAAATCTCCCAACACACAACAAAATCTATTTAAACATGCCTATGGACCCATGTTTGCTTGTTCTTCATCCAAAAAAACATGGTTAGATAGCGTTTTTAACGCAATGTATACACACTTTAAGATGCATTATACGCGTCGATCTTTATACCATTTTTAAGAGATATTTCAGTACTACGTGAGAGTTCACAAATACGAAATATTGTCCTTCAACACCTCGTAATTTCACCTACAACATACCTATCAAAGTTTGTTTTAACAACAAGAATGTAACAAACTCGCGTTGCACCAAACTCGAGTTACATACAAATCGCGTGAAAAAATCACGCCGTAATCTAATTATCTAGTCGAACTCGCATCCTGTCAGGCACGAGTTCTGTTTACTGAATATTTAAAAGATATCTACGGATAAGACACGCCACATAAATGAAACTCGTGTTTAGGAGAAGAGAATGTGAGTTTTGAATTTGTACTTGAAAGAACGGGAGTCGTGTGTACTAATGGGGAATATATTTTTAAATGATTTTAAAATAAAAGTGTTTTTCCAAATTTTTCCTAAAAGAAAATATTCAAACAATTTAACCCTATTTCTTCTTCCAGCACTACAGCGTCTCAAACCTTTTTGTTTTATTATAATATTAGTGATTTTAGTGCCCACCCAGTTACTTGGCGAAAATGATTCCATTTCTATGTTTTAGGTCAAAGAAAACCACTCCATTTCTCACTTGTTTTCAAGTTAGATATTTTCATTACCTTGCTGAGTTGTCAAATTGATCATATGGTGATGAATTTTATAGTGAGCAGATGTCAAAATATACGTAAATTAGAAGAAACTTGCATATACAACAAAAACCAAGTTTTGTATATATGAATAGGGCTTCCTAATCCCAATTTGGCAGCCAATTTTCATCAACTTCATCTCAAGACCTACTGGCTGACAAATCAAATGAAAGCCTACCAGTTCCTGTATGAATTGGACCTCTCGATAATACAGCGCAACCCAGAGCCGGAGCACAGGCATCGGCATCACATTTTTTTGCTTTATTAGACTGGTCCAACATATGTTTGTCATGTTCCCATGCTCTCGAATCCATGCCGAAGCTGTTGCCGACTCATCGACTCATTTCAACACCGGCATTCTGGTTGGTTGCAATATACCAAGCTTACATACCACTAACCCCCCACCATTTTTCCTTCTCCAACCCATCATTCCACCAAGTACCTAGAGAAATTTCACATTGATTCTTTTTGGCCAAGGCAACTCATTTCCAATAATAAACGATACTTAAATCTGAGATTTTTAAGACTCTGCATCGGAATCACTTCCTGAAGACCCTGAATCTGAATCTGCAAATAAGTAAAACCAATCAAGATAAGAATTCCTCTCCACAGATTGTTTTTTGTGTTTGTTTTCTCTAGAAACCATCATTCTGAAATTCAAAAGAGGGTAGATAAATACCGCTTGAAGACGATGAACCACTGCTCGAACTGCTGGAATCACTGGAACTGCTACTAGCACGATCATTATCCTTTTCAATCTCCACAGGTGGGAAACTACTCGTCGGCATTTCATCCCCGATATCTACATCTTCCTCACCAGCATCCCCTTTCTTGGGTTTCTTCATCTCCATTGGAGCTTCACTCTTGTCCTTAGTTCCCTCTCCCTGTATTTTCCATCATTTTTTCAGTTGGAACAAATATAAAATATAAACACTAATGCAATGAAGTAAACAAATTATCAACTACTCATCAAGCAATCGAATATGTGCTTACCCTATCGGTGCCATTAGATACCACATTGTTTTCCATCAATGCTTGCCGTCTTAGCTTGCTGATCATCTTCTTGTAATTGGTGACAAACCGATCCAACTCCCACAACGTTTCGGTATCCATTGCCTCGATATCGAGTTCAATCTCATCCCCATCCTGGCTCAAATGCACATTCCTCTTCCTTATAATCTGAACCACATTATCCATCTTCTCTTGCGGCAAGCTCTGCAATCCAATCCCCAACCTCTGTTTCTCCTCCATAGTCATTTCCCTCTTGCTCGGATCCTTAGCCTTCGGCTTTGGCTGCTTCAGAACCCGAACCGGTGAACCAACCCTTGCCGGTGCCCGCAACTGCGACTGAGACTGTGGAACAGTTGGGTTCGAAACAAAGCCCGAACCTCCTCCACCTTTATCCGGTCTTGCCACATAATTAATTGAATTATCCCTTTCAACATTATTCCTCTCGCCGTTCCCCTTGCCATGATCCCAAGAACTCTCCTGCAATTCTTCTTCAAGATAAACCTTTTCTAGTGGCTCCTCTTGCTCCTTCAGTTTCAAACTCAGCGGCCGAAACAACTCCTCGAATCTCGCAAGCAACTGCTCGGCCAATGCATTTATTTCATGCCCTTTAGGATTGTATAACATGGCGTTATTGAAAGCTAGCCTTATATCAGCTGCGAAATCCAACGGAGATCCATAGAAATTCTTCGCCATTTTCGACTTAATAGTGCCCAGATCCATTGGGTTCTTGATTACATTGTAGTAATCATGAAGCCCCAACCCAATGACATCAACCGGGGAATTGAAGACATGGCCATACCTATGTTTCATCAATTTGTTCAGTATTTGGGAACAATTTTTCATCAAATTAGCATTTGGTGCTTTTCCATTCTCTTGAGTGTTCAATCTCTTCAATTCTTTGCTGAAATTGGGAGGCAAAGGACGTTTATTACCGGAAATGCCTTTTTGAGGTAAGGGTTTTGAGCTGGATCTCAACTGAAAATCATTCGAATTGATCCGATTCTTCAACTCACGAACCCGCTCCAACTCAACAATCAACTGGCTCTTCAGATCAATCAACTTATTCCTCGAAAAAGAGCTGATGCGGAAGGTGACAATAGTGCCGGAGTTGAACTGGTTCTGTTTCCGATTGATTGACGACGTAGCATCAGAAGCCGCGGGTTGGGCTGTGGCTGGGAAATCATCGACGACGTGACCAGCACCATCGTCAGACGGCGGCAACTGCTGGTTGAATTGGCGTTTCTTGTTCGGTTTAGGGTTATGTTTGGGGTTTGTTGCTAGGTAAGAAGCTTTGCCCATGAATTTAGCTACACTACTTTTTTGCTGCGGCGGTGACCAATTCGACTCACTTTGATTCGCTAGAACAGCCGATGCCATTAAAAATCGGGAACCGGAAGAGTAACGACGATATTTTCTCGATTCTGAATGGCAAATTAAAACCATGAAACGGAAAAACGTTACTTCCACGCGCCACCGCAACCGACGTAATCAAGAATTTAAAACGGGAAATTGAGAAGAAGAAAAAAATTAAACTTCAGGGACTAGGGTTTGTGATCCCAGTGATGAGCAATGAACAAGAGAGTGCCTGCGCTCGCTTCTTAAAGGCGAAGAGAGCTGCCCGAATGAGTTTCGGGCAAAAATCTGATTGTTAATAGATACTACTTGTTGATCTAACGGTTTTTAAAGATTTGGAAGCTGACCGGAAGTCTTGCCAGGGGAGCTGGCACTGACGGTTGCGATGGGGAAGATTGGACACGTATAAAGAAAGTAGACTGTGGATCAACACGGTTGTTGATCGATGATTTGGAGAAATTATTAAAAAAAAACTTTACGCGCTATGTGATTTCGTAATCTTAATTAATAAAATTTATTTATATTATTTTTAAATTTTAAAATAATTATTAATTTTATTAACTTATAAAAAAGAGATAAAAATTTATTTTTAAGAAAAATATAAATTAACCTTATTATTTTGAATTACAAATGTCGTGGTGATCGAGTTTATCTAATAATTTTTTCGTTGATATGAGTTTAGGATTGGATTGTGAGTTTTTAAACTTTTTATGCGATGACGGTCCACTGCGTGCTGACGTGGACGGAGGTTGAGTAGGCGCTCGGCTTAAAACTGGAAACGGAAGCCACACAGCTTGTTGAAGTGTATAATCAGAAGATATCACGTTTCCTGAACTATTTTATTTGTAATTATTTTGGATTTATATAGTTGTCTCAACCATTTAAATTAAGATAACATAATTAAAAAAATGTCACGTAGCATTCTAAAAAAATATTTGACAAATTTTTAAATTAAAATTCAAAAAAATCTATTTTTTAAATAGAGTATTCTCATATATTTTTTAAAAATATTTATGATCTTCTTCAATTATTTATCATCCACATATTTTTATTTTGTTAATTTTATACTTGTTATATTTTTACAAATAATGGTTTTTAAAACTGTATTAAAATTTTTATTTTTGTGGATGTATCATATTTCATTTGGTGTCTTTTATCCGTTTGCGTCTTTTAAATATTCATTAAACTCAATTAGCGCCTTACAGGACGCGTTCAACGAGATTATCAGACGAAACGGTGAGGATTTATCGCAGTAAATACGAACGGTTGAAAAATAAATGACCGCGTTAAAAATATACGAAACTCGCGTTGCACGAAACACACGTAATCACTGAACTCGCGTCCTAGAGGACGCGAGTTTCCTTCAATACTCGAATTTGAACCGGTGTGAGTTCTAATATAAATAGCCCCCTACCCCACCACTTTATTCACACCAAACAAAAATACTCTCTCAATTCCCTCTATAATATTTCTCATTCGTGAAAATATCTCGGTTAATATATCAAGTTTGAAGTAATGGAGGGGCCCCTTAAAAGGTTAGATCATAAACATGTCTTCGATTTTTTGCGGGGAAATGTAAGTTTTATTTAGTTATTTATTTTAAATTTGTATTTTTAGTTTTTATTTAGTTGTATTTTATTAAAAAAATAGTATACTAGTTTCAAATTGAAATTAATTTGTGGTTGTTTAATTTTTTTTAGGGTGGGATGGAACGTCGTCTTCAAGTTTTTATCAATCGGATGACGAATAGACCTAACCCGCGTTTAGAAGATTATATCTCGAGGGCCAGATTTCAGCACGTATCCAAATTCATTAGAGGTGCGAAATTAGATGTTGATTTGATCAACACGCTTGTAGAGAGGTGGAGGCCGGAGACACACACATTTTCACCTTCGGTGTGATGAGGCGACTATAACTTTGGAGGACGTGTCACATATTCTCGGTCTGCCGGTTGACGGAAAGGCTATTACCGGTTACAGCAGTAGTGACTGGCGTGACCTGTGTTTTCAGTTGCTAGGGGCTTCACCAGAGAGGATGGATGGCGGCTGTGTGTTATTGAGGTGGCTGCGGGAAAATTATAGCTATTTACCGGATGACGCGAACGAAGAAGTGAAGAAAGTAAACAAATATTATATTTTGTGAATATTAATAAAATAATTAAATTTCCATATGTTAATATATTTTTCCTATTGTAGGCATATTCTCGCACTCATATTCTACAAATAATCGACGGGATATTGGTGCCCGATAAATTCCGCAATAAAGTTCACATGTTGTGGTTGCGGCATTTGCAGGATTTTGATGATGCAGGTAGATTGAGCTGGGGATCGGCGGTACTAGCATTTCTCTTTAGGGAGATGTGCAAGACCACCAATCCAGAGAAGCACGACATTGGAGGTTGTCTTGTGTTGCTACAGTCTTGGGCGTGGTTCAGAATGTCATTTTTACGCCCTGAACTGACCATACCGAGTCCATATATTTTTCTACTATGTAAGCAATAAATATAAATATTTTTTGAACAAATATAAATATTTTCTAATATTAAAGTTATGTTTGTTGTTATGTAGGTGGACCGATAATTTAAGCCATGTTGGTCTAGCCAAAGGTCTGAAGGTTATCAGACAAGATATCGAGAATGAATCAGAGAATCAGGTAAATATTTTGAGTTAGAATTTAATATTGAATTTGATGTATTTATTTAAAATAAAGTTTATTAATTTCAATTATAATTGTATATTGTACAGTTTTTGTGGACACCGTACGCGGATCCGAGTATCCACGAATGCTTGCCGGATTTTTCAGACGGGACGAAGAATGCTTGGACGGCGAAGGTACCACTCGTTGATCTTGTATACTGACTTGAAAACTTAATCAAGGTATACCAATTCGAGTTTCCTCCAATCGAAAATGAACGTGATCGTGATGTGGTTGACGATGAACCTAAGATACGGCCAGATAAATCCCTGCGACGCAACAAAAAAGGTCGCCTAAAGTCAACTAGGATTCACTGTGCCGAGGATATGATTCCTCGAGAATGGACCGGACAACCTAAGCTGTGCAAAAATTGTAGGAACTCTGGACACGACATCAAAAAATGTCCTTATAGGACCCGCCCTCGATTCAACTAATTGTACTTCTAGGTGTATTGTTTTATTCCTAATTATCATAAACAATCTTCCAAGCTACGCTTTTTTTTTCATAACATTTTTAACGCGATTTCTACAGCTTTTACGCTCCGATTTCTAAACCATTGTAAACATGTGTTCTCGTACTACGACGTGAAAGTTAAATAACAAGAAAAATATCCCCCAACGTACTACACTATCGACTCAAACTTCACTACAACCCATGTTCCCATGTTTTTAAGGCTTTTGGACATGGCTATATAGCATTTTTAACGCGATTTCTACAGCCTTTAGAATGCCTTATACACTCCGATTTCTGAACCATTGTAAGCATGTGTTCCCGTACTACAACGTGAAAGCTAGTTAACAAGGAAAAAGAACCCGTAACGTACCACAATATCGACAAAAACATGACTACCGACCCATGTTTCCATGTTCTTCATACAAAGAAACATGGCAATATAGCGTTTTTAACGCGATTTCTACACCCTTTACAATGCATTATACACGTCGGTTTTCATACCATTTTCAAGAGATGTATCAGCAGTATGTTGTAAAAGTACAAACCTATGAAAATTTATTCCCCAACGCCATGCAAATTCACCTTAAACATGCCAATCAAACCCTGTTTAAACAACTACAACACACAAAACTCATGTTCTGTGGGTCACAAGTTCAGTTTGATAAAATCTCATTGACTCGTTTGAAAATAGCGTTGATTCGTTTGAAAATCACGCCGAACTCGAATCCTGTTGGCCGCGAGTTCATTTTACTTCTTAAAATATTCAAATAACGTATAATATAACCCACATCGGAAGAAACTCACGCTGTACGGAAAGCGAGTTCGAAAAACGCGTCTGACAGAACGTGAGTAGTACCTACGTGGGCCGAAAAGAGGGTATTTTTCCAAATATTATTTTTGGAGGGGTGTTTTTCCAAATAAATTCTCAAAAGGGAATATTTGGCCAATATCACCTTTAAGTTGAGATAAAGACATAGGTTTAAAATAATCACTATAATAGCTCAATACCTATTTTGACAAAAATAATTTACATATTTAATTCAATATATATATATATACACTAAGGATTTATTGTCGTTATAAGCCTTTATTTTTAGTAGATAAGGGGAACAATTGTGTCTCATATATGAAAAAAGGTAGATAAGAAAATAAATTAACATGTCAATAGAGTTTTAGTTCGATTGATATTACTGAGAATGTATGGATTCGATTCTATCAAAATATATTTGTATTTTATTTAAAGGTTTGAAAGATTATAGGTAATTTAAGTTTTTATTAAAAAAATTAATTAACATCTCTGAATAACATAGAACTCATATTTGAAAGTAGTGATAAAATTATCAATAAGTCTAGCAAGATAGATGTTATGCCTCTCAATAGGGCCGTAAACGAATCAAACATTCAACGAACCATTTGTGAATCGTTCGGCGATAAAATTCTACCACTCTCGACGAATACCGCTGAACACCACTAATGCTGAACATCGTTGAACACCATTAAATTGATTAATAAAGATCAAAAATCCCAATGACTCAACATATAATTATAAATCATTTAAAGTAAAATTTCAATTAAATTATTTTCTACATATATTGTATTTTTTAATATTTTTTAAATAATTGGATCAAATACCAACTTTAGTTAATTTAAAAAAATAAAAACCCTAAACCCAAAACCTAAAACTGTAATCCCAAACTCAAACATTGGGTTTAGGTTTTAGATTATATAGTTTAGGGTTTATGGTTTTATGATTTAGGGTTTATGATTTTAAGTTTAGGGTTTAGGGTTTCTAGTTTATGGTTTTTATTTTTTTAAATTGACTAAGGTTGGTATTTTATCTAATTATTTAAAAAAGATTACAAAATATAATATATGTAGAAAATAATTTAATTGAAATTTTACTTTAAATAATTTATAATTATATGTTGAGTCCTTGAGATTTTTAATCTTTATTAATCAATTTAATGGTGTTCAGCAATGTTCAGCGGTGTTCGTCGAGCGTGATAGACTCATCCCTCATATATGAAAAAAGGTAGGTAAGAAAATAAATTAACATGTCAGTAGAGTTTTAGTTCGATTGATATTACTGAGAAGGTATGGATTCGATTCTATCAAAATATAATTGTATTTTATTTAAAGGTTTGAAAGATTATAGGTAATTTAAGTTTTTATTAAAAAATTAATTACCATCTCCGAATAACATAGAACTCATATCTGAAAGTAGCGATAAAATTATCAATAAGTCTAGCAAGATAGATGTTATGCCCCTCAATAGAGTCGTAAACGAACCCAACGTTCAACGAATCGTTTGTGAATCGTTCGACTAGAAGTTCATTTATGTTTGTTTATTTATTAAACAAACAAACATGAATAAGATTTTATGTTCGTTTAATTAAATGAACGAACACGAACAAAGAGCTCGTTAGTTCATTTATGTTCGTGAACATTCGGTAATCCGTTCATTTATGTTCGTTTAATTTATTCACATATATCTATTTATATATATATATTATTTTCCATCACAAAAGTATTACATTTTAAAAAAAAAATTGTTTACATATGTTCGTTTAAATTTATTCACATATGTCATTTTATGTTCGTTTGTTTGTGTTCGTTTACGCTTGTTTATCATTTTAACGTACGAAAGCGAGCAAGCTACATTCTTAACAAACGAACACGAACAAGAAATTACGTTCGTTTAATTATTCGTGTTCGTTTATTTTTCGGTTAAAATTAAACAAACGAGCATGAATATACTCTTGTCGTGTCATTTGATTCATTTATGGGCCTACCCCTCAAACAATGTTCAACATTTATATTTTAGTATTGTGAATGAAACAAATTGAGTTAAAAGAATCGTCCTGAGTATATAATGAACTTCTATAATATCTAATTTAGAATTAATTGATCAAATAATTAGGTACCAAATATTATAATTTAACCGTTTAAATTTAGTGAAAAAAATCAATGACAAGATCTATAAATTGCGGCATAAAGTTCACTCCTTTAGCATCGATAACAAGGTTTTGTAAGTATTATTTTTTTTTTGCTCAAATTCATATGATTTTATTTACTATTCAAATCATACAATCGTACTAATGTGCGCCTCATTAAACACATCTCTAATCTTAGATCGGATGCAAAGAGTAGGACACATCAATGAATAGAAGCAGGCAAGCAATTACTATAAAGAAACATGAACCAACAACCCATAAAACAAAAAAAATCAACATCCCACAACAATGAATAGAAGCAGGCAACGGTGGGCCACATGTAGTTTAGGGGGTCAATTGACCTTATTTGATTTGTTGTGGTGTGCGATTTTTGAAGAGTTAAATGAAGTTTTTAAGGAGTTAGTATAAATTTTTTCATAGAAATTTTAGAATTGACCCTACTTGATTTGTTTGGGTATGAGGTCAACAATATTTATATTGTAGTGGTATGAGAGTCCTCGTACCTCAAAGTCTAATCTGACCCCCTCTATATGAAAATCCTGACTCTGCCACTAGAAGCATGCAAGCAAAGCAGCAGTCCTAGCTCCAAAATCTCCTATATGCAAATAGAAACAAAACAAAACCATGTGCTCAGCACGTCACTAACTCCTGGAACAAAAACCCTCGAGTCACACCTTCCTTGGCCAATGCGTCGGCAAGACCGTTCGCCTTACGAAATGCATGATGAAAACAAACATTAGAAAGACTCTAACATGATCGATCATTTGCCCCGAACACCTCCCACAATTTCTATGGTCGAGTCCAAACTCGCAATATCCAACTAATCACCACACTTAAATCATATTCCACCACCAAACATTTATCCGACCATTGAGAACCCACAAACAAAGATAATGCAAAGTCAATATCGCGTAACTCCACCTTATTCAACTCAATGCAACCAAAAGGCCTAGAGAATAAAGCCAAGATTCGACCCTGGTCATCACGTAGAACCCCTCCAAATCTTGCTGGACTCGGTTTGCCCCTTGCAAAACCATCCACGTAAATTTCAACACCCCATTTAAAGGAGGCTCATATTTCACCCAAACCTGGACTGAGTTCGAGACTGAAGTAACCGAACACGAACTCGGACAGCTCCACCACATCGCCTTACTTATATTAATGACTTCCTGTGACGCCTTTACCCAATAGAAAGAACAAAGCTTTATCAGGAAACATAGCTCAGTTAACGGTAAGCGTTTATCGTTAAAAACAATCTCGTTTTGTGCTAATCACACCGACCAAAATAAAGCCGCTACACTCGACACCCACCAATCACACATTTCACCCAAAAAAGAGCAGTGAAAACCATGAGTGAAAAAATCTGAAAAATAACCTGGCAAAGGCAGACACCCCCCACCACGAACGAAACCAATCCCAAATCTGCTGAATGAATGGGCATGAAAACAAAATCTGACCAATATACTCGCCGGTCACCGCACACCATACACACAAACCACGACCCTCTCTGATAAGTATACCTCTCGACCTTAAAAAAATTGAAAGTAGGTAACCTTCGTAACCATATGAACCACAAGAACACCTAAACTTTTGGAGGGACCAATATCGTCCATGCAAAACAACTCCCTAAATCGCTATCTCACCCTGTCCAACATAAGTAAATTAGAGAGTGCATGGACCGAAAACTGCATGAGAATCAAGCTTCCAAATTAAAGAATCCCCACAAACCACACAAATTGTCACCGATGACACCAAGGATCGCAATTCCAGAACCTGATGAGTCTCAAACATCCAAAGATCGCGACGAAAAAATGTGCACTACTATGAGTGATCAAAGCTGCCATCAATGGAATAATCACATACCAATGCCAACCTAGAAACCACAAGAGAGAACAACCTCGGAAAAAACATCCTTCAGCGGCTGGTCAATATACCAAGGATCAAACCAAAACAACATGTTCCTACCATCCCCAATTTTCCAAAGAAAATTTGATGCATCCATATATGCAGCCATCATCTCTCTACATGACGAAGATACAATCTATTTCCAAACTATCGACATTGCACCACGGTTAGAAGTATTAAATCGCCACCACTGAACATCCTCCCGTACTTGGCCACAATAAGAGTGCGCCATACCGAATTTGTATCTGTGGCATACCTTCAAGACCATTTAAACAACAATGTTAAATTTTGAACCTGTAAATCTACCACCCCAAGGCCCCCAAGATTACGTGATCGACACACGACCTCCTAACTAACGTGACTCATCTTGCCTTAAGATCACAATGCCACCCCCAAAGAAAACCTCGCCATATCTTGTCAATGGCCGCGATAACTCCCTTAGGGACACAAATATCCCCATAAAATACACTGGTAGTGACTAGAGAATTGAATTCACCAACGTGACGTGAGCAACAAACAATAGAGATGCCCTCTTCCAACCAGCCCACTTCCTGCGAAAAATCGCTATAATCGGCTCCCATATCGCCTTGCTCCTTGGATTAACACCCAATGGCATCCCTAAATGTATGAACGACATCTCACCCTTCCGAAAACCTATAAGTGTAGCGACTGAGTCAAAGATATCACTGTCCACTCCAAAGGCAAATAATAAAGATTTACTGAAATTTATCTTTAAACGTGAACAAACTTGGAAGCAATGTAACAAACGATGAACATTCTGAGAACAGTCTAACGAGGCCTCAAAAAATAATACGGTGTCATCCGCAAATTGTAAATGCGAGATCAAAAAACCTGGCACAATTTTTACACCATGAATCATCCTCATCATGGAAGTCGAAACCAATATCTGATGCAACACCTCCGCTACAG
The DNA here is from genome assembly GCA_019671005.1 of Hibiscus mutabilis. Taxonomy (NCBI): domain Eukaryota; kingdom Viridiplantae; phylum Streptophyta; class Magnoliopsida; order Malvales; family Malvaceae; genus Hibiscus; species Hibiscus mutabilis. The sequence continues at coordinate 29,347,970 of CM033711.1, read as the reverse complement.
TAACGAACAACAAAGGAAACAGCGGACAACCCTGACGTAACCCTCAACCCATCCCATACTCCTTATTCGCACATCAATTCAGTAACACTAGGGATGGGTATGGGTCGGGTTTTTGGTCTACCCGAACTTGACCCGAAAATAAATATCCTAGACTCGACCCGAACACATTCTTTAAAAAACTTGACTCGACCCGAAAATAAATACACTAAATTCGAACCTAACCCAACCTATAAAAAAATTAACTTTATGGATCTAATTGTAAAAAAAATAATTTTAGGGGACTTAATCGTAAAAATAATAATTTTAAGGACTAAATTGTAAATAAAATTCAGTTTTAAGGACTTAATTATATATATATATATATAAAGAGGGGTATTATTATAAATATCCCCTAAAAATTTAGGGGTAAATTACACCGTTAGTCCCGGGTAAGGTCGGGGCGAATATTTTCTACCCTAAACCCGTACCCGAACCGACTTTACCCTGAGTAAAATCTCGACCCAAACCCAATTTTTTAATTAAAAATCTGATATGATCAAACCGGGTCGGGTCAGAACTCGACCGGATCGAGTAAAATGCTCACCCCAAAGTAACACTGACATATGAATTGTGCTAATGCATTCCCAAATCCAAGAACGCCATGTCGAATCAAAGCTCATACACTGCAAGACAGGATCGATAAATTCTCATCGCACACAGTCATATGCTTTCGCAAAATCAAGCTTAAGCACGAATGTATCACTACTACTACTCTTTCGTCGCATAGAATGTATGACTTCATTGCCTAACAGGATCCCATCTAAAATTTGTCTGTCCTTCACAAAAGCCGTCTGAGAATCAGTAATTAACTCGTCTGACACCCTCTATAACCGACTTGCCAATAATTTTGTCAGAATCTTTGGAAACTAAATTCACCAAACTAATTAGCCTGAACTCCCCCAACGTTACAAGCGCATCAACTTTTGGCAATAACACCAAGAAAATGCAATTTGCACCCTTTGGCAATTTGCCAGATACATGAAAACAATGTAAAAAACTCACGACGTCCAAATGCACAAGGTCTCAACATTTCTTGTAGAAATCAAAACTAAAACCATCCGGACCTGGAGCTTTGGAACCATCGTAACTCCATACAACGTCCCGGACCTCCTCCATCGCGAATAAAGTTACCAAACTCGCACAATCAGTCTCGGCAAGCACTCTAAACGAACCTTCAAACACCCATTCACTGAGCCTTACATCCTTTGCAAAATGCTTATTAGTTCATGAACCACAAATGACCGAAGTCAAGCCAGATCAATCTCCCAACGGCCGTTCACCCGCAAACCCTATATATTATTTCAGACAGCACGTATCTTTGTCGTTCTGTGAAAGAACGCAATGTTCATGTCTCCTAATCTCAACCATGTCGCACATGATTTCTGATGCCACAAAGATTCTTTTCTTTCATAACACGCCATAGAGCTTGTAAATCAACATGTCTCTTCTCAACCACTCCTTCTGTCATCCCACTCGATCCTACTGCACTATCAAGATCATCAATATGTTTTTGCAAAACAGCTAAAGCCTTATCAATATCTCCAAACTCAGCTTTGTTCCACACCCTTAAAAATTGTTTTAGTTGCTAAAGCTTAACCAGAATGTTATCATTACTAATACCTGAACCAGATAGACGACACCACTCTTCAGTAATGCGAGAAATATGCAGTTTACTATCCAGCCAACAGTTCAAAAATTTAAATAGCCTTGGACCCCAATCACGATCATCACACAACAACAGTATCGGACAGTGATCAGACATGCCCCTTTGTAAATTCAATTGATGTTAATGGGTGAAACAGTCCACCCAAATTGGTGACATTAAAAATCTATCCAGGCGACAACATCTATTCCCAAATCCAAACCAAGTGAATTGTTTCCCGAATAGCGGAAAATCTATTAACCTCAAATTATCAATAAAAGAATAAAATTCATCTATATCTTGATGTATTTTACTACAAACTGCTCGCTCTGACGACTACCGCAGTGAGTTAAAATCACCAGCCATACACCACAGACCGTCACCACTACCCAGCCGCGACGATATTTGCTTCCATAATGTTTCTGTTCCAAGCTATCACAAGGCACATAAATAGACATAATGCAACAACAAATATCCTCTTGAACCCATCTTCCTTGAAGCAACACAAAATGTTGATCGACTTCAAATGATTCCAACGCGAACCTTGATCCTTCCCAAATAACTAAAGTTCCTCCCGATGCCCCAATGGAAGGCAAGAAAACATGCTCAAAACTACTTGACATCCATAAATTAGCAACCAAAATAGACGGTATTTCCTCCAACTTTGATTCATGTAACAATACCATATTGACCCTGTTTCTTTGGAATATCCCGTACTCCATGCCTTTTAGCTGCATTCCCCAACCCCCAAATATTCCAAAACATGATTCGCACCCTCAGAAATAACTTGAGGGATGTCTTTAATGATGTCTTCCTCATGACCAATCGACCTTACACCCACAAGCCTACCTAAATTGACAGTAGCTTCAGCCTCACGACGTAAAACCTATTGCCTATTTTGGACATCCGAATCTGTGAGAAATTGATTTACAAATGCCTTGGTTTTTGATGCAACACCCTTACGTGGACAACCTCTATGTTTCTTTGCTACCGGAGCAACTCCCGATATAAGATTAACGGGCTTTAGCTTTCGTAACACCCCATTAATCTGAACATTTTCCGTTACCACTTGACATAAGTTAGAATCCGTGTTCTTCTCCAAAGCAATGAGACAAGAGTTTGTATTCTTTTCAATCACCTCACAACCCATATCCTCTTTATCCTTTGGAGATAAATGCTCATCATCTAGGACTCTACTAGGGCTAGGACTCCCCCTATCGCATGATAATATCTCCATGCTGAATATTCTCAACCATCATTGCCTCTGAGTCACCAACATCCGGCATAACCATATGCTCCTCTACCTCTTCCACTAAATTTCTCACTTGCGTCAAACTCTGACTGCACACGCGTAAATCCATCCTGCAATTATCCTCCCATAGCTGGTTTAACTTCCAACTATCCGATCCACTAGATTTTACTGAATCCGAAACAAACGATCCCCTAGATTTCTCTAGGACTCCACCGTTACCGAGATCATCATCCTGACTTGAAATAGAAACCGTATCCCGTTGTCCATCAATTGAATTTGAAACATGTGAGTCACTACTAATGGCAGCCGACTTTACATGACCCGTGCATTCATATTCCAATATCGGCCCACTCATGTCTAGCTCCATGACACAAAGCTGATAAGCACATTCTGTCACCCGAAAGTCAATAAATTCATCGATATATGAAAGACAATTCGTTTTAATTAGCATCCTACCTTGCTTGAAAGACTATGGCGAAAAGTGTCGTCATCTACCCGGACAAAAGACCCCCATGGGTTAGCAATTGCCTCAAATCACTCATGTGACCACACATGAATTGGCATACCCCTGATTGAGAGCCATATCCGACGTGTCTCAATGCCTATGTTCTGTGACCAAAGCTCAACACGAGAGAACCAAACTAACATTGCCTCTGACCCCAAAACTCTATCTCTCAAATCCGTATCCGAAAACATCAGCAAGATCATCGAACCTGCGATCCTAGGATGGAAAAACCTTGTAGCTGTGCCACCTTCAAATTTATTGCCAACTCATTTAGGCTTCATGGCCGACTACACCATCCCACTACACAGTTTCTCAAAATTTCAACCTTTGTTTCATCTATTGTGCCATGGACCACCTTTACTTTCTCCACATTTTTATCTTATATCCCCACATCCATCATCTCAGATCGCACTACCCTCGCACGCTTTTGATCATTCCTGATTGTCAAGAGTTTAGATGCCGAATGAGACTCATGTCGTTTACGCCTCCAGAAAGAGCCCCTCTCCCCCCTCAATGCCAATGATTCACTAATCCTAGAACCATAAATCCATGCTCCGTTTAAATGCTCAATCACCCGTTCGACATCTCTCTCCGATTCCATCCGAACAAAGGCAAACCGCAACCTGTCTCTCGCTAATTTTCGTGGGATGAGCGCATCCATGACCACACCATGCCTGTCAAAAACCTGCCACAATCCTTTCCAATGCAAGTTCACTGACAGATTCCCCACAAACAATGTCCAAATTCGTCGACGCTCGTCCACACCTGGCCACTCACTCCGATCCCTAGTTCTCACCGCCATCTCTCGCTAAGTCAATTTTCTTGAAATTATTGTGAATGTTACATGGCATAATTATTAGTTTTTTTATTTATCGATCAATTATTCCAAATCGATTTGATCAAAAAATTAATTTGAATAGAATATTACAAAAGTTTATTTTAGGATGACCCTTTCAACTCTTAAAAAATTAAAAATATAAACTCTTAAAAATATTCTCTAAACCTTAAATTTTAACCCTAAACCATACAAATTAAATCTCCTAAGCTCTAAACTAAATATTTAATCCTTAAAACGGATAAAATTATGTAATCGTCAAACTGCACGACATATATATCGAATAATTTTTCTATTATAACATATATTTTTTGTCATAAACTGTTAATTGATCAGACTATTGATCCTTGTGGAATAAAATACAGCAAAAGGGGTGGGCCAAAGCAGTCTAATATATATATATATATATATATATATATGAGCACTTGATTTCCAGCCGAAGTTTCCTGGAAAAGTGTTCCAAACATTTGTTCAGATTCGGACAGCGCCTGGACTTTGATCATAATCCAATATTCCTTGCACACCATTTGAAAACTTTACATGTGGCAAAAGGAAAATAATGCTCCTGATTTTCTAAATCATTTAAACCAATCAAGGCGTTTCTAACACTCTTATAAGACTCCGTAGATGAAATCTCAGGACTAAAACTACATATAAATTTCTCGAGAACATAATACTAACTGTTGGGATTCCGATCAGCTGCCCAACGGGTACACTTCGAACATTAATTTCAAGTTGATTTAAACAAAGAATTATTATAAAAAAATTTCTATTATTTGACAAATAGGCATAAAGATGCAACTCAATATTGTGTTTCAAGTCATCAAAATGATACTTAAGGCTTTGCTTGGTAAAGAGAAAAAAGTATAAGGGAGAAAAAAGAAAGAGAAAATTGAAAAGAAAATAAATTTAAGAGTTACTTGGTAGAATGAAAAATCAGAAGGAAATAAAATAGGAGGGGAGGTAGTTGTCCTTGCTCCTATACAAATAGTTTTTTCTCTATATTAGGTGGAAAATAGGAAAGAAAAGTGAAAGCTATCCCAATTTAATAATAAAATTATGAAATTATGTTTTAAAAAAATCTATTTTTATTTTAACCATATTTATAATTAATTTTTATGATTACATCTAATATTTTTATTATGATTTTATTTTGTTTAGTTTAGTCCTTAAATTTTTTATTTAATCTAAAATTTACCTTTATTTGTTTTTATTTTATCATTAAATTCAATATTATTAATGTAATAATATTTTTGTTCACTTTAGTCCCTAAAATATTTATTTAATCTAAAATTGAACCCTATTTGTTTCTAATTTTTATAATTTTATCTAATATTTTTACTATGATTTTATTTTTGTTCAATTTAATCCCTAAATTTTTATTTAATTTGGAATTGAAATCTATTTTATAATTCATTCCATTATCTTATAACATCAAACTTTACGTTTCAGACACTAATTTTATAATTGCAATTAAGGACTTGTTTTAGCTCGGATTAACCTGAAACTTGGTCTATATGTCAATGATGATATTTATTTCATAAAAAAGGTTTAATTTTACTTTTCAAAAAATTCCCCCTGTATTTTATGAATGTTTTCAAAATGGCCCATAAACTACTATTTTTTGCAATTAACACTCTATTTCAAATTCGATTTCAACATGAATTTACCTTTAAGTCTAATTGGAATTAATGAGTCTAAAACGGACTTGAAATTGAGTTTTTAACTCAAAATACAACTTATGAACTAATTACATTTTTAGTCCCCAAACCTCAATTCAATTAAATTTACTTCGATTTGAACTTATATTTTTAGCAAAACAAAGGTATACAATGTTTCTACTTATATTAGACTTTTATTTAAGTGATAGAAAAATGGAAGGATGGAAAATATATTTTTCTTTCCATCAATGTGCTTGGTTGAGAGGATGGAAAACTAGAAAGAAAATAAGTTTCTTTCCTCACTATTGCTTGGTACAAAATAAAAGTGAGAGGAAAGAAAATTAAGCTTTAAAAACTATAATTTAATTTTAATATTTTTATAATTTAGTCGAATATTTTTAATATGATTATTTTAATTCAATTTAGTCCCTAAAAATTTTATTTAATCTGAAATTGACCCCTATTTGTTTCTAATTTTTATAATTTAATCTAATATTTTTAATATAATTTTATTTTTGTTCAATCTAATCCCTAAAATTTTTCTTTAATTCAAAATTGACCTATATGTAGTTTTTGTTTTTTATAATTGAGTCCAATATTTTTAATATGGTTTTATTTTTGTCCAGTTTAGTCCATAAAAATTTTATTTAATCTAAAATTGACCTCTATTTGTTTCTCATTTTTATAATTGAGTCTAATATTTTTATAATTCACCATCAATGCAACACCTAATACCTGGTACAAACAAATCCAACCTGAATATTGAATGACATTTGTGGCCTAAAAACATATTTTAAAAAAAGCATTTATGATTCCATGAAAGTAAACAACCAACATGAACATAAAAAAGTAAACAATTAACTAAAGTCACTAGAGAAAATAAACCTTTAAAAACTTTAGAAAAATAAACAATTTAAAAAAATGTATTTCGGTAATTTAACAAGATTTAAACCCAAAAACATTCAAAACTTAAATAAAAGTGTAATATAATTAGAAACATCCCATACCTCTTTTTTCTAATAAAAGAAGTTCAAATCGAAGTAAATTTAACTGAATCGATGTTTAGGGACTAAAATGTAAATAATTCATAAGTTCAATTTTAAGTCAAAAAATCATTTTTAGGTCCATTTTAGACTCCTTAATTCCAATTAGACTTAATGGTAAATTCTTGTTGAAATCGAATTTGAAATAGAGTGTTAATTGCAAAAATATGTAGTTTATGGGCCATTTTGAAAACATTCATAAAATATAGAGGCCAATTTTTAAAAAAGTGAAATTAAGCCTTCCTTTATGAAATCAATATCACCATTAACATATAAACCAAGTTTCAGGTTAATCCAAGCTAAAACTAGTCCTTAATTGCAATTATAAAATTAGTGACTAAAACGTAAAGTTTGCAAGTATATGGTATTGTATTAAATTATAAAACAAAAATAAATAAAGGTCAATTCCAAATTAAATAAAATTGGAGGGATTAAATTGAACAAAAATAAAACCATAGTACAAATATTAGATAAAATTATAAAAATTAGAAACAAATATGGGTCAATTTTGGATTAAATAAATATTTTATGGACTAAAGTGAACAAAAAATTATTAGAATATTTAATTTAATAATAAAATTTAAACCAGATAAGGGTAAATTTTAGATTCAATAAAAATTTTAGGGACTAAATTGAACAAAAATAAAATCATAATAAAAATATTAGATGAAACTATTTTACATATAATTTGATAATTTTATTATTAAAGTATAATAGCTTTCATTTTCTTTCCTATTTTCTACCCAATTTTGGAGACAAAACTATTTGTATAGGAGTAAGAAAAATTACACCCTCCTATTTTCTTTCCTTCCACTTTTCCACCCAACTAAGTAAAGCCTAAATAGATCAAATAATACTTATAGCGCGGAGAATAAGTATAGATAATTTTACCCACAAAGGTGAGGATGGACTTTGAATTATAAACCCTTAAAACTTAGGGTAAACAACACCATTAGTGACTAACTTATTCTAGATTTAATGTTTTGGTCATCAAACTATTATTTTGTGCAAAATCGTTATTAATGTTACGCTTTTCTTTCCTATTTTGTTCACTAATGTTACTTCTTTTTTCTATTTTGATAAGCAATCTATTGCTTCTTTCCTGTTTTGGTCACAAACTATTGTTTTTTTCGTGAGCTTTTTAACAGCGGGTGACCAAAATAAGAAAAAACGTAACGTTAGTGACAATTTTGTCAAAAATAATAGCTTGGTGGCCAATAGTGTTGTTAACCCTAAAACTTAAACTAGGGATAAAGTTGTGTGGACCGTGGGAGGGGCAATTGCCCCCAACCCTCCAATTTTTTTTACCTTTGTTCTCTTATAATTAAAAAAACAATTGAGTTATTTATGAATTTGCCCCCTCACTTTCAAACATTTATGTTTTACCATAACCCAAAATTATGGCTCCATCTCAAACTTAAACCCTAATGCCCCTCCTCGAGACCCCCATTTTTTTTACCTTGTTCTCTTTAGACCTGGCAAACATGACCCGAAACCCGATATAGACTCGAACATGATGGTCTAAACTTGAGTCGAAACAAAACCAAAACCGAACTGAACCAAAATCGGCCAGAATTTAGTTAAACCGAAATCAACCTGAATCAAAATTAACCAAAATAAAAAATAATCGAAACCGAAAACAAATCGAACTGAAAGCAATCATAACCGAAAGCAATACGAATTTAATTTCCTCAAATATGTATGTTTTATTCTCATTTTGTATTATATTACTAATTAACAACTACCTTTAGTAATTGTTTAATATCATTTTTCTCCTTTAAAAGGTCATATTCATATATTGACTCAAATTAAAAGCCGACCGATCCGATATTGACCCGACTTGAAAAGTCAATCGATCCGATATTGACCCTACCTGAAAATCATCTGATCTGATATTAACTCGACTTGATGCCCGACCGGACTCGAAATAACATAAACCCGAACTAAAACTAGATCAGACCCGTTTTCGACCCGAATTGAACTGAAACCGAAAACAACCTAAACCAAAAATCAACTCGACCCGAAATGACCCGATCCGAACGACCCGATTGCCACCTCTAGTTCTCTTATAAGTTTTTTAAAAAAAATTGGGTTATTTATGAATTTGCCCCTCACTTTCAAACATTTATGTTTTACTCCAACTCCGAATCATGGCTCTATCTCAAACTTAAACCCTAACATCTAACAAAAAACCTTGAACTATAAACTCATAAAACCTAAATCTTAACATCTAACCATAAACCTTGAATTATAAACCCTACAAACTAAACCTTGAACTAGATCTCTAACCTAAAATAAAAAGGATTGTGTAGTCTAAATATCACACGAATAATTTTCTAATCGTTTATTTATTTTTGTTTATGTTTTTATAAAAAAAATATCTGATATTAAACTCGAGACTTTTACATTAAATAATATTAAAATGATCAAATAGAACAAATTAGTGAGTGCCAAGGTTAGGGGTGCTTATTGAGTTGAGCAGCTCGCAAACAACTCAAACTCGACTCGACCAAACCTCGGTTAATGCTCGACTCGAGATTTTAGCGAGTCGAGCCGAGCAAAGCCCAACTCAACTCGATAAGTTCGTGAGTAGTTCGTTATTTTTTATAAATTCTTTTATGATTTTTTGGTGGCTACCTTAAAATATTATGTTCCAAAAAGGCTAAATACTAGTTGAAAACTCTAGAAAAGTTCAGTAAAAAATATTATGGTCCAAAATTGCTAGGTAATTTACCCATAAAATTTTAGTTTCAAATTTTCAAAACATTTTGTATTTTTCGAGAATTAAAAAATTAATTTGTATTAATAAGAAATTAAATTATAATAATGAATTTTTTTATTAAATTCTTTCTTTTTTTTCTTTTATTATTATTTTATGTATAAAATTAGAAAAAGGGAAAAGTCTTCGGTTTTCGCTTTATATATATATATATATATATATATATATATATATATATATAATACTATTGAAAGTTAACCCCAAAATTCTTAAGGCATTCTCTCATATGTTGTTCATCGAATATTGTTGAGAAACTAAAAAAAAAGTTTCACACTTGAATATCGACTTCATCTGTAACTCGATCATGACAGGCTCGTTTATTTATCTCCTTAGGCCCCATGTTTTTTCTTCTTCTGAATTTCTATGCTTATATTAGCTCTAATAGTATCAGTAGAAAAAGGGAAAAGTCTTCAGTTTTCACTTTATATATATATATATATATATATATAATACTATTGAAAGTTAACTCCGAAATTCTTAAGGCATTCTCTCATATGTTATTCATCGAAGATTGTTGAGAAACTAAAAAAAAGTTTCACACTCGAAAATCGACTTCATCTCTAACTCGATCATGGCAAGCTCGTTTATTTATCGCCTTAGGCCCCATGTTTTTTTTCTTCTGAATTTCTATGCTTATATTAGCTATAATAGTATAATCAGATTATACCTATATTTTAAAAAATAAGTTAAAAATTTTGGTGAGCTTAACGAGCAACGAAATCAGTCGAGCAACAAGACTTTTTAACGAGCACGAGTCGAACACTACTCAAATCGCGATTAACTTGCTCGATAAGCTACCCTAGACACGGCATCTGCAGGGTAAGGTAATCAAACAGGGACAAGTCCCATGTTACCAAAGATCCGGTGAAATGTGTGGGGTCAATGTCATCTTTCATAAGTGCATGACGTTATTGTTTGTTTGGTTACTCAGAAAATTCGCAGCACACGTGAGTGGGTTTTCTTAGTTTTCGTACACTATTTATTCTGTGTAGAAAAATAGTGCTTTCGTTATCATATAATTTAGGAGTTTTCCGTTTGAGTATAACAGTTAACTGACCCTTCATAATTTCTCAATTATAAAGAAAATGATTGGCTTATGTTTTTGACGAGCGTAAGCTTTGTTATTTTGTTATTTAGACGTGTTTTTTAATCAAAATCAACTAATTTTATTGAACAAGAATATATCTAAAATTACAATGAAAATTTACATCCGAGTAAACAAAATCACATAACCCGAATATATTTCTACCGGCTACCACCATTGAAATAAGAAATTAATGTCTCGAGATCATACTAAACAAGAAAAAAGTAAAAACTTGAAACAAAAGATAGATACAAACATCACCAAATATCGACGATGAAAGGTAAAACCATCAACAAACAACAACAAAAATGCATATTACAATATGGCACGTTGACAACATGGTCATTACCACAACTCAATTGCGAATGATAAACGATAATTATAAGGGCGTATCAAAATCCAATTCGAGAGTCCAAAAAAGGGAGAACGATATGATAATAAAAAAAATTGTCATCTTGATCAATCGTGGTGACATCAAATTCAACTATAGTAGAAAATTAAATAAAAGAATTGCCAAACGACCGATAAAGGAAAAAGCGTGCCAAAAAACAGAGAAAATATACTAAAAGGTAGAGTGAAACGTGTCAAAAAGTAGATAAAAATATACCAAAAGGTATAGTAAAACATGCCACAAGATAAGAGTTATTTATTCAAAATTTTAAAAAAATAAGGCAAACGTCGAGAAATAAAAGAGCAAAAGAAACAATGGTTCCAGGCGATCGGCGACCAGCATCAAAGTTGACGCCGTTGTTGACAAGCTTGAAACGAACATGTTTAGACATGTTTTTTTGACAAATCTTAAATTTAATTCTAATCCTACCTAGAGGAAAGGAGAAAGGAAAACTCTAGGGGAAGAAAGGGGAGTGCTCCTAATGGGTTTAGAACCCATGACCTAAGGGATATGAGGAAACAAAGATGAACAACTTGACTAACAAATGTATTTTTTTATAGTTATAAACATGTCAATTAAAAATTTGTTAAAATTAGACCGCTCCATCGTTAGAATTGAAATGAACGTCTAATGTGATATGGTATAATAAAGTTTTTTAGTCCCAAAAACTTATACATTCTATTAAATTTATCTAATTCAAAGCAGTTTAATAAATCTAATCCTTCGTATATAAAAATCCATCAATTTACTCTATTTTTTAGATATTGTAAAAGTAAATGTGTCCATGAGGTTAAATCAATAGTTAAATAACAACATTATATCATAAACAATAACAAGTTATTATTATTATTATTATAATACAAAAATAATGTGACATTTTTTTGTGAAAAGACAAGCAATTTATAAAATTAAAAGAGTATAATTACAATTACAATTAATATATAGTATGGTTACAGTACAAATAAAATTACAATTACAGTTGATACATTTATATAACTATGAGAAAAACCAATTACTGCGATACATAAACAAACAATCGCAATTGATACACTTATATATGTCATTTATTTTTTTTCGTTTTTAATTTAGGTCCAAATTTCTCATCCTTGCCGCCGCTTTTATTTTTAAAATTTTTTATTCGGTCAGCGGCGATACTATTCTTAGTATTGATCGTCAACCGTTGTATTCTTTTCCTCTGCTTTTTTATATCTTGTTTTTATTTTTGTATTTTCATTAGTTTTTTCTTTAGATTTTTATATTAGAATCTTGTTGTTTTGGATTCCTACTTCTCGCACATATTGTTGCGCTTGTTTTCTCTGCATTTGTGACACGTTTTTCCTCTATCTCGTGGCACGCCTTTGTCTTATGGCACGTTATTCGCCTACCTTTGTAGTAGATTTGTGTTCATGTAGAGTTTCTCACGACACTCAGTTTTGATGTGCGTTTGTTGGTGGTCGTTCAGTATTTTGATCCCTCTTTTGATTGTTTGCCGATGTATTTAGATCTATTCAGCGAAGTAGCTTGCAAGACTGTTGGTTTCGCTCGTCACTCCTTCATCACTTATCAAGTGTCTAGGGGGTTTACTTTATCTCTTGTGTGTTGACAACTCTCTTGGCCTTTTACTTTTCAATTGAGTCTATACTTATCCATTTGAGCAATGGTAAAAGCATTCTTTACTGGCGTGACTGAATTTTCCCTCTCTCGGGAAGGAGGATAGTCATTTTTATCTTTTTTCTCTTTTTAAGTAATAAAAATTATCCATTATTATATTAAAAAATAATCAAAATATATGTAAAACATAAATTAAAATATCTATCGACAAACTTATGTAGAGGTGGCAATCAGGTCATTTCGGGTCTGGTTAATTTTCGGTTCGAGTTATTTTTGGTTTAATTCAGGTCGGTCGGACTGGGTCTGATTTGAATTTATTTCGGGTCTATGTTATTTAAGGTCGAGATAATATCAGATTAGTTGATTTTCGGTTCGGGTCAATATCGAATTTGTTGACTTTTCGAGTCGGGTCAATACCAGATCGGTCGGCTTTTAATTTGACTCAATATATGGAAATGGTCTTTTAAAGGAGAAAAATGATATTAAACTATAACTAAAGGTAGTTGTTAATTAGTAATATAATACAAAATGAGAATAAAACATACATACTTGAGGAAATTAAATTCAGGTTGCTTCGGTTCGGGTTGTTTTGGTTTGGTTGATTTTCGATTCGGTTTTCTTTCAGTTCGGGCTGTTTTCAGTTTTGGTTATTTTTTGTTTCGTTTAATTTTGATTCGGGTTGATTTTCGGTTTAACTAAATTCGGGTCGGTTTTAGTTCAGTTCAGTTTTGGTTCGTATTCGGGTCAAGTTTAGACCATCATGTTCAGTCTATCTCAGGTTTCGATTCAAATAAATCGGTTCGGGTCTCAGGTCAAGTTTGTCAAGTCTAAACTCATGTATAATAAAACTCAAATCAAAACATATTTAAATTAAAAACCTATAATATTTTTAAAAAAGTCAAAATCACAAACTCCATTTTACTTTCTTCCTTACTTTGTCCCAATATCACTTACATAATTACTTACCTTCACTTTTTTGATATATTTTAAAATAGGGTTAACTACTGGAATGATCACTTATGTTTTCCTCAGTACAATTTTGATCACTGATTTTTAAATTCGACCAATAAACCCACTTACGTTTTCGATTTGTGAACTTCTGGTCACTCGAAGTTAAGTGTCGTTAAATGGGTGATGTGACCGTTAAAGGAAAATTTATACAATTACACATATGGTCCCTTTTAGTTACTTATTATATCAATTTGATCCTAATTTTAATTTAATTAAATAAATTAATCACTCAATTAGGTGCTAACACGTGACATCACCTAATTGGAAGAATTTAATTATTTATGGTTGGATGAGGAAAATAAAACAAAGAGCTATTTTGCCTTGAATGGGAATCAAACACAAGTTCTCTTGGGTGTAAGTGGCATAAGTTTGTCACTGAACCAAATGATCATTTATGATATAATGTACAAAATATAATATATGTTTTAATTATTTGTTAATGCATGGAAAAAGGAAATAAATATGAATTAAAGGACTCGAACATGACATACTTGAGACACATAAAAAAACATTTAAACCACTGTAGAAGTATAACAATTAAACTAATGTTGACAACATTATATATATATATATATATATATATAATTATATTAAAAATAAAAAGTATATTCGGGTGAACTTTATTTTGTTGTTGATCTTATTTATTTTCTATTTCATGGCATTAACTTTAATTTAATTATTATATTATTATTTTTAACAAAATTTAGTTTAATTTAATAAAAAATTAAAATTATATTAAAAATTCATTTAACAAAACTAAATTTATCTTATGATTAGAGTTATATTCGTGAGTTTGAATTCATTAAATGAATTTTTAATATAATTTCAAAACTTTTATTTCAAATCATAAATTAACTATTTTTAAATATTATATTTTTATAGTAATTTAAATGTTTTTATGCGTCTTAAATATGTCATGTTCGAGTCCTCTTAAGTTATATTTGTTTCTTTTTTCTTGCATTAACAACAAACTAAAACATACATTGTATTTTGTACTTTATATCATAAATGACCATTTGGTTTAGTACTCATGCCACTTACACTAAGGGGAACTTGGGTTTGATGCCTAGCTAAGGCAAAATATTTTATTAAATAAATAAATAAATTCCTCTAATAGAGTGATGACACGTGTCGGCACCTAATTGAGTGATTAATTATTAAATTAAAATTATGATCAAATTGATATAACAGGTAACTAACAAGAACCAAATGTGTAATTATATAAATTTTTCTTAACAACCACGTCACCCATTTAACGACACTTAACAGAAATTAGTGTTCAAGAGACCAGAAGTTTACAGATCGAAAACGTAAGTGACCTTATTGGTCGAATTTAAAAATCGGTGACCAAAACTATACTTGAAAAAAATATAAGTGATCATTCCAGTAGTTAGCCCTTTAAAATATTCATAGTTAATAGTGTATAATCAAATATACTTAAATTCATATTTTTTTATATATTATAACAACAATTATATCAACCAAAATCATATTTAAAGCTCACACCCGGATACAAGTAAAACAGAGGCGAATCAAGGACTACTGGCTATGAACCCTCAAAATTTTGAAAAAAATGAATTTTATCTTAAAATGTTTAAAATATTCAATTTGGCCCCTTTAAAAAATTTTAAAAATTTATATTAAACTTTAAAATTTTAAATATTTTTAATTAAAATTTTTCTTATTTTTTTAAAAAATTTTTATTAAATCTCTCAAAATTATTAAAATTTTCAGTTAAACCATGATTTTTTTGAAAAAATTGGTTCAAACCTCCAAGTTTCTTAAAAAATTAAATTGATCCCAAACTCTTACCCAAGTTCCGCCATCAAAGTAAACAACTTTCTTTTGGACAATGAAGTAAACAATCTTAATTCTCAAGATATTCGTAAAAGTCATTCAACTGGAAAAATGCTTAGATTCTAAGCTCCAAATTTCAACATCTTCCCCCTGGTAAGCTTACCCTGCCCAATATGCTACAGCCTACAGAAAAGAATCAAATCAGTTCCAGAATCTTTTGGTTTGATCATTTTACTGAAACATTCACTTCATTTAATCCCCTGGAATCAAATGAGAGCCAAAGATAATAAATTTAAAGCAAACTCATAATTTCATATATCATAACATCAAAATTAAGGGCTGCGATTTTGATTATACTTGATATGGTAATGCGTAATACCAATTAAAACTTGTTAGATTCAATCATGATCAAAGTTTAATTAAACTTAACCTTGTGAAACTTTATATACCACTTTATTGTTGTCGACGGTGCCCCGTTTTTCACCGCTAACCGCCACTCCAACGCCTTGATACTGAGGTGCCACGACGGCCCCCGGCGCAGTATAGTAAGTTGGCCTATCGTACGTTGCCACATGTGTGTATGCAGCATCTGTTACTCCACCGCTCGGCGACCTCACCACCTGTTTTGGTATGGTTGGCATCCGCTGGTGTTGAGTAGGCGGCGGAGGTTGTTGTTGTTGTTGCGCCACCATGTTATAAACGGGTTGTTCCCGGTAAATTTCATGTGGCATTCTCTGTACGTTGGTGTAGTATCCTTGACCGGCTTGTCCGGTTACTGGTAGAACCATTTGTGGTGCTGCTGCTGATGGTGCAGGTGCCGGAACTGGTGGCGGTGCGTGGTAGAGGGTAGCCGGAGCTGATCCTGGAACCGGTGCTGGGATCATGTAAATAGGATGATCCGACGGTGGTGATGGACCTGGTGCTGCCGTTATGGTTGCAGAGAAATCCCCGGAAGAAATATGTTTATCCAGCCAGAATCCAGCCGTCGCCGGCACATGCTGTTGTACGGTTGCAGGTTGTGGTTTTTCAGGTAACTTCTGAGCGTAGTATTCTCCGGAGTAAGGCAAAGAAGCAACGGTGTCTTCAGTTTTCTTCCTATACATAGCGAGCTGTTCTTGATCACGAATTTGAAGCCTCTGCAATTCTTGTATCTGCCTTTGAATTTCAACTGGATTCAAACCAGGATCCATCCAGACAACTTCCGGTACCGGAGATGGCGGACGCATGATCACCGGTTCCGCCACCGGATCACGGATTTTAATCGGCAGAGCTGGAGCCATCCCCTTCTCAAGTCCAAACAAGAAATCCACTTTGTTTTGCGGGATCGCAGCGGTTTTTTCGCCCCCGGGAGTCGGGCCGGAATTCAAAGCCTCAACGAACCGTTCGCGGTTCAGTTTCGACCCTTCGCTACTGAAATTCACGGAACCAGTCGCCGGAAACACGAAAAGCCGCATCCTCGCCGGCTTAGCCGAGGCTCGATAAAGACGATCGTATTCGTGCATCATGTGTTCGAGATCATCATCGTTCGTAACAGAAATAAGTGAATCGAGGTCTTCGCCAGGAAGTTGGTACTTGAACGAAACGTCGCCTCCGCCGCATAAAGCGGAAAGCTTAGCGACCATAGCTGATAATTTAACGTTCCGATCAACGGACAGGATCTTCGTCTCCCCGCCGATGTAAGCTAACTGATTATCTTGAGGCCGAGGATGGATCTTCCCACCATAGCTACACATGAACTTAGCCTTGTAACTTTGTTGTTGCTGCGATTGATCCTCCCACGGGGGCGGATTCTCGAACTCGATCTCTCGGGATATCGGCGATGATTCGCCGGAATCTGGGTAAGAATTATAAGGGTAATTCTCCATTTTCTTCTTCTTCTTTTTTAGAAAAAGTTTTACAGTGTTTTCGGAAGAGAAATGGAGAAGAAGACAAAAAAATGTTGTGCCGTTTGTTAAGGGATAATTTTGAGGGGAGGGTGAGATAAAGCGACCGAGGTGAGTACGGGAGTTGTGTGATGTGTGGGTTGTTTCAGGGCTGGGGTAAGGGACAGGTGGCGAGTGGAGAGGAGGATAGGATGGAAATAGGTTGTGTTGGGTGGTGGGGAAATGGGAATAAGAGAGTGATGCTGCCCACTCGCTTTGCAGTAACTCAGCCCTTTGCCGTGGGCAATAGGACTCTTAACTTCAATGTTACACGTGAGATAGTTTATATATATAATATTAAAGTGTCTAATATAAATAACCATCGACTGATCTAACGAGATCAACTTTAAATTAATTAAACAACATCAAAAAGTTTGAATTTTAATATTTTTAAACTAAAAAATTGAGTTTAGAAGTTTGTCTCATAATAAGTCTATGCATTATTTAATCTAAATTACTAAGCTAATAACTTAAATATTAATGGTCATACCAAAAAATATTTAATATAAATAATGATGTTTTGAAATCTAGGTGAAAGATATATTTCAAAAAATATATAGGTGAAAGAGAGATTAATTCCTAAAATAGTTTTGAATCAACATTATTTTCTGCAATAAGTTTTTTTAGAATAAATTAAACTAAGGTGGAAGGAGGGGTGAACGTAGGATTATTTGTTAGGAGGGGCAAACTTGTAAAATTCTAAGAGGGTAAAGTTATAAAATTTTAGGGTTGAAAATAGATTTTCAATAAAAAATAGATGGAAAATTTTAAAAAATTTAAATTATATATGAATTTAAATTTTTTAAATTGGGGAGTTTAAATAAGGCATAAAGTCAAAAAATGCCCTAACATATGACTGAATAGTCATTTTAGCCCTTATTCTTTTTTTGGAGCAATTCAATCCTCAACGTTTCATTTTGGATCAAAATGGCCCCTCTGTGGATAAAAACTGTCAGTCAATTGACGGTATATGACTTGAAATGACATGAGAAACCTATATGGCAGTGCATGTTGACATCGCAGTATCATATAAGCAAATATGTTGACTTGAAAAAACGTTACATCAGTCAAAAATAATTTTATAAAATATAAAATAATTTTTCTGCTGACTTATCATTCTGTTAAGTAATTTCAAACTGTTTATCATTAGTTTTCTAACAATTTTCATCCGTAAATGGCTATTTTGACCCAGAATGAAATGTTGAAGATTAAATTGCTCTAAAAATAAATATAAATCAAAGTGACTATTCAATGAAACGTTTAGAATATTTTTTGACTTTATACTTCTAAATAATGATAATTGTGACTTCAAATCAAGTTTAAATGATTATAATAATAATAATTTAATCATGGACTTCGATCATCTATTGGGTCCAAATTATAAGGCGGAGATTTCAATAAAAATTGTATATAATTTGATTCTAGTGAAGTCGAGTTCTTAAAAAATGAAAATAATAAGGTGTCACGTGTCACTATTATCAAATAAGAAAAATTATATCATAAGTTCGGCTTATCACATCAGCTATGATCCCAACCAATAAAAATCACTCACTTCATTAATTTTTCTCCCATTATTTTTTTTAGCCAATGAATATTCACTATTTTTCTTCACATGTCGTTTGATAAATAGTTTTTTTTTGAAGTTATTATATAATTGAGTTGACGACATGAAAAAAGTGGTGAATTTGATCGTTTTCATTGGTTGGGATCATGATTGATGTCGTCAGTCAAGTCTATGATGTATTTTTTACTTAAAAGGAGAGAAGAAATGGCGAGAAAAATAAATAAAAAAATTATATTAGATTCATCATTTTTTAACGGTCGGTAACTGAAACATGAAAAGAAATAATATTAGGAATATTTTTGACGAAAAGATAGTTTGGTGACCAAAATAGGAAAACGAGCATAGTTTGGTGACCACCCGTGTAGTTTTTCCGATTATTAAAATATGATCCACATTCAAATTTATGCACACTCAAAGCTATGGTTTCATGATGATGGGATGAAAGTGACTCGACCCGATATCTAAAATGACTCGGCCCGAAGTTCATATGAACATTAATCCAACTTGAATTTTATCCCAAATCGATGTAACCAACTTGAATTTTATTCGAAATCGATTTGAGCCGACCTGATATCTGGAATGAACCAACCTGAAGTCTATCAGAACCATAATTAATCCAATAATTAACCACTCAAACTCGACCTAAAATTTACCTGATTCGAGTCTGAGTTAGGATTACACTAATATTGAACTAGACCCAACCCGACTCAAATCGGGCCATTGACTTGATCAAACATAATATGAATCTAATCTGATCAGGTCAGACCTAAAATTAGGCTGAGTACCCAATTTTACATCCCTAACAATGATGACTCAACGGGCTTCAACCACCCCTCATGTGGAAACTATAAGTATAGTTTTTCAATAAAATTGTATAATATTCTAGTCGAACTCGGATTCTTAACAATTTTTTTTTCTAAACTCATTTCCAAAAATAATGTTTTCAAGACTATTTTGTGAATTAATCTTTCTTTATTCAATATATATTAAAAACCCAATAAACTATACTAATTTTACTATTTAAAATTAAGTAGAACGTTGTTATATGCAAACATATTAAAATTTAAATTAAATGAATAATTAAAATTCAGGGTTTAAATCTTAATTATAAGATCTCCCATTTTAAATAAGATTGATTTTTTTATATATTAACATTATGAGTGAAAGAAGTACCTTTTGCTAAAACATATTATCGAAATTAATCAAAAATTATCATTGGTGGAATGATGAAGACTTTGTATATAATTACATGGGTTATGTGTTTGATCCTTATATAGCGATTTTTAATTCTTTATTTAATGATATATAAACGTATGAAAAAAAGACGAAAATAATTTTATAATAATATTAATTATCAATTATAAAATATTTCTCAATAATCGTAGAAATGAATGCTTAAGAGAATATTTGTAGTAGACGAGGAAGGATAAACAAAATTAACGTAAACAAAGGTTCTAATCTCAAAAAGAATGGAACACTTGCAATATGATTTATCACAAAGCCCAAATCCAACTATCTTTGATTTGGGCTTCCAAACATAAGGACCAAATAAATTGGATCTGAGGCTCAATTTTATAAAGCCTACAATTCGGGTCGTTACGCATTCTTTTTGAGGAATTTAGGAATTTCTGGATTTAATTCTGGATTTAATCAGCAAACTATATTAAAAATCAATTGCAAAGGATCAAGAACTTAGGAATTTCGGTAACGAACGTTTGATTAGAGGAGAGAAACGAAAAATCACCTCTAATAGTAGACTCATTCCTTAATTGGCTTGATTTAGATGAAATCTCCAAGATTGAAGTAGAAGAGTAACATAGAAACAAAGGAATCCATTGATGAAACCAAAAGTAGATTTAGAAAGGTTGATTCCTAATATCTTTAGAGAGAAAATAGTAGTTTGGTTGCTGAAAATTTGAGAAAAAGTTTGAAGAAAAGTAGTTACGTATGAAAACATTTTGGTTAATTAAATCAAAACTAATTAAAACTTTTTTATCCTATTTATTAAATCATTTAAAAATCACTTTAAAATAGCCAAAATTAAGGGGAAAAGTCTGATAAAGCCAAGTGGATTTAATAGTTCCTTAAAGATTTTAAGTTTTGACCCCTTTACGATTTAATCACTAAAACAATTTTGAAATCTTTACATTTTGGTCACTAAACCAAAATGTCCATTAATCTGATTTAATTTTATCAAATTGCAAATTTAAATATGTTTAATATATCCATTAAACATCTTAGAATATTTTTCATATTTTATTTTCACCAAAAACCATTTGTTTTAATTTATTTCCCGAAACTAGTCGAATTAGCTAATTCGGTTCATCCGAACTGTCTAACCCAAACCTCTAATATTATAGGCCCAAAAATCGAGGCGTTACAACTCTCCCCCACTTAAGAAACTTCATCCTCAAAATTTACCTGAAGGAAAAAGGTAAAGAAACTACTTCTCCATGTCCACTTTACTTTCCCACGTGGCCTCTTCGACACCTCAATGTTGCCACAACACTTTTACAAGCTCAGTTGTCTTTCCACGAAGAACTTTACTGCTAGTGTCCATGATTTTCACCGTTTCTTCATCATAGGTCAAGTTCAGACACAATTCAATCTCCTCAACAGGCATTACATGCGATGGGTTCGATCTATACCTCTGAAGCATCGATACAAGGAAAACATCTTGTATCTTATCCAACTCCGTAGGCAACCTCAATCTATAAGCTACAGGACCAACACACTCCAACACCTCATAAGGTCCAATAAACCTCGGACTCAACTTACCTTTACGTTCAAACCTCATCACATTCTTCCAAGGCGAGACCTTTAGAAACAATTTATCACCAACCGTATTCTCAACTTCACTACGTTTAAATCTGCATAAGATTTTTGCTGATCTGAAGTTGTTTTCAATCAATCACTAATAAGCTTTACCTTCTCATTAGTATCTTTCAACACATCATGCATAGACACATATTTCTCACCAGCCTCAGCCTAACAAAGTGGCGTACGACAACTCCTACTATATAAAGCCTCATATGGAGCCATCTGAATGGTCGTCTGATAACTATTGTTATAAGCAAACTCAACCAACGATAATTGTTTATCTCATGAGCCTTGAAACTCAATAATACAACATCGCAACATATCCTCCAAGACTTGGATAACACGTTCAGACTGACCATCTGTCTAAGGATGATACGAAGTACTAAAATTAAATCATGAACCCAATGCCCTATGCAAACTCTCCCAAAACCTCACGGCGAAACATGGATCCCTATCTGATATAATCGACTTAGGCACCCCGTGCAACCTTACATCTCAATGATATATAAATCTGCCAACTTATCCAGCGTATACGTTGTATGCACTACCAGAAAATATGCACACTTCGTAAACCGGTCTATAATAACCCAAATAGAATTCTTCTTAGACGGTGTCAAAGGCAAACCTAACACAAAATCCATTGTGATTCTCTCTTATTTCCACTCCGGAATCTATAACGGTTGCAATAATCCAGAAGGAAACTAATGTTTAGCTTTAACTCGCTGACATACCATGCAACGAGCAACATAATCCAAAACATCATTCTTCAAACCAACCCAAAAATACTCATTCTTCAAATCCTGTTACATCCTTGTACTACCTGGATACATAGAAAAAAGAAATAGAGTGAACTTTAGTCAAGCTAATACGCCTCAACTCAACATCGTCTGGCACCACTATCCGACACTCGAAACACAAAACATCATTATCATTAAAACAAAAATCCATCGGATTACCCTCCATAATTTTCTTAACATACGGAACCAACGAATCATTATACGATTGCTTTTCTTTAATCATTTGTAATAATGACGGCTTAACTTGCAACTCAGCCAACAACCTTCATTTCGCATCACACTCAACCGCGAAACATTACCCTCAACTCCACTGCGGTCTTCCTACTCAAGGCATCAGCCACAACATTAGCCTTACCTAGATGATCTCAATCATCAAATCATAATCCTTAAACAACTCCAACCACCTACATTGCCTAAGATTTAACTCTTTCTATGACATCAAATATTTCAAACTCTTATGATCCGTATACACAAGGCATTTCTCTCCATAAAGATAATGTCTCCAAATCTTCAAAGCAAAAACCACCGTGGCAAGCTCTAAATCATGCGTAAGATAGTTGTGCTTGTGCACCTTCAATTTTCGAGATGCATAAACCACAACTCTGCCATCTTACATCAAAACGCACCCCAAACCAACATATGATGCATCACTATAGACTACAAACTTTTTTCCTGACTCAGATTAAATCAAGATTGGAGCTTGCGTCAAAGCTTTCTTGAACTTCTCAAAAGCTTGTTGTCTACCATCCGTCCACTAAAAACAAACATCCTTTTGCAACAACTTAGTCAATGGGGAAGCAATCTTTGAGAAACCATCCACAAAACGTTGATAATAACCTACCAACCCTAAGAAACTACGAACCTCCACCACTGACTTGGGTTGTTTCCGATTCACTACCGCCTCAATCTTCTATGGATCCACATATATACCTTTCGCCGAAACAACATGACCAAAAAACCACTTCTTTAATCCAAAACTCACACTTGCTCAACTTAGCATATAACTGGTTATCCAATAAGGCTTGCAACACAATTCATAAATGCCGATCATGTTCCTCCTCGGTACGAGAGTACATGAGAATATCATCAATGAAAACCACCACAAATTGATCCAAGTACTCATGGAATACCCGATTCATCATGTCTATGAAAGTTGTGGGTGCATCAACCCAAACAACATCACTAAAAACTCATAATGCTCGTATCGTGTACGAAAAGTAGTTTTCGGCACATCCCTATCCTTAACCTTCATCAAGTAATACCCAGATCTCAAATTAATCTTGGTAAATACTATAGCACTCCGGAATTGATTAAACAAATCATCAATTCGCGCTAAAAGATACTTATTCTTAATCGTTGCCTTGTTTAATTGCCGATAATCAATGCACATCCTCATAGTTCCATCATTCTTTTTCACGAACAACACCAGTTGTAATACCCCAAATTTCGGTCTAGAAGAATGTCAGTATACTAAATACTAGTTTAATTATTTGAAGTGTTGTTATATATACATATATATATGTATATGTAGGAAAATATGTATCTAAACCTTGAAGTATGAGTAAATGAGCTTAGGACCTTTTTGAAATAAAAGAAAAGAAAGGGTGACAAACACTAAGGACTAAACCGAATTCTAAAAGAATAATGGGATTGCATGTGAAAGAAAGATTAGTTGATGGAGATACACACATGTCATGCAATTTGGAGATGCATGTGTAGGGGGTTTCTGTCAAAGGGGGAAAGCTTTTGGTTATCCCCTTCTTCCCCTAAATGAAAACCGAACCCTCATAGTTGTTTGAGAGAGAGGAACAAGAGAGAGTTTCACCATGTTTATTGGTTAGGCACCAAATTTTGGATCAAGCTTAGAGCTTCCTTTGATCAGTTGAGTAGAGAGGGTAAGAAACTCTTTCTTTTCTTTAAAATTTGTTAAAAACTTGAGATTTAATCTAAATTTCTTTAGGAAACTTGTATTCAAAATTGTTGAATATGCTTTCTTGTAAGACAGAGCCATGCAATTTGAATATATATTTGAGTAGCCATGTTTGATATGTGAATTGCTTGAGAAGTTTTAGTTAAGGGCACAATCGAATCCATGTGAAATTTTAAGACTAGCATTGGAGGTTAAACTTGTTTAACAATGAAATTCTTGGTTGGTTGTGGATTGCTTGTTCGATTGAATTAAACAAATAATTGTCATGATAATGCCCTATTTTAGAATGAATTGGACAGCCCTAAAGGATTGTTTACATGTATCAAATATGGTAACATCTTGAGTTTAGAGTCACTTTGTTGGTTAATAATTGAAACTGAAGATATAGGATCAATCAGAGGTTGTTAATGTAATATATGGACTGTTTTGTACATGTATTTGTGTAACTATGAAATTGAAACTGTTTTTGCATATATATGAGCCTTAGTGGACTCTTATATATATATAGGATGACATATGAATCCTGGACTATTTTTTACAATTAAAGAAGGGTTTGGATTGCTTTTAAAAGGAAAAGAATGGATAGATTTAATTGCTAAAACACGTGACTGATTTATGAAGTTTTAAAGACTGTTTTGTAAGAAAAGAATGGATGTTTTGCAAGGGATTAGGGGTTGATTTGACAACTCAATGGTCTATTTTGTAAACCTGGAAAATGAGGGATTGTTTTGATAAACTTAAAGGGGCTGTTTTGTACAAATAATAGGGACTGTTTTGTGATTTCATAATTATATACATATATATTAGGGGCTGTTTAGTATATATATATATATATATATATATATGAAAGTGCATTAGACTATTTTGAATATGTATATGTGAACATATGAAAATTTGGATTGTTTTGCATATACAATAATAGTAATGAATTGTTTTGTCTGAATTTATATGTATACATGAGTAATTGAGTTGTTTTGCAAGTGAATGGTTTTTAGGGATTGATATAATCTGTTATTGTAATCTTTGTTATGTTTAGACCAAGAAGGAGTTGAAGGAGTAAGGACTAAGGTAAATCAGATTGTAGATAAACAAAACTGGTATTGTGATTCAAGAGCAAAACTAGCTTGGAACAAACAGTGAGTGTAGTTTAAAGTCTCGGGATAGGCTTATACCTCCTCAAGCATTCTCAATTATTTTACTTACATTGCTTTGCTCTTTAATTTAAGCTATGCATGTAAAAGCTTGGAATCGAGGTAAGTATTCGTATAACAAGTATTCTATGAAATGAAATTCTTGATTTAGTGATATGCTCTTACTATGATCAACACATGCTCATATATGCTTGATGAACAAATCTTTTTCATGATATCATTCGACTAAGATTGAGTAAATAAATTGAGAATCATGTTTGATTTGTATACATGTTCGATTTGTATACATGTTTGATATGATAAGCAACAAACCATGATTTATATGATACTCTAATTAAGGAGCTAAGCTCACTTCCTATTTCGATATGAAAGATTAAAATTTGAGCCTTAGTTTCAAGTCAGTCATAGGTATAGTTTGCATGACATAGAGTCCATAGAGCTCGTGTTTTGGGGTGGACTATGGTCCTAGACTACGGTCTTTATGAGGTGACGATAGGAGGGATATGTTGTGGTCACTTGGAGATAATAAGAGGGATTGACTGGTACTTCGAGTACCTTTTGTTGGCGACATTTGGTTGGGGATTCGTGTACCTAGGCTACTTGATTCTCAAGGCTATGTTAAAGACAAAATAATGAAATTGCAAAGTAAATTAAAGAATTTCCTTGATGCCTTATATGAAAAGAAATTTATGACTATGATATGTTATGCTTGATGCCTTATATGACAAGAAATTTATGACTATGATATGTTATGCTTGATGCCTCATGTGACAAGAAATTCATAACTATGGTATGTTATGTTTGATGCCTTATGTGACAAGAAATTATTGACTACAAGATTCTACGTTTGATAACTTGTATGAAAAGTAATACATACCTATGAGATTTTATGTTTGAAAACTTACGTGACAAGTAACACATGTCTAAGAGATATCATGTTTGACAAATTATGTGACAAGTGAAATATGTTTATGAAATGCCGTGTTTAAAATCTTGTGACCTTGTTGCCTGACCATTCGATTAAGTTGATATTTACCTGTATCTTAATAGACTTTAGTGAAAGAATGGAAATAGAACATATATTGTTTAATGCATGCTTTCGGTTAATTATGCTACCTCACTAAGTGTTTGCTTACTTTATTCTTTCACCTACATTTCAGGGTAAACTTGCTTTCGGTTGTCCTAAGAGCTTGGACGAGATCACAAGGATCAAGAAGTTTGTTTTGTAATTTTACTTTAAGAACTCCTAGATGGTGGCACTTAGATGTTATGTATGCATAATGCATTTAGGTTACCTCGTTTGGATTCATATGTATATAAGCATTTAACATTCTATGTAATGGTCCTTAATATGCTTCGAATTGCTTATTTGATTGTGTTATGGTTGTTATGTTGTATGATTGGTAGTATACATATAAATATATGCGCATATAAGATTTAGGATATCATGCTGCTATATGTGATTGAAGGCTTACAAGGATTTCCCGGTATGTGTGTTAAGACCTTGTCATGCTTAAGTTACTTGTATAATTGGTTTGATAGAATAATGATAATTGAATGATAGAATGACTATGGTTATGTATATGAATATGCTATGTGAATGTGATAAGAATAGAATTGGATGATTTGAGAATTTAGATAAGCTTAAATATTTATAATTGACCTTATGAAAGATGGTACCATTTATATGTTTAACTAGATTGGTATTAGGCTTTAATGAACCTCTTTCGCCTTTTGATTTTATAAGGTTGGTCAAACCTGATAATTCCTTGCTCTTAGTCGAATCCCCATCATTCTTTGGCTTAAATAATATCTAAATGAACTAATAGGATTAGGTCTAGTAGTTTGGTGCATTCATTATAACATAATTTCTTATAATGTCTTAAATGAAGTTTAAACTGTGACATGTAAAGAGTTAGGTCTTTTATAGATGGTGTTTGTAATTAGTGTCTAACATGCTAATAGAATTTAAAGAATTGTTTGATGCTGAACTGCATTTGTTTCTATGCTCACTTTCGAATGGCATGTGTCAAGACTAGTTCAGTTTCCAGCATGCTAATGAGTTAATAAGATGCTTAAAGGCTAAATTAAAGTTATCTTTGATAATATATCAAACCTCGATGGCACAAATTGTAAGATTGTTCTCAATCTCCTTAATTTTGTTTGTAAGTTTGTCCTTGTGGGTTAGTCGAATGTTCTTGAGTGTTTATACTTAATATAATACATGTTTGCTTGATTCATTGAATTGTGGTAGCTTGATTATGAATGTCTAATTAGTTGTGTAATGCGAATGTTATATGTATCAGGATATGATTGGTATATGCTTGAAATAACTTTTATTTTAAACATGGTTTAAATGAACAAATAAAATCCAAGAAGTAAGATTAGGTCATTAAAGGGCTTATATTGGTTACCTACTATTAAAAGATAAAGGATTCGAATAGCTATGGAAATGAAAGGGGTTTTAAATAGAAACTTGAATAACAAGTTAAGTGCTTAAAACTTTATATGATAGTTTGAGTTTAAGGTTTTAAATTTGATGTTTAAATTGAGTAAACTATAGTATAATCTTGACTTGATTTATCGTTGTTGATTCCGAAATAAGGGCTTACATGTGCTAAGACAATCCTTGTTTGTTCTGTAACACTTCCTAGTTCAGTTTAATCCTAAACCGGGTTAGAGGTGTTACACTGGTGCTCCACATGGTGATACACTAGGTCGAATGAAACCAGGTCTAACAACTCCTAGAGTTGCGTCTTTAAGTCCTTCGGTGCCATGCGATATGGAGCAATCAACACCATAGCCGTATCCATATACGTTTTAACATAAAACTCCACATCTCTATCTGATGGTAAGCCTGGTAACACTTCCAGAAACGCCCCAAAAAAATAAAAAATGGTACGGATATGCCAAATATCCAAACTTCTTCATATTCGAATTCATAAAATAAGCCAAATATACTTGGCACCCAAACTCCAACAACATCCGAGCTTCTAAAGCTGAAACGACAGTGGATAAGAATTTAGCATCCTCACCCACAACTACCACTTCGTAATCATCAGCAAGTTTCAACGAAACTCGCTTGGTTTAAAAATCAACCACAGCTCTATGCTCGGTCAACCAATTCATACCCAAGATTACATCAAAACCATATAACGACAACTCCATCATATCAACCATAAACATATGTTCTTGAAATATCAAATGACATCTCCTATACAACCTCCTAGCAACAACCGTTTCTCCAAACGAACTAGTTACTCGCATACCCACACTTAAAACTTCTACAGGTATACTAAGAAAATGTGCATGCTCGTACAAGATATATGAATGAGTAGAACCAGAATCTACTAAAAACAGTAATGACATAGACTGCAAAGTAAAAGTACATGCAATCAAATTCGTGTCATTCATTCCCTCGCGATGCGCATAAATCCTCGCATGTCCTCTTTCCTCAAGTTGCACAGCCAGAGTATGAGCAATAGTTCTCTGGCCTTCATCTCTATGCTGGTAATTACCGCGACCACAACCACGACCCTTCAGTAGTACAATAACTGCCGTTGTAAGAACCTGACCATCTTTCACCAACTGAGGACACTTACATTGCATATGATCCAGAGAACCATAATTCCAGCAACCACCTTACGACACCCAACACTCTCCTGAATGTCATTTCCCAGAACGCCCACACTTAGGTGTCTCACCATAGGTGTTCTAAACATTCTACCCTCGACCTTCACTGACATCCAATTCAGCAACCCTCTTTCCAAAGTTAGAACTCCCCAAATGAGAGGACAAACCCATATTCTACTCTATATCCTTGACTTAGGGAACCAAGACATCAAAATTAATGTAGTCTACTGCCAACATGTAGGTATTAATTTTTTTGATCAACCCATATCGAAAATGATCACATTGTTGACGTTCATTGGGGTCCAACTCAGGTACATAACGGCTCAACCACACAAATTGAACCTCATACTCCGTAACCGACATGTTACCCTGAACCAATGCCATAAAATCTGGCTTCTTTTCTTCTTGGTATCGATCACCTAAATACTTCTTCCGAAAAGCAGCACCAAAGAACTCCCATGTTACATCCGCAGACACTATACCCGTAATAACAGTCGACCACCATGTATAAGCATCTTCCTAAAGTATAGACGTCGTAGAACCTAATTTACGAGCATCTGAACACTCAATTTTTCCAAGAATCTGCTAGGTACTCGCAAACCACTCCTTCGCAACTTCGAAAGCCAAACCTCTAAACTCAGTACCTCTCAAGCTACGCAAACGCTCCAACAGAAGTCTAGGATTAGCAGCCGCTATAGGCGTTGGTACATGCACTCCAGCCATAGCTGCCTAAAATGCTTCAGTCATAGCCTGAATTAACAACGTCATATCACAAAAAATCGGCCCTTGCGGTGCCTGAGGTACACTACCCCAATTCCAGCACCAGCAGAAGGAATTGGTGGAAGAGACAGTAACTCATTGTTATACCCATCACCGATATTACTCGTATTAGCTCGAGTCTCTCTTCTCGGTCCCATATTCAAAAATAAAAATTTACAACATGAAAATACCATATACATATTTAGGTTAAAATTAAACAAGGATCCAAGAGAACCGGCATTTCCAAAATAAATCTCTTTGTACTCATAGCAATAAGGCAATGTGTCCCTGGTATTACACCCTATCAAGATTGGGGAAGAAAAGAAGAAAAGTAAGCAAGCGATTGAGAAAGAAAATGAAAGCAAAAAGTTGATCATCGAGAAAGAGAGGGAGAGAGGCTTTTAAGAGTGTGATCAATCAGAAAAAAGAGAAAGCCAAGCAAGAAAAGGAGAAAGGTAAACAAGTAATAGATTAGGAGAGAAAAAATAATACCGCATGGAAGAGAAAGTCACACAACAATAAGAATCATCTACAAGAGATGCAAGGTCTGTATAACACTACTTTTGAAATTCTGAATCAAAGTCAAGTTCAGAATACCCAGCTAAAGGCAAGAATAGTAGAGCTGGATCGATTTTATAAAAATATCGCGATTAAAATGGCTTTTTTGAGCTTTAGGTCAGTCAGTATGAGAATGTGACACTTCGAGCTCAGATCGAGACGTTAGAAGCTACAGTTCAAGACTACTTGGGTCGAATCGTGGTCCTTGAGGAAGCCGCGGAGGGTGGAGATAATTATTTGCTAAGGCGACTTCGTGATGCTACTTGAATGATTTAAGGTCGGGATCATTACAACACGACTTTGATGGTTCAGGTGTAAGAGGTAGCCCAACATGTGAGGATTCTGGCCATGGAAGCCGAAGCTCTTTACCCTTTCATCGCCCTGGGATGGATGAAGCACCAAGATTCTTCTAACTACTAGGAGCCATCAAAGAATTTAGAGTTAGGGTCGGCCCCTATCTGTAAGAATTTGCTTTATCTGCTTTGTAATGAATACCTCATTATTTTCAATGAAAGTTGTTCTAGGGTGATCACCTATAGAATCAACACATTTATTTGCATACACTCTCGCATTTATTTTTTTATTATCATGTGTTCCATACACTTCATAACATATATATCATGCATTAATTAATGAAACAATGAAATTAATGAGGGAAATATCGAGACAAAAAGTAAAAGTTTAGCCTACAACCATTCTACACTCGTATGGTACCCATTTGCAATCAAGAGCAATGGAGGAAAGAATGGCTAAGGTGGAACAAGGTCAGAAGGACCTTGAGGTTCATTTGGATGAGATTGAACAGAATATCAAGGATCAGATCACACAATCTCAAGCTTCTATCATTGCTCAAATGACCGATTTGCTAATGAAGATGAAAAGCAAGGAAAGAGTTTCTGTTAATAGCTCGAATATTGAAAAATAAGAGGTTATTGCATCTCATGTGAAGGTTCAACCAGAAATGCCAAATCTAGGAAAGAAAGTGTATATCAATCTAGCGGGGTATCTGTCAATCATCCTGTGGGGCATCTACTAGCCACCACGTGAGAGCTTTAGCAAATCAACCCATTGATTTAGGCGCAAGCTACGAGAACGAGGTATCAGACCTAAACATTATGAATGAGTTGGAGGAAAAGATTGGGACTGAGATGGAAAAGAAATACGAAGAGAGGTTATGTTTCTTTGAAGAAAACTTCAAGACCTTGCAAGGGACGGATGATTAAGGGAACAATGCTATTGATTTGAGCCTTGGAGTGGATTTGGTCCTTCTACCGAAATTCAAAGTTCTTGGTTTTGATAAGTATGATGGGACTACTTGCCCCTCAGCTCATATTACTATGTATTGTCAGAAGATGGCAACTTTTATAAGGGATGAAAAGCTACTCATTCATTACTTTCAAGATAGCTTAACCTGTTCTGCGACCCGATGGTTTACTCAACTCAGTCGAGTTAATATCAAGTCATAGAAAGACCTTTCAAGGGCATTTGTGGAACAATACAAGCATGTGACTAACATGAACTCAAATCGAATCATGTTATAAGGAATGAAACAAAGATCAAATGAGAGTTTGCGCCAATATGCTCAAAGGCGGCGTGAAGCGGCTGCTTAAATTCAACCACTAATTTCTAACTACGAGATCACACTGTTGTTTGTGAACACTTTGAGGGGCACGTTGTTTGACCGGTTGATAAACAACACTACTCAAAATTTTGTCAACAAGGTACGAACTGGGGAATCAATCGAGGTGGCTATAAAGAGTGGAAGAATTGACAATAGAGAGAATTCTCGAAAGAACTACAAACGAAAAGATAATCAAGTGAATACCATGAGCACCTATACTGCCCTGAAAAGTTTCACTATTTCTTCGTCACAAGTCGCAACTAGAGGCGGACAAGGCTCAAACAATAAAGAAACAAGATCCCCGAAGAAAGAAAGTGAGAAGATGTCATTCACTCCTCTGCCAGTTTCATATGTCGAGTTGTACTCGTAGTTACCTGAGGCTAACTTGATTCGGCCTTATTATGTCACCCCGTTCAAGCCACCTTACCCTGCGTGGTATGATGACAAAGCGCGTTGTGATTATCATGCCAGTTTCTAGAGGAACTCAATCGAGAATTGCATCGTATTTAAAAAGTTTTTGCAAAACATGATAAAAACTATGGTGTTGCAATTAGATGAACTGAACGTGGTCGCAAACCCACTACCAAATCACGGAGGTTAATGTGTAAATGCAATTGAGGAAGAATACACTAGAAATGCAAAGAAGAATGTGTCCGAGGTCAAGTTTCCTTTAAGGTGGGTCTTTCAATAGTTGTGCATGGCGCGCTTAATTGATCGGGGTAAGGAAATTATGCAAGAGGTGTACGAGCCATATTGTGAGTTTCATTAGGAGGGAGGACACGAAATTCAATATTGTGAAGAGTTCAAGTAAGTGATCTAAAAAACGATGGACAATAAAGAGATCAAATATTTTGAGAAGGGTAAAGGAAGGAATGAGCTAGATGTATGTATATTGGATAACCCTAAGATCAAGTACATGGTAAAGGAAGATTTAGTGGAACCGAATGCTAAAATAGTGAATAAAGTTGGGCACTTTACAAGAAGCGGTAGGTGTTACTCACTAGAAACATCAAAGACAGTGGAGGAGCCGAGAGACAATGGTAAAATAGTAATGACCGAGACTGAGAAAGTTTTTGGGGAGGAGCCTCCTCCGAAGATTAATGAGCCGGTAACGGAGACACAAGAATAAAAGTTCTTAAGGTTCCTAAAGCACGGCGAGTATAGCATTGTCGAACAGCTTCGAAAGCAACAAGCGCGGATTTTAGTGCTTGAGTTATTGTTGAGCTCAGAAAAAACATCGTAGTGCATTTTTGAATATTACCACCCACTACAAGGGGCATGTATTGCCAGGGGTACTCATTGACAATGGATCCGCTTTGAATGTGTTGCCAATATCGACTTTGCAAAGGTTGCCTATTGATAGTTCATATATGAAGCCGTGTCAGAACTCTGTTAGAGCATTTGATTGGACCCAAAGGGATGTGATTGAGAAGATTGAGATTTCCCTGTTAATCGGACCTACAGAGTACACCATCGAGTTTGTGGTAATGGATATCCAAACAACCTATAGTTGTCTGTTATGAAGGCTTTTGATTCATTTGGCCGGCGCCGTGCCTTTGTCATTGTTCCAAAAACTAAAATTTTTCATCGAGAGGAAGTTGGTAAGCATAGAGCCGAACAAGACACCATTGCTTCTGTGACAACTGACGCCCTTTACATCTAAGCTAATGAAGATGTTGTTGAATGTTCCTTTAGGGCCTTAGAATTTGTGAATGCTACATTTGTGGTGGAAGAAAGCAAGATCCCACGCCCTAGACTATCCAATTTTACTAAGATGACGGTTTGGGAGACTTTGGGTCGAGGATCAAAGAAAAGAAAAGGCCTCGGAAAGAACCTATAAGGTTGTTTGTGCGCCAAAAGTGTCATTAATAAGAAAGACCGGTTTGGGCTTGGCTACAAACCCAGTTTTCAGCAAAATAAGTTAGAATGGAAGAAAAGAGAAGAATAAAGGAAGGCCAGATTCAAGGGCAAAGATATTCCGTGGGAGCCAATGACTTATTCTGACATGAAGGATATTTTTGTGTTCGGTGAGATAGTCAATGCCGAACAAAAAGTACATGAGGCCAATCAAGAGAGTGACAAGCTCAATAACAAAAAAAGGTTCAATAATGCGTTAAAAGGGATGGATGATAACATGTTAACCGAAGATGGAAAGAGCGGCAAGTTTTTGGCCAAAATCCGCCATTGCTTCCTGCGAGAGACACTCAGAAATTGGATTAGTGAGGACTTACTTGTGGTTTTTAGGTCTGAATTAGAGTAATGCTCAGAACCAACTCTATTCGCTTTTGCCCGCGAGCAATAAGGATCTTTTGTAAAGGGCTTCTATGTTAACTTGCTTTCAATTCAATGAAAATGATGCTTTCCACTTTTTCCCAAATGAAAAACATCATGTTTATTGCATTCATCTATTACATTCATTATTTATTATTTCATTCATTCCATAAGAATATTCATTTCTCCTCTCAATACATATTTATTTCCAAAATGTTTTAGGGTCATGTTATTAATTGTATGAATGATTATGAATTTGATCCCGAGATAGATTTCGAGAAGAGGTGGAGGTTCTCAATTTGAGGACTGATGAAGAGAGGTGAAGATTGGCACCACTTTCTCACCCCCAAGACTAGGCATGAGCTGATAGATTTGCTCTAAGAATTCAAAGATGTTTTTTTTTACTTATCAAGATATTTTCGAGGTTAGACATGGGTATTATGGTACACAAGTTACCGATAAGGTCAGAATGCAAGCTAGTTTAACAAAAATTAAGGAGAATGAGGACATATATGCTATTAAAAATTCAGGAAGAAGTGAATAAGTAGTATAAATTCAGTTTCCTAAAGGTTGCCAAATACCCAAAGTGGGTGGAAAATATAGTCCCAGTACCTAAGAAAGATGGGAAAGTTCACATGTGTGTAGATTATAGAGATCTTAATAGGGCAAGCCCTAAAGATAATTTTCCCTTGCCTCATATTGATACTTTGGTTGACAACACCGCAGGACATTCGTGGTTCTCTTTTATGGACGGTTTCTCAGGGTATAACAAAATAAAGATGCATCCTAAAGACATGGAGAAGACTAAATTTATGACCATGTGGGGGACGTTTTGTTACAAGATGATGCCTTTCGGACTAAAGAATGTTGGGGTAACCTATCAAAGAGCCATGGTAACTTTCTTTCATGACATGATGCATAAGGAGATCGAGATATATGTGGATGACATGATTACCAAGCCTCAAACCAAAGAGAAACGTATTCAAAACTTGAGAAAGCTATTCTAAAGATTGAGAAAGTATCAGTTAAAGCTCAACCAGGTTAAGTGCACTTTCGTCGTTATATCTGGTAAGTTCTTAGGTTTTATGGTTAAAGCCATCCAAAATCTTCCGCCA
Organism: Hibiscus mutabilis; assembly: GCA_019671005.1. Taxonomy (NCBI): domain Eukaryota; kingdom Viridiplantae; phylum Streptophyta; class Magnoliopsida; order Malvales; family Malvaceae; genus Hibiscus; species Hibiscus mutabilis. The sequence goes on along the minus strand of CM033711.1, from coordinate 29,312,179 downwards.
CCTCAGACACAAAAAGAAGTTTGAGGTTTTTTGGGAAGATTAAATTATATATCTCGATTCATTTCTCAGTTGACCGACAAATGCGACCTCGTCTTTAGACTGCTTCGGAAGAATAACCTGGGAGTATGGGATGAAGAGTGCCAAAAGGCTCTAGACAAGATCAAGAAGTATTTGACCAAAGCTCAGATTCTAGTAGCGTCGATACCAGATAGACCATTGATCATGTACTTGATAGTCTCTGAAAATTCGATGGGTTGCGTTTTGGGGTAACATGATGAGTCCAGAAAGAAAGAGAGAGCAATCTACTATTTGAGCAAGAAGTTCACCGATTGCGAAACACGGTACCCACCAATTCAAAAATTATGTTGTGCTCTAGTGTGGGCTACCAAGAGGTTCAGGCAATACCTGTTGTATCACCATACTTGGTTGATATATAAGTTGGATCCGTTAAAATTCTTGATGGAAGCAGCAGCATTAACCGGGAAGATGGCTTGTTGGCAAATACTTTTGTCCGAATACGGCATTGTGTATGTGAGTTAAAGAGCAATAAAAGGAAGTGCTATCAGAGATTTCCTAGCTAGTTGCGCTTCGGACGACTATGAACCCATGAACTTTAATTTTCCCGATGAAGACTTGATGTGTATAACTATGGAAGAAAAGGCTATCCTAGAGGATGAGTTGTGGAAATTCTATTTTAATGGAACATTCAATGCCCTAAGACACGGAATAGGGGTAGTACTAATTTCTCCAGAAAATATCTACTATCCCTTCACAAGTAGATTGGAATTCTTTTGTACAAACAACATAGCCGAGTATGGGGCTTGTGTCATGAGATTGCAAGCGACCATTGAAAGAAATGTCATGGTGCTTCAAGTTTTTGGAGATTCGTCTTTGGTAGTTTATCAGCTCCAGAAGGAATAGGAAATATGAGACACAAAGTTGGTCAAGTATTTTGATTTGGTCCAAGAGTTAGTCAAAAACTTCGAAAAGATCAGTTTCGCCTACCTTCCGGGGGAAGACAATCAAATGGCAGATGCTTTGGCAACGTTGGTGCAATGTTCGAAGCAAGTACCGAAGCAGAAATGAAGCCATTTGAGATGTAAATTTTCGAAATACCAGCTCATTGCTATAGTTTGGAAGAGGAAGCGGATGGCAACCCATGGTACTATAATATACGATTTATATAATATAAGGTTATGTAGTATATAATATAAGGTATATATATGTGTTATATATATAATACATACGTTAAAGTGTTTAATATACGGTTTTAATGTATATATATTCTATATGTTTCGTATATGGTATAAAGTATAGTATATATGTATATATAATTTTAAAGAAAAAACTAAAAATAGTGTTATATATATATCTATGTTACCATATGTTTACATATTAAACCTTTATATGTAATATGTATATGTTTGTAGCGTATATAATATATGCTTTATATATATTATATGCTTTATGTATATATTATAATATATAGTTTAAATGTAAATATATAAGTATGGCTACCGCCAAAACCTAACCTTTTTCTTGTATATATTTATACGTATAGGTATATATATAAATATATATGTAATACCTTATTATATGTATATAATATAGTTTCCATGTAATATATGTTTAAGTGTATGATATTTGAGATCCTTTTTATTTCATGCCTTCATATATGGTTGACTTATTTATGTTTATTTGAACGTCTTTTTATGTTACATCCGGAATATAAATTGCTAATGTGGTGCCCTTTTATTCATGAATAAACGTGGCTAGTACCAGTCGTAGTAGTGGTGGTTTTTTGTTTATTCTCGAATAACGGGACCCTTAAAATCTACTCACATGTATAACCGAATTTTAATTTAATCGTCACTTTAACTCACAAAATTCAATATTAACAAAGCGATAATTAATTTGGTACCAAGTTTTGGCATGGTGCGGGTGCGAAACATTCCCACTCATAACTGACTTCTAAACCCGTAGTAATCTCTGGTTTTATAATCAGTGTCTGGTCTACCTAACCCAAGTTACCGGTGAAAACTCCAGTTTCTATTTCAAAACACGATTTTTTAAAAAATTCCCCAAAATCTAATTTTTCATAAAATGTGGGATAACCTCGTATCAAGCTTTGAATTTTTCTAAAACATCGCTACAAGGGCCTTATTGAATATATTGAAATTCAATTGGTGACTAAAGCATGAAAATTGAAGGTTTGGAGGTAAAGGCATAAAGTATAGTGGGTGGAGGTGCTAATCTTGCAATTAGCCCCTCCCTAAGCCTAATCACCACATGCATGGGATTGGGAAATTGGGTTCCTTCATAGGAAGGTAAACTTTCAGCCAAAAATGGGGATAATCCTAATAAAGGAAATATAGAACACATACCCGATTAAGAAACTAAGCAACCTCCTCCTTCATCTTCATCTTCAACCTCCAAGCAAGCACCTCCATTGTTGAGGGTTATAGAAGCTTAAGTTTTCTTTGATCTATTGACCCCTTGAATAGCTATTGCATTGGTAAGCTCAAGCCCTCAATCAATTGATTAATTTCATGGATATTGAGTGAATAAATTCGAGTTAAAGTTACTAAGTTAAACTCAAATTCTTCAAAGCTTAAATCTATGGAAATCTTTTAGCCGATAGCTATTTTTAAGCTTAAATATCAATTCTGATATTGTTGTTTTGGTTATAATACTTCCTATTGCTTTACCTAGCTCAAGAATTAGAGAAGGAAAATCCATCGTCTCCTACAAAGGCTAGGAACAAATGAGTGATCATCTGAGAGCCGTAGGAGCTTCAGAAATCAAGGTGAGTGTAGTCAGAATCTCGAAATTAAGCTAGGTGCTTTTCCGATTGTATTGTTATTGAAAATCGTATAACTAACCTTTTGTCTAAGGGTATTGCATTGAATCTCATTGAAGATAATATTGGTAAGCATTGCTAAGTAATTACATTGAATTGTTGTCCATCGAGTCATTTTTGTTGCCATCGGACTCATTGAAGCATTGGAAATTTGACATAAGTGAAAAGCATCGGACTTTGTTATAGTCATTGAATATTAAAATGGATATTGTTATTGCCATGGTCACTAAGCATCATTTTATGCAGTGTCGATGGAAAATTTATCTTCCATAAACATATATTTTTTAAGGTTTAGATGTTAGGGTTTACGGTTATGATTTTAATATTTGTGGTTAGATTTTAATGTTTGGAAGTATATTTTATGATTTAAAGTTTAGAATTTAAGGTTTAAAATTTATGTGTTAGAGTTTAAGGCCCCTAAAAGGACATGTGACAATTTTAAAAGTTCGTCTGCGAAAAAAATTCCACTAACGGCACATCAAATAATTACATACACATGACTTTCAAACAGTTTTAAATAGGTGACAATTTATTTACTCCACCTTTGAAAGTGTTATCATTTGATCTTAAATTATTACATAATAAAGAGATTAAATTTATGTACGAAGAGTATAGGGACTGAAAGCACAAATAGACCTTTAAAAATCCTATTTTCACCATTACATTATCTCCCCTATTCCCGGACCAATATCATAGTCAATGGACCTTCAGTAACCGTATCAAATCAAATCCTGAAGCAGTTAAACCCTAAAACAAACAAGATTGCGAGCAGTTTCTTTTTAAAGAACTCCGTTTCCAAAAACACTCCCCGTTCATCTCCTCCGTTTTCCCAAATCCAAAAAGCCATGAGTGAAGAACAAGAAAGCAACAGCGAAAGGAATTCCAATCAACAAGAACAACAAGACGATAATCTCGAATTAAGATTGTCTTCCAGTCAAACGCCGCCGGTTCCGGAGGAGCCGGATGATCCGAGAAGCGGCTCCGCCAACGGAGGAGGCCGTTCACGAACCGCACTTGTTCGGAGGAACCCGACACAAGCTCGACGGGAGAAAAGCGAGACGGTTGACTCTCAATATCCATGGGCGACTAAGTACCGAGCCACGGTTCATAGCCTTCAGTATTTGTTGTCGAAAGGGATCTGTACCATCACCGGCGTCGTCCAATGCAAGCGGTGCGAGAGGCAGTACGAGATCGGGTACGATTTGAGGGAGAAGTTCAAAGAAATCGCCACTTACATAGCGCGGAATAAGAGCTCCATGCACGACCGAGCACCAAGTGTTTGGCGTAATCCCGTGTTGCCCAAATGCAAGTTCTGCGACCAAGAGAACAGTGCGAAGCCGGTGATTGCACAGAGGAAGAAACACATCAACTGGCTCTTTTTGCTACTCGGCCAGATGCTCGGTTGCTGCACTCTTTTCCAGTTGAAGTATTTCTGCAAACACACCAAGAATCACTGCACTGGTGCCAAAGATCGCGTGCTTTACCTCACTTATCTTAGTCTCTGCAAGCAACTCGATCCCAGTGGCCCTTTCGATAGATAATCTTGATGGTTTCCAGCGATCCCAGGAGAATGTTACATCAACTCGGTACGTTTATCAAGCTACTGTGTTGATGATTTTACGTCAGTAGTTTTTTGGCAATTTGGGTCATTTGATTTCATGTCGTTAATACCAAAACTTCTCTGTTCTTATTAATGGCAACACTTTCCTGTTCCATAAATGCTGTTTTTTTTCCCATATACATATGGCAGAACAAGTGTTTGATAAAAAAATATTTCCCTAAAATTGTTCTAGCTTGTTTCCTATAATGGTTTTCACTTTTCATAATCAATGCTGCATGAAGCATGAAGCTTATGATAATGTAGTACTTCTATTGGCTATTGTTATTTGGTGTCAGATATGAGTATATATCCGATAAAAGTATATTTTTTTCCTTTTATTTGGAGGATTATTATAGCTTTATATATATATATGTTTGACTTTATGTTTATGTTCGAAACAAATATGAATATACAAATGTATGATTCTGGTATATTTATTCGAGAAGGGTATTGAGTATACGTGTATATTCTATTTTTTAAAGTTTTCTTCCAATATATTTATAGAATTGTTATATTATGTAAATGTTTATGTTCGATTTAAATTAAAATATGAATACTTCAAGAAAAATGAAACAAACCAGACTAACTCCAGCAATTAGTTGGTTTTCATTTTCTTTTCTTTTTTATAGGTTTATTTGAAGGGACAGGTTTGAAACAGCAACAAGGGAATTGGCTGGATGAAAAAGAGCAGAAGATTCAGATTTTAGTTTTTTTCTTTTTCTTTTCTGGAGGCAATAATCTTTGTGTTATGATGCAGCACTCAAATATAACAGATTGATTGTTCTTTCCCTCTCTCTTTTTTTTTTCCATATGAACTACTGATCTTGTTAAGGCATATGATATTCGTATTATTAATGAGTGTCGGATACAAATATATATTATTAATATTTGAAATTCATTGATAGTCAAATGAGCAAAAACGGGTTAACAAACAAAAATTTCTGAAAAACATCCGAGTCTTAGGTCAACGTATCCAATTATTATTTATTGTTAATTAAAATTATATAGAGTACACAATATTAGATATGGCATGCAAAATATACTACTAGTATACACATTATTTGCATAATAATATATGAAAAAAACTTTGATACACAGGCCGTGTAAACTTTAGTTTACACGTGCCTTTTAGTTTTAGGTGTTAAGGTTTTAGTTTAAGGTTTAAGGTTTAGGGGTTTAGGTTATAAGGTTTAGAATTCAAGGTTAGTGTTTAGAATTTAGTGTATGAGTTTAAGGTTTAGGGTTTAGTTTTTTAGGGTTAGGATTAGGAATTTAGGATTTGGGTTTTTATAGTGTAAATACACAGGTTTGTGTAAAACACAGCCTGTGTATCAAAGTTTTACCCATAATATATGCAGGTATTTTTAAACGTTATTTAATATATTTATTATATTAATGATTCCCTATATGTATAATTTAAATCGAATCCATTGCAATTTATTAATGAAAGATTAAATTTATAAAAATAATCTATCAGAGGGATAAATTAATAATATCTACTCTTAAATAATCTTTTATTTGATCAATTAAACATTTTCAATATTTTTTTAAAAATTAATTGAAGAAAGATAATTACATTCTCAGGTCAAATGTCAGGTTTTAAATCAATATAAGATAAATACACGAACATATAGGATTTCAAGTCCCAACATTCTCATTATTGTTCGAGCTTAAAACTATAACACCCGTCTAAGTATAAAATTAAACATTGTAATCTTATATTTACTATTGATCTAATTAATCCATCTATCCGGCCTGAATGTCTTACATTCAGCATAAATCATTACCGGCCCAACATAAACATAGATGAATATGAAATATATTATTTTTCTTTTATTTTCTTACATATTTAATATATGGGAAACATTTGTATTTATTTAGTATTTTTGTTTGGTTATTTTTTTCATATTGATCACTGAGTTTTCTCTCTCTTAATATTAGTCATGATTTTACTTATCTGTCCATTTTCCCCATGACTTAAAATAAGATAACTTGTTTTAATTAATAAATAAATGTATTAACTAACTAAAATAATTTAATGAATTAGTAGCTACAATAAACAACACATAAGCTTCAGCAACTAAAAATGTTAGCAATTGCAGAAGTCATTTTCATAAAACAATACAATACTAGAGGGACTAATTTGGACAAAAATATCAAATACTAATGGGGATAAAAAAAACTCAGGGACTAATGTAGGAAAAGTAGCTGAACTCAAGGACTAATGAATCTGTATCCTTAACATTAATGTAGTAAAAATATAAAAATTGATCTTTTTAAAGAGTTAGAAAAAACTAAAAGAAGGTAGAATTCTCTAATTAGTACATTATTGTGTATAAATTGTGTATTTAATCTATATACTCTATGTAATCACTCATTTTTTACCTGTAAATACATATTAGTGTTGCATGTATGTTTATTATATTATATGTTTATTGTTTGCATGAGTGTTACTAATATATATAAAGTGTGTGCATGTATATTATAATCTATGTATGTATACTTATTAGATGAATGTGTGTCGCGTATATATTTAGAGTATGAGCGTATATGATTAATATATATAGAAGTCATGATAATTATGGGCAGGATTATATGTACGTATGCCAATATGTTATACTTGTATAAGTATAGGTTTGTAACATGTATATGTATTGCTGTTATAATTATATTATTATTATTAATATTATTGGGCTGGTAAAATGAAAAAATTAAATATATTAAACCCAAATAAAAATGAAGTCCAAGTCCAATTACAAATCCAATTACAAGGTCCGATTGACCCAAATCTGAATCTTATCTAATTACAATGTGCAGGTAACTGTGGACCGTTGGATCAAGATCTGATCCAACGGCCACGATGCAACCAGGAAGTCAAAAATATCTGCCAGGCGTGTGTTCCACACGTATGGACCGTTCGAGTGCCACGCGCGCGTGTGGTCCACGCGCGCGTGTGGTCCACGCGCGGACGCTTTAATATCCCACGCGCGCGTGAGATCCACGCGGTCTGACTCCTCGACTGCGAAGCTCCACGTGGCGAGATCTGAAGCCGTCTCATCAAATCGAGGCTTCATCCAAGCCGTTCGTCCTTCAAGCCATCTCGACCGTTAGATCAGATCTGATCTAACGGCCGAGAACGCGTCTGGCCGCTGGCAGAATGTCCATACCGCCACCGCGCCGATATTCAGTCCCCATGTTCAGAATATGCCCAAGACAACAAGCAAAAGTGTCAGTTCAGATCTGAAAAAGAAGATGCAACTTGCAACAAACAGAGACAATAATATATATGAAACAGGGCTTTTGTAACAAAAAAAAGGGGGGAAAGAGGGAGAGTAGTAACAAAAAGGAGAGAACAAAGATCTTGTAAAACACCAAAAATTGTAACCAGTCAAGTGAATCAAAAGACAATCCAATGGTAAATACTAGTCTTTTTTTCTTACTTGTTTTCCTTACATACATATACGAAAGAAAAAAAAAACAGAAACAAGAAAGGAGAGTAGTCTTACCGGCGTTGCTTGTGGGTCTTCCCTTCCTCAGTGATAAGCCTTTCGGCTTCTACAAGTCAGATCTGGTGAACTGAAGGAAGGGGAAGGCCCCCTGGTAGTTATATTTTAGGTTTAAAACTTTTTTTTGGTTCGTATTTCCTAGATCTAGGGTAAATAAGGGGGTATCCTCTGAATCCAACCACGGATTCATGTTGAGGATGAAATAGTGGTTATTTTGGTGTCTTTTGGAGGCTCGCCGGTGCCGGTTAGCGGCGGCCGGCGGCGGAGAATATGGCGGCCGGCCGCCGGATTCTGGGTTTTATAAGAACAGACGAGAGAAAAAGAAGAACACGGGCTATATGAAAACTGAAGAATGAAACGAAAATGGAGAAAATTTGGTTTCGGTCTGAAAATAGCCTTTATATAAGTATTATTATTTTACTAAATGGGTAAATTACACACTTAATCCCACCGCGTTTTCAATATTTTCATTTTTGTCTTGCCGCATGGTATAATTACAATCCCAGTCCCCCTGATATTTCAAAATCTTATAATCCAGTCCCTAAATTACACCGAGTCAGTTTCTAAATGGTAAAATTATGCCTTTAGTCATCCCGCATTTTTGAACTTTTCGTTTTGGGTCTGCCCCTTGGTCTAATTACAGTTCTGGTCCTTTTAAGTTTTGTTTGTTTCGCAATTTCGTCCCTAAATCACATATTATTGTTCTTTAATTTCTGCCATTGACTTTTATTTTTCTTTCATTTCAGTCCTGTATTCTTTGTAAATATTCATGTTCGTATTATAATCGTATATGTTGATGTATTCTATTATTTTATTTCATGTCTCTCGTATATGACTCGTATTTTATGTTTATATATGTGATAAGCTTATAATATTCATGTATTTTTATCCATTTATTTGTATTAAAACATGTTATGTTCTATTTGACTCGTAAAACAACATGTTCTTGTATTTTTGTACGCATTGTATGTTTTCTTGACTTTTAGGTTACGTGTTAGTGTGTCTTCTTTATTGTATAATATATTGTTCATATATGTTGAAATATGTTTTATTAATAGAATGTACGTCTTTTTAAATATTTGTTCGTCTACATACAACATAATTATTCCTGCATTGTTGTTTTAACTTGTTAAAGTTGTTTTTATCTATCATTTAGAATAATATGTATATATACATGTTTTAATCTAGTATATCATTTATGTTAGATTAGTATTCTGTTATGTCAATATTTATTGTATTTAAATATTTTGCCATTTTTTATATTTTTGCCACTAAGATTGCATATCGAGATATAAATTGTTAATGCGGTGTCCTTTTATCCGAACGTAAACGAGGCCAGTATCAGGCGTAGTGATAGTGGTTGGGCGTTTATTCTCGGATAACGGGGCCCTTAAGATTTATTCGCAATTATGACCGAATTTTAAAATAATCGTCACTTTAATCCGGAAAATCCAATATTAATAAAGCGGTAATTATTAAAGTACCAATTTTGGGCGGTGTGGGTGCTAATCCTTCCCCATCCGTAACCGACTCCCGAACCCAATATTTTTTTGAATCTCTGGTTTTATGGTGTCCGGCCTACCTAAGTGGCCGGTGGCGACTCCATTTTTTTAAAAATGCGGTTTTTTAAAACCCCACGTAATAAATATTTTATATCCAAAAGAATCACAAACACCTTCCAAAAATCCACGTTTTTATTTAGCGATAAGAAAAAGACATCGCTACACTCTAGTTTTGCTATCAATCATTATATATATTATACATAAGTTGTAAATTTAATACATGTTCAACAATTTGATAATTTCATGTTATATAATTATTCATATTGTCCATGTATTATGTGAGGCCGAACTAAAATTTCAAAATTAGAAAAATACAAAAACTGAAACTAACGAAATTAGAGTAAAAGGACTAAATGCATAATTTATACATAGTACAAGCGTTGGCCATGGAATTCGACCTTAAAAGAAATTGATATGATTTTGCTACACTTAAATTAGTAATTAATACACCCGTGCCAGCCTGCCAGTCAAGACAAAAGAATCCGAGAAAAATAAGAAATTAAATAATATAAAATAAAAAGAATTGAATTAATATTGAAAAAGAAAAAGAAAATATAAGCGAGTAAAAAGCAGCGGAAGTAGATAAATAAAATAAAAGAGGAAAGAGTCCATGGCAGCAACGGCGACAATTCCATAAACTGAACCAACAGCGACGTTACAAAGGCAGCCTCGTAATATATGAGAAATCCAAATCCCTAGCATTTCTAAGCTGTTTGCTTTTGTCCGTAATGCGATCTGTTTGGTGACGGAATCTGGTCTCTAGAGTTGATTTTTTATCGGAGTTTTTAGTTTAGATCTTGTTGATCGGAAGATGGAGTCGATGATCGAACTGTGCGACATTATAGCGAAAAATCCGGAGAAATTTAGCGATAAAATCGCCTGGATTTGCGGGAGGTGTCCGCAGTCGGAGCTGTTACTGAGCGGATCGCCTCGAGTTTCACGGTCTCACCTCAATGCGGTGCTTGTTGTGGCGCGATTGCTGTCTAAGTGCCCTAATTACACCGATAACCGGCCCAAATCGGTGATGTTAGAGTTTATTCGGGCTATTCCTGCGTCTTTTCATCGTTCCTTTTGGCCGCAGTCGTACAACAACGACTCAATTGCTTCTCTTTTCGCCGATTTCTTGAAATACGTGTCTGAATCTGCTAATTCGTCTCCTGATTTCGGTTTGGAGATCGCCGGGCTGGTTGGGGAGGTAGTTTCGGCGGCGGTTAATAACCATGATACAAACAGTAATGATCCGGCGATTTCTAGGGCTTTTTTGTTGGCTTTATCGCAGAATTTCCCCCCGGTTTTGCCGTCCGACGCTGATAACTTGATAAATTACCTTTTCGATCAGTTGGCTATGTCAGTTCCGGAATCACCGAGGGAGCTGATTACAGGAAGCTCGGAGACATCGTCTTCTCAAAGTTCACCTTTGAGCGTCAAGCATTTTCAGGGCATTGAGGTTTCAAGCCCGGTCAATGACTCATCCAGAGGGTCATTGATTGCAAATGGTGGCGGGGCTATGTTTAGGCAACAGGTTGCTTCCTTCGAGGAGGAGTCAGTGGAGAGCATGGAGAAGCAAGAAATTGCTTTTAAATTGATTTCTCATATTTTGCACAAAGTAAATATCGATCAAAAGCTTTTGGTGCAAGTGAGATTTATTGCGAAGAAGCAGCTTCAGTCTATGTCTGCATTTCTAAAGGTAAATGCCAACTGACATCTTGTGTTTTTTTAGTTAAATTTAGTCAACTGAATTATGCATTTTTAGGGAAAGTTATGAACTTCATATAAGAAAATGGGTTAAAAAGGAAATGGAAGATAACTTACAATTTTAGTAATTCTATATAGTTAGCATTTGAAATTTATATGAGCATTGAGTAAAGAAAAATGAGATTGGATACTTTTCTTGACTTGGTTTGCAGATAAGGAAGCGTGATTGGACTGAACAAGGGCCACTTCTAAAATCCAGAGTTAACGCAAAACTTTCTGTATATCAAGCTGCTGTTAGGATGCAAATTAGAAGTCTTCTATCTCTTGAGGCAGATGCTAAGACCTCTAAGAAGCTGGTTCTTGAGACTCTTGCATTGTTGATAGATGCTGCTGAAGCATGTATTGTCTCTGTGTGGCGAAAGTTGAGAGTCTGCGAGGAGCTTTTCAATTCCTTGCTTTCTGGGATTGTACAAATTGCTGTCCCTAGGGGAGGGAAGCCACTGCGTATTTTGCTCATTCGCCTTAAACCCCTTGTACTGGCTGCATGTATGCAGGTATGTATTTATAGTTCGGTTTTAGATTCTGAATCTCTTATCTTATGGGTTGATAATTTTTCCCCTTTCTGATATTTCTTACAATGTCATCATAACAGGCTGATACTTGGGGCAACAGCCAAGGAGCCCTGTTTGAGGGTGTTCTTAAGACATGTTGCGAGATTATACAATCTGGCTGGGCCAAAGACCGGGCTCCAATAGATACATTTATCATGGGATTAGCGACCAGCATTCGTGAGAGAAATGATTATGAGGAGCAGGTTTGTGTATAATAGTAGCTTTTGAATGATTAAGTCATACACCAAAGTGCACGTGCCTACATTTGGGCCAAATTCCAGGAACACTTATATCCACACACAGTACACTATATTAACAGACCTTTGGTTGTGTTGTTATACACTCTTTAAAGAATTTAGATTAACCTTCTAAATGCTTTTTTTTCTTTTCCTGTTGTTGCCTTTAGCTTGAATATCATGCGTTTGTATATATAGAGGCTGCCTATTTTTGGGATGGATTAGTAAATTTAAGTTATATGGGCTATCAGATCATAGTGGGATATTTACCTGTCAGACCGTGTGTTGCCTTTATCTATGCTTGTATTAACTAATAATTAATAACTATTAACCCCATTTAGTTTTGATTTTTTGCAATGCTTACATAGCCGCAGGTTGATAAAGAGAAGCAGGCAGTTCCTGCTATGCAGCTTAATGTAATACGTTTGTTGGCTGATTTAACTGTTGCTATTAGCAAGCCTGAAGTGGTGGACATGATACTTCCACTCTTCATTGAAAGCTTAGAAGAGGACGATGCTACGACTCCTGGTTTACTACGACTTCGAGTATGTATTTTCTAATTATAGATTTGAAAACCCTTTTCCCTCTATTTAGATATATGCAAGTAACTTAAAAAGTTGACCTAAAAATCTTTCTTCTCTACATATTTTTTGCATGTTTTCTCAAATTTGATTTGTACTTCTCAATTTACCGCAGCTTCTTGATGCTATATCTCGCATTGCAAGTTTAGGCTTTGAGAAGTCATATCGGGAGACAGTTGTTCTAATGACAAGAAGTTACTTGAGTAAACTATCGAGGGTAGGATCTGCCGAAAGCAAAACATTGGCACCTGAGGCCACTACAGAACGTGTTGAGGTATGCATTATTTGTGAGAGAAGTTACTATTTAGTTGTCTTGGATGTTTTCCTACTCGATTGGATGCTCACCGGTTCAATCATATTCTAGACTCTTCCTGCAGGATTTCTTTTGATTGCGACTGGTCTGAAGAATGCCAAATTGCGTTCAGACTATCGCCATCGCCTGTTATCTTTGTGTTCTGATGTAGGCCTGGCCGCTGAGTCAAAAAGTGGAAGGTAGATATTTTAGATATTTTCTGATTAACTATATATTTTTCTTGTTACCCACCGCGTTGTGCATGTTTCAGATATTTTATGCTCGGTATTTCAAATTTTGCAGGAGTGGAGCTGATTTTCTGGGGCCCCTACTTCCTGCTGTTGCTGAAATATGTTCTGATTTTGATCCTACGGCAAATGTGGAACCTTCAATGCTGAAGTTATTCCGCAACTTGTGGTTCTATATTGCTCTTTTTGGACTGGCACCTCCCATACTGAAGACTCAAACACCAACAAAATCAGTTTCCACTACATTGAATAGTGTGGGAAGCATGGGTACTATTGCCCTTCAAGCAGTGGGTGGACCGTATATGTGGAATGAACTTTGGTCTGCTGCGGTCCAGCGTATTGCTCAAGGGACACCTCCCCTTGTGAGTCTATCTTCAGAATTCTGCCAGGAGCACCACATTATTTCATCTGACAAATCATTAGCTTTTTCCTGTTTGTCTGCTGTTGTACTAATTATCTTAATCAAACTGATTTAGAATTAATTGTTGGCATTTGACAGTCTTGTTCTTATGTTTTTGATATGCTTGATTATAAACTAGTAAGTCTGAAATTAAATCATTAATAAAGTTTATCCTTCTACTTTTATGGAGCATGGCTTCCCCTTTTAGTTTTTCTTTGGAGTTTGCTTGTATCAACCGAGTTTGAGTTATTTATGCTTCTGAAAATAGAATTCCATAGAAAATCCCACCCACTCACATATATATTTAATATAAGTTTGTGTGTTTACATAAATGATGGTTTGAATCTTTTCTAAACCAAACTATCATTTGAGCTCACATTGTGTTTTTATTTTTGCAGGTCGTTAGCTCAGTGAAATGGCTTGAAGATGAGTTGGAACTAAATGCCCTTCACAACCCTGGAAGTCGTCAAGGTAGTGGAAATGAGAAAGCTGCTGTAATCCACAGAACTGCTCTTTCTGCTGCTTTGGGTGGGCGAGTTGACGTTGGATCAATGAGCACAATTTCAGGTCTAGTGAACATAATGTGCCTTTATTGTGGATATACCTCTGCTTTCCATGTTGAATAATTTGTTGTCCGATAATAGCTTGTTTGGAGTAACTCATCAGCTGCTGTGGTCTATATCATTATTTATTTCCTTGTTCTTTCCTAGGAGCCTCCTTTGATCAATGCTTTCCTGGCTCGTTTTTTAGGTGTAAAGGCAACATATCTTCTCGCAGTGGCTTTCTTGGAGATAATACGTTTCAGCAGTAATGGTGGTATCCTTAATGGTAGCACAAGTTTGACTGCATCTAGGAGTGCCTTCAGTTGTGTCTTCGAGTACCTGAAAACTCCAAATCTTATGCCGGCTGTCTTACAATGTCTGACAGCAATTGTGCACAGGGCATTTGAAACAGCAGTGTTATGGCTCGTATGTCTTCAATTTACTTGAAGTTTTTGGAGTATTATTTTTTTCTTTTTGGTATACTTCTCAGTTTGAATACAATCTCATATTAGGAGATTTTATGAGGCATGAATCTTTGCATCTTTACTGTTGTTAGAACTATAATTAATTAATAATCATATAATCAACTGGCTTCTACTTTGATGAGTGCTAATTGCTTAACTAGTTGGGTGGGTAATCTTGTGAACTATCTCATTCTACACATATTTTACACTTCTTTACACTGGCTTACTTTACCTTTTCAGTTAGACATACGACAAAGACAGTTAACAAAGAGTTGTATACAAAATATCACAAGGGCCCAAAAGCATAAAAGAATCAGTTATGCATCCATCATATACAAGTCCCTTGTTTGTTTTCCACTTTTTAAGTCTTTAATTTCTAACTAGCCTTAAATGAATTAAATAATCCCTTGGAAATCATATTAAAGGGCCCAAATATATACACATTTGTGTGCTTTGATTTTGTTAAAGGGAAAGTGTACTGAGAAGATCAGTGTGTGCCATAAACTGTGGCTGTATATGCGGTACCTGTATCCTGGATTTGGTTTTCTACTGTTATTGTGCTTGTAGATTTTAAAATGAGTGCCATATTCTTAGTGGCTATGGTAAATATTTGTGTCATTAACTTATAATCTCTCAAACAGTGCAAGTGCATCATGTCTTTTGCTACCGGTATAATACTGATTTCTTGTCCTGTTATTTTGTACCCTGTCGTTCTCTGTTTATGTGATCTGTTATGTAATCATGCTCTATGAACCTCACGAATTTCTTGATATGCTTTCAGGAAGACCGAATATCTGAAACTGGCAATGAAACTGTCATCAGAGAATCCACCCTTTTTGCGCATGCTTGTTTTCTAATAAATAGTATGTCACAGAGAGAAGAGCGCATTCGCGATATTTCTGTGAACCTTTTGGTTCAGCTTAGAGATAGATTTGCTCAGGTAAAGTACTAGTGATGTTCTCATCTTATGGTTATGCATATTTGCCTTCTCAGTATCCTAAAATTGAATAACATATTTGAGACGAATGGAATAAAATTTGTGCAGGTTTTATGGAATTCATCTTGTCTTGATTCCCTGCTTTTTTATGTTCAAAATGACACACCTACTGTTATCAACGATCCTGCTTGGGAAGCAGCTGTTCGCTCTTTGTACAAAAAGATTGTTCGGGAGTGGGTTGTCATATCACTGTCTCATGCTCCATGTACTACCCAGGGTCTACTCCAGGTTGCTGACTGGATGATTGCATATGTTTTTTGCTTTTTTTCTTATCATTCACCCTCCTTGAATACGTGAATCCTACATGATTAGTGTATATCATTTCCCTTGTGCATTGAGTTTTGAAGATCTCTAACATTTACTACTAGGATGCCTTATTTGGCTCCTTTTTCTAGAAAAAGAAAATGAAAATTGACTTCCCTTAAATTATATATATATATATATATATATATATATATATCATCACATGTACTTATTATCGGGATTTACAAATTTCAGTTATGATCTTTTTGGTTTTTTTTTTAATTGTTTAAACATTAAGGCTGGTTTTTGGTTTCCCTCTCCCTCAAAGTTGTTCTTAAAATGACCTAGATTTGTTCCTTTTCGTGGATCTTTTAGTCACTCGTTTTTGGTTCCATATACATGTCAGGAAAAGCTCTGCAAAGCAAACACATGGCAGCAGGCACGACATAAAACTGACGTGGTGTCTCTATTATCTGAGATAAGGATTGGTACTGGAAAAAGTGATTGTTGGGCTGGAATACAAACTGCAAATATCCCTGCAGTCATAGCTGCAGCAGCTGCAGCTTCAGGAGCAAATTTAAAGTTGTCAGAAGCCTTCATCTTAGAGGTCCTTAGTACTGGTATAGTTAGTGCGACAGTTAAATGCAACTATGCTGGAGAAATTGCTGGCATGAGAAGGTTGTATAATAGCATTGGTGGGTTTCAATCCGATGCTCTGCCAACAGGTCTTGGTGGTGGCCTCCAAAGGTTTATCTCTGGAGCATTCTCTCAACCGGCAGAAACTGAGAATGATTCATTTAGTGAGATGTTAATTTCAAAGTTCGTGAGTCTCCTTCAACAATTTGTTAATATTGCAGAGAAAGGTGGAGAAGTGGACAAGTCCCAGTTCCGTGAAACTTGTTCTCAAGCAACTTCTCTACTTCTGTCAAATCTGGTAGAGCTATCACTATTATACACACGCACACGCACACACACATATGTGTGTGTATATATATATAGACTTATTACTGAGAAGTACTTTTAGTGCAATTCCACTCCTACCTTTTGAAAATGTTTCATCTCTTTTCCAGGGTTCTGATAGAAAAGCAAATTTGGAGGGCTTTGCAAAACTTCTGCGGCTTCTCTGCTGGTGTCCAGCTTACATTTCTACCCCTGATGCTATGGAAACTGGTGTTTTCATCTGGACCTGGATGGTTTCAGCTGCTCCACAGTTGGGGTCTCTTGTCCTTGCTGAACTTGTCGATGCGTGGTTATGGACAATTGATACAAAACGAGGCCTCTTTGCATCTGAAGTGAAATATTCAGGACCTGCTGCAAAATTAAGGCCCCACTTGGCCCCTGGGGAACCAGAGGCATTGCCTGATACAAATCCGGTTGACCAAATAATAGCTCATAGATTGTGGTTGGGATTTTTCATAGACCGCTTTGAGGTAACATATAATTTGTATTCTCTCTCATGCAAGTGTATTTCATGTCATGATGTTTGTGCTTCTTGTTTATCACTGAAATGCATTGGAACATAGAATGATGTAGTATTTGTGTGTTTGTCCATGCAGATGCATGTGTCATTGTGTTTTTTCTTCACCTCTCAATGTTTGTGCATTTGATATTTATTATCTTGTTTTCTGACTGTCAGTATCACTTTATATTCATGTACATTCCAACTTGTGGTTGTCATTTTCTGATGGTCATATCACTTTACCTTTTTGGTTTAATAGGTAGTTCGTCATAATAGCGTTGAGCAACTCTTGCTCCTTGGTCGGATGTTGCAAGGGACGACCAAACGTCTCTGGAACTTTTCACATCATCCGGCAGCCACTGGCACCTTCTTCACTTTCATGCTTCTTGGTCTTAAGTTCTGCTCTTGCCAATACCAAGGGAATTTACAGAATTTTAGAGCTGGGCTTCAGTTGTTGGAAGATAGAATATACCGGTAACTACAATCGACTCTTTTTCTTCCGCTTTCAAATATATAACTTATTAATTCTTTTTTTTTCTTTTCTTTTTGGACTAGTAATTGACTTTTGTTTCCCGATTCCTTGACTCTCTTTAACTTTTAAATTACAGCTTTTCAATTATTTTTGCTTTGAATTTATTTTGGACAAGCCATTGTCTTTTATTTCCTGGTTTCCTAGATTCTCTGCAATCTCATTCTGCATATTATTCTAAAAGAAGTAATTTCTCTTGCAGTGCAAAACTTAAGAATCGTCGTTTTACTTTTTTGCCCCTAGACACCAGTGCACACGCGCACACACACACGCACACGCTCACACACCTACCTATATATGTACATGTACATATATTTCTACATATACCATTTGTCCTTGCTTGTTTAAGGAAATGTGAGCTTTTGAAGCTGTTATGATTACTATTTATGGCCTATGGGAGTTTTAATTGCGAAATGGAGGATATAATGTCTGCATACTGGACGACTATTATGATTTTCCAAGTCAGGAAATCGCTGTGTTTGACATTTTTAAGATCTCATGTTTTCCATTTTATTTTGCCTTTTCCATTTAAAACATCTTTATGCCAAATGATGAATTTCAAACATGTAAATCATGGTCCATATTTACATATATTTTTCCATCAGACCAAGACATTTTTACCAATTTACATAGCTTAAGTTTCTAATCATTTTCACATGCTTTTGAGTTCATTTTTTGTTCATTTCATTGCTAATGGTGCATGTCAAGACCGCAGGAAATACAATTGGTGGAGTTTTGGAACCCATCGATGTCTTTGAGCTTTTGGTATTAATAGATGAGATTAATTTGATAAATTTATTATTCAACCATCAAGGCTTGTTTGCTTTATCCCCTTGTAAGGAGAGGTAAGGTTCTTAAGGGACAAAACCTCCTTTGATCCTCGGCTTCTTCTTATGCATCTTTCAATGTGCGTTTTCTGTTAAATTCTAGCTTACGTGGCTTACCTTTGCAATTGTACTTTAAGCTGTTTTTGGTGCATTCAGGGCATCTCTGGGGTGGTTTTCCTATGAGCCCGAGTGGTACGATACAAACTATACAAACTTTGCTCAGAGTGAGGCTCTATCTGTCTCACTCTTTGTTCACTATCTCTCAAGTGGGAGGTTAGATTCTCTGCAGTCTGATTCCAGGGGTCGTGCATCTGAGAACGGAAACTCTTTGGTTGAGACGGTAAGAGGGCCATCTTTCAGCTTCTTGGTTTTAAAATGTTTCGACCATAAGACATTCTGTATCTGTATTGTATGCATGTATTTTCTGCTGTCATACAAATCCTAAATTTGTAGGTTAATATGTAAATAATAAGAGTTGTAAGTCGATCCTAACTAAGTAGTTTATGAGAGTTGTAAGTCGATCCTAACTAAGTAGTTTAGTTGTAGTCTAACTCTATCCATGTAAGGGATAAGAGTCCTAGCCGAGAGGATATCTACTCAATGTAAAACTCCTTGTAAAAGTCTATAAGTAGACTTATTTTTTCTGTAAATCATAATAAGAGAGAGTAGAAAAACTTCTCTAACCCTATTTTCTACATGGTATCAGATTAGGAAGATCCTACCTATCCAACGCTTTTTTTCTCTCTCGATCAAAACCTCCTTTTTTCAATGGCTCATTCAGAACCCTCTGCATCGTAAATTAGTTCTCAAAATCATCCTTGTCCCTCCGAGTTCCAAATTTTTCGATTCATCTCTTTCTCCAATTACATCCTACAAACTAAATGGAAACAACTATTTCCCTTGGTCTCAATCAAGAAGGCTATATATTACAGGAAGAAGGAAAGCTTCCTATCTCTCGATTCAATGCCTATTCCGGAAGAATCTGATCCACCTATTCTAATCGGTTGAGTGAGAACAACATGATTATGTCATGGCTAATTAATTCCATGGTTCCCGAAGTTGGGGAAAATTTCATGCTCTACCAGATCGGGCAGCGCGAAAATATGGAGTGCAACCGAGGATACATACTCCAAAGTGTGGATAATACACCAGAATTATTTGGGGTTGAGAATCAGATTAAAGATCTCAGACAAGGAGATCTGTCCGTAGCACAGTATTTTGGAGTTCTCACTAAGTGTTGGCAACAAATTGATTTGTATGAGGCAAATGAGTGGAAGTGTCCTGATGATATTAACTTCTATAGTAAAATCAAAAATCAGAGGAGAATCTTTCAATTTCTTTCTGGACTTAATGGTGAGTTTGATGGGGCAAGGAGCAGAATTTTGGCTACTAAACCCCTACCATTGGTTCGGGAGGCCTTTTCTGAGATTAGGAGAGAAGAAAGCAGACTCTCCTTGATGGTACCAAATGCTCAATGATGATGATGCTTGGCACTCATTACAAACTCCAACTCGGGAATAAACAAAGGAGGGGGAGACCATGGTGTGAGCAATCGTAAAAAGGTGGACATTTGTTGGAGCAAAGGTTGAAGCTACATGGAAAACCAAGAGACCGAAACCTTCTAAATCCAGGTTTCGAAGGAAGCAAATGTTGCATCTACAGAACATTTTTCCAACAACTTTAGTACACAAAGCAGATTGCAAAACTTCAACAAATATTCAGCCAACTATCGCCTAAAACTCATACTACGCCTTAACAAAGATCCAAGGTAGAATTTCTGTTTAGCAACAATTAATACCTTACATTGGATAGTAGATTCGGTGCCTCGACCATATGACAGAAATATTAGTCCGTTCAGAAAGTATAGCCATCACAGATCTCCCTCCTCGATCAAGATAGCAGTTGGTTCCCTCTCAACAGTGAAAGGAAGTAGTTCTATTGAATTAAGCAAAAACATAGTATTATCTTATGTACTTTATGTTCCTAAATTAGCTTTGTAATTTATTATCGGTGAGTAAGTTGATTAAGGATATTCACTTGTAATGCTAATTTTGGGGTGATGGTTGTATTTTTTCGGGCACAAGGCTCAAGATGGTGATTGGCGGTGCTAGGCTATCTAATGGCTTATATATCCTTGATGGTATATCCTACCGTAACTCCTCTATTCCCGGTTGCCTTGGACATCGGTTTCCTCTACAAGTTTAGGTTCGATAATATTATGCTCTGGCATCTTAGATTAGGACACCCAGTTTTTATTACCTTGCAAAGTTGTTCCCAAATCTCTTTATCAATAAAAATCCCTCTTCTTTTACTTGTGAAGTGTGTCAAATGGCAAAACATACCAAAAAACCATATGTTTCTTCTCTTTTTTAAACCTACTTCACCATTTGCTATTATACACAAAGTGATATTTGGGGCCCTTCTAAAGTTCAAATATTTTCGGGTCTAGGTGGTTTGTGTCTTTTATTGATGATTTCTCTAGGACCACTTGGACATATTTAATGAGAGAGAAGTCTGAGGTTGAAGTAATTTTTAAAACTTTTTATCAAATGATAAAAACACAGTTCGATAGAAATATCAAAGTGGTCAGGAGTGATAATGGGAGTGAATATCTTAGCAAGTCTCTTAGGTGTTTCTTTCGAGAAAAGGGAATTGTTCATCTCACCTCATGTGTCAACACCCCTCAACAAAATGGAGTGGCTGAGAGGAAGAATAGACATCTAATGGAAGTAACTAGGTCCCTTTTGTTTTCAGCTAGTGCACCTAAATATCTTTGGGGGGAAGCTCTTCTTACTGCAACTTATCTTATCAATAGGATGCCTAGCAAGACCCTAGGATTTAAAATACCCACTGAAGTTCTGTTTCAACATTTTCCACACTTTAAACCATTGTCCTCAGCTCTTCCTCTTCGAGTTTTAAACCATTGTCCTCAGCTCTTCCTCTTCGAGTCTTTGGATGCACATCTTTTCTTCATGTGCACAGCAACAATCGTAGTAAACTGGATCCTAAGTCAATAAAGTGTGTGTTTATAGGCTACTCCTCGAGTCAGAAGGGTTACAAATGTTACTGCCCCACTAATAGGAAAACCTATATTTCCTTTGATGTTACCTTTTTTGAAAATCAACCTTACTTTGCAGGGCCTGACATTCAGGGGAGAGACCTAAAGAATCTCAGTCCATACAGTCCATTATTCCTATGCCTATCCTTCCTGAGCCTGCCTTGGATATCATTGAAACTGCTGTCCCTAATCCTGTAGACACAACTTCTCCACAGTCTAAACCTTCCAGTCCTTATACAACACCTCCTCCAACACTCAGAACTATATCACACTCTGTGACTCCACAACCACCAGAGAAACAACTTAACGTCTATACAAGGAGGAAAAGAAATCAAACTGAAGATGTTGGTCAGCCTAGCACTTGTCAGGAACCAGTTTTGAGTTCTGATGCTATTGAGACAGGAGGTAATGTTATTCCACAAGATTCTACTGTGAACTTAGATGACTTTCCTATTGCTATTAGAAAAGGGGTAAGGAAATGTGCTGCTCATCCTATCAATAAATTTGTTGCCTATGGGAAGTTATTATCTGGTTTCAAAGCCTTTACAGCCAGCATTGATAGTATGGAGATCCCTAAGACAGTAGAGGAGGCGTTCGAAAGTCCTGAGTGGAGGAAGGTTGTTGAAGAAGAGGTCAAAGCACTACAAAAGAATAATACTTGGTGTTTGACTGAGTTACCAAAAGGGAAAAAGGCTGTTGGGTGCAAATGGGTATTCAC
Source organism: Hibiscus mutabilis (assembly GCA_019671005.1). Lineage (NCBI taxonomy): Eukaryota > Viridiplantae > Streptophyta > Magnoliopsida > Malvales > Malvaceae > Hibiscus > Hibiscus mutabilis. Next base: position 29,289,751 of record CM033711.1, on the reverse strand, counting down.
AGTCAAGTATCACTCAGATGGGAGCATTGAGAGGTACAAAGCTAGGCTAGTGGCTAAAGGGTTTACTCAATCATATGGAGTAGATTATCAAGAAACCTTTGCCCCAGTAGCTAAATTGAATACCATCAGAGTGTTATTATCAGCAGCTGTTAACAAGGATTGGAAGTTGCACCAATTGGACATCAAAAATGCTTTCCTTAATGGAAGCCTTGAGGAAGAAGTATACATGGAGGTTCCACCAGGTTTGGAGGTAAAGACCACGAAGAGGACAGTGTGCAAACTAAACAAATCATTGTACGGATTAAAGCAATCCCCTAGAGCATGGTTTGACAGATTTGCTAAGGCTATGGTTCAAAATGGGTACAAGCAAAGTCAAAGCGGACCATACATTGTTTTGAAAGGTTGCTCGGATGGTAAGAAGACTCTTCTAATTGTCTATGTTGATGATATGATCATTACAGGATAATATTGAAGAAATAGAGATGCTGAAAACTGTTCTAGCAAAGGAGTTCGAGACTAAGGATTTGGGAAAAGCCTTAGGTACTTCTTAGGAATGGAAGTAGCAAGATCGAAAGAGGGGATTGTTATAAACCAAAGAAAGTACATCCTAGATCTACTTGTAGAAACTGGGATGCTTGGAAGTAGACCAAATTTGAAACCCCAATGGAACCAGTTTTTAAAGTTCAAGAAAGATGAAATGGGAATCCAAAGAATAAAGAATCCTACCAAAGACTAGTTGGGAAACTAATCTATCTCTCACTTACTAGGCCGATATTGCATACTCGGTGAGCATAGTTAGTCAACATATGAGTGATCCTCGAGAAGAGCACATGGATGCAAATCAATAGAATTACGAGGTACTTGAAATTTACACTGGATCTGGACTATTTTTCAGAAACATCGGGATAGGACAATAAAGGTCTACACAGTTCAAGTCAAGGGCAGAGAACCGATGCGGATAAGAAGATCCGTTAGTGGCTATTGCACATTTTTGTGGGGAATTTGGTCACCGGAGAAGCAAGAAGCAAGTCGTGGTTTCTAGGAGTAGTGCGTAAGCGGACTTTTAGAGCCTTGGCTCTAGGGATATGTGAAGGAATGTGGATCAAGAAACTTCTCATGGAGTTAGAGTTGGATGGAAAGGCGGTTGAAGTTTATAGTGACAATCGACAAGAATGAGCATTGCTAGAAATCCAAAGTACAACATGACAGGACCAAACACATTGAGATTGATAGACACTTCATCTATGAGAAGGTCAACAACGGGGTTGTAAAGCTTCACTATATTCCTACTAAGAACCAGCTAGCCGATATTTTCACTAAAGCACTTCCAAGAGTGAGCTTTGAAGAAATGTCATCCAAACTGGGTGTACATAACATATACACACCAGTTTGAGGGGGAGTGTAGGTTAATATGTAAATAATAAGAGTTGTAAGTCGATCCTAACTAAGTAGTTTAGAAGAGTTGCAAGTCGATCCTAACTAAGTAGTTTAGTTGTAGTCTAACTCTATCCATGTAAGGGATAAGAGTCCTAGCCGAGAGGATATCTACTCAATGTAAAACTCCTTGTAAAAGTCTATAAGTAGACTTATTTTTTCTGTAAATCATAATAAGAGAGAGTAGAAAAACTTCTCTAACCCTATTTTCTACAAAATTTATTTAAACATTTGCGGAATGGTAAGCATTGCCCTGTCTGGATTGTATGTATGTTCTGTTGCAATTCAAATCCTAAAGTGTAGCTAAAAATTGCAGAATGAGCATCCTGTCTGGGGCCAGATGGACAATTATGCTGTGGGAAGAGAAAAACGGAAGCAGCTTCTTTTAATGCTGTGTCAGCATGAAGCTGATCGACTTGAAGTTTGGGCACAACCTCTTTCAAAGTATTTTCATTTGTCAGAAGAATATACCTGTTGATATTTTAGTTCTACACTTTTTTTTCCCTTTGGGATCCTTTTGTTGCATTAATTGCTTTAGTAAGCTTTGTTGTTTGCATTCATCTTTATATTCAGGGAAGGCATATCTTCTCGACCCAAAATTAGTGCAGACAAATGGATTGAATATGCCAGGACTGCTTTCTCAGTAGATCCTCGAATCACCTTTTCCTTGGCCTCAAGATTTCCAACGAACACTTATCTGAAGGCTGAAATAACTCAGCTAGTCCAGGTATGATTTACTTTCATAGAGTAGCTGAATTGGAATGGCAAGGAAATGGAACTTGTAAATTACCGTGTGGCTATGTTTTTTTGGTTGCCACTGTCATTGTGGTTATTACGCTGAGCATTTCAGAAACATTCATTGATTTGTTCTCTGCTCTTCTGCTTCTATTGTTGTAATCTTTTATTGTGCCATGATGGCATGATCTTAGTTGATTGCTTCTTGATTTACTGGCATTTCTCATGCAGTCACATATAATGGATATCCACTGTATACCTGAGGCACTGCAATATTTTGTCACTCCAAAGGCAGTTGATGAAAATTCAGCACTTTTACAGCAATTGCCTCACTGGGCTGCTTGTTCAATCACACAAGCTCTTGAATTCCTTACCCCTGCATACAAGGGTCATCCACGTGTCATGGCTTATGTTCTAAGGGTTTTGGAGTCCTATCCTCCTGAACGTGTAACTTTCTTCATGCCACAGCTTGTGCAAGCTCTACGATATGATTCAGGGGTGAGTTGTTGATGAAGATATGGGTATTTATTTATTTATTTTATTTTTTGTTTTGTTGTTTAGGTGCATTATTAGGAAGTTAACCTAACAATGGGGTAGGTTGTAGGCTTGAACAAATATTAGGTTAGGTTGAGAGCATCTGGGCCCTATCTCAAAATTTTGACACAAGGTGCTGAGCTATTCAAAAAAATTTGAGCATGAGATATGATTTGAACTAAGTAATCGATCAACACTACCTCTATGATTTTATTTTGCATTTATCAAAATTTAGCATTTCATAGTAATCTGTTTTTTCTCGTCTTCCTTCCCGAACACCGCCAAAATGACCTTTAATCTGTTTAGCAGTGTATGGTTTTCATATATGTTTTAAAATGATTGGAAACTTGAGTCAATTAGGTGCATCAAGTGTGTGGTCATTGGGGATTAAAGGTTGAATAATCTTTCCTTGTCTGTTATTGCCAGAATTTCCAACCTAAATTTTATTGTTGCTCGCACCACTTTGTATTGTTTTTCACGCTTAACTTTTGCATAAATTGTTATTCCTTTTTGCAGAGGTTAGTAGAAGGGTATTTGCTTAGAGCTGCTCAAAGAAGTGACATATTCTCACATATTCTAATCTGGCATCTACAGGTGTGAAAAACTCATAATTTTGCTCAATTAGATAGTATGCCTTTTTGAGTGAGGTTGTGTGGGAATTTATGATCGTCTTCACTTTCATTACATCACTTTTTTGATTTATGCAAGTCCTGAGTGCTTTCTTTGCAATGGCAGGGTGAGACGTGCGAACCTGGGAAAGATGCAAGCGGAAAGGTTTGTATATCTCAGTGTTCTGTCTTTTTCTTGGAAACTTGTTAGAACTTGCCCCAATGATTCCCTTCTAAAAGGGACTGGGTTTTGGGCTAGAGGATCACTGCAGGCGTATTGAGGTTGAATGACTACAGAATCTAATGCCATAAGCATCCTGTTTTATATAATCTAAGTAGACAAGAATGAAAATTTTGAGAGGAGTATGATACAGAGGTAATTATAACTCCTCTGTAAACATACTGGAAATTGACTGTAAAACAGGCTTTGTCTCAATTAGAAAAAACCAAGTTCACTAAAATGTTGACATGACACAGAATGGTAAAATTGCAATTTATCTTTAGACTGAAGAAAAATTGTAATCTTTTGGACAAGAATAATGTCAGTGGTTATCCCTTTTTTTCTTGGGGGGTGTTTGAGGCTGTCGTAGATTGAATTCTACTCACTAGAATTAGGATTCTAGCTCTTTGCTTACTGCCAGTGAGGGGATATTGACTCTAACTAGCATCTATTCTCTACAAATCTCCAATTTTGAATTCATTTAGGCTAGTGTGATTCCTGTAAAGATTCTGCTGTATATCATTAATTTGTTGAAAACTTATATAACTTGTACACATTTTCTCATTCCAGAATAGTTCGTTTCAAGAACTGTTACCAATTGTTCGGCAACATATTATAGATAGTTTCACTCCCAAGGCTCTTGATGTATTTAAAAGAGAATTTGATTTCTTTGACAAAGTTACATCCATTTCTGGTGTCCTATTTCCACTTCCAAAGGAGGAACGCCGGGCTGGCATCCGGAGGTATTTCCATTTCTTAATGCTAATGCTTATGCCATGTCTGATTTCTTTCTTGCAACTAAAATTGGTGGCGGCGGCATGCTATTGTTTTAGGGAGTTGGAGAAAATTCAATTGGAGGGAGATGACCTTTATTTGCCCACTGCTCCTAATAAGCTCGTTAGGGGTATTCAAGTTGATAGTGGAATACCCTTACAATCGGCAGCAAAAGTTCCTATTATGATCACATTTGATGTTATTGATCGGGATGGTGACCCAAATGATATAAAACCCCAGGCTTGCATTTTCAAGGTAAACTTGTGTTTCAGTTAACAAGAAAAATTATAGTTTCAATTGCCTACACAAAATTCTATCTTGTACCAGTAATTTTGGAAGAACAAAAAACATGAAACCCCCTTTTTTGTTTGTCCACCCTTGCGGGCACATTTATGCACTAATTATGGGGCCATGTAGTTTCCACTTCTCATCTCAAGTGATACTGCAAGCATTCATCAGCTCTGAAAGGGGGTTGCCTTGATTTTCCGGATGCTATGCTAGTTTTAGAAATTGATCTTTCCTCTGACTTTTACTTGTTAAGATTATAGTTACATTCATGTACTACTTCACTTTATAGTTATTTGATTTTCAGTTCCTAATATACGGTTCCAGATTTCAAAATTAAACTTGTCCAGCTTTCTTGGTTTGCTGGTTGAAATGCATGTTCCTGATTTCTTATATAAAGCTGTGCTGTTATTTTATGTAATTGACTTTTATTCAAAGGTTGGAGATGATTGTCGACAAGATGTTCTTGCTCTTCAAGTGATTTCTCTTCTAAGAGACATATTTACAGCAGTTGGACTTGATCTCTATTTATTTCCCTATGGTGTTCTCCCAACTGGCCCAGAGAGAGGTATAATTGAGGTATGTCTTCCATTTGTTAAGCTCTTCTGCTGATCTGCTCAATTTTGCATCTACATTAATTCTTAACAATAGATAGGTAACATTTTCTTGTATAATTCTTCTTGACATACCTAATCTATAACAGCTAAACAAACGAATTGAAGGAATATAATGCTCCCACCACCGACGAGTTTCTTGGTTTTGGTCCATCACTCCATCTTACTGTTTTCATTTTTCCAATTGTGTTACCTAACGCCTTAGTCGTTTAGTTTACCATCACAATAGGGAACGAGTATCTGAAAAGGTTCCCTAAGGTGAATTTTGGGAGTAATACTTGTATTTTTACCTTGCTCCCCAAATAACATTTACTACATGAGCAGATATGATGATGCAGTTTGATTTACTAGTGAAGTTACTTGAGCATGTATCCTTTTACTGGAAAATGAACTGGACAACTGTTCCTAGGGGTACTGTAATGAATTCTTCACTTAACAAGTTCTCTTGTTTTCTCTCTCGATGCAGGTTGTGCCTAATACACGAAGCAGAAGCCAGATGGGTGAAACAACTGACGGTGGTTTATATGAGATTTTTCAACAGGATTATGGTCCTGTGGGCTCACCTAGTTTTGAAGCTGCACGCAGAAACTTTATAATTAGCAGTGCAGGGTATGCTGTGGCAAGCCTTCTACTTCAGCCAAAGGATCGACACAATGGAAACCTTCTCTTTGACAAGTATGGCTCTGCTAGTTCCTTTACCTGTGGTTGTTAGAGTAGTTAAATAAAATTATTCATATACCAAAACATGATGGCTTGATGATTGATAAAACATAAAGATTTAATTTTTCTAAAAAGATGATGACTTGATGATTGGTCAAAACTGGTTAGGTCCTCAATCTGTGACAAAACGTTATAATGTTAATAAAAACTATGACACTAATATCAGAAACACAATCATATAGGAGTGACTTATAAACACACACCAGACTAAGTACCAAACCTGGTATTGTCTGCTAATTTGCTTTTAGGAGACCTAAACTTTCGGAGGTGAAGAAGAAATCACTTGGGATTAGTTAAAAATGATCCAACTATTGAACTAGTGAACGGAAAACTCAACCACTGTGATATGTATGTCAATGCAGTGTAGGGAGGCTTGTTCATATTGATTTTGGTTTCATCTTGGAAACATCACCTGGTGGAAATATGCGGTTCGAGAGTGCACATTTCAAGTTGAGTCATGAGATGACTCAATTGTTGGACCCATCGGGGGTTATGAAAAGTGAAACCTGGGACAACTTCGTAAGGTAATTACTTTCTTTGCTTGATTTTTATCCTTCTATCTTATCTGCACAACCTGCATTTTATATTTTTATTGTCGAAGTCATTTGAATTATTCTTTGTCAAATGCTTTGCAGTTTATGTGTGAAGGGATACCTTGCTGCTTGCCGTCATATGAATGGGATCATCAACACGGTGCTGCTTATGCTTGACAGTGGATTGCCTTGTTTCAGCAGGGGTGATCCCATTGGAAATCTTCGCAAGAGATTTCATCCTGAGATGACAGAGCGTGAGGCCGCCAATTTCATGAAAAATGTCTGCACCGATGCTTACAATAAGTGGACAACCGCAGGCTATGACCTAATACAATATCTGCAACAAGGCATTGAGAAGTAGAAGTCACGGGTAAATCATCTTTAAATGTACATTATTGTTTGTAATTTATAAATATTCTTTCACCCTATAGTTACAGTTTTCTCGAGGGAATCCCACCTAAGCAATGCTCGGGAATATAAAACGAAACGACCCGTGCAATTGATTCGCGATAAGAGAGAGAAATGATTGAGATCTTTGAAACCTAGTGACGGATATCCCTGTTAGTTAGGTTTGTAAAAGAACACCAAGAGAGAAAAAAAAGAGTTTGGAGAGTAATAGTCTGTTGCTGTTTGAAACAACAATTCTATCTGAGTCTGGATCTAAACCTGAATGTCGAGTTCCAAGGCTTATCCGTAGGAGATGATTGGTTAGCTAAACTTCCATTTGGGTTGGTTCGGTTTTAATTGTGATGGATTCGCTTTAATGATTGTATATTCGAATGGAATATATAATGCTATTCAATCACCTGAAAGCACTTTGTAATACATGAATTAAGGGCCTTTAGCACCGTAGGATTTTGGGTTTACTTTAAATGTCCATAGGATATTGAGGCTTTCTCGTGGTGCACCGCTAATCTCTCGTTTATTCATCGTTTGTTTTAGAAACTAATCTAGTCTTCTATTTCAAATTGAGCTTTTGAAATTTGTTAGCATATTTAAATAAGTCTTTCTATCCTTTTTATTTGGGGTGGGGTGGGGTGGGGGAAGGGTCTATATTATCATTATTAGGGGTGAACATTCAATCGAGCTGAAGTAATTTTTTTAATTGAGTTTTTGAGTCTTATTTTATAACTTAAAATTTATTTAAATTTTTTTTGAGTTGAGTTATTCGAGTTTTTGTTTAAATTTAATTGTAAACATTTATAATGTTATAATACTATTAGTTTTTATTTAAACAGCTTTTTTTAACCATACACATTTTTTCATGTGATATATATATATATATATATATAAAGAATTGATGATCTCGACTTAAACTTGAAAATTGATTCATTAATTACTAAAAATCTTGAGTTATTCAAATTTTTATTGTATAACACAAATTTTACTTGAAATTTTTTCAAGTCGAGATGAGTTGAGATTTGTTGTGTCGAGTCGAGTAATGAAATTTGATTTAGTCGAGTTTATAAAATTACGAGTCAATTTTTTTTCGTGTTATTGAAGTTAAAAGAATTTGATTTTTTTAATCGGGTTTTGCTCACCCTAATCATTACATCCAAAAGTAACTACATCATTTGCAGGGGTTGTGCTTAATCAAAACTTTTAATAAAAACCAACACAAGTACAATAGTTTATTTGACAAAAGTAAATTATTATTTTTAACATGCAAAAGTAAACTAGTTGGATTGGTTATCCATTAAAATTCGATGGTATCTTGTGTTTTCATCCAGAATTTATATTTACCTTTGATATAAAAACTTTGAAGGGAAACACATTTATCAATGCAACAAGTTACATTAGTTGACATTATGATTTAAAGTATGAGTAAAATCATTTATATGCTGGTAATTTTTTTAACGAAAGTCGATATACTTACTTTTTAAAAATTTAAATTTAAATTTAAATCTTTACTTAAAACTCTAAACTTGATTCTAAAACCGTCTAATGTTATCATTAGAACTTAAAATCAATTCTCATCATAAAATGACATTTGTTACAGTCAATTAATTGATTGATTGTAATTTTATTAATAATTGAATGATTTATGATTAACTCTTAAAATAATAGTATTTTTTTGAAAGATATTAAAATAATAGTAATTGATTGGTTTGATTCATTTGTAATTTACCGTGTTACTATTATTTTAAGGGATAATCGCACCACATATCTTCAAAGGCTTAAATGGTAAATAAGTGCTCGAATTATATATTTTTCGGGCTAAACATGTGTCCAACGTTTTCAACGTTACTCAAATAGATGCATGTAGTGACTGTCCGTTAAAAAATCTTGTTAGCCAATAAAAACATGACATGTGGCAGTATTAAATATTTTCTGATTTTTTAAAAAAATAAATTAAAATTTTAAAATATCCTGAAATTTTCAAATAATCTCAAAATAGTCCCTAAATCTATAACCCCAAATCCGACCACTACCACCGGTTTTGGTCGCATTTTCGGCGATGTACTCCCCTCGTCGAACAACCTACACACCGTTCATCGTCCGTTATGTTGCCGTTCGTCGCAAATTATTCAAATAAACCATTCGATAATTTTTGACGTTTCACACGACGTCATTCGATTTTCGGCGACGAGGTGGTGTGGTAAACGATCGTGATGGTTCGGCGACAGACGTGGTGGCGGCGGCGTGACAATCGACTGTGAAATCATGTCAAATTGGGATTTGAGATTTGGAGTGTTAGGGATTTTAAATTTTGGAGATATTTAGTGAAATAAAGAAAATATTTTGTTTTATTAATTTTTTAAATATAATCTCGAAAATTTAAGAAGCTGACACGTGTCAGTTAATGGTGAAAATTAACGGACGTTGGCGAAATGCATCTATTTGAGTAACGTTGAAAACGTTAGGTACCTATTTGGCCCGAAAAATACTTTGGGCACCTATATGAAAAAATGGTATAGTTTGGGCACTTATTTGCCACTTAATCCTATCCTCAAACTATGACTTTTATTCTAAATTACTTTCTAAACTTTTCATTGTTTTAGTTTTATTTCAATGTTTTAGTTTTATCTCCAAACCACAACTCTCATTTTAAATTTATCTTAAACTTTTGAACATATCAATTTCATTCTCAAATTATGATCCCCATTATAAAACAGTCCCCAAATATTTTTAAACTTCTAATTTCACCCTTAAATTATCGTTTATATTACATTATACTATTATATCATACACATCAACATTGACATCTTAGTTAACAATTTTTATAATTGTTTTATTAACATGGGATATTATTAATGTATACTGATAATTTGGAGATGAAATTAGAACATTTAAAAGTTTGAGGAATCAAATAAAAATAAGGGTCATAGTTTATGAATTAAATTGAAATATTCAAATGTTTAGAGATCAATTTCGAATGAAAAATCATAATTTAAAGATGAAATTAGAACGTTCAAAAATTTAGTGACCAATTTAGAATGAATGTCGCAGGTTGGGGAGGTGTGGAAAAATAACTTATTTTAAAAATATCCTTTTTCAAAGAAAAATTTAGTGGTTTCCTGCTTGCGAGTCGTGAGCTTCCAGTTTTCCAATTCGAGTGAAGAAATCTTTAACGCACCGCAACCGAAAAGCGTAATCAATCAAACTTTAAACTGTGCAATAGCGAAATCAACAAATTCCCTTCAAAACCCAATCTCTAATTTCCTCTCCCACTCTACATTAATTCCAGAATTTATGGCTGAGGTCATCCATTACTTTCCTTCTTACAATTGTTTTTTAACTATGTTGTTATTAAGTATTATGGATCGAATTATCATACTTGTTACTTTGAATTGGTTATTTTTCAGTCAATTTAGGGTTTATTTTATACAGTTTCTGCATATAGAAGACTTTGTTAAGAACAGTTAGGGTTTAATTTATGTTTGAGTTGGTACTAACTGGTTATTGAATTGGTTTAGGTGGGATTAAGGTTGCTTTTTTCTCCAATTAGTTCCAACATTGTTGTTCGGACGGCATGGTAAGCTTTTAGTCAAATCACCTGGTTGCACCATTGATTATGAATCTGTTGCTAATTTTTGTGATTTCTTCTTCTTCTTCTTCTTTTAATCCTTAGTTGTACAGTGGGCACTGTTCTACCAGTTTACTCAACTTTTAAAGCGATTGAAAACAATAATCAAACTGAGCAGCAAAGATGGCTTCTTTATTGGACAGGTTACACATCTATTGCAACTCTTCAACATTTATCTTGTTTTACAATTACGTGTATCATGAATTTGATGGTTTATTCCTTTGTTTCATAACTCAATACAAGTTTAAAGATGTGGCTTTCCTTGATAGTTTAATCTAACAGGAACTCATAGTTTTTTTCAAATGTATTCTTGTGTGAAAAATATTTTGATTTTGTTTTCGAGGGGCAGGTTGTAATTGGGAACAAACATGCCCAATGAAGCACAAAATGAAATCACCATTTCACCTTTGCATAAATGCTATTCAAAATATATAGACCTAACAATCCATTTATTCATGTCTTGTTTGTGTTATTTGCATTTCTCATAACCGTGCTCAAGTATTATGTACTTAGATAAATTTTGAAACGTTAAAGTTGTTATTATACAAGTTTTGACAAGTTAATAATCTTGCTCCGTGCCGTTTTTTTATTTTTATTTTTTATCTTGTGTATTATATTTGCTGTGTGTGATCCTGTCATATTTAAAAGTACTTGCTCTACCTGAAGTTGGGACTAAAGAACTTGATACTGTTTAAGTTGCTTAAGTAGTGACTGTATAAATCTGCTGCATGTGCCACATTATCAAAATAAATTACTGCAAGTGCATTATTCAGCTTTGTTTTTACTTCACATAAGTTCTTATTTTTGTTTGCAGTTTATGGATCTTTTACAGTCGCTGAAGTGTTTTCTGACAAAATCCTGTCCTGGTATCTTTTCCTTAAACCTAATTGTTGCAGCAATGGTTTCTTTTCCCAGTGTTGTTCGTTTTTTTTCTTCACAATTTTGTTCTCTTTTATTGTCATTTAGCACTGTGAATTCAAACGAGTAGTTAAGATTCATGTTTACAAATGAACTATCAGAATATAAAGTGTCATGGTGAACTTCTCTTGCTACACTTTCTATAAACCTAATTTGTTACATGTATGATTGATCAATGTTTCCAATTTACCAATTATTTTTTCCGGTGATGTTTCGTGCTTATTTCTAGGTTTAAAGCATTCTCTTCCGAGTCTTGCTCATTTTGTTTGTTTCATCAGGTTTCCTCTCTACTACCATGCAAAGTTTGCTTTTCTAGTTTGGCTTCAACTCCCATCTTCCAATGTAAGCTCAATTTTTGCTTCTGTTTCACAGATAGGATATGCTTATTACTCGATCTTGCACGCACCGATTTTAAAGGGTATAATAGCACTCTTAGGTCCAACCAAGATAACAGATATCGTCAAGTGTTAATTAGTCAGCAAATCCTAGCGATTCACTATGTTTTTTATTTTTTGCAAACGTATTTGAATATTCTTATTTGTTTTTCTTTTGTATATGCAACTAAGACATGGTTGAATCTAGATAAGCAAGGTACTCTTGGTAACTAATTGATCTCTAACAGGGAGCCAAACATTTGTATGCTAGCCATCTCCGTCCGTTGCTACTCAGGCACCAAGCTAATCTTGATAAAGTATTGGAGTTCATTTACAGTGAAATGGTAGGAATTTGTTCCTTCGTTATATTACAAATGTTTTGTCATGGCGTATGCTAATTGTTTCTGCTTGTTGCCACAAACAAGCAATCAATCTATTAATTAGTTGCTGATTTGGTTGCCAAATTGTATGACGATTACCTGACTTCTACTTAAGATTAGGAATTCGAACATTTAACAGTAATTACAAAATGTTAGGAGCCTGATAGATATAGTGTAACTGCAGACCAAAACCATTAGCGCACGCCAAGCAGAAATCAAGTTTGCTAGGGCGCTTTTCGTGAAGCTCATGGCATCAGGTACATACTCGGAACACATTCATCCGCCAAACTATATTAAAAGTTTCTCATTTTCATTACATTTTTTTCTTAAGTCTACCACCTTATGAAGCATTTTCTAAAGCACAATGTTATGTTTTAAGCTTATGATTTATTATTTCGGTAAAGTCCGGTGCACTCTAAAAGATTAAATAAAATGTATTAAAGTGTAAAGCTTCGATACACCTCACATTTTCTTCTTGTTACCAGTGAACCAGATAGTTTGGGATTTTATTCACCCTGTTCGTACACCACGAAACCGTTCCATCGGAGGCCCGAGACAAGTAGATCCTTCAGATACACAATCAAACAGTGAAGATTGATGCTGCCATAAATTTGCAGATGTGCATCTATTGGTAACATTTCTCTAGTTCTCATAGGCTTAAAGGTTTAGTATTTACAAAGGAGATGCTGATGGAAATATGACTTGGATCCATCCTACTATCATGTGTATATATATACACATATACATATACATATACATATACATATACATATACATACAAATTGGAGTTTCTATCTGTAATATTTTCCTTCGCAACTTTTGCTGAAGCAAGGTTTTTACAAGATACAAGATATAGAAATTATGAGCATATTCGTTTTCCAAGTTTGTTTATTAATCAAACCCAACACAAATAAGGTATGCTCTGTTCATGTGTGTTCTTGAATATGTTCATTTTTTTGTTTCCCGATTTGTCCACTAGAGTTAGTTTATTGACTAATTCTTTCGCGCTATGTTGGCTCATCCAGGGGCAGACGCTGCATGGATATGTTCATTTAATAAATCATTGAAAGTTAGTTTATCATTTAAAGTAATTATTTTATCATTGTTGTTTCCCAAAAATTATCATTGGTTGTGTTTATTTTATTTATACTATAATTATTGATATTTATGTTTAATTCTTTTATATAAAAATATGTCCATATGCGATTTAATAGTTTATTATTCATGAACATGTTTTAATTATTCGTAAACATGTTCTATTAATGTTTATAATTATATTCGATTATTGTTCATTAATATATGCTCCTTTAATGTTTGCAAAAATTAAATGATTGAAGTCGGATATATATTGACATGACAAATTTGACCCGAGAACTAAATTGATTTACTCGAATTGAGACCCGAAATTGACCCGAACACGATGATCTAAATTTGATCAGAAACTTGAAATAAACTGAAATTGAACTGAATTTTAGTTGAACTGAAAATTGACTCAAATTGGTTTCATCTGAACTGAAGGCAACGTGAAATAAAAAATATATTAAAATAAATAAATAAAGAAGAGACGTGAATTGTTGCACAACTCACCAAAAAGTTAAATATACATGGTATATAAAGTCATATATAGGATGAAAAAACCTAACTTGACTTGAAAACTCGACTAAACTCGATCGATCTCCTATTAACTTGATCCGAAAACGATCGAACTGAAAATCAATTGACCCATCGTCCTGAACCGAAAGCACTATAGACCTGAACTAAAAACGAACTAGACTCGAACCGAATATAATCGGACCCGAAAAGACTCGAACTGAACCCGAACTGAATGACCCGTTTGCTAGATATGAATGCAATTTTTTAAATCCTTATTGAATACAAACTAATAAAAATTAGGGTAAAATTCACAAATGATCACTAAACTATCTTTAAAAATACAAATTGGTCATCAAACTTTCAAATGTTACATAATGGACATTAAACTATATTTTTTATAACAAAATGGTCACTGAGCCATTAACTATCGTTAATTGAGTGACGTGACAGTTATAAAAATTTGAATAATATAACATTTAATTCTCTATATTGACACATTTAATCAATTTATTCATAATATAACCCTCATTATTGATGTCTAAATTGATTGAATGTGTAAATATTGAGGATTAAATATTTTTATTCAAAATTTTATAACTGGCACATCTCTTAGCTAACGACAGTTAGCAGCCCAATGACCATTTTGCAATAAAAATTAAAGTCTAAAGATCATTATGTGATTTTTAAAAATTTGGTGAACAATTTATATTTTTAGGGATAGTTTAGTGACCATTTGTGTACTACCTTAAAAATTAACGAATATATAAAGGCATGTTCGTTTAAATTTGATTTATGCTTAATCGTTAGAAAAGTATCAAAATTATACATTTTTTCTAGTTAGATGCCTAAATTATTTTTAGGCCAAATAATTTCATTCAACCATTAATTTTTTATTCAATAATATGACATGTGACTTAAATATGTTATTTTCATTAATTTTTATTTAAAAAAAACTAGAAAAATTTTAATTTTATAAAATTCTTTTAATTTCTCTAAAAAAAATCTCTAACCCTAACCTTAAATACTAAATTCCTCCCCTCCCATCACCACTGGTCACCCTTGTTTTTGTCGGACCTCCACGACAAAGAACCCCATTATTTCGTCATCAAAAACTGACAAATGAATTTTTAATTGCACCATTGACGACCATCCAATAATAAAAAAGAGGTTGATTTGGGTTCTGACTGACTGTTAGAAGGTGAGGGATGACAAACAATGAGGTACATTGCGCTTATATGGTGAACGGTGAACCACTAACGTGTGAGGGATGCCAGATGGTGAGGGATATGTGATTTGAAGGTTTGATTGAAAAAAATTAAAACTTTGAGATTTTTTAAGAAATTTAAATTTTTAAACAAAATAGAAAAATAAGTCATGTGTCATGTTCTGATTGGATGACGAAATTTTTTTAACAGTCATTGACAAATTTTTTTTGAGATATGGAATGAAACGTTATACACGTATTTAGCCCGAAAAATAATTTAGACACCTAACTAGAAAAAAAAACATAATTTAGACACTTATTTTATGATTAAGCCTTGATATACTTATCGTTAACCCATAAATAGAGATAAGTAGAGGCTTTGCCGCTTTGGGCCTTTGGCTCCACCAAACACATAAAGATCTTATAGTTGATAGCTGATAGTTGATAGCTGATAATTATTTGATTAGCCTTGATATATAGTTGATTGCATAAGTTGATTTAATTAGCAGATTGTATTAATTGATTGTATAAAAGTGTTTGATAAAATTAACTGATAATTAATAATTGTTTGATTATTTAAACAAGTAAAATGACATATAAAAACATGATTATATTCAATACTTGTTTGAATAGTTTATTAGTTAACAATATTTTGTATCTATTAAAATTAATTATATTATGAAAATTATTTTTAATATAACAATACTAAATATATTTGAAGGATTTATATATTATTTTATTATTTATATAGGTCATGTTTGGTAAATAGCGGTGTGAGCCAAAATTAAATGTTTGAGCTAATATTAGAGGTTTAACCGGTCAAATCTACTAATTTAGATGTTTGGTGAAAATAGATTGGGATGAAACCTCTAATTTTTTTTAAAAAAAACTGCTAATAGAAGCTTTTTTAAAATAGAGGCTTAACCGACCATTTTGCTTGTTTATATAATCAAACAACTATTAGTTAATTTTACCAAACACTTTTATACAATCAGCTAATACAATCCGTTAGTCATATCAACTAATGCAATCTGCTATCAGCTAATGTAATCCGCTATCAGCTATCCGCTAATTGTCAAATACGGCCATAATTATTTTTATACAATTTAAATAATTATTAAATTTAAATGATATTTGAAGCATATATATTAATATCACATATTTGAAGGAAAATAATTGTTTAAATTATATATGAGTATGTTTTATTTCAAAAGTATATGTAAGTTAAACCCAATAAATAGTTTTAGTGAAAAACTAAATAATGTTATCATAGGAGAGTCGAGTTTAGATCGCATTGTAGATTAAGAACATGTATAAATATATATTACCTAAAGAGTCTTCAAACTAACGAATTATCAAAAATCATAGAAATCAACCTATTACTAGCAAGCAGCAACCTTTGTAATTTTGTTGCAGACCAAGCTAGATCTTCAAAGAATAGAAATCATAGACTTTTCAGTTTGATCTGTTTTCATCACTTAATCAAACCCCCAGCACCAGACTTTGTATAAGATCCGATGTGCTCTTTAGAGAAACGCGGAAGCCTTTTCATCCTCACCCTGACCGCCCAAGATGCCGAGCACCACCTCAATCCCGATCTGTTCAGCTCAATCATCTCATCACTTTCACGAGCCAAGGCTCAGTCTACACCCGGTTCAGCTCTCGTCACCGTGTCGCGCGACAAGTTCTTTTGCAACGGCTTAGACCTCGCTAGGGTCAACGCTGCCGGAACCAATCAAGAAGCCTGACAACAACGCTTCGATCACTTGCTTGACTCCCTCAAACAACTCATCACGGCCTTCATCTCCCTACCCATGCCCACTATTGCTCAAAGTAAGGAGGTGTGAATTGATAAAAGGAAATAGAAACCCACAATCCCACATTGATGGGATAAATAGAATGGGAAGTGTTTATATACACTTAATCACTTTGTAAACATTGAATAACTTAAGTTGAACTTGTGCCTCGCGCGCAGGGGGTGCGAATCCAATCTCATTTGGGTTGGGGTGTACTCCCACGATGTGGGTGACGTGAATGTTCAAACCGGTTGGGCAAGCCTATAATAGGCTTGCAAATATTTTACCACTTTGAATTAATTTTTTCCTTTTGTGACAAGCATATAATTCCGAAATTATAGGGATTTTTCGGATTTGATTTTATGCTTGCAGTTCACGCATATATCTGATAGAGGACAAAATCGAAATTTTGGTTTAGTCACGTTTAACCTAATTTTCCCCTATAAATATATGGCATATTTTCAATTTTAAATACACGATAAATACATAGTTTTTTCAACTACTTTTCTCTCCCAGAAAATCTGCATTATTTTGGTGAAAGTCGAAGGCTCGAATTTGTTCGTGATTACTCAGTCTTGCTGCTGAAGATAATCATCTGCTGTTGTATCCTAGGAGACCGACGACCGAAGATCTCTAGCACCGAAAGAGCGGTCGAATCTATCTTAAGGAAACTGTGTTCGTGCAGGCCTCAGCAACCATATTTTCGATTATTTCGAACTTATTATCTACTGTTCTGAATCTTGTTTTATTCTTCTAATTTTTGTTCTTATTTTCTCCCGTTTAATATTAAATTATTTCGAAATTAACCCTTTTTGTCGAACAATCTTAAGACATATATTTTATCCAAGGCGATTCGAAATAAGTGATTGTAAATCAAGCAAATAATTTTGTTTTAGGAATTATCCTGTCGTTTTAACGGGTTTGCTTAGATCTCAAATTTAAATGGGACAAATCTGTGTTACAGAAATTGTCGTTGAGAGTAACCGAGGTTACAGATTTTGTGAAAAATCAAAATCAAAATAAATAAAATTGAATTTCGATTTATTGGAATTATAAATGATTCCGAGTATTGGTTCTTTTGTGAACAGGAACAATGACTATGGAAAACTGTGTTGATTCATCGAACACCAAGGTGTCGGCTCAGGGCCAAGGTTTGAAACAACCTATTTCGAATCTGAAAGCTACGGTAGTGGCAATGAACCACAATGAGAAGCTGCCGAAATTCTGTGGGCTGAATTTCAAAACATGGCAACAGAAGATGTTGTTCTACTTGACCGTGTTGAACATGGTAAAATATCTAAAGGAAGATCCTCCGACTGTTACGGTAAGAGACGGAGAATGAGAGGTGGATGAGCTCACCGCCTTCAGCATCACCCAAGATTGGGAAAATGACGACTACCTCTGTCGGAATTATATCCTCAATAGACTACAAGACTCGTTGTATCCGGTATATGATGTGTACAAAATAGCATTAGAATTGTGGGCTGCATTGGACAGAAAATACAAAGCATAATATGTTGGGACTAAGAAATTCTTAGTCGGGAAATCCTTGAATTTTACTATGGTTGATACAAAGCCAGTATTAAGTCAAGTGGAGGAACTCCAACTGATTATCCACGAAATTCTTGCTGAAAGAATGGTGACAAGTGAATCATTTTAAGTAGCTGCCATCACAGAAAACTGCCTCCCGGATGGAATGACTTCAAAAATTACCTGAAACACAAAAGAAATGAGATGTCAGAGGAGGAATTGATTGTCAGACTTCGTATTGAAGAAGACAACAGAGGTAATGCTAGAAAGCTCAATAGAGAAACCTTTGAGGAGGCTAAGGCAAATGTTGTCGAAGTCAGGAGGGGAAGGCAACCCGAACAGCACCAAGCCAGGACAAAGTTGGGGCCCAATAGTGGAATTTTCAAGAAGGAGAAATTCAAGGGAGCCTGCTTCAACTGTGGAAAAGTGGGGCACGGATCTTCTAAATGTAAACATGCAAAGAAAGCCAAGGAGGCTAATATTGTGGAGGAAGAAGAATTATATGCCTAATAAAAGAGGATGGTTGTAGGTAGGACCCAAGAATTATGAATAAAGAATATTGTTTATTTTCGATTACATGATTTATGGCATGGACATATTAATTATGATTCTTTGTGTAGACTAATTAACGTGTAACACATCCTTCTTCCTGTTTCAAATGTGAAACATACGAAGAAGTACGGAACCCTTGATATGAATCATAGCGATGTTTATTCAAACGATAGAACAAACTAAATTTTGCTTAAAGGCAAAGATGCTATAGGGAAATTATTCTCTATAAGTAGGATGTTGAAATCCAAAATTAATACATCGATTAATTTGGAGGAAACTCAATGTGAGTAACGTTGCAACATCAAAGGGTACAATGAATTTGAAGATAAAAATTGAAACTTCAAAATGTGTCTAACATGTAGGGGGAGTTGTTCTATCAACTAATAAAGACATCATATGTGTTATGGAAGGAAATAAAGCCTTCATACAACTACGCAAAAAAGTGGGGGTGTCTTGCAAAGGTAATATTCCCATTATCGAAGTAAATGGAAATAAGTGGACTATATTTTCATTGACTATGTAGAACATAATAACGAATATCAATTTCTTGTGTACAAATAGATTCACAAGAATGTGATAATGAAAAACTAAGAATGTCTCATTCTTTGAAATATATTTCCTAAATATTTAGGGAAGTTGGTCCAAGTTCAATGGAACGAACCATGGAGACTATCAATGGAAATTAGTTCATATGTTCAACAAAAGGTTGAAACGAAAACACTGTCATGATGACAAATAAAAGTGTGACAAAAAGTGTGTATTAGGATACATGATCCTATGTTGATGACACGCTCATTGTTATATGCAACAATGAAATGATAAAACGTACCAATGTCATGTTAATATGAGACTAGACGACATGATTTTTGGACATCCAAATTAAATAGTCACATGAAAGTCTCATATTGTCACACTATGTGGACAATTTCTTGAGAAATTGATTCTGGTATAGCCAGAACTCAGTTAGACAACTGATCTCAAATAGAGTTATCTCTATTGATTATGTAAAATCAAAGGATAACATTACGGATCCGCTAACCAAAAGGTTAAATCGAGATCAAGTTGAGAAAACATCGAAAGGAATGTGACTAAAGCCCATAAAAATTTAAGATGTTGTGTGGAGGAAAACCCTTCCTAGTTGACCGGAGATACCAAGATCTAGGTTCAAAGGGAAAACCTAATTGCATAGACCTTGTGCGGTCACTGTGGGGGTTACTCTCCTACGTCCATTTCTATGATGTAAACAGTGACTAAAAACGGAACAGGCTAAGCAAAACTTTTAATGACCATTGTGTGCTTTGGTGAGTCAAACAACATAAGTCACCTATGTGAGAGTGAAGTGGGGCCGTTTCAAGGAGACTATTTGGGCATAGTTCTCTCAAACTCTTACAGAGCTAGGCGATGTCCACGGCCATATAGACATAACTATGAGAACAAAACTCGTGTCTGAAAGGTAGTTATGTGGAGTATATCATTGTTTACACAAACGACTGAATAGTTCAAGGACATCACGTCTACTAGATAGCCAGTAAAGTAAATATACTTTCATAAGGGAAGGTTCAAAGGAGGAAACCTACCTATCCTATGCAACTATCAATCATAGAAACTATCCCCACATCGAGTCAAAATGTTTTTGATAAAAATGCATCAATTTCATTCATGCGGGGGATTGTTGGGAAAACATGATAAAATGGTAACTTTGAGCCATATTTCGAATGGGTAAATGTGGAGATTCAAATAAGGATTCGATTGGATCTTATTCTACTCCATGGGACCTTTACAACGGTATCTCGTATGCTCAAAATGGATGAGTAGTGAATAAGAAATTGATGCTCAAAGTAAGGATGTGTGAATTGATCAAAGGAAATAGAAACCCCCAATCCCACATTGATGGGATAAATAGAATGAGAAGTGTTTATATACATTTACTCATTTTGTGGTCATTGAATAACTTGAGTTGAACCTGTCCCTCGCGCGCAGTGCGAATCCAATCTCATTTGGGTTGGGGCGCACCTACACGACGTGGGCGACACAAATGTCCCAACCGGTCGGGCCATGTATAGGCCTACGGATATTTTACCACTTCAAATTAATTTTTTCCTTTTGTGACAAGCATATAATTCCAAAATTATAGGGATTTTTCAGATTTGATTTTATGCTTGCAGTTTACGCAAATATCCGATGGAGGACAAAATCGAAATTTTGGTTTAGTCACGTTTAACCTAATTTTCTCCTATAAATACATGGCCTCTTTTTAGTTTTAAACACATAAAAAATGCATAATTTTTCAATTGCTTTTCTCTCCCAGAAAATCTACATTATTTTGGTAATAGTCGAAGACTCGAGTTCGTTCGTGATTACTCAGTCGTGCTGCTGAAGATAATCATATGTTGTTTCGAACTTATTTCGAAACTGTGTTCGAGCAGGCCTCAACAACCAAGTTTTCGGTTATTTTGAACTTATTCTCTGCTATTCTGAATCTTGTTTTATTCTTCTAATTTTTGTTATTATTTTCTCCCGTTTAATATTAAATTATTTTGAATTTAACCCTTTTGCCAACATAAATCTCTTAGGTCATGGTTCATGGTTGTTTGGATAATGGAGATAATGGGGTTCTGATGGATTTTGAGAGCTTGGTCTAAGTTGTGAAGAGCTTGGGCCCTATTTGGGGGGTGCATGGCTCTTTTATAAGGAGTTGGAGGAGGCGTGGACACGTGTAGATGAAGAAGACAAGTGGTTTGGTAAGTTGTCGTGGCCCAAGTGTCGATATGAATCACATGCATCATCACGTGGTCTGGGGTAGCGTTCGCATGTCGAGTTCGCTAAGGGTGATGATTGGTCGTCCGCACAATCGTGGTCCACTGGTACGTTCACGTGGTGGTGGTTCGCAGGTACTAACAATTGTCCCCAGGCGAGGGAAGGTTATAAAGTGACATTGGTAAGCCTAGAAACTAGAGCGAGGTTTCTAGGAGGAACTAGAGAGTGATTTGTGTGTTTGGTTGTTCGCAGGTGCGAACATTTGTTCATCCTTTAAAAAATAGTTTGCCAGAAACAAATTTGTGCTTTTAACATATTTTGTATTTGTTTGGTGGTGCGAACAATTGGTCTCTTATGCACGAATAATTTAAGTCTTTGTCTTTATAAATAGTGTGGACAATGTTTATTAAAGTTTAGTGTCACATGTCGAGTTCGCTAAGGGTCATGATTGGTCGTCCGCACGATCGTGGTCCGCTGGTACGTTCACGCGGTGGTGGTTTGCAGGTACTAACAATTGCCCCCAGGCGAGGGAAGGTTATAAAGTGACATTGGTAAGCCTGGAAACTGGAGCGAGGTTTCTAAGAGGAACTAGAGAGTGATTTGTGTGTTTGGTTGTTCGCAGGTGTGAACATTTGTGCATCCTTTGAAAAATAGTTCATCGGAAACAAATTATTGCTTTTAACATATTTTGTATGTGATTGTTTGCTGTGTGAACAGTTGGTCTCTTATGTACGAATAGTTTAAGTCTTTGTCTTTATAAATAGTGTGGACAATGTTTATTAAAGTTCATTTTCTTGGGAACATTTTTGGAGAATTCTTTATGCTCCTAGTGAGCGAGTTTTTACATGTTCTTGTAGAACAATATCACTTTAATGAATAACTAAATATTCCTGTGTATCCCCTTGTAACTGTAAATACCAGTTCGTTCATAGTTAATTACACAATGTTGCTACTCCTAAGGGGCTCGTAGATTATCTCTTGTTTTTTGTTTTTTTTTTGCGTAAAATTTTGAAGTAAATTTACTTTTGTGTCGTAATGACATATTGTCTTTCCTTTGGGGTGAATTCTTAGCCCTTAGTAATGAGAAATTTATGTAAATAGTTTACCTTTTTGTTGAAAATAGTTCACGGGAGAGTTTGCTTTTTGTCGTTTCTCATGGAATGATGTCACTCTTTCGAAGCGGATTATATATTCACGTAGTTACCTTGAGTTGGGAGGATTCTTGCCCCAGGTGAAATAATTTTGATCATTATATACTTATTCCCACCTTTGCTTTTCTTGTGTGTGAACTGTTTGGCTCTTTGTTGTTTATGGGCAATGTAAATCGATGTATATTTTCTTGGAATGACATAGTTCTTGTGAAATGGTATCATTAACTTGGTGCCCCCATGTTATTTTGTTAATAAAGATCAAAACAAACATACATATGATATGTGCATGCTTGCTCCCATGTTGATGACAGTTTTTGTATGTTTCAAATTTTTTATTTACGAGTTAACTCATAACTCATTCGCTAACTCTGGGCGACATCGCTAACTTATAGCGGGATCGCTAACTTATTCACTAACTTATAGCGGCATCGCTAACTTATAGCGGGATCGCTAAATCATTCGCTAACTTAGCAACTGACACTTGCCCCCTTTTGAAAGTAGTTCACATGAGAGTTCGCTTTACATTGCTTCTCATGGAACAACATCACCCTATGTTCGCAGTAGTGTAAATCGTTGTTCACTTACTTGGAAGCGGCTAAGTATTTGCGATCGTGGACTCCTGTTCTCTTGGAACGTTATCACTCTCTTGAAGAGTTCGCCTTAATAATCTTGTCCGGGATTATCACTCTCTTGGAAGCAGGATTGGTAACATTTATTTCAATTAGCGCGCTTACTTTGGAAGTGGCTAACAACCCTTTGTTTTGATGATCGGACGCTTCACTATGCGCACCTGCTTGGAGCTTTTACCTTACGTCGCTACTTAAAGCGGTATAGGTCTGTGACGCTATTTAGAGCGCTTACCTTGCGTTGCTACTTGGAATGGTGTAGGTCTCTGGCGTTACTCTAGGAATTTCTGGTATTTCTTTTGTGGAGTATTTCTTCCTCATAGTTTCCATCGGGCAAAAGCTAAAGTTCATACTTTTAACATCTTCCATAAAGGCAATCTAGCATATAATTATCCGAAAGTCACGTGTTCGATCCAAATATTCCAAACAATAACCATTAAAAATCAATTAGGCTGATAAGGTTGCATTCAATTGTGATTCTCTAAATGAAGCTTCTTAAGTAGACCAAATCAAGATTGTAGCTAGAGGTAACCTAATCAGTAAAGGTATAAACGATTTCACGTGCATTTAAGCACAATTTAATATAATATCGAACCTACACATATGTGCAAAGAAATGTACTAATTATGTATTTTTTATATCTTCAGCAATTAAAGCATCAAGGTCGAATTTTAACCAGATAAACACAATTATTTATTCAATCTATTTTAACCATTAAATATAGCAATTTGGTTACACTCACATCTTAACCAAGGCAGTTCTTTATCCAATTACTATACCATGATCCCATAACTTACAATAATGACATGGAAACAATTTAAACTTTCTCAAGCTCGAACTGATTATATGCGTGATCATAGCAAATTTTTACATCATTTGATCGTCATCATTCTTTCGAAGGAGATTATACGTACGCTTGCCTCATGGATTTTGACATCACTAGTTGGGAGTGAGAGGTTATTTGTAAATATTTGATTTAAACATTATGCACGCTCACTTGAGAGTGGCAAACATTTAAATGATTTATTTTTTTTGTGCTTACTTAATTTAGCAGTCGTCTTTTTCTCTAAAACGACGGTACATAAATATCAATTTCTGCCATTTGAAAATTTGTAAGATAAACAAGTAGTGAACATTTGCCCTTATTTTAGAAATTTTTGGCGTAAAGAGAATTATTTTTACATGCTGCTCTTTTGAGGAGAACTGCATTATTTGTTTTTGCAACCTCTGGTTGAAAGAATTCTTACCCCCTGAGTGAAATAGTTTTGATCACTATAATTTATTCGCACAATTCTTAATATATTATTCATTACGTGCTTACATGGAAATGACGAATGTTTAACATTTTATTCTCGCGAACTTTTTTTCTAGCGGTGTCGCTTTACTATGCACACTTACTGTAGACGTGGCTAGCGAACTTTTACCCGAGTTGAGAGTGTTATATCTTTTCAACCGTCTCAGGGGTATAATATCTTTCCACCCGTCTCAAGGGTGTTATATCCTTCCACCTGTTTTGGGGGTGCTATATCTTTCCACCCGTCTCAAAGGTGCTATATCTTTTCACACGTCTCAAGGATGTTATATCTTTCCATCCGTCTTAAGGGTGCTATATCTTTCCACAGAATTTAAGATACTCAAATTCTTAGTTCGATCAGCCAAGAATATACTAAACTAATATAACCTGAAGACGTGCAATCTTGGTTATATTAATGCTAAAATGAAGGAAGCTATTGTTGACTTTGACCTAAGAAAGGGTGGATTGATAAATGTAATAAATACAGGTGCATCTGAATCATGTGAAACCAACACTTGTTGTAGCTCCTTTACTTAGGTGGGAAATTTAGAACATGCATTGACATGTCATCTACGGAGAGATCAGGGTAATGGAGGTTTCCTAGTTCCTACTATCACCATATTTTGTATGTCTAAAATTGCTTTTATCATCTAAAAACATTGCTAAACCAAGAAACTGGCTACTAAATTAATTTTCCTACGATTCACTAAATGACATCGGTTTGTGGTAAGCAAACTAACAATCAAAATTTGCTTAGAGTGAAATGGTATTCGGCATCATGAGCATCAAAACGATAATTCAATCATAAAACAATCGATTAAGCATAAATTTTGAGTGGAACAAATATGAAATGTAGCAAGAAACATGCTCTTTTAGTATCTTGCAGCACCAAGAGTCATCGAAACATGAGCATCGTGACCGCAAGCATGCATCTTTCCAGGAATTTTACTTCCTGAATTGGGGGAGCATCCATGTTTGCCCTTAAAGCAGCAAAAAGGGTGTTTAGCGATCCCAACAAAAGCCAATACCACCGGTGACTAAAACAGGGTAATTATAAGGAATACCCAGTTTATCTAATTCTGATCTGATCATCTTACTAATCTCAAATTCCTTGTATCCCAATTCAGGATTCTCACCATCCAATCAACAAACTCCCTTCTTTTAGCGAAATCAAGGAATTTTTGGGAGATTTCAGACAACACATTAGATTTGGAAAAAGGTTACAATTTGGAGAAACCCATGATTGTTTTCATGGCAAAAAATCAAGCATGAACCAAACAGGATTTAGAGTAAGGCTCAACAAGATTCTTCATACATAGGTTTAAACCAGTAACAATGGTGGAATCCTTGTTGCATTCAACACCAGATCAAGAACATGCAAGAATTTTTCTAGAAGAGTTGCTCTCAGAAGCCACTTTGTAGTCATACAAACTGTTGGAATCAAGACCCTGTATGCATGGTCCCAAGCCCAAATGCATCTTCCCTTTGTACTCGTATCTAACTTGAGATGCAGCATTGCCTATTCAACGGCGGCCCTACCTCCAGACTATTGTGTCTGGTCGTACTGTGGGACCATCAAAGCTTCCCCCAGTTTGAAATCCAGGATACGAGAAGGGCAGACTCGAAAATCCCAGCATGCAAACACCCAGACTCAAAGATTCAATCAACAGACTCTTGAAGGTCGCGTGCTCGACCCACGTTCATTGCACCAATTGTTGATCAAAAAAATGTGCAACTCTTGAGTCATAGTTCATGGTTGTTTGGATGGTGGAGATGATAAAGATGATAAGGTTCCGGTGGAGTTTGAGAGCTTAGGTCTGAGTTGCGGAGAGTTTGAGCCCTATTTGGGGTGCATGGCTCTTTTATAAAGAGTTGGAGGAGGCGTGGACACATTTCGATGAAGAAGATAAGCATTTTGGTGAGTTGTCCTAGCATGGGTGTCGATATGAATCATGTTCATCGTCACGTAGTTTAGGGTAGCGTTCGCATGTCGAGTTCTCCAAGTGCCTTGATTGGTCATTCGCACAATCGTGGTCCGTTGGTACGTTCGCGTGGTGGTGGTTCATAGGTACTAGCAAAAGTGTTTGTATTTGTTTACTTAGTGTTCATGAACATATTCATTTAACGTTCGCGAATATGTTCGTTTAACATTCACGAACAATAAACGTTTCATAACATGTTCATAGAAGAAAGGGTGAAATTATGCCACTAGTCTTAAGCTCTTCATGCTTTACAGTTTAAACTCTAAAATTTACATTGTGTTCAATTTAGTCTCTAACTTCACTAATATTTAAAATGTAAAACAATAAAAGGAAAAGGAGAACCGGGTAATGGAACTTATAAACAATAAATAAACGAGCTTATTCGTGAACATAAACGAATGAAAGCACTTTTGTTCATATTCGCTCGTTTATTAAATAAACATAAATTTTTTGTTCATGTCTGTTTTTATAGTTAACTTAATAAATAAACGGTTCACGAATAATTTATCGAACGCTATATTCATTTACACTCCTATTAATAGGATAGGTATTAAGCTAAACGAATTAAATTTTAATGGGACTAGAATGAAATTAATCAAAGGGGCAAAACCCCTACTTCTGGAACCAACGACCAACACTCAGCTTTTTCCAGTTTTCCTCTTTTCTTTTCTTCAGTTAAAAACACATCGAAAAATCAAAAAAAAAAAAAGTGAAAGAAATTCAAAATGATGGGCGTACGCAAGGAGGGTGCTTTGATGAGGAAAGCATCGCAATCAGTGGTGAAATCAAGAATATTAATGGCGGTAGCCATTGGGATTTCCTTTGGTTGCCTCCTCGCTTTTCTTTATCCCCACGGTTTCCTCTCTTTCTCCTCCCCTGCTTTCCACTCTCGCCGCTTCCAGGTTCCATTTTCATTTCCAATACATTCTGAGGAATTAGATTCACTTGCTTAACTTTCAGATCAAATTTTCGATCCCCAAATTCCGGTTCTTGATTTACTTCTTACCCTTTTATTTTTTATCGCAAGTGCTTGTTAATTGTGATGGTGAAAATGTTGTTTGCTTACGGTCTAGTTATGCTCTCAGTCTCTATAGTTTTCGTGCATTTGGAATTTAGTCCCTCTACTCTCTTAATTAGTTCATTGAAGTTCAATTGATTAAAGGGTGTTCATTTAAATTGAATTATGTGGCATTTTGTTACAAAAATTTGCTCACTTGATGACTTGAAGGCTAAGTAAGAACATAAAAATGTTGAATATGGAGTTGTAAGGTTTTCGATTCTTCAACTTTGTGAAGAGTAGGGGGACTTGGAGCTTACTTACACCTTTATTTAACCGAAACTGAAGGATTATATATGTCTGACTTCTGTTCTTCAATTTTGTTTTTGGTTCATATGAATTTGAACCAGAGTATTTATTTAATTTAGTCTTCAAAAATGATAAATTTATGTTGTAGAATTTGCCTAAATATGGTATTGTTTTATTTGGGTTTTTAAAGAGTTTGTTGATGTTGGATTTGATCATCTGATTTAGTGTTTGTAAGTGGGATTCTTAGGCACCAGTGTGGAATTATTAAATAGAAATAACTGTGATTTTACTTGTTTCTTTGCTAGGTTCTATCTTCCGAATGTGAATCATCTGAAAGTATGAATGTCTTGAATTTGGAGTATGCGGCGGTGTACGAGAAAAACAAAGAGTTGAAACAGCAGGTTAAGGAGCTAACTGGAAAGGTTAGGTTGGCTGAACAAGGGAAGGATCATGCACAAAAACAAGTTGAAGCATTGGGTAAACAGGGTAAAGCTGGGCCTTTTGGAACTGTTAAAGGTTTAAGAACGAGCCCCGCAGTAATTCCAGATGAACCCATTAACCGGAGATTGGCTGAAATTCTGGAAAATGTTGCTGTCCAAAGAGAGCTTATAGTGGCACTTGCAAATTGGAATGTGAGGCGATCGTTAGAGGTTTGGTTCACAAGCATTAAGAGAGTTGGCATAACTAATTATTTGGTTGTTGCTTTGGATGATAAGATTGCTGAATTTTGCATATCAAATGATGTTCCTGTGTATAAGAGAGATCCTGATAAAGGGATTGATTCTATTGGGAGGACAGGGGGTAACCATGCTGTTTCGGGATTGAAATTTCGTATCCTGAGAGAGTTTTTGCAGCTGGGGTATAGCGTTCTCCTTTCGGATATCGATATTGTGTATTTGCAGAACCCTTTTGATTATCTTTATCGGGATTCGGATATTGAATCCATGACGGATGGCCATGATAACATGACTGCTTATGGATTTGATGATGTCTTTGATGAACCTGCAATGGGATGGGCTCGATATGCACACACGATTCGGATATGGGTTTATAACTCTGGTTTCTTCTATATCAGACCAACAATCCCTTCAATTGAGCTTTTAGATCGCGTTGCTAGTCGCCTCGCTAACGAGCCAAGGTCATGGGACCAGGCGGTTTTCAATGAGGAACTCTTTTTCCCTTCATATCCCGAGTACGAAGGGCTTCATGCTGCTCGTAGAACCATGGATTTCTATCTTTTCATGAACAGCAAAGTCCTTTTCAAGACTGTGAGAAAAGATGCTAGACTGAGCAAGCTTAAGCCGGTCATTGTTCACATAAATTACCATCCTAATAAGCTTGAGCGGATGAAAGCTGTCGTTGAATTCTACGTCAACGGCAACCAAGATGCATTGAAAGCTTTTCCGGACGGTTCAGAATGGTAAATTATGATTTGCTCAAAACAAATTCAAAAGCCGGCACCAGGTGCGAAAGACTAGTCTCGTAAATGGTTCAAACCGAAGCATATCCGGGACACAAATACGATTACACATACAAAATAAAAGAAAGTGGTTCCTTCGGTTTATTCCTTGCTTCTGCCGAAAGCAAAGATAACCCTAAAGGCATATGGTTTTACTTTATTCTATTTTCTTGTAAAGATTTGTTCCTTGACTGCTTTGGTTTTTTTTTTTAGCTGACAATTTTGAACTTTGCAAAGGTTTTATAGCAGATCAAAGTTCGAATCGGTCAATATGTACTCGATTTGTTCACTTTTAGATATGTATGTTCATGTGAAGTACTTAACCAGGGTTTGTGCTTGAATTCTTTCATTTAGAGAGTAAAACGTTACCCTTTTTTCTTTTAAATCGATGCCATTGTTGGTAAATCCATTGCAAAATTTTAGCTAGACATGAAGTGTGAACTCTCTACCTGTTCAGAGTACCAAATAAATGGTACTTGTTTTTATGTCTTCTCTTTAGGAGGGTGCATGATAAAATCGAAAATCGATTTAACCGACCACCCGAAAAAAAGTAATTGAAACCGATCAACGAACTGGCATTGGTTTTATTTGTCAACAAGGAAGAACTAATCAAAGGGTGTTAAAAAGCATTCGAGTTTAACTCTTCACTTCAACTAAAATTATTGTGTCCGTGTGAGTTTCGTGATAGAAGACGATATCGAGTGCCAAGTATCATGACATCGAAGACGAGCAACGAACACTTCATCAAACTACCTATAGTTTTTAGGCAGTTGGTTTGATATTCTAACTCACTCAACCATCATGTTTTTGTTCGCTCACATTAAGCAGAGCCAAGGATTTGTTAGAAATAGATACATGTCCGATATAAATATATTCGATCTTTTTCATTTTTTTATATATTTAGAAGATAAAATCTTATATCGATATTCAAATATGTGTCGTTTATGAATAGTCTAGTTGATATAGATGTGAACTCTTATATCTTTAGCTGTTAGAAATAGATCTTAATGCTAGAAAAATAACAAATCAGAAGGAAACTTATTTAGAATTTGAGTACATTCACTTTTAAAATATAATACTTATCAAATTTGATATTCAAATCTTAACACCGACGACTCAATCACTTAAAACTCTTTGTACTATTATTTTTGTCCTTTCCTGCATTTCAGGCTTTCAAATTTTCATCTAATTTCTTTTACATGTTTTAAACTGTTGGATAAAATCATAAAACAAAGAAAAATATGTACTTAATTGCAATTATGATAAAATCTCGGGTAATATTAGTAATTTTACCAAAAGTTTGCTGAAACCAAAAGGGTAAACATCACCATTGATTACTAAACTATTCCAGTTTTCCTGTTTTGATCACCAAACTATTATTTTGTGCAAAATCACCACTAGCATTACTTTTTCTATTAAACTAAAGAATTTGATTTTGATATAACAAATGTTTTATATTTGAATCATTTTAAATAAAATTTTAAAGTACTGAAATAACTCACATATTGTAGCGACCTTTTTTCTTCCCTCTTTAAAAAAGGTTTTGCCTTGTTAAGGGCGTTTGTTTTTTTAAAAAGGTTGACTACTTATTATCCCCTGAATTGTTAATAAAAACCCTTTGGAAAATGAGGATTTCTTTTGAAATCTTTAAATTTTCCAAGACGATGAAAATTGGGAGTAGCCACCGGCCATTTGAGTCAGGTAGGCCGGACACTATAAAACCAGAGATTCGTTGCGAAAAGGGTCCGAGAGTTAGTTACGTGTGGGGAAGGATTAGCACCCTTATCACGCCCGGGGATCGGTACCAGAAAATTTGTTGCTCTTAAAAGAATGAAAGTTATTGAAATTTAAATCGAATTTAATTAGAATTTCTTAGATAAAGATTAACCTTGATTGCATGGACCTTATCGAATCGGTAGACTCGAGTTAATTAAACATTTAATTAATAAGATTGACGATATGTCGGACCATAAATTAATACGACATCGAATAAGCCCGACTGCCGTGTTAATTTATGGTTCGACCTCCGTACGTCACCTTTATGCATGATGCAAACATTTAAATATGATGTAATGACTTTGTTAATTTTTAGTCCATTTACCTCAGGACGACAAAAATTAAATCGAATATTTGCTCAACATCCTTTAGGCTATGACTGTTATGATATAAATATTAGAATTAATAAATACCTCCCTTTTTATGATTTAAGTTGATTAACGATGTTATTAAGATATAAGATTACATGAATGTGATTAATGTATGGCGAGCAAGGGCATAAATGTAAACACCAAAAACAAATAAAAACCCAATTTAATGTATAGCTCAATTATATATTTAGCCCTAGAAGATTAAGAAACCTAATTTATGGTGACTAAATTGTAATTTAATGCTAAATTAGATTTTAAAATTGATATTACTTTTTTTAAGTAATTGAAAATTGTTCAATTAATTTAAAGAATTTAACATTTACCCCAATAAGCCATGGATAAATTTAAATTCACTAAATTAATCCAAACACTAATCTAATTAATATTCTAAAAACTAAAATTAAGCTGATAAATTTTAGGATCATGTCCCTATAATACGAGCACACGACTAGTTAGAATTAATTTGGTTATTCCTAATCTAAGCTCAAAAGCTTAAAACTATTAAAAAATAGGCCCAAAACTAAAAGCCCAAACTACTAAAAACCAAATTTAAAAGCTTAGGGCTCATAAATATTTGCATACATTCGTTACCAAAAATGTAATTTGAGATTATATTACAAACCTTAAAATTATAAATATTATTGCCTCCTTTTAAAAAAAAAACTAAATATATTATGCACTTTCTAAAATTATGAATCCTATAAAAAAATTACACACGTTATGATCTTTTATTTACATAAAACTAGCATTTAGAGAAAAATTTTGTTCATAATAATGCTAATATTTTATTTCAAAGACAACATACACAGTAATGAAACATATATTATCTATATTCGTAGAAAAATAATATATTTAAAAATCTTATATACACGGTAGGAATTCATATTATAAGGTATATATTAAAAACTATGTATAGTACATTTTAAAAATATTGCATATATACATCCTATATTATGTTAACAAGTTATACATCATGTATTACAAGTATTTCATATATATACAATCATTAAAATATTTACACTATTGCTTTTATAAAAAATTAATATTAGAGGGTACCTATTTGAATAAAAATATAAGTATAGTATATTATAAACTATAGATTAAGTTTTTATGTCCACCTAAATATTATGTAACATATATAAAATACATGTATCATACAAGATTTAATGACAAAATACTACAAAAATAAATAAAATAATAAAACATATTATACCTAAAAAATATGGGCTGAAATTAAATAGATAGGATAAAGAGTTTAGCAAGCCCAAACAGATTGGGCTCCAAATTGCTGGGCTGGGATTGTAGCGGAGCGGGTCGGTTTTCGGAGCAGGTCACTATGGTGACTGGTCTGACCGGTCAGGAAACTGGTTCTACCGGTTGGGAATAAAACAAAGGATTATAACCCTAAGTTTTTATTCCCCCTTCTTATTTTCTCATTCAGCTGCAACAGAGGGCAAGAGAGAACCCCAAAGCTTGCCGCCGATGAGCAACCTCCCGTCCCCAGTTTAGTGCATTTCCACCGCCGGTGACGCCTCTCAAGCCCCTCTTCCCTTCTACCGGTGTCGATCTTCCAGAACGACGTTCGTTTTTCCGAACTCAGACGATAATCACTCGGCTTCTCTTCACCCGATCTCTGCCGGCGACCGTTGGATCACCGCGAAAATAGAGTATAGTGCCTCTCACATCGAGGACAAGCTCTCCACCGTTGGGATCGTTAGGTGGAGCCTCCAGTCACCGAGAATCGCCGTCGCCGAAAGGTATAGCTTCTCTTGTTCTGTTTTTACTCCTTTTATATATATATACATATATGTTCAAACTCAAAAGTCTAAGACGATAACGAAGGATTGTATATGCATGATTGATCGTTCTTTTGTTGCTTGTCGTGATTATATTCGAAAAAAGACAAGGAAAATGAAAATGGAAATCAGAATGTGTTTTTTTTTTATTTCTTGAATCTGGAAAACTGCCCCCTGATTACAAACCCGATTACATCTTTTTATCCCCCAATCTTTGTTCATACTTTCAAGCAAACATTAATTGAATAACTGTGGCTGATTACACCTAAAATTAGGTTTTGCTAACCCTGAATTTTTTATTGTTTTGCCCATGCTGGTGGTTGGGAACCGGTGATAATATCCCGAGATTACCGGCGACGAAGCCACGTGGCCGGGGGATGAATCGGCAACAGTGCGTGGATGACAATGTGACCGCGTGTAGAGGATGGCACGTCGGCGCGTGGGGAAACTAATGAATTTAGATGGCCAGCTCTAGTGTCATCTGGACCGTTGGATCAAATCTGATCCAACGGTTAGATTTGAGGAGGCTGCAAAAAAGATGATGGATAATTAGATTTTTTAGTGTTTTTGGTTTATATTGGATATGTGCCAGGAATGTGTATTTATATATTTTTTGGATTTTTTAATATGTATGGACTTGGACTTTTTATAACTACTTGGGCTTATGTTTAAATTATGATATATTTTTTATTATTATTATTTTATTATTATTATTATTATTATATATATTTTTAAGATAACAATAATGCATATAATATACATGTGCGTATACATATTACACATACATGAACACATGTACATACAAATAATAGTACACACATAACATGTACATATAAACACACATTCAATATACAACATTCATATTTAAGTAATAATGGCATCGAAATAACAAATACATACATATGCACATTCACATTAAAACAATAGTGAACATACATAATATACTCATAACACATACATATATTACGTGCAATTTGGGCAAACAACACATACATTCATGTTTTAAATAGACACTCCTAATGAACACATACTTAAGATATATAGTTTATATGTATACTAACACATATGAGCCCATTTTAATCACCTAATAATAAGATAAACATATATAAGCCCATTATGGAAAAGTAAAATAAAAAAGGTTAACTCCGAACAAAATTAGTGATTACAGCTGCCCCTCTTTGCTTATACTTGTGGAACAAGAATAAAGCAAAGACCATAAGCACTAATTTTGTCCTACTTCCTTGTCGGATGATTTGCTCTTCCGAAATGGCAACAAGGAAATTGAGATGACTTGTTTCCCCGAAACGACAAATAACAAGTGGGTAGCGCTGGCATGCCTTTCCCGATCGGCATTAGACAAACCAGTTACCGAATGACCCATTCCTCCAAAGCGGCAGTGAACGAATCCAAATATCTTTCGAACGACTCATTCTTTCGAAGAAGTAGCGAATGAATCCAAGTGACTTTGCTTTCCCGAAGCGGACGAAAGTAATCTTAGTGACGCCATGATGTCCTTCCGAAATGGCAGCAGACATAACCCGACGAAGACGACATATTCCTACGAAGCGGCAACGAACAAATAGAAGTTCTTTAAATGAGGGTTCCATGAAGGCTTCCCCTCTTTGTGAGCCTAAATGGATAGGCTAACTTCTTCTTCCCCTTTTTCGAAAGGTTCTATTATCTAGCCTTTTTCACCGGGAAGTGGTGTTTTCGGAATCCCTTGCATGGAAATTCTCCCCAAGTTTCCACTCTGATGTTTATTTCTCCTCTTAAGAGGTTTCCTCTTTTATCCTATAAAAAGAAAAGAAATGATGCTTCGATGGTATAAGTCAGCATGCTCCTGACCTAGGAATGCCTAACTAAATATGATGTATAGATAACGATAATTCACTCGAACATTTCTTCTTCTTGCTCCATTGATTTTGACTTTCCTTTACTTTTTTCCTCTCTCTTGTGACGGTGGTGCTCCATTTGTCACTCGGGTTCACCCTGCATGCCCCTTCTTGATTTATTTGTTCTAAAGTGCCTTTTCAGGTCTTCACTTTTAGACTTGTACTTCCAAAGTGC
This sequence comes from Hibiscus mutabilis, assembly GCA_019671005.1. Taxonomy (NCBI): domain Eukaryota; kingdom Viridiplantae; phylum Streptophyta; class Magnoliopsida; order Malvales; family Malvaceae; genus Hibiscus; species Hibiscus mutabilis. Next base: position 29,254,335 of record CM033711.1, on the reverse strand, counting down.
TCTTTACATGTTCTCACTTTTTTTTCTTTTTGTTGGGCGCCCTTCCGGGTTTTCGCCTCTAGTTCCCTCAATAATAAGTGAGGTACTCACTGTTTTTCTTTGGCAAATCTCGTCACTTTCACCCTTAATGATCTTTTTGTCTTAACCTTCGCGGATTCGCCATTCACCTTAGAACAACTTGCACTCAATGGGTTAAATCATAGTAATACCAAGAAATCTTTTACTTTTCGTGACCTATGCCAATTCATCTGCGAGATGATGACGAGACAAATAACAGAAATAATATTTTATTAATACTTACAGAAACATTAACAAAATTTTGAAAGTCATGGCAAACATGAAAAGGAAAAGGCACAAATAACGTTGACTGTATGAACAATGAGAACCCATCAACCACAGTAAATATTTTACTCGCCATCTTGGGTTACGACTTTTAACGACCTAAGGATTGAAGCGTTGTCCTTTGATAAAGTCTGTCAGTCGTATGGCAAAATTTACGCATACCTGAACCGTCCTGTTCGGATTTTTAATTCAGATCGCCCTCTGGTTTTAGGATGCCCATTTTAGGGTTTTCGCCCTAAGCCATCATTCTTCTTTCTTTCTTTCTTTTTCTTTTTTCTTTTTCTTTTTTTTCTTCTTCAGTTATAATACTTTTTTATCGAGTCCGAGTTTATTGGGTTGCCTAACTCTTTCTCGTCCATCTCGGCTATGATCAATGGTCCCCTGGAGAAGGTCTTTTTTACAACATAAAGCCCTTCCCAATTAGGCATCTACTTCCCTCGAAAGTCTTTTTGGTTAAGTAAGATCTTTTTAAGCACCAGATCTCCCTATTAAAACTCTCTAGGGAGAACTTTCTTGTTATAGGCCCACATCATCCTTTTCTGATACATTTGGCTATGGCAGATAGCCTTCAACCTTTTCTCTTCAATGAGGTTCAATTGATCAATTCTGGCTTGTATCCATTCAGCCTCATCCAACTTTACTTCGTTCAAAGTTCAGAGCGACAGAATCTCTACCTCGATGGGTAATACCGCCTCTGTGCCATATACCAAAGAGTAAGGCGTTGCCCCAGTGAAAGTCCTCACAGAGGTCTGATAAGCAAAAAGGGCAAAAGGTAGCTTTTCATGCCAATCTTTATAATTTTCCGTGGTTTTTGCTATGATCTTTTTTATATTCTTATTTACCGCCTCCACTGCTCCGTTCATCTTGGGGGATAAACAGTAGAATTATGATGTACAATATTAAACTGTTCACACATATCAGTCATCATTTTATTATTCAGGTTAGAAGCATTGTCGGTGATAATTCTTTCAGGTAAGCCATAGCGACATACATTTTCTTTCTTGAGGAACTTACAAACTGTTGCTCTTGTGATGTTGGCGTACGAAGCAACTTCTACCCATTTTGTGAAGTAATTGATGGCTACTAAGATGAAGCGATGCCCATTAGAAGCTTTCGGGTGTATATGACCAATGACGTCTATTCCCCAGGTAGCGAAAGGCCAATGTGAGTTCATGACGTGAAGTGATACTAGTGGGGAATGTATCTTATCGGCGTAGATTTGGCATTTATGGCACTTCTTTGCATAATTGATGCAGTCTCCTTTCATTGTTGACCAGAAGTACCGTATCTCATGATTTTTCTAGCCATCGAGAAACCTCTAGCGTGGGTTACGCATAAACCTTCATGGACCTCTACTAAAATGGTCTCGACCTTCCCGGCATTGGCACACCTTAACAGTATCTGATCTTTGCTTCTTTTATACAAAACTTCTCCATCAAGGATGTACCCTGATGCCAACCTTATGATAGTTCTTTTTTATTATCGTTGGCGTCTTTTGGGTAAGTTTGATATTTGATGTATTGGAGGATGTCGTAATACCATGTATTGCCATCATTTTCCTCCTCCAAACTATAGTAGTGGGCTGACATCTCAAAAGTTTGCATCTCGACAGACTTTATTTCAGCCGCCCCATTTACTTTAAACACAGATGCCAAAGTAGCTAGAGCATCGGCCATCTGGTTGTCCTCTTTTGGCAAGTAGGTGAAAACTAACTTCTTCAAAATTTCTGACCAAATCTTGGATCAAATCGTAATACTTGATCAACTTCGGATCTCTGGTCTCCTACTCTTTTTGAAGTTGGTAGACTACCAAAGAGGAATCTCTGAAAACTTGGAGCACTTTGATCTTCTTCTCGATGGCTTCTCGGAGTCCCATAACACAAGCTTCATACTCGGCTATATTGTTGGTGCAGAAGAATTCCAATCTACTGGTAAAAGGGTAGTGGTCCTCTTCGGGGGAAATTAATATTGCCCCTATTCTATGGCCTAGGGCATTCAACGCCCCGTCAAAATAGAGCCTACATCCCTCTTTCTCGACATTATATTTCCCTTCCATTAAACCATATATCAAAAGATCTGCCACGACACTTTCTTTTACCGCTTTCTGGTTCACATAAACGATGTCAAACTCTAACAAGAGCATTTGCCAACGGGCCATCTTCTCGGTCAATGCTGGCGCTTCCATTAAAAATTTCAGTGGATCTATCCGAGAAATCAGATAGGTGGTATGATACAACATGTATTGCCGTAACCGCTTAGTGGCCTATACCAAGGTACAATATAACTTCTGAATTGGCGGGTACTAGGTTTCACAGTCTGTGAACTTCTTGCTCAAATAGTAGATGACCATTTTCTTCTTTTCTGAGTCATCGTGTTGCCCAAGTACACACCCCATAGAGTTTTCAAAGACTGTGAGGTACATGATCAATGGTCTATTCGGTACTGGTGCTACTAAGATTGGGGGATCAGTCAGGTACTTCTTGATCCTTTCTAATGCCTATTGGAAATCTTCATCCCAAACCCCTGGGTTATTCTTTCGGAGGAGTCTGAAAGTGAGGTCACACTTATTAGTCAACTAGGATATGAACCAGGAAATGTAGTTTAAAAATCCCCGGACTTCTTTTTGCGTTTGCGGTGGCGGAAGACCTTGAATTCCTTTCACCTTGTCGGGGTCGATCTTGATGCCTCTCTTACTTACCACAAAGTCCAAGAGCTTCCCTGACGTGACTGCGAAGGTGCATTTGGCCGGGTTAAGCTTTAACTGATGTTTTCTTAACCTTCAGAAGAGTTTCTGTAAATTCTAGATGTGCTCCTTCTCAGTTTTAGATTTGGCTATCATGTCATCCACGTACACCTCGATTTTCTTATGCGTCATGTCATGAAACAGTGTTACCATGGCTCTTTGGTAAGTTTCCCCAGCGTTTTTTAATCCGAAGGGCATCACTTTGTAACAAAATGTACCCCACATGGCCACAAAAGTAGTTTTATCCATGTCTTCGGGGTGCATTTTGATCTGCTTGTACCCCGAGAAGCCATCCATGAATGAGAACCAAGCATGCCCCGCAATATTGTCCACTAAAGTATCAATATGGGGCAAAGAAAAGTTGTCTTTGGGGCTCGTCTTATTAAGATCTCTATAATCCACGCACATACGCAGCTTTCCATCCTTCTTTGGTACTGGCACGATATTAGCCACACATTTTGGGTACTTAGAGACTTCTAGAAACCCAGCATCAAACTGTTTCTTCACCTCTTCCCTGATTTTCAGTAACATGTTTGTTCTCATTCTTCGAAGCTTTTGTTGAACAGGCTTGCATTCTGGCCTAATGGGAAGCTTGTGCGTTACAATGTTCGTGTTTAATCCCGGCATATCTTGGTATGACCATAAAAATACGTCTCTAAATTCCACAAGCAATTCCACTAACCCTTGTTTGATTTCTGGTGATAGGGTTCCCCGATCTTTACTTCTTTCCTTTCTTCGTTGGTCCCCAAATTCAGGATCTCTAGCTTCTCTTGGTGCGGAAGGATTTACTTTTCTTCCTCAGCCATCATTCTTAGCAACTCTTCAGGAATCTCATCATTTTCTTCTTCTACCTCTACCAAGTACATGGGTCGTTAGAAGTCTACTTTGGGATTAGGTTCCACATAGTTCATATAGTTTATATTAAGGGGTCTGCACGATTTTAAAAGTGCGTATTGGAAAAGAATGATGTAGTTTATGACGTAAATAAATTATTAACTAATAAAATAAATGGGTAGGTAAATAAATAAATAGAATGGATGGATGGAATGGATGTTATGTTTTCCATTTGAGAAAAGAAAATCTAGATATATTTCATTGCAGATGAACAGGACATAGTTGCCCTTTTTACAAAAGATGTCCATTACTTTCGGGCCAAAGTAGCGGAGTGATTCTAGGCATTACTTTGATTGGTTCCTATTGAGCGTTGGCACGACCCTGAAGGTCCAGTTGTTGAGCTCTTCCCTTGAGAGGCACGGGCGAATTTTGGCCAAAAACCGGTTAGGTTTGCTCCCGTCGCCGATCATGTTTACATTCATTTCTTCTAAAGCCTCACTGATCAGCTCTTCTTGGAGGCGCCTTTCACCCTCCTAGTTTTCCTTTTAGATATCCCTCTCCGGGTTTTGGATCCCCCCAGATATGAAGATACATTTGAAGTTTGAGTAGGTTATAGGAGCCCAGGGAATGTCTTCCCCCCTCAACCTGGCTTTTCTTTGTTCTTGTCGATTTTTCCACTTTTGCCTCTTTTGTAGAAAATTAGGCTTATAGCCAAGTCCAAAGTGGTCCACCTTGTGAATTACGCTAACAGGACAAAGACACCCTTGTAGATTCCTCCCTAAGCCTTTATTCTTTCTTGCTCATCTTCCAGTGTTTCGAACACCATCATTTTAGTGCAGTTTGATAGTTTGGGGTGTGGAACTTTGCTTCCTTCGGCAAAAAAAGTAGCGTTGATAAATTCTAAGGCTCTAAAGGCGCACTCCACCGCTTCTCCATCAGTAGGGATGTACGGTGTATCCGGAGTCACTGAAGCGATGATGTCCTATTCTGCGTTCACTTTTACTAACTTCCCATTGGTGACAAACTTTAACTTTTGATGTAGTGAGGACGGAACAACACCGGCTGAGTGTATCCAAGGCCAACCTAACATGCAATTGTAAGATGACTGGATTTCCATAACCACAAAATTGACCACATATTCAGTGGGACCAATGAACATGGGTACTTCTATTTTCCCGACCACATCTCTTTGAGTCTCGTTGAAAGCTCGTACCGTATTATGACATGATTTCATATGCGAGCTGTTAATTGGTAGTCGTTGTAGCGTGGCTAATGGAATGACATTCAATGTAGAGCCATTATCGATTAAAACGACTGGCAACACATAACCCTTACAGTGAGTAGTGATGTTCAGGGCCTTAACGGACCCTGTACCTTCCTCTAGAATCTCGTCATCACTGAAAGTAATGTGATTGACGTCAGTAATGTGACCTATGATCTGATCTAATCTCCCGATAGAAATGTCTTTTGTCACGAAGGTCTAGTTCAAAACCTTCAACAATGCCTCTCGATGCTTTTCAGAATTGAGTAACAGGTCGAGTACCGAAATACGAGCTGGTTGTTTTTGGAGTTGATCGATAACATTATACACATTGTACTTTAAAAATTTTAGAAACTCTTGTGCTTGTGCTTCTGTGACGGGCTCCTTAATCTTTGCTGGTGGGTCTTCTCCAAACAACCTTTCAGATCATACTCCAGTTTCCTGGACTTTCTCCTTTGGATCCCTCAAGTTTTCTGGAATGTAGCACCGACCACTCCTTGTTAGATGCCCCACGTCACTTGCTTCTCTGCTACTTGGTTGAGCAAGTCCTATTTCTATCGTCCCCTTCTCCTCTTGTGCATTAGACGATCTCGAAATCGTGATGCTCGCGGCGTAATTCCACGGAACCATCTTGGTGTCTTTGAAAGGAAAAAACTTTGGAGTAGCAATTATGATTTTGGGAGCCACTTTTGGTTCACTCGCCTTATTCATCCTGAGACCGAGGACAAGTGGCCTCTTGGCACCGTATCTGGTTTCTTGACTCTCTGATGCACAGACTTCTAACTTTTTCACTCTTTTCCCCTTCTCAAAAAACTCTATCTCCTTGTTATCCATCATAGCTTGCAACAAATGACGAAATTCTTCACAATGCTGAATATCATGATCTTCTAACTAATGGTACTCATAGTACAGGCCACATCCTTCTTTGACCAACATCATCCCCCGATTGATGAGACGCGTCATACACAACTGTTGAAAGACCCATCTCAAAGGAGACTGGACTTCGAACACGCTCTTTTTGGCTTTCTCGGTACACTCATCTTTAATGGCATTTACACCCTGTCCCCTGTGGTTCGGCAACGAATTATTGGCCGTGCTGGGCTCCCCTAGCTGTAACACCCCAGTTCGAATCAGATTCTGAACGAACTTTTCGAAAGCTATAGAATTCTCGATTGAGTGCCTTGGGACATTAGCATGAAACTCGCAGTGCTCTTTAGGGTTATACTAAGCCGGGTACGGTGGATTATAAGGGGTAACGTGGTACGGTCGGACCAGATCAGCCTTGTATAGCTGTGAGTAGAGTTCTTTATAGGTAATTGGAAAATGTGTGAAAGACCTATCATCCCTTTCCTTCTTAGGTCCTTTGTCTTCTCTCTTGTTGAAGTTTCTTGAATTCCCTGCTGGAGCCTGCAACTGGAAAACGGTGAAGTTCTTGGTCTTTTCAAAAGCGTTGGTGTTGTCCACTTCATGATCCTTTTTCTTGAACTACTTCCGTGAAGGATCTCCTCCATCGATCATTCCGCTCTTGATGGTCGCTTTAATGCGTTTGCCAGTCATGACTATCTCTACAAAGTTACTGATAGGGTTACTGATCAGCCGATCATAAAGTCCCCCTTTCAGTGTGTCTACGAACATATGAGAGATCTCATGTTCATGAAGGGTGGTTGGACTTGGGCTGCCACATCACGCCACCTTTGAGCATATTCACGCAGAGTCTCATTGCGCTTCTGTTCCATTCTTTGTAACAGTAGTCGGTTGGGAACCATATCGGTTACATACTTATACTGATCGGTGAAAGCTTTCGCCAAATCTCTCAACGACTTGATCTGAGCCCTGGTCAGTTGGTTGTACCACCTCAAAGTAGACCCTACTAAGCTGTCTTAAAAACAGTGAATCAAAAGCTTATCGTTGCTGGTAAAACCGGTCATCTTTCGGCAAAACATCACTATATGAGCGGACAGGTAGGTGCTTCTGTCAAATTTCTCGAAGTCTAGAGCCTTGAAATTGTACGAGATCTCCACATCTGGGACCAGGCTGAGTTCTCTAGCATTTAACCTATAAGGGTCATCCTCATCTTTTTTTCATTCGGAGCTTTTCTTCTAGGTCCTTCCGAGTGTCTTTTAGTTGCTTAGTGAACTCCACTTTCATTTGGTTTAGCTTTTCTGATTCATCAAAATCTGGGATGCCATCTCCGATACTCTCAGGATTCCTGAAGGTCACCCTTGGTTGGGTTTGAGCTGCGATGCCAGCATGAGAAGCATATACACCTTGTGTAGGGTTTGACGAATGATCGATAAGCAGATGACTCTAGATGGTTTAGGTATAAAGGCGATCCCCCGAGTTCTGGGTAGGGCTCTCGATGGTACCTTTATCTCTTGACTCTTGCCTCAGTTGAGCTTGGAACAGTTGCGATATCTCCCTCATCATGTCTTGCTGGGACCTGAGAATGGTTTCCTTTAATTCCTGTTGGGTTCGTTCCATTTGACTACGTAGATCGGCTTCCAGCTTTGCAAAACCTTCCTCCATTTGCTTTGTTCGTAAACATGTATGATATGGATGAGGAATGATGGTAATTTAAAGAACCAAAATGCAATCTTTTTTGTTTCTAAAACAAAAAGCTTTTTTGCCAATTATTTGTTACCGAAGCAAAGAATGCAAATAAATGAAATATGCATGAATGCAATGAGCAACACTAAGTCTGGAAAATATCATCGTTAAACGACTTTCATTAATAAAAAACATAGTCTTGGTACAATAATCCAAAGAAAGCCAACTAAACATATGACTTCAGGGTGGTATCGAGGTCGATGATCTCTCTCAAAACCCAAACAATCCTCTATCCTTCTTTAGAGTCATTGTCGACACAATCATGAAGTTCAGTAGCGTCTTCTGCCAAGAGCTGTATTTTCTGGGCAACTCCCTGCATCCGAACCATCTATTGCGCTAACTCATGTTCTTGTCTCCAAATGGTGTAGGCAGCGAACTATAGTTGCTCCAAACTCGGCATCGGGCGCACTTGAATGGCTCCCCTAAAGCTTGTCACATGATCCTTGAGTTGTTGAACCTCGGCTTCCAATTCTTCAATGTGAGCCTCTAAAGCCTGGTTCTCTGTCTTGCTTTCCTTTAACTTGCTAGTCGAACCTTTGTGCTTGAAGAGAGATTTCTCCAGACACTTAACCTGATCCTTCAAGGCTTCATTTTGACGACGTTCTTTCTCGAGCTGCCTAGAGTGGGAAGTGTGCAAGTTATTCATTTCTTGGGTTAAAGTGAGCACCTGGTCCCTATTCTCACAATACATCCTTTTTATAATTCTCTGCTCTCGCTTTCTCCTCCCTGAATCGAAGCTTTATCCCTTCGCTTGATCCACCTTCTACAACTCTCTTGTTTTTGTTTAGCCTCTTGAGTTTCTAGATCTCTTCCTTTTCTAACTTGAGCTCAAGTTCCAATTTATGATGAAAAATTATCATGTCTGGTTCCTTCGGGGGATGGATCTAGAAAAATTCACCTATCCTAATAACAAAAAAACCCGACTTGAACGATCCTGTATTAAAAGCTAAATTAGCTAAAGGTATGGGTCATAATTATTACGGGGAACCGCATGGCCCAATGATCTTTTATATATTTTTCCAGTAGTAATTCTCGGTACTATTGCTTGTAACGTGGGCTTAGCGGTTCTAGAACCTTCAATGATTGGTGAACCCGCAGATCCATTTGCAACTCATTTGGAAATATTACCCGAATGGTATTTCTTTCCTGTATTTCAAATACTTCGTACAATACCTAACAAGTTATTGGGTGCTCTTTTAATGGTTTCAGTACCCGCGGGATTATTAACAGTATATTTCTCTTTTCCAGACCTTTAACCATTACTTCAAACTGTATCTTCTCCAACTCAAATTCGAATCTCTCTTGGCGAGCTTTCTCCTCGATCTTGAGATATATTTCATGCTCCTCTTCAAGTTGTTTCCTCATCAACTCGGCCTTAGTAGGAAGTGTGGCCAACCTCTCTTCCATTGTTCTTTTTCTATCGGGATTCAGTTGGGGAACGTTGTCATTGACGCGGCTGAATCTCCATGCCTCATACTCGGGAGTAGTCATATAGCTGAATCTCCATTTTAGCCTTTGAGTACCGGTATAGCCTTATAAGCGTACCGGTACACCTTTGATTTTTAAATTTTCAGTAAGTTCTTTCTGTACCAGTACGACTCTTGTACCGATACAGATTTAACTTAGTACCGGTAGGGTACCTTCGTGTATCGATACGCCCTCTGTAAACTTTTTTCCAGTGGCCTATTTCTGTATCTGTACAGCTACCGTACATGTACAATATGTTTCACACCTATACACCTAGTCTGAGTATCGGTACGACCTGTATTAGACAACATCTATTTCTACTTTTGAATAGGTACTGATATAGGTCTTCGAGTACCGATACGGATAGTTGCCAAATTACATTTAATGGGGAAAAATCCCTCACACCGCTATAATCAAGTCTCCAATAACTCAAATGGTTAGAAATCAATGAGAGGGTATAAAAACAAGTCTCCAAAATTTCTTCAACAACAAAACAACTATCCAAAAACAGTTAAGCATATTCAAAGTCTATTAGAGCTTAAATTCATATTCTTCTTATACAAGCACTTGAGTGATTTCATTGTATTCATTTACTTCAAGTGTTTGGAGTTTGAGAGAGAGTTTAATTTGTTGCAGACACCTACCTAGTGAGGTTTCTTAAGTTTGCTTATTTGTTGTATCTTTGGGAAAGAATCTCACAAGATTTTGAGGTATAAATCTTGGTGAGTGTTGTAAGGTTACTCATTGTCCTCAAAGGAAAGACAAATTGAGTGAGTTTGTGAAATTCTTAGTGTGGTAGTTAAGGTAGTGGATGTAGACTCCATTGAGGGAGTTGTACCACTATAAATCTCTCTTGTACTTTCTATTTCTTGCATTTTCCTTCCAATTTTTTTAAATTTTCAATTCACCCCTCTTGGTTAATTTCAATTGTTCGATCAGCTCAACATTTTCTCTATTTTGGTCATTAATACGACTTTTTTTCCTGTTTTGGCCACCAATTTATTGTTTCTTTCCTATTTTTGTCACTAAACTATTCCTATTTTTCTATTTTTTCATGAATTTTGAACATTAGGTGACCAAAATAAAAAACATGTAACATTAGCAACTATTTTATAAAAATAATAATTTAGTGATCAAAACAGGAAGATGAGAATAGTTTAGTGACTAATGGTGATGTTTACCCAAACTGAAATCTCGAATCAGAAAACTCGGGACTCAGTTGAGTAGTGTGGTAAGTATATTCCTGAACCTTCACAAACCCTAACTCACTTACACTTCATGGTTCACATCACACGGAAATTCCCTGATCAAAAAATGGGGAAATTGTGGGTAATTTTAATTGCTTTGATCTCTATGCTTCTTCCATTTCTCGGCAATGCCTTCTCTCCCGAATCGCCGACCGATCGCCGAGTCCTTGTTCTCCTCGACGATTCCGCCATCAAGTCGTCTCACTCCATCTACTTTAATTCCCTCAAATCACGCGGCTTCGACCTCGAATTCAAGCTCGCCGATGATCCGAAGATCGCCTTGCAACGTTACGGCCAGTATCTTTACGATGCCTTGATCCTCTTCTGCCCCTCTGTCGAACGTCAGTCATTTCACATTTCTTCAATCATTTAATGTTTTCGAATTATTTGTTTTTCTTTTTTTAAAAATGCGTTATCGGTTAAATTAGGAAAGTGTTTTTGTTTGATTAGGATTCGGAGGATCAATTGATCTTGCTTCCATTATCGATTTTGTTGATTCGGGTCGTGATTTAATTATTGCGGCGGATTCCAATGCTTCTGATTTGATTCGGGAAGTTGGTACTGAATGTGGAGTTGAATTTGATGAGGTTCGATATGATTTTATTGTATAGTTTGATGCTTCATTCTTTGTTATTGCTTTGCTTGATTGTTCATTAAAGCTTCCTTGTTTGCTTCTGTGTAGGATCCTTCGGCCATGGTTATTGATCACATTGGCTATGCTGTATCGGAAACAGAAGGAGATCACATGTTGATTGCCGGTGATGATTTGATTAAGTCTGATGTGATCATAGGAAGCAAAAAAATGGTAGTAAGTATAAATGTCACCTGATAGGTGATTTTATGACCCCCCAAGTATTGGCGTTGTTTGTTCCAAGCATTTATCTGCAATTTTGGGTTTGTCCTAGAATAATTTCAGTAGTACTCCAAATGTTAATCGGGGAATGACGACTCTCAATTATTCTTAATAAAGACTTGTACTTTTTTAGATTACATGAATTCTGATATATATTTTGAAGCCCATTTCATGTTATGCAGTTCTTGATTACAGTGATGATAGTCATCATTTCTGATTTGTTTTCATTAAACTTGCCGCAGGCCCCTATACTTTTCCGAGGCATCGGGCATTCACTGAATCCTGCCAATAACTTGGTATGCTGCTTCAATCTGATTTGAAGGAATTTAATCATGTTCAATTTTTTAATGACCACAAACATCCTTTTTTTCCTCCCTTAACACGTACTATTTTTTAGGTGTTAAAAGTTCTCTCAGCTTCTCCATCTGCCTATTCTTCTAATCCCAAGTCCAAGCTGTCAACTCCTCCATCATTGACTGGTTCTGCTATCTCCTTAGTTTCAATTGTCCAGGTAGATCAATCTAAACTGCTCATATCTGTTCTGTGTGTCTATACTCTATAGCATGGAAGTTTCCTTTACATATAGTTTTGTACAGTACAATTGGAAGAAGCGTATGTTGTGACTCAAATATATCAAGCAGTTCAAATAAGCTGATGAACCTTGTTTTTTAATTTTCCTTTTTAGGCCAGGAACAATGCACGGATTCTGATTACTGGTTCACTAAGTATGTTCAGCAATAGGTATGTTGTATAATAGCTTTTAACTGGTTCCTGTATTGTTGATTTTTGTTTATTGAATTTAATAACATGTTATGTTTCTTGATGAACTGTTTAAATGTTTTCAGATTTTTCAGATCCGGTGTGCAGAAGGCTGGGAGAAAAACCAAGTCAGTGAACTTTAGCTCTCTAAACTACCTTTTAAATATGAGAAACTGAGTAATATTAAACAAATTAGCAGTAATCTACTATACGTATTAAAGCTTCATCTTCTATACGTATCTTATTCAGATGCATTTCCAAATTTGAGATCAACTTTTTATGCCTTTGGAGTAGTGCATGCCAGGATTGTTGTTTAACTGATGTACTTAAAACGTGATATATTGAGAAGTTCTCTCTGACTGCAGACATGAGAAATCAGGCAATGAGCAATTTTTGACTGAAATTAGCAAATGGGTTTTCCATGAAAGAGGCCATCTTAAGGTAGGCATGTTGATCAGTTTTTTCTTAAATGTTTGATTATTTTATGAAGGCATAATTAAGGCATCTGCTTGGTTTTTTTAATACATTTTTTTGTATTCAACATTGACTTTTAACTTGTGTTTTTGATCTTTAGACTGTAAACGTAAAACATCACAAAGTTGGAGAAACAGATGAACCTGCTCTATATAGGATTAATGATGAATTGGTAACTCTTCTACCTTGCCTAATTTGATGTAAGGCTTAGTAGCAATTAAGAAATTTAACTGAAAAGAAATGGCTGTATTTCTTGAAGGAATACTCGTTTGAGATCTACGAGTGGTCTGGAACAAGCTGGGAGCCATATGTTGCTAATGATGTCCAAGTTCAGTTTTACATGATGAGCCCTTATGTTTTGAAAACTATGTCACACGATAAAAAGGTACAGTCATGTGCCTCTGGAGCTCATGTGGTTTGTTATATCAGTATGCTCTCGTTATGAAGTCATCCATAAAACAAATACCGGTCCATTTTTGTCCTGCAGGGTTTATATTCCACATCGTTTAAGGTTCCCGATGTTTATGGTGTTTTCCAATTCAAGGTCGAGTACCAAAAGCTTGGCTACACAAGTTTATCCCTTTCAAAGCAGGTAACTAAGTTTGTTTTTCGTGATTCCGGATACAAATTTCTTTCTCGAGACCTAATTCTCTTACTAGTTATACCATTTTATTCAGAGCTATTGTTTTGGGTCTTTTGCAATACACGGTACATATTTCTTGAATTTGTTGCCTAAAATTGTTAACATATGTTGAAATTGGATTGCAGATTCCTGTCAGGCCATATAGACACAACGAATATGAAAGATTTATTCCTGCTGCATACCCCTATTATGGAGCTGCATTTTCTATGGTACCTGTCTTCCTCTCTCTCAAACTTTGTTAGCTCTAGAGCTTATAAGTAGACCTATCAAGTTTGACCCGAACCTGAAAATCCGATATGATTAACCTGAACCCGACCCTACCCAATTTAACTCTTAAAAGTCGACAAACCGAGCCCTTCCAATCTGAATATTGAGAATTCTAAAACTCGAATTGACTGACCAGATAGACTCAATCCTGTATCCACCCGGTTGACCCGAACCTGAAAATCCAATATGATTAATCTGAACCAGACCCTACCCAATTTAACTCAAGTCGACAAGCCGCGCCCTCCCAATCTGAATATTGAGAATTCTAAAACTCGAATTGACTGACCAGATAGACTCAATCCTGTAATCCACCCAGTTGACAGGTCTACTTATAAGCCAATCATTTTCTATTGTACCAGTCTTTCTCCCTCTCCACCATCTTTAGCTCTATAGCTTATAACTAGACCTATCGAGTTTGGCCCAAACCTGAAAATTCGATATGATTAATCTGAGTCTGAACCCTACCCTACCCAATTTAACTCTTAAAAGCCGACAAATCGAGCCCTCCCGATCTGAATATTGAAAATTCTAGAACTCAAATTCACTGACCCATATAGACTCGATCTGATATCCACCCAGTTGACAGGTCTACTTATCAGCCAATCATAAATTTAACAAATTTGATAGATTTTTGGATGAATCACTAGGGTGATATATTTTATTTTTGTGTGTAGATGGCAGGATTCTTCATCTTCTCCTTTGTCCATCTCTACAGCGAGTAGACACGAAGCATCTCCTGCATGTCGGTGCACCGTTGGATCCGATATTTTTTTTGAATGAGCATGATGCAATATAAAAGTTTAGGGTTTTCACTTTGATGCGTTATGGTTATTGACTGGTTAGAGACAGAGTTATCTTCTCATTTCCCCTTAATTTATCACGCCGTTTTAAATATTTCAGAAGTACTATTTTTTTCATTTTTGTTTTATTTTTTAAAATATAAATTTTCATTTTAAATAAACTGATAGTAACAATAAATAAATGGAAAATTTTAGACAACAAAGGGTCACTAACGCGATGAAAATGTGATTAATTATCAAATCTTAGATAAAAGTAGTTATTATTCATATTATTTTATCATCTTAATTAATATTTTTTATCACGTATTTGATAAAGCGTTAAACATTTTCAAAATATCAAAATAGATTTATTGATAAGAGAAAAGGTGAAGGGTTGTCTCGTATTGAATTTAACATATTTTTTTTTGTTAATTTTACTCGAATATAAGGTAGTATTTATGTTCGGTTTTAAATTTAAATGAATTCATGAACATTTACGGCTAAGATTACTTGAATTCGAATCTCTTAATTTATCACCTAACTGAAACATGTTACTTTTTTAATCATAGGGATGATTCTTCTTCGGGACTAGTTGCAGACAGATTTTTGGAGATTGTTATGGTTGAATCTCGCTCCCCTAGAGTTGAAATATTTGTTTGGAGAGCTGTCCAAGGGAGATTATCGACTGTAGACGAGTTAGCAAAGATAGGGATTTCTACTTTGAATAATAGTGTTTGTGTTTTCTGTTTTAAGGTTGCTGAGTCGGTGGATCATTTGTTCTCTCAATGTATATGACAGAAGTAGTGTCGTTTTTGGAGCATTTTTAAACAAAAGTTTGTGATAAACAAATATTATTAGAATACTATGTAAATAAATTTTCTTTGTTTAGATATAAAATATGAATGTTTCGTTTTGGTGCAGCAGATATAAAAGAATTTTGTTGTATTAAATAATATTTGTGTATTAAAAAGATAGATGAAAAATGACTATTATTATATCAAGGTGTTTGGTTGATGAAATTTGTGATAAAGTTAAAATAAGTATTATATATGAATATGCATTTTTAGCTTTATATTTTCTCTTATTTTGACATTGATTATTATATAATTTTTAGTGTATAAGGTTTAGGGTATATAGTTAAGTGTTTAGGGTATAAGGTTTTTGGTTTAGCTTTTAGTGTTTCAAGTTTATATTTTTATAGTTTACGGGGTCGAGGTTACTGTTTATGATGTAGGGTTTAAGGTTAGCATAGTTACATTGATGTGAGTACATGAAAAATGTTATGAGGGTATAATTAACAAAATTAACGTAAAACTGACGTGTTAAATAAATATTACTTCTAGTTCAGTGATTAATATCACACAACTTGCTTATTAAATAATACTTCGTATTAAAAATCACCTTTTCTAAACACATGGTTATTTGTACTTTTCACAATACAAAATATGAGGCATGTTAAATAATTCAACACGTTGATTACAAACTAACCAAACATGAAGGTGACAAAAATGTTTATTTTCCTCAATTTCTTATGGATAATTACGAAAAATAATAAAAACACTACAATAAAAAGTTAAAATCATTAAATAACAATAAACTTAAGTCAAAATTAAAATTAATTTATTATCATCTAGTTTAATGAGATAACACATTATATTTTAAAATAATATTCGAAGCAATGGATAAAAATAACGATGGTTATAAGAAAAAAAAATTAAATAGAGCGAGTGTTTAACTTGTCCCCGACTGTATATCTCCCTAGTAGCGAAGTTAATAAAGAGAAGAAAAGAACCAGAAAAGAAAAGAAAATAATTTCCATTTGTTTAATAAAAAAAATTAACTTATAAAAACTTGGCAAACAAGCGATACTCATTTGACAACTCTTTTCTAAGATCACTTCAAATTCAAATCAACCGAGTTAGATTTTTCACCCTTTTTCTCTCCAACTCTAAAACCCCCGCGACGATGATTTCCATGGAAATCGATTTCAAGCAATATCAACTCCGATGCCAATTACGAGGCCACGAAGACGACGTAAGATCTCCATTTTTCTTCTTCTCAATTTTGTATTCGCCGTTTTTCCTTTTTAGTTTCGATCGGTTAGGCTTTCGAAAAAAAATGTTGTTGAATTTTATTATCTTTATATTTTTTAGGTTCGTGGAATATGTGTTTGTGGAAGTGAAGGTATCGCCACTTCTTCAAGAGACAGAACGATTAGGTTCTGGTCGCTTGATTCGTCGGATAAGCGTAAGTATGTTTCGTCTAAGATTCTTTTAGGGCATTCGAGTTTCGTCGGTCCATTGGCTTGGATTTCACCGGATGAGGAGTTTCCGGAAGGTGGAATTGTGTCCGGTGGAATCGATACTATGGTTTTTGTTTGGGATTTAAGGACTGGAGAGAAAGTGCAGTCACTGAAGGGTCACCAATTGCAAGTTACTGGTGTTGTATTGGATGATGGGGATATTGTTTCCTCATCCGTTGATTGGTTAGTTAATTACGGTTATTGATGGGAAGTATTTTACTTTTTGTGAAATAGTTATGTTTGGTTTCGTTTAATGTTTGAAATAGTTTTAGTTAACCATCTGTTTGTATGGTGTATCTGCTTCGTAGCACTTTAAAACGATGGAGGAAGGGTCAACCTGTTGAATCCTGGGAGGCACATAAGTCAGCCATCCAAGCTGTAATAAAGCTTCCTTCAGGAGAGCTCGTTTCAGGTACATCAATTCTCTGTCATTAGTGTTAATTAAGTTATTCACTGATGCAAATCCATCTATTTTGTTGGTAGGAGTGTTGTCTTCTTGTCTGTTAACAATAATTATTTGGTCATAAGAGTTTTATCTGTAACTGTGAGTGAACACAAAACCTTGGGGGAAAAGGAGTGATTTAAATTTCTTTAATTTATTGCAGGTTCGACTGACACAACCTTGAAACTTTGGAGAGGCAAGACTTTTTTGCACACTTTTGCTGGGCATACTGGTAAGTCTCCTTGTTCCCCTACTTCAGTCACGCTTTTTCGTACTGGATAGGTAATTTGGTATAAAGGTGTGCTGTGTTTAATGAACTGCCCTTACTCAGAAAGAGTGTGTCTTGTTATACAATGGTAGATATTAGTTTGCATTAGCATTCATTCTTTTGAGGGTTGTGTAGATACTGTTCGGGGTTTGGCAGTCATGCATGGATTGGGAATTCTTTCTGCATCACATGATGGGTTAGTAAACTTCACTGCTTCTTTTATTATTTCATTACCACAAATTAAGACTACAAGGAGGCTTTTCTTTTACTTTTAATTTCATTTGCATGTTCCTTTATCTCTCTTTTAGTTATTGATATTTTCTATTTCTTAAATGTATGGGAGTAATTCTTAATACGCCTTTTTTTCTCTCTTTTTTGTGCATTAGTTCCATTATGTTATGGGCACAAAGTGGTGAAGTATTAATGGTGATGGTTGGTCATACTTCCATTGTCTATTCCGTGGACTCTCATGTTTCTGGACTAATTGTCAGTGGTAGCGAAGATCGTTTTGCAAAGATATGGAAAGGTGATTGTTGCTGGCTGCCATTTATTTTTCTGTTTAAAATAACAACGTTCACAAATTGGTGACTGAGGTCTGCAACTGTTACTCATAGGGCTCATAACAGAGTAATTTTTTAGTTGACCTAGGAGTACTATTATTTTCTTATTCTTAGATAACTTAGCAAAGTTTTTTCTGTGAATCTTCTTTGGCTTTCTTGGTTTTGAGTGCATTTTTTTGCATAAGTAAAACAATAATATAACTTCCGGTTTAAATTATTTTATTTTTCTTGTCTTCAGTTGATAAATTTGTTATTTTCTATCACCACTCCTTGTTTATTTGTAACCCCTTCGGGTAGAAGCATGTTTCACCATGAGAACTTGCTTAGGTAGTATTTATCAAGCTTAGCTGAAAGCATAACCAGTTCCTTAAATTCCTTTGGTATATTTCATAGTATTAAAGGAATGTTTTATCTTTTTCCCTCTCAATGGTAAACTTATGTTTTATTTCTCCCTCTGTTAGTAAAATTACTGGTTATAGTTTTTTTTTTAAATCTTTTTTACTCTTATAGCTAAACATGGGTCCTGTGCGTCACTGGTATTGTTATTATCACTAAGATAAATGTCTTAGTGCAGATGGAGTCTGTATGCAAAGCTTAGAGCACCCTGGTTGTGTTTGGGATGCTAAATTTTTGGAAAACGGAGATATTGCGACTGCATGTTCGGATGGAGTTATAAGAATTTGGACAGTAGATCAGGGTAAAGTTGCAGATCCAGTGGAACTTGAGGCATATGCTTCAGAACTTTCCGAATACAAATTGAGTAGGTATGATCATATAACAGTTGCCATCATCTTATGCTTACCTTATTGTTATATTATGATCATCTTGTGCATTGGTCACCTTTTCTTAGTAAAAACATGGGACTCTTCGGCAACTACTTATTTCTTTTCCAATTATCGTTCTTCTTATATTTCTGTATAATATATTCTTCTCCACAACAGTTCATTGTGTAATTTTATGATCTATTATGCAGTTGATTGCCTTCTGGATTACTCATGAGTTCCTAAGGTTTTTAATTTTTCAGCCTTGCCTGATAATCATCTCTTACCTTTGTATTTGTATTAGGAAGAGTGTTGGTGGTTTGAAATTGGTAGATTTACCTGGTCTTGAAGCTTTGCAGATTCCAGGTGTGATTCTAACTGCCAATACATTTTAGCTTTATTGTATGATGCTCAGCATGCTTATTCTGTTTAGTCTAGAGATTTAGAAATACTTAATTTTCCTGACCATAGCATTCTTTTTTTCTTATCATATCTTTTCTGGTAGCAGCTGAATATATTATTTAATGGTTTGTGTATCTGATCAGGAACTAGTGATGGTCAGACAAAAATTGTTAGAGAAGGCGATAATGGTGTAGCTTATTCATGGAATATGAGAGAACAGAAATGGGATAAAGTAACTTCATTCTAATTCTCCTTAGTTATCTTCATTATCCTTTAAAAGTTTCTTCTCACTTATCTGGAGGGCACTGTTCATTTTGATACTTTACATTCTTTGAGGAACATGGAAGCTTTGATGTTTCTGTTCTTAGTTACTCTGCTTTTTCGGTTCATAAGTAGTATTTTTCAGATTGCGTTTTAAATAAAAATGTCCTTTTCTTTTTAAAAGTTCCAAGACAAATTGTTCCCTAGATAATGGCAGAGGCGGAGCCAGGGGGCAGGCACAAGCCTTGGCCCTCCAAAATGGTAAAATTGCACTTAAATCCATTAAAAAATTTGTGAAAGTACAAGTTAATATGATGTGGTGTAATTGCCCCCCAAATATATATTATATATACATAGTATAATTCAATTGGCCCCCCATAAAAAATCTTCTAGCTTTGCCCCTGGATAGAAATGGGGTTGTGGTGGACCATTTATTAGTGATGCAATCTGTGCTGTATCTAACTTTGGCTTAACATTTGTTACTTATGTCTACAAATTCTTATATTTGGCTGTTGCTTTCTGATTCAGATTGGCGAAGTTGTTGACGGTCCAGATGACAGCATGAATCGCTCTGTTCTTGATGGAGTTCAATATGATTATGGTCAGCAGCTTTACTTCTTACTCATTTAAGGTTAATGACATAAATGTAAATATATTAATAATTCTTATGTACTCTGACTCAGTATTCGATGTTGATATTGGTGATGGGGAGCCTATTCGTAAGTTACCTTACAATCGATCAGGTATCTCTCTATTATTGACCTTGTATTTTCTGTTGTTTCAGCATTAATGCATTTTCCTTAAGATCTTTTGGGTCTCCTTCTATGTAAAGAAGACAAGAAACGAATTTTTTTCGACTAGATCACCTTTTACCGTCTTATGAACAATAGGAAGCATGTCTTCCTCCAGCTTGTTATTCTTTGTGAAATTTTATTAATGGATCAGTCATGCAATTTACCATTTATAACCATGCTGTTTGTGTTGAGGACAAAAACATTTTAAGAACTACCTTATCATTTATGATCATATTCATGATAGTTAACATGTCTTTTAAAATTTAATTGTAATTTTAATGACTTGCAAGTGTCGTACAGATGAAAAATTGGGAATGCAATATTAACTTTTAAGGATAACACGACCTACTATCTTTCCAGATAATCCTTATGACACTGCTGATAGGTGGCTTCTGAAGGAGAACCTTCCTCTTTCCTACCGTCAACAAGTTGTGGAGTTTATACTTCAAAATACTGGGAAAAAGGATTTCAATATTGATCCAACATTCCGAGATCCATATACTGGCGGTGAGTATAATAAATTTTTAGCCCTGTCCTCACTGCTGGAAGCGTTATACGGGGTTCACTACTGGCTCATTGTTAGCAATGATTAACATCTTGTGTATTTCATCGCAGCGAATGCTTATGTACCTGGACAGCCATCATATACTTCTGGTTTGTGTTTGCTTAAAAAGGAAAATTATATATAGGTTCTTTTTTATATTTCTAGCAGATCTGCTCTCAATTCTGCCAACAGGATTTCCTTTGTGCCCTGATATATATCTTTGTGTTAATTTTGTATGCAGGTATATCGGCTAAACCTACCTTTAAGCATATACCTAAGGTTTGTTACTACTCACTATCTTTAAGCACATAACACATACAAGTACCAAGTAGATGTTAAAATCTAACTCGTGTCTTCTCTATTAGAAGTATATTCTTCTAGATGGAATCGATTGCTTAAAACACGTCAAAAGAACTGTATCAAAGCTTTGTTTTGGTAACAATGCTGAAAATTCTTGCACCCGCATCTATGTGTAAATTATCATTATTGCATCTCTTAGCTGTTTTTAACCTTTTAGTTCCAATAAGAAAATTTGTTTAATATCATTCTCTGTTTTTTTTTATTCCAGAGGGGAATGCTGGTTTTTGATGCAGCTCAATTTGATGGCATCCTCAAAAAGATTTCAGAGTTCAACAGCACGTTACTGGCTGACTTGGTAGATTCTGCACTCAATCATTCTTATTTATATATTTGCATTTATGTTTATTTTTGTCTATGGTAGTATTATGTGCACCAATATTCCTCATCATATTTTCTTAGAGCCAAACTTTCGAGTCATCTTATACATCATTTTGTTATGCTGATAGCTCATTCTCATATATCGAACCTCGAATCATGAAGAAATAACCTTCTCTATTTGTGGTTTCTTTGTGTCATGATGGTTTCCGTAATAGTCTCCATCCCTGGTTTTAGATTTATCCGTTGGTTTCAAAGGTACAAGTTTTGACTGGCTACCTAATATTCTGTATGCATTATTTTATTTGTCTGGGACCTGCATTATTTCCTTGTTCTGCTACCTGCCATTGTTTCCTTGTGCTGCTACCTGCCATTGTTATTCTGTTACATCATTATTGCTCTCTTGTATTGAGTTTCACATATAATGGATCAATTGACATTCTTGTGAAGGGAAAAACGGACTTGTCTCTGACAGAGCCAGAGATATATAGACTGGGTGCTATTGTTAAAATTCTGAAGGACACATCACATTACCATTCAAGCACATTTGCTGATGTTGACATTGCGTTGTTGCTAAAATTGCTGAAATTATGGCCACTTGCAATGATATTCCCTGGTTAGTGTGGAGAAGCTTTTAAGTATATAGTTTGTTGTCTGTTTGTTAGATTGTTTCTTCGGTATGGTGGTGTTATTTAGTTTGTGATCTCTTATTTAAATTGTTTCTTTGGTATGGGGGTGTTATTTTAATTGAAGCGGCACTCTATGTGAAAAGCTGATTCCGTTGATTATCCTTTGTCTTACTTTTGATCATAGAGAGCTCTATTCTTGTTTATGTCAGCTATAACCTTCTTTAAATGTTTCAAATTCATTATTTCACCTTTCCAGCGGCTTGCTTCTGTTTCTGCAGTTATTGACATTCTAAGGATGATTGTCCTGCACCCTGATGGGGCGACTGTACTTATGAGGCATGTTGAAGTCAATGGTACTTAGCTTAAAAATTCTCCACTATTTACTCTACCTTTCTTTTTGATAAGTAATTCTTGCAACTGGAAATGTCCCTATAAACTTTATAGTTTTCCCAAAGAACTATATATGAATCTATCCTATTTTTATTTGACAGAAGTCCAATGAACAGGTTAGCTCCTATTCTATTGATGAAACCTTTATGGACTGCTTTATAAACTAGATGACCCGAGTTGGACGTCTAGTTGCTCTGGCATAAACATGTCCGTTAAAATCTATACATCAAACAGTTGATAATGTTGTGTGTAACTGTTCTTCTTTGTTATATTCTATATTAAGTTCTAACTTCAAATTTATGCCTGAACTAGATGTGGTAATGGAAATGATTGCGAAAGTCACAACTGAACCTGCAGTTCCAGCAAATCTTTTAATCAGCATTCGTGCTGTAACTAATTTTTTCAAGAATTCGAGCTACTATGGGTGGCTGCAAAAGCATCGCAGTGATGTAAGTTTTCCTCATCAATTAACCTTGAAATGTTATTTTGCTAAATCAAGTTTTTTTGACTTTGGGCTTTTGAGTACAAACTGGGATGTTGAACTCCTTGGCACTTGCATCTCTTTCTACAGCCTTGAAATGGACCTAGATTGTCATTGATGTGAAAATAATGTGCATGTGTGCATAACTTCCTCGCTGTTTATTTGTTTATGCAGTTGTCATTTACTCATTTAAGATTCGCTATCATTATAGTCCTTTCTCTTTTTTAATAAATGTTTAAGAAAATAAATGTCCATATTTTGTATGGCCTTGATGGATGTTAAGTATATATTCTTAACGCTAACCAAAAGTTTGGTGAGGCACTCATTTGCTACCGAACTGGATTGTCAGCTTTGCTAGGATCTGTTTATTTGCTCTCCTCTGTGGCAAACTGTGATTGCTGTCCATTGCTTGTTTGATTGGCTTTTAAACTGGATGTTGCCAAATTCTGGCTCTTAACATTATACTCATGAAAGAAAAAAAGTTTGTCTGATCTGCATTAGATCAATGCAATAATTTACCGACTCTAGGAGCACCTGCAGATTATATTTCTGAGCTTTTTTCTCCACATCTTATAATTAAATTTCAACACACTTTTTTTATTGTTTAATCTTCTAGGATTTTGCTATTGCTTTTAGAGAGTTTATTTTCTGCTTTTTCTTGCAGATTCTTGATGCATTTTCAAGTTGCCTTGCATCTCCAAACAAGAATTTACAGTTGGCTTATTCTACACTGATACTAAAGTAAGCAGCATTCTGTTCATTTAAATATGCACACATGGGTTTGTTCAAATGAATACTTTTGTGACAGTTTAATGGTTGCCTCTTATTTAGATAAATATTCTTTGTCCTAAAAGTTGCTAGTTGATCTTTCCTTAACTTTTGTAACTCTTTCTACTTCTATGGCTTTTGACATTGAAGAGAGGTAGGGGGTGGGGGTGTTACTACTTTATTGTGGGGCTTGTTTTCTATATTGATTTTGTCACTTACCTTTATAAATTGCTTTTGTTGCTCCACTGCTTTGTACATGTTTTTAGTTTTCATCGATAATTGCAATTGCAATGAATCACTTTCTCTGAAGCAAGTAATCATGTGTTTGCTACTTTGCTTCACAGTTATTCAGTGCTGCTAATTGAAAAGAAGGATGAAGAAGGCCAATCCCATGTTCTTTCAGCAGCTTTAGAGGTTTGCCTTATTCTATTATTCCCAACTTTGGAATTGAATTCCATATTCCCAGAATTGATATCCGATTTGATTTCTCTTCTCAAATAATTCAATCTTGTGTGTGTGGCAACGGATTACACCTATAGTTTGTCTAGTGATGATCTTCGGCAATGGAAATCCTCAACTTTATTCATTGTTTTGCCTTCTGGCACAGATTGCTGAACTGGAAAACCTAGAAGTAGATTCAAGATTCCGAGCTTTAGTTGCAATTGGATCACTGGTATTGTCTTCTAACTCTAATTACTCTTACCTTCAGCATGGTTGTTATGATCGACCATGTTGTCATTTGGATTTGTGATCACATGCACTGCAGCATAACGAAATCCCCCCAAAATTATTGCCTTCAATTTTAAACATTTTGTTCCTTTCCACGCAATTAGGCTAAATATTTTTCAAAACCATAGAAGCTTTCTTTGAAGAAATATGCAATAAAATTTTCAAAACTATTTTTAAATGTGTATTTTCTATAATGGTAAGCAAAGCAAAGTGGAACTAGTGGGCTTCTTGGATTATAATTAACCATATGAGCTAAAATACCGATTCCTCTTGATTTTGCAGATTTACCTATTGTTTTTTTACTTGATTCACTTCTTGGTTTTCCTGATAAAATTAAATCTTCATGCTCAGATGCATGAGGGTCTGGTGAAAAAGCTAGCAATGGACTTTGATGTTGTGAACATTGCCAAAGCAGCAAAGGCTTCTAAGGATGCCAAGATTGCAGAGATCGGGGCTGACATCGAACTGTTAACAAAACAGAGTTGAAGCTGGTGTGGTTCCTGGTAAGTTTTTTTAACAAAACAGAGGCATAATGCTTTGCCTATGTTGTATTGTCCGAGGCATTTGTTGGAAAGCCAAAAGCCTAATACTATTCACTATTCAGCCATGCTTCAATGTCTTTCTGGAAACCCTGGAAGTTCGTGGCCTTATTCCCAGTTTGTTCCCACCAGAACGAAAAACCTTGTTCTTCTATGGACTTGATAATATATATGTAATACTTTACATTGATTGGCGATTATACTTATGTAAGTTTAATATATATTTTTAACAAAATATTTTTTTACAATTTAATCATTTAATTTTGTATTTTATTCAATTTGATCATTCAATTGAAAGTTTTTGTAAATTTTTTTTTCACATCAATTTATTGACTCTTTTATACTCTTATTAATATTTTATTTATAAAATAACATTATAAATATATTTTAGAAGTTTATATGATAATTTTTAATTAAATAACATTACAAATTTTTTTATACATGTGAAAAATAATATGAAGAAATATATACATATCTTATATGATCAGGAAAAATCGTTTAAATTAAAATTAAATAATAAATAATTACAACTAAATTTGTATATGAACCAGAAAGCTCAACTCAAATAGAATTTTTTAAAAATAAAATTTAAGTTTTAAAATATGATGTATTTAACTCAAATAACTTAAATTTTTTTGATTCGACTCGATTGAACGTTCATCTTTAATTGATAATTTAATTAATTTAAATATACATAATATATTTCAAATACATGAATCTAATTTTAAAATGAATTTTTAGATTTGGATTTTTAAAACTACTTGCTGTTATCTGTAATTATTATTCTTTTGCTATAATAAATTTTACATTTTTCGTTCCAATTTTACTTCCCACTTCCAAAATTTTCCAAGGTTTTTAACTGATAGAAATCTTATGGGAGATTAATATTTGGAACAAGAGATATAGTTTTATTTAATAAAAGAGAATTAGTCGATACATATATTGATTTAGTTTGTAAGATTTGAAGTATAAGATTTATGGCTTAAATTTTAGGAATATCAATTTAAATTTTACTTGTGTAAATACACAACCAAATAGTCATTTCCAACCAGGAGTTGTGCAGCACAGTCAAATTACAGTCCCATGCCAAACTTAGCTAGTTACCCAACCTGCAACACTGGTTTTCTAAGCATAAGAAGCTTGCTTCCAAGCTCAAATATGAAATAAACTCTCATTTCTGAAATGGAAAAGTATACTAATTACAGGAGAAAAGAGTGGGTTACCCACTTCACTTCATTTCCATTTAGCGTAAAACCTTTCATCACTCCACAGCAGCATCCTGTTCAGCTTGATCCTAACATTCCTCTGCTTCAAATGCCAATGCCTTGGCTCTATCCTCTTATGCAAACTGAACCCAAAATACTGCGGAAACTCCTTCAGTTCCCCCAATTCCCTCTCCATTTCCCCCACCAGAAACTCGTATTTCGGCCTCAGATTATCCTCCACGTTATACCCGAAGATCGCTGGCATCCGCGCACAGAAGCTCGCCTCCTCTTCGTACCTCAACCCTATGCTCCTCAGAAACCTAATCTTTTCCTTCAATTTCTCCACCCTCGTGTTCAACAGAAACGCCTTCTGTTTACTCGGCTCGTTCAGTTTCTCAACTCCGAGCCCTTTCAAATACTCGGTCGTCGGCTTCAAACAGTACTCCACGTCCGAGAACAAGATGTACGGGCAGTTCACGATCAAACCGCGGGAGTCTTGTACGGTAGCGTTTAGATCGGTGGTTAAGAAATCGAAGACGTGTTCGACTTGGGATGTGTCGAAGTCGGGGGAGAAGAGTTGGGGACAAAGGAACGCGAGGCGGGGGAAGTCTCGGTCGTCGATGCCCTTGGATTTGAGGAAATTGACGGTGGAGATGAGGTGATTGGTTGTTTCAGGGGATGGGAGATTGGCGGGTTTTGTGTGGGGATGGATAATGCCTATGGCTTTGAGATAGCGGAGGTTTTGGTGGCGTGACGTGCGGAATTTGACGTAAAGTGGAAGTGACGGCGACGACGACGGAGTTTTGGGTGGCGGGAGGTGGAGATATGGTAGCAGCATTTGAGGTTTCGTTTTGGTTTGGCGCCGGATATTTTTGGAGTTGGGAGAGATAACGTTCTGTTCTGTTTCTTTCATTTTTGTATGGGACTTTTGGTGTATATTTTTAGGGTTAATCATACCCACAGCCACTGGATTAGTAGTTAGATTACGTTTTTTTCACTTAACTTTAAAAGATTACAGTTTTATCACTGGATTAATCTTTTTTTTGGCTTAAATATACATTAGTACCTTAGCTATACACCTTCTCCTAAGTTGGTACTATTTTTTTTTCTATTTTGTTGGTACCCAAGTTGGTACTTATAGAAATTTTTTCTCCCAAGTTGGTACCAAAACTTATACATTTATCAACTTAACCAATTCAATAAATCTAACCTTTTATATTTAAAAATTCATCAATTTAATCATTTTTTGTGATATTTTCAAACCAAATAAGTCAATCGGATCAAAACAACAGTTAAATAACTGTATTTTACCGTAAAACAATTGATTGTTGTTACATTGTTATTATATTAGGAATGTATATAATATTCTTGAGAGAAGAACAAGTAATTTAGGAGAAAAATAAAGAGTAAATTAATTGGATTTTTTAAATATAGAGGGTTAAATTTATTGAATTATTAAAAATAATGATCAAATTGATATAGTGTACAAGTTTTGGTACCAACTTGAGAGAAATTGTCTTGTTTAGATACCAACTTGGGAGAAAAAAATTCTTTAATTATTAACTTGAGAGAATATGTGTAGTTAAGGTATCAATTAGGGAACAATTTAGGTATCAACTTAGAAGAAAATGTATATTTTATGTACCAAAGGTATATTTAAGCCATAGTTTTATATCACTTCAGTTACTACAATGTTAACTCCTAACGAAAAGAACATAACCGTTTAATAATGTACATAATAACACATTTAACACTTGAATTTTACGCATTTAATCAATTTAATCTATAATTATAAAAAGTTACGTTTAATATTTTACGTTTTTTTTTCAGTTTAGTCTCCGTCCTTTATTTTCAGAAATTATTAAAAAATCCCTCAAACCTTATTTTCACGTTCAATCTTAAACTAATGAATTATGCATGTTTACAATTTGTGAAAATCATTTTTATATTTTTTTCAGTTTAATCCCTAAAATTAAATAAATCCTTTCTTTATTTTCAGAAAATTATTAGAAAAAAATCCCTCCATTGGTGAAAGAGAGAGCAGAAATAGACGAATAGAGAACAAGAATGACTCGATTTACGAGCTCCCACGCACAAAATTGTGATTCTTGGCTATTTGTTAAGGGAAAGAACCCCAACTTTGCAATGCAGAAAATTAGCTTCATTTTGGAGAGAAGATGCACAGTTTTTGATCAAATTGTTATCTCAATTGAACCGATGTTAATACCTTATTTCGAAAGAAAAAATAGCACTTTATTGCTAGAGAATTTTTTTGATCACATGTTATGTAAAAAAATTAGATTACCTGCATACACCATGTCATAGAAAACAGGTCCCAATCTCCGAGAGATTGAAGACGGATTGCCGAACAATTTCACAACAGCAGGCACAACCACTTCCAACAACGACGGCGTGCGAGTTCCTCCAACAAGAACGGCGAAGTCAACATCGGTCTCTTTAACCGCAACCAACACAGCAAGCGAAGCATCAGCCGGACCAATGTGTCTAGAGAAAGAGCGACCATTTCACAAGCAACTCGTAAGCGTCAAAGCTGGTGTACAAATCGAAAGTGCAAGGATGTATTTTCTATATAATGAGTTCACCAATTCTAATGACAGGGATGTGGGAAATGTTGGGCCAATCTCTGCCTTTCTCCTTTTGCAAATGTTCCTTCAGCAATGGACAAATGGGTAAGAGAGTGAAGGAACGTCATGTCCGGCAAGGAATGAAGCTTCCGACAGTTGATCTTCAACTGGAAAAGAGAAGTGAGGTGTTGAAGGCCCTTGCACTCCAAACGTTCAAGATTATGAAGATTATAGACGGTGAGAGATGTAAGAGAAGAGGGAAACATATGTTCATCCGGAAAGCATTCCATCTCCAATTCCGAACGTGAGATTACCAAATATGTAAGTGAAGGGAGTGTTTGCAAACTTCATTCCCTTTTCATGATCATGCTCCCGGTTAGTTTATCACTTTTATCGATAGTGATATCTTTTAGTTTAGAGGGCAAACCTGCTTCCGGAACTGATTCTTGTTAACAAGTAAAGAAGTTTTTAGGGAGCAGTCTCAATATGAAAACTCTGCAAAATTAAATTGATTTTTTCTCACACAGTAGAATTGCGTTACAAGAGTATTTATAAAAGTTAAGTCTAAGTGTTAGACTAAACTTAGGATTCCTAGTAGTTTACTCTAGCTTAGATTAGTGTAGTTAAGATAAACTAAACTATCTATTTACGTAATACATTAAATAAGAATTAGTATTTGGACTAAATACTAAAATCACACGTTATTATCCACACTCCCCCTCAAGCTGGGAGTAGGTGTTATAGAGTCCCAGCTTGGATGTAATCTCATCGAAGGTAGTTCTTGGAAGTGCCTTGGTGAGTACATTTGCCAGCTGTTCTTTGGTAGGGACATAATTCAGATTGACCATTCCACTGTTGACTTTTTCTGTGATAAATTGTTTGTCGATCTGAACATGTTTTGTCCTGTCATGATGGATTTGATTTTTTGCAATCCCTATAGCTGATTGACTGTAGGTTTGTAAGTCAAACTGTGTAAATTCACCGAGTTCCAATTCTGCCAGGAGTCTTTGCAGCCATATCCCTTCACAAATTCCATGTGCTAGAGCCCTATATTCTGCCTCATCACTGCTTCTAGAAACCACAGACTGTTTTTTACTTCTCCAGGTTACTAAATTGCCCCAAACAAAAGAGCAATAGCCGCTTGTTGACCTCCTATCAATTAGCTCCCCAGCCCAGCTAGAATCAGTAAAAATCTTCATTGTTCTATCTTCATTTTTTCTGAAAAATAAGCCATGTCCAGGGGTGAACTTTAAATACCTCAAAATCCGATTCACAGCTTCAAGATGCTTCTCCCTTGGATCACATAACAATGCTGACTGGAAAGGCTATATCTGGTCTTGTAAGAGATAAGTAGATAAGCTTTCCTACCAATCTCTGGTACTGTTTTTTTATTAACATGACTGCTTACTCCATCCTTGTTCTATTTTATATTAAACTCCACAAGGGTCTCTACAGGTTTGCACCCTAGCATTCCAGTTTCATTCAATAAATCAAGGATGTGTTTCATTTGATTAATGACTAAACCTTCATTTGTTCTGGCTACCTACATTCCTAGAAAATACCTTAGGTTTCCAAGATCCATTGTTTCGAATTCAAGGGTTAGTAGCTTCTCAAGTCTCTCAATCTCATCAATAGCATCCCTTGCGATAATAATGTCATCTACATAAACAATCAAAATAGCTTTCTTTCCGGTAGGGGTTACCTTTATGTACAATGTATGGTCGGTTTGACATTGTTTATAGCCATTGTTGATGATGATCCTTGTAAATCTGATGAACCAAGCTCTAGGTAATTGTTTTAGGCCGTACAAGGACTTTTCCAGTTTGCAAACCTTCTGATTAACATTGATGTCTATCCCTGGAGGAATTTGCATATGTACCTCCTCTTCGAGAGTTCCATTCAGGAAGGCATTCTTGATGTCTAGTTGGTGAAGAATCTAGTCTTTATTTAACAGCTAAGGAAAGTAGTACCCTTACTATGTTTAGCTTCGCAACCGGGGCAAAATTTTCCTAATAGTCTATTCCATAGGATTGAGAGAACCCCTTGTCTACAAGTCTTGCTTTGAACCTTTCAACAGTACCATCTGAATTGTACTTTACAGAGAACATCCATTTTACAGCCTACCGGTCTTTTTCCTTGTGATAAATCAACAAGCTTTCGGGTCTCATTTCTTTCTAGTGCATTGATCTCATCTTCAACTTTCATTTCAGATCTCTCAAGGCTTCCTCCACTGATTTTGGAATAACAGTGCTGTCAAGATTGACAGTGAATGCTTTAAATGAGGGCTTTAAATTTCCATATGCAACAAACTGTTGAATGGGATGATTTGTGCACTTTCTCTAAGTAATAGGCAAATCAAAGGTGTCAATAGTAGGAATTTCTTCTTGAAACAATTCCTTACCTTGCATTTTTTTTGAGGTAGAAGGATTGGAGTCCAGTACTTGGCAATCTCCATGTTATGTAGCAGCCTCTTTGGTGAACTTCTTCATCCTTTTATAGACACCAAGCTGTCTACTTTCAAGTTGAGTTGGTTGGTCTTTTTGGGGAGAAATAGGAGTAGGAGATGAAACCTGGTCAGGGATTAAAGTATGGTATTCAAGGATAGGTTTAATAGACAAATTTTGGAGGTTTTCAAGGACAGGTTCAGCTGTAGGAGGTGTAAACGAGGATGGTACACTTGCTGGAAATTTCTAAAAACTATAAAAAATAGGGTCATAAAAAACATAGGGTAAATTTAAAGCTGGTAAAAATTGAGATTCTGCAATATTCTCCCCCTGAATTTTAGTTTTGGGGTAAAAAGGTTTATCTTGAAAAAAGGTCACATCCATAGAGGTATAAGTTCTTTTCGTGGAGGGTGAGTAACATTTGTAGACTTTCTTATTAGGTGAATAACCTAAGAAAATACACCTAATGGTTCTAGGGTCTAATTTAGATTTAGTATGGGAATTATTATGGACAAATACAGTGCTGCCAAATATTTTTACAGGAATGCTAGATGAAAGAGGCTGAAAGTTTGGAAAAACTGAAAGAAACAAATTCCTAGGAGATTTGAATTTTATTGATTTACTTGGCAGCCTGTTGATAAAAAATATGACGGTTAAAACAACCTCTCCCTAGTAGAAATTAGGAACATTGGTGGAACATAATAAAGACCTAGAAACCTCTAAAAGATGCCTATTTTTTCGCTCAACAATCCCATTTTGTTGGGGAGAGTCAACACATAAAGTTATATGAATAATCCATTTGTCTCGAAAAAAATGACCCTAGAGTTTTGGTAAAGTATTCACTCCCATTATCACTATGTAGTACTTGAATTTTTCATTGAAACTAAGTTTCCACTAAAGTGTAAAAACGTTTAAAAACTTCTTCTGCTTCAGACTTTTCTCTCATAAGGAATGTCCAAGTTATTATAGTGTAATCATCTATGAAGGTTATAAACCACCGTGAACCATCAATGTTCTTTACCTTGGAAGGGCCCCAAATG
Organism: Hibiscus mutabilis; assembly: GCA_019671005.1. Taxonomy (NCBI): domain Eukaryota; kingdom Viridiplantae; phylum Streptophyta; class Magnoliopsida; order Malvales; family Malvaceae; genus Hibiscus; species Hibiscus mutabilis. Next base: position 29,222,241 of record CM033711.1, on the reverse strand, counting down.
TTGCTGTGTACGGTTGCAAAAGGTTGAGAGGTTATAGAATGTGAAGGAGGATAACTGCTTTTTGTTTATTTTGCAAGATGACAAACATCACAACTGAAATGAACAAGATTTTTATTAGAAAATAAGGTAGGCAACATTTTAGCCAAATAGTGAAAGTTGGGATGACCTAATCTATAATGCCATAATAAGATATTCTTTGAAGAATCAGAACTAATAGGAAAACAACTTGAATCTGCTTGTCTATTTAGAGGAATATGCCCTTGGAGAATATAGAGGCCGCCACACAACCTAGCACTGCCAATCACCTTCCCCGAGTCCATAGCCTAAAACTCACAAACATGTGAGGAGAAGTTAGTATTGCATTTCAGTTCATTTGAAAATTTGCTAACTGAAATTAGATTGCAAGCCAGTTTAGGAACATATAAAACATTTGGCAATGTAATAGTTTCAGATATTCTAATAGAACCAGTTCCCGAGACAACTGATAAAGATCCATCAACAGTTTTTATTTGAGAAGAATCATGTAGGGACTGATATGTATGGAATAGGTATTGGTCCCCTGTCATATGGTCTGAAGACCCTGAATGAACAATCCATTTGGAACCATTAGTCTGATCAGATAAACTAACAAAAATCGAACTACCTTTATTAGTTGTGGATGCAAGGTTCGATTCACTAGGTGTAATCTAGCTGAGCAATTTTTGCAAGTCCTCAATTCTTTTACTGAGGTTCTGCCCAGCAATATCTGTAGATGCCATATGAGCAGATCCATCAGGTTGCTGTTTTAGCCTTTGAGGTTTCCAATTTGCTGGTTTACCATGAAGTTTCTAATAGTTTTCCTTCACATGTCCAACCTTTCGACAATGGTCACACCAGGGTTTTTCTCGCCTGGGTTTGTTGGTTGAGTGAGTGACGAGGGCATCACCTTCAGGCTGGGTATTTTGGGGCAGCATCACAACCTTTCTGCTTTATTCTCTTCTAACTTCAAAAAAGCCTCTCGTAGGGAAGGGAGGGCTTAGTAGCAATAATTCTTCCCTTTGCTGCATCAAGGTCACTGTTGAGACCATAAAGAAACTGAAAGAATCTTCTTTGAGTTGTGATCTGCTTGTATAGTGCCACATCAGTAGTGGATGACCAGCTATGATTTTCAAACAGATCCAACTGTTGCCAGTACCTTATACTTGTGTTGTAGTACTATGTGGCACTCATCTCTTCTTGGCGAAGGCTATTAATCTTGTTCCCTATCTCAAAAAGCTCAGCAACATTATCAGAACTGGAGTAGGTTTTTTTAGCAGCCTCCCAGATTTCTTTTGCTGTATCATAGAGAAGAAAGTCCACACCCACATCAGGGGTCATGGAATTTATGAGCCATGACATAATCATGCTGTTTTCTCGAAGCCGTAGGTCGTATGTTGGATCAGTAGTTTCTGGAATTTTCTGTTTGCCTAAGATGTATTATGCTTTACCCCTGCCAGTGATGTAAAGCTTGACAGTTTGAGACCACTGAAGATAATTGTGGCCATTGAATTTATGAGAAGTTATTTGTGTGGTGGAGACATCAAATACAACATCAGATGTAGGGTTTTGATCTTTGCCAGAATCGACTATGGTAGAGGAAGATGTATCAACCATCGTAAATAACTAGTTAGATCGAGGGCCTACTCTGATACCATGTTAACAAGAAAATAAGTTTTTAGGGAGCAATCTCAATATGAAAACTCTGCAAAATTGAATTGATTTTTTCTCACACAGTAGAATTGCGTTACAAGAGTATTTATAAAAGCTATGTCAAAGTGTTAGACTAAACTTAGGATTCCTAGTACTTTACTCTAGCTTAGATTAGTGTAGTTAAGATAAACTAAACTATCTATTTACATAATAAATTAAATAAGAATTAGTATTTGGACTAAATACTAAAATCACACGTTATTATCCACAATTCTATTTCTGGACAATTTCTTATTGACAAATACACAAGGGATGAAAAGGCGGAGTTCATTTGCTCCGGAAACGACTTTAAGCTCCAACATTCCCAAAGCTTAAGGGAGGTCAGATTGATGAATGGTAATCCATCTTCAATTTGAAAATATATCAAATTGCGGCATGAATGGATACTCAAAGAATTCAGACATGTCAGATGATGGCGGTGAGAGCCCTTTAAAGCACCAATGGACTTCAAGTGTTCACCCCCTTATAGAAACACACTTTAGAATAGTAAATGATCGTAATGGAAAGGATGGTCCTAGTGGATGACAATTCTCATCACTTATCGACAAGGATTCAAGGGCTGTATACAAGAAGATTTTGGAGTAATCCAAGACCTTGCACCCTGTGATGTTCAATTCCTTCAGCGTGATAGGCACATTAACTTCAGAAAGGGACATGATATCAACACAATCTCTCATGATTAACTTGTCAAGATGGGTGTATTGTTGCAACATCTGTTCCAGCATGGAACCATTCATGGTTGAACCTCCAATTCGCAACTCTTGAAGCCCACAAGGGAATGACTACAATTGTAAATTTGTAATGCATCACATCATCTCTAACTCAAGTTGGCAAACACTTGGTGCCCTTGGAAGAACACCTCCAAGGTTTCCACAACCCTTAATCACAAGTTTCTTTAGAGAAAGGAGGTCTTTCGACAAAGACTTGGTTAGCTTAGGACAATCTCTAATATGCAGCTCTTGCACAACAGGGAATGCTTCACCACTCCAACAAAACCATTCTTCCCACTCAGACATGTTCTCAAAGCGTAGAAATGCAAAAGATCCGAATGGTTTGGTCAAAGTGTGTCCATTCCCGTGTCATCACCCACTGTGACTACTCCACTAAACCCTGAAATGGTGAGAGAATGCAAAGATGATAATTGCCCAACAGGTGGAAAAAAGTGACAAAACTTGCAACCTCTTAAGCACAAATATACAATGTTTGAGAAGGAAGAATGCCCCACCCATTCCAGAAATCTCGTGCCATTATAGCTCATAATAACAAGACCCTCCAAGTTTAAATGAGGCTCTAATTGTTTAAGAACTTCTTTGTCATGCTTTGAATCATCATTATATTTTCCCCATATCAACTCGAACTTCTTGATATTCATCTTATCCTTCAATTTGGCATCGACTGCACATGCAACAGTTTTTTAGAACTGAAAGTGCAAGTCTTCCACGGAGATGCTTCAGCTTTCCCAGCTCATTAATGCTTGGACCATTCTGACCGCCTAGAACATAATCCGTTAATATTTGAAGATCTTTGAACTCACCCAATCCCTTTGGCATCCTCGCTAAGTGTGTTCCCCTAACATAAAGATAATGCATGTTGACCAACCTCCTCATTTCTTTTGGCAACTCAATAAGTTTGAAGCAGTTGTGCAATGTTAAGGTCTGCAAATTATACAACGTACTCAAAGAGTTTGGCAACCTTTTGATTGATGTTCCTGAGAGATTCAAATTTTGTAAATGCTTCAAATTACCGATTTCTTCCGTCAATTCATAGATTTTGACATACTTAGCTGGAGAAAGCACCCGTAAGCTCGACTTCACCAACAAATCATGCATCAGCACATTGGTAACATACTTAGACCAATAGAATGATGAATTGAGAGTTAGGAATGTGTGCAGAGCTTTTGCTTTAGGCAAAGTCTCAAATTTCTTTTGCAGATTATATGCTTCTCGAACATTGGACAAATGACGAGTCCTTTCAGTTATTTCAACAGAACCATCGCTACTTTCTAATCTGCCAACAAATTCTCCTGTTACAGTTTTAGCCCAGTCACTAAGGAGATCATGCATGGTGAAACAAGATTTCTTCCATTTCGATTGTTGAAAAAATGACCTCAATGCTAAATCTTTGAAGCACTCACTACCCCGTTCCTCCACATCGATGTTGTCATGGGAATACTCTAACAGACCTTCAGCCATCCATAATCGGACCAGTTCTTCCTTTTGAAATTCCTAGTCTTTAGGGAAAATCGAACAATATGCAAAACAATGCTTCCAATGGGACGAAAGATAATAATAACTCAATCTCAGTGCTGGAAGAATATTATATGCATCATTTGGTATGTCCCAAAAATTGCTCTGTAATATTCTGTTCCATTCCGTGTGTCTAGCTTGCATCGCAAAAGACCTCCGAGAGTTTTTGCAGCGAGAGGTAGACCATCATATCTTTTAACAATCGCTTCACCGATTGCCATTAGATTCAGATGACTACTTGGGGTTTCATCAACAAATGCATGCTTTGCAAATAACTTCCAACAATCATCATTTGACAAGGTTTGAAGATGATAAGTTGGAACAGTCCTCATAACTGAGGCAACACTTTCATTATGAGTCGTCACAATGATCTCGCTGTTTTCTGCCCCGTAATTGAAAGGAATTCAGAGCGCCTCCCAGTCGACATAGTTTTTGTTCCAGACATCGTCCAAAACAAATAGAAATCTCTTTCCCGACACCATGTCCTTGAGTTTAAGTTGAAGCTGGTTTAAGCTGTGGCTATCATCATTTCCACGAGTGATCTCTTCAACAAGGGCTTTGGTGACATTGAAAACATCAAATTCTTCAGAAACACACACCTATGCCTTGATCTCAAACTATTCATCCACCCTCGGGTCGTTGTAGATCAATTGAGCAAGAGTGGTTTTTCCCAAACCACCCATACCAACAATTGGAATGACATCTATACAATTTCCAGAGTGCAACAACCCCATTAATTCTTCTTTTTCACCATCTCTACCATAAACACTATATTCATCCACCAAAGAAGTTGCAGGTGATCTTCCAAATGCATTTTCTCTCGTACAATTAACTTTCAAACCAAGAATGTCTTTTTGGTTGACTAGATTCTCTAATCTTCCAAGGATGTTCTCCAGTTTTGACACCATCCCTTCTTTGAAAGGATTCAGAGAAGAGAAAAAGGAAGTCACCTGCTTAACGGTAGTTTGCTCCTCGAATTCTACCTTCTGTTGAAGAGCTTCGGTGGTAATTTCATCGAGCAGGTCATCTGCATCATAAAGAGCATCTTTGAGCTCAATGTTCTAGCTTCTGACGTTTGAGTTGGTAATTTTCTTGGTTTCAGCATCATCCAACACGGCTTTCACCGACATCAGGGTTGGCTTCAGTTTCTTCAGTAGCACAGCTTCAAGCTTATTTCCCTTGATAAAGCTGGAAACACCCGAAGAAACAATCCGATCTAGCAACATTTCCATGGATGCTGAGAGCAATGATTCACCCACCAAAGCTATTTTCTTTGCCAAAAAAAAAGGAGAAGTTAGAAGAAAGAACAAGAAGAGTGATTAGAAAAACAATGGAAGAAAGAGTTCGTAATATGAAGCGAATTACTTTAGAGAGAAATCCAATTAGCTAGCCATGGTCAAGGACAAACATGGTGTCAAGTCAGTGCCCAACAAATTGCTGTAAAATTTTCTATTCCCAGGCACTTATCTCGAGTCTATGGAGTTGCGGCTGCGTGCACACCAGCTGCTGTGGCCACGCCCTCGGGCTCCATTTCGCATAACCAAAATTACACACGAGCTATTTGAATTTGAATCAATTATTATTAAATTTGATTAGATTCAAATCGAACTCGAACTCAATTAAATTTCTTAATGATTCAAGCCACTTGATACCTAACTTGAAAAGTTCACAATTTAGTCAAAGTATAATATACTAAAATTTTTAATTTTTTAAGTTAAAAGAAACTCAAATGAAAAACTTACCCTAGCCGTCGTATCTTTTTTTTTCAAGTATCTACAATTTTTTTTCATCTTTACGCAGTCAGCAAAGAAATTAATATTAGTACTATTTATCAATAGTCGGTATCTTTTCCTATCTTTTATTACGTTTTTTATTTTTTAATTTTTAAATTCTAAATTTGCAAGAGATAGATATCCAATCATGATTCCACGATGTCGATTCTTAAGCCGCAATGATAACGCTCCGACCTCTACGTAGTACACCAGTTGAAACGAGTATATAAAACTCTCTAAACTATTTAGAAGGGAACGAGCATATAAAAATTCTCCAAGTCTCTCATGCCTTTATATAGCCTTTGAAATCCTAATTCAACTCATATTAGGATTTCAATATATATATATATTAAATAAATATATATATATATATAATTAGGATTTCAATATATATTTTAAATATATATATTCTCAATTCAACTTTAATTAGGATTTCAATATATATAATAAATATATATAATTCCAATTTAACTTAATTAAGATTTCCATATATATTAATATATATAATCCAAATTCAACTAATTAGGATTACAATATATATATATATATTAATATATATAATCCCAATTCAACTTTAATTAAGATTTCAATATATATTAATTTAAATCGAATTATAATATTTATATATTAAAAGAGTTATAATCACAATAATTATTTTCTTTTAATATTTATCCAATAGTTAAATTATATATATATATCAAATATATATTAATTTAACTAAATTCATATAGGTTCATGTAACGTTAGTAGTAAATATTAGAACATTTCTAATATTACAAAAAAAAATGAGTGACATCTAGCAATATGTAATTGTCACCTAAGTTACAAGAAATCATGATTCGACATGACTTTTCCGTGGTTATCTCTTTTTCATATATTACAACCTTTTGTCCTTTATATCTAGATTGGACACAAGTCATGGAACAATCACACTTGTATAGCTTATCTAATTTTTCTTGATATCTTGAGTAGACTATTATAAACGAGTAACTATGATATCTCATATCAACTTATTCGATCATGACCATGCATTTCTAGTCTCACTCAATCAAGTGGCCTACGATATTACTCCTATTATGTAGGAGGGACAAATCCTATCTTGATCAACCATATCCCACAACATAGATTGTGACATATCCAATATCAGTATTTATAGAGTAGTCAGTTACAACACACGTTTGACTATATCAAAATATGTCACTCACGATGTTGAAATAATGATGATCTCAAGTCCGAGGATCATATATGTAGTTATCACTATGAGTATGTTGTGACTGTCACATAATAATCTAAGAAACATGCTTATAACGAGACAGTCCAATATGTCGTTCTGTAACATATACTTATGTATTGATTTTGACATCTCCATGTCAATGACAACACTTTGTCATCAATCAACTACATATTAGTCTTAATGCATTATCTATTTCCACAATAATACTCGACTAAGAACATTTAAGAATAATCATATTATTCTAAGGACTTTATTATAATTCTGTTTATTTATGCACACAGAATTGTAACTGAAAATAATAATGACAATGTCTCTTTATGAATAAACAAGGTAAAAACAAATGTCATTTACAATCATCTTATGATTGCTCTTTGGGCATATTCTAACAATCTCTCACTGACAATGAGACCAATCATTTATGTATCTAATACCAAGTGACTTAGTGTGTCGATCATGCTTCTGCTGCGTTAGAGGTTTTGTCAGTGGATCAACAATATTATCATCTGTTGGTACTATACATATTTCCACATCTCCTCGATCTATAATTTCTTGAATTAGATGGTAACACCTAAGTATGTGTTTGGATTGTTGGTGAGATCTGGGTTTTTTTCTTGTGCGATGGCTCCGTTGTTATCACAACATAGATCTATAGCATTTAAAATGCTTGTAGATATGAACTTCTTGATCTAATACCCTCTTTTGCAGCATCGCATGCCATAATATACTCGGCTTATGTTGTAGAATCAGCTATTGTATCTTGCTTTGAACCTTTATAGCTCACAGCTCCTCTATTAAGGCAGAACACAAAACCCATTTGCGATCGTGAATCATCCTTATCAGTTTGAAAGCTGACTTAAGTATAACCTTTTATACTTAGCTCTTCCCCACCTCCACATATAAGGAATGTATCCTTAGTTCTTCTTAAGTACTTAAGGATGTTTTTATCTGCGACCTAGTGACCTTTACCGGGATTTACCTAGTATCAACTTGTCATACTTAAAGCGTATGATACATTTGGATTAGTACATAGCTTGTCATACATGATAGATCTAATTGCTGAAGCATATGAAATCTTACGCATTCACTCTCTTTCTTGAGGCGTTGAAGGATATATTTCCTTCGAGAGTGAAATTCCATGACTCATAGGTAAGAACCCCTTTTTGGATTCTTCCATACTGAATCTTTTTAGTACTTCTTTTATGTAAGTATTTTGACTCAGTCCAAGGAGTCATCTTGATCTATCTCTATAGATCTTGACTTCTAATATGTATGTTATCTCACCCAAGTCTTTTATGGAAAAACATTTTTCTAACCAAGTTTCACAGACTGTAAGCTAGATATGTCATTTCCTATTATCAGTATCTCATCCACATACCATACCAAGAATATGACAGTTCTCCCACTAGTTTTCTTGAAAACACATGACTCATCTTCATTTTTGATAAAATCAAGCTCTTTGATTGCATCATTAAAACAAAGATTCCAACTTTGAAAAGCTTGCTTCAATCCATAAATGGACCTTTGTGGCTTGCATATTTTTTTGACATCTTTTGGATCGACAAAACCTTCAGGTTGTGTCATGTGCACATCATCATCTAGTTTTCCATTAAGGAAATCGATTTTAACATCCATTTGCTATATCTCATAATCATAAAATGTAGCTATCACAAGTAAGATTTAGATGGATTTAAACATAGCAACAGGTGAAAAGGTTTCATCATAGTCTATACCATGAAATTGACCAAAACTCTTAGCGACTAATCGCACTTTGTGTGTTTGTACATTACCATCCATGTCGGCTTTCTTTTTGAAAGCCCATTTGCACCCTATGGGCTTAACCCTTAGAGGTAGGTCAACCAAGGTCCAAACTTGGTTTTATGACATGGAATCCATCTCGAATTTTATGGCCTCTACCCATTTCTCAGGGTCTGGGCTCGTCACTACTTCTTGATAAGTCTTAGGCTCATCTTGATCCATGAAGAGAACATCGCCATGCAATGTGAAAAGAAATCCATACTTCTTAGGCGTATTGATTCTCTCAAAGATCTTGGTAGTGATTGTGTTTCCAAAACTGTTGAATGTTCCTCAACAACTTCTGGAACTTGTTGTTGTTCAATCTCTTGTTCAATGATATGTGGTTGATCTCGAATTTCATTGAGTTCAATATTTCTCCCACTTTTATTTCAGAAAACAAATTACCTTTCTCGGAAGATTCATGTTTGAGCAACAAAAACTTTGGTCTCGGTAGGATTGAAGAAATAATATCCTTTAGTTTCTTTAGGATAACCAACAAAATTACATTTATGAGATTTGGGTTTGAGCTTTGTAGACATCTTATGTTTAATATAAGCTTCACATTCCCAAATTTCATAAAAGATATATTAGGACGTTTCTGAGTCTATATCTCATATGGTGTCTTTTGAACTGATTTAGATGGAACACGATTTAGTGTGAAAGTAGCTATTTTTTAGCGCATGTCCCCAAAAAGAAATTAGAAGATCAGTGTGGCTCATCATTGATCGAACCATGTCTAACAGTGTTCGATTTTTTCTTTTTAGAAACTCCATTCCATTGTGGAGTACTAGAAGGTGTGAGACAATCTCACATTCCTTAAAAAGGTCACCAAACTCTAAGCTTAAGTATTCTCCTCCTCGACCTGATCAAAGAGCCTTAATGTTTTTTTCTAGTTGGTTTTGTAATTCTTTTTTAAATTCCTTGAACCTTTCAAGGGCTTCAGATTTATGATGCATTAGGTAAATGTACCTATATCTACTGAACTCACCTGTGAAAATAATGAAGTATTGAAAACATTTTTATGGCTTGTGTATTCATTCATCCACATACATCACCATGTATTAATCTCAATAAATCACTTGCTCGCTCACTTTTACCATTAAAAGGAGCTTTGGTCATCTTTCCCAATAAGCAAGGCTCGCATACATCAAGTTGTTTGAAAACAAATGACTCCAAAAACCTATCTTTATGAAGTTTTGAAATGTGTTTTTCACTTATGTGACCCAAGTGACAATGCCAAAGATGAGTTTGATAAATTAATATCAATAACATAAATATTCGAGGCATACACTCCGCTTTCATTTGCCTTCTTAACTTTTCAAGATAAATGGGGCAATTCCTTTTACAATGACATGTCTTATTACAAATGGAAACATTTTCCTTCTAGTGACCAGTCAAGGTAGTTTGCATCGTTCAACTTGTCCTTCTCAAGAACCGATCGCAATGATAACAAATTTGTATAATAAGTCTACAACAATAAAATATAAAATTTGAGTACGTTTACCATGTTTTCTTATAAAAGGACTTGATATTCCCACTATTTTTATTAAAATTAATAACCCTCAAATATTAATGTTGAAAATACTTTCTGTAAAGTTTTTCTAGTGGGAAGGATCCAAATTTCACATTCTCTTAAGTCAGCTTGTCTTTTCTCTTAAGATTATGGTCTATCTAGGTAAGCAACACTTGCTAATTACATCTCATGTAACTCCTTCATTTGGTGAACAACTGTTGTTCATAATCATCTTATGATTACCCAAATAACTAATCTTTAGGTTTCTAATCCTATTAGAGTAACCTAGTTAAGTCTTTAACCAATGTTGCAACTAACGAATATCACTTGCTTATTCTTTACGTTTGACCAAGATAGATACAAGTACCTTGCTTTAGCAGAACCTACATTGTATCGATCTAGACTTTAACAAGGGTTAACATTGGGAAACAATAAAAGACTTAATATTTTATTGTGGGGTTTTGTGAATATTATCTCACCATTAAACATTTGTTCTTATCAATTAACTAGCATGCAACTCATACATTCATTTTATCACATGCATGAAAAATAGTAAATATGAATGCAATAGTTATAGCCCATATCCTAAGGTGGCCCGTCCCAAGCCAATGAGAGAACCAAATTATTCCAAGGATAAAAGCACTTTTCAAGCATCTTTCTGTCGGCCCATACTTTTGCTCATCTGGTTCATGTTTCTTCGTATAGATTACAATTTCAGAAACTCATTTTAAATACGACGGAGTAAGATGAGAAGAGAATTACAATAGAAGTAGAGAAAGGCACGACACGCAGGCCGTGTTTATAAAACCTTATCAATAAAACTAAATGGGCTATTGGGCTATAACCATGCATTCCAAATACCGTGCATGTCAAATATAATAACGACGCAATTTGTTATTAAAGTCTTACTACATTGTTCCTACGCATGTGTCAAGCCCCTTGCGGGGTTTCGGCGGTCCAGTAGTCGCCGATGTGGTTGCCGCTGTCTGGTTAGCAGCGGGGAAATTTTTTAAAGATTAGCATCTTAATTGTTGTGTAAAAACCTCATGACTTGATAACTTTTATCAACATTATCGTGTTTTTCAGGATTTTAAAATCCATGCGGTTTTTACTGAAACAACTCTTCTTACTTTCCCGCACGAAATCTCTAGACTAACCATTAGTCTAATATATAACTATAATCCACGAATGTTAACACTTAACATCTAAAACCCTAAAACTCAATATTAAATATGTTAACAATTAACATATAATATTTCAAACCATATTGACATTAACTCTTAATCATCAATCTTAGAAATATCTTTTAACTGAATTAACAGATTAACCGTGATTGAATAGATTTTCCCGTACAAATATTATATATTCGATAAATAAATAAAAAATAACATGTATCCTATACAATTACATCACCCAAGTAATTAAAACCCGAATCCATATTGTACAAGTGGCTCTAGTACCACTGTTGGGTCACGCCGGCACACCTCATGGCGCAACAGAAAAATTATCTGGCGATTACCACCAAAGATCTATGTACGAGGAATGAATCGGGGTGAATAAGAGTGAAGAATTACCCATTTAAAATCTAGAATTCTGAATTTAGAAGAGATAGATATCCAATCACGATTCCACGATGTCGATTCCTAAGCCACAATGATAACGCTCCAACCTCTACGTAGTTCATCCAGTTGAAACGAGTATATAAAACTCTCTAAACTATTTAGAAGGGAACGAGCATATAAAAACTCTCTAAACTATTTAGAAGGTTTTCCCAAAAAGCATTAATGATTGCTAGATCTCTCATGCCTTTATATAGCATTTAAAATCCTAATTCAACTCATATTAGGATTTCAATATATATATATATATATTAAATATATATAATCTTAATTTAACTTTAATTAAGATTTCAATATATATATATATATATTAAATATATATAATCCCAATTCAACTTAATTAAGATTTCAATATATAAAATATATAATCCGAATTCAACTAATTAGGATTACAATATATATATTAATATATATAATTCCAATTTAACTTTAATTAGGATTTCAATATATATTAATTTAAATCAAATTATATTATTTATATATTAAAAGAGTCATAATTACAATATTTATTTTCTTTTAATATTTATCCAATAGTTAAATTATATATATATATATATATATCAAATATATATTAATTTAACTAAATTCATGTACAACAAATTTGTACATATATAATTCATTTAGTATATGCTCATTTCAACTGTGGGTGTGACCCTGTAGGTTCATGTAACGTTAGTAGTAAATATTAGAACATTTCTAATATTACAAAAAATAAGTGACATCTAGCATATGTCATTATCACCTAAGTTACAAGAAATCATGATTCGACATAACTTTTCCGTGATTAACTTTTTTCCATGTATTACATCCTTTTGTCCTTTATATCTAGATTGGACACAAGTCATGGAACAATCACACTTCTATAGTCCATCTAATATTTCTTGATATCTTGAGTAGACTATTATAAACGAATAACTATGATATCTCATATCAACTTATTCGAGCATGGCCATGCATTTCTAGTCTCACTCAATCAAGTGGCCTACGATATTACTCCTATTATGTAGGAGGGACAATCCTATCTTGATCAACCATATCCCACTATATAGATTGTGACATATCCAATATCAGCCTCTAAAGAGTAGTCAGTTATGATACATGTTTGACTATATCAAAATATGTCACTCATGATGTTGAAATAATGATGACCTCAAGTCTGAGGATCATATATGTAGTTATCACTATGAGTAATGTTGTGACTGTCGCATAATAATCCAAGAAACATGCTCATAATGGGTCAGTCCAGTATGTTGTTCTCTAACACATACTTATGTATTGATTTTGACATCTCCATGACAATGACAACACTTTGTCATCAATCAACTACATACTAGTCTTAATGCATTATTGTTTCCATTCCCACAATAATACTCGACTAAGAACATTTAAGAATAATCATGAAAATAATGATAGAATTGTAACTGAAAATAATAATGACAATGCCTCTTTATGAATAAAAAGGTAAAAAAATGTCATTTACAATCATCTTATGATTGGTCTTTGGGAATACTCTAACATACCGTTTGACACACTTTTCTTGTCTTTATCGATTGTTTGGTCGCTTATTTTTTTCATTTGATTTTCTATAAGGGTTGGATTTGACTTCGCCACGACTAACCAAAAGTATGCTCTTTTGATTATCATGTTGATCTTCATATTTTCGACTCATAAATTAAATTTGGATACGAGCTCACAGTCAACGTGCTTTATTATTGTAATATGCAAATTTTAATGCGTTTGTTGTTGGTTTTTACCTTTAGCTTTGGGATGCTTGTACCTATTTCAATTCGAGCCTTTTAGTTGAGGTTTTTACCTTTTCTTTGTATGGTCCTATTTATGATATAGAGACGATAGTTTTCGTGTTTTTAGGAATATATCCGGTTCAAGTTTGTTTACATGAGTTGTAAGCTCTCATTGTATTTTTGAATTTTTCCTCTATTAATAAAACTAGCGTACTAATACTAGAACAATGAACTAAAATGTACGTAGTTGGACAACAACAATAACAATTAGGAATAGAACTGTAAATGAGACGAGAAGAGACAGACTGCAAGTTACTCGAGTCTAATTCGACCAATACTCGATTCAATAGGACTCGACTTGAGCTCAAACTCAACTCAAGTCCTTAACGAACTGAGTCGAGCTTAACACTACTCATATGTAAGTTTTTAACGAGCCGAGTCGAGCTCAACACTACTCGAACTCAACTCAACTCATTTACTCCTCTAACAAGAATAGTAAAATCTCTCGGGCTTCTGCCAGTAGACGAGGCCCAATGGTACTTGGTAAGGCAAAGCATTCTTTTATTCTTCATTCTCAAAGCTCTAATTAGGGTTATGCAAAAAGGTTAACAAGAACCTAAAATTCGAAATTTAATTTTAAATTTTGATTAATTAAATTGAAAAATCTAATTTTATAATCCCAACTTTATAGTTTAAATATTAAATCTTAAATAAAATTGGAGAGAGTTATAATTGAAGGTCAATATTTTTTTTGATCAATTTCGACTAAGGGGAGGGAGAAGGGAAACTTTTGCTCCTACAATAGATTAAATATTAAATCTTAAATAAAATTCCTAAACTCTAAAATAGATAAAGTTATATAGATTAAAATTTACGCAAAGTATATCAAAATATTTTTCAATATAAAAACCCCTGGTATTTTTCTTCTTTCGATATTTATCATTTTTCTCCAAATTCTCTTATTTCCTCTCACACGCTCTGTAATTTTACTACCAGATAAGTAATCTATTTTCAATACTTTTAAGTGGATATCCTAATTTAGAAAATTAAAATTATGACTTTGGCTGTGGTAAATTAAATTTTTTTGCTTGATTAATTTTTTTATTGATCTAATAATTCTAGAGAAAAAATAATTTGTGAAAAATTAAAATTATGACTTTGCTTGTGGTAAATTAAAATTTTTTATATATAAGTTTTTTTTTAAAAATTTTGGGTTTAGGGTTTAGTTTAGGGCTTAGGTATTATGGTTTAGAGTTTATGATTTATATTTAGAGTTTAGTGTTTAGAGCTTGGGATTAATCACGAGATTCCTAACATTTGGCCAAGATAGTTATAGCCCATATCCTAAGTTAAGTCTTTAACCAATGTTACAACCAACGAATATCACTTGCTTATTCTTCGCGTTTGACCAAGATAGATACAAGTACCTCGCTTTAGCAGAACCTACATTGTATCGATCTAGACTTTAACGAGGGTTAACATCAGGAAACAATAAAAGACTTAATATTTTATTGAGGGGTTTTGTGAATATTATCTCACCATTTAACATTTGATCTTATCAATTAACTAGCATGCATCTCATGCATTCATTTTATCACATACATGAAAAACAGTAAATATGAATGCAATAGTTATAGCTCATTTCCTAAGTTGGCCCGTCCCAAGCCAATGGGAGAACCAAATTATTCTAAGGATAAAAACACTTCTCAAGTATCTTTCTGTCGGCCTACACTTTTGTTCTTCTGGTCCATGTTTCTTCGTATAGATTACAATTTTAGAAAGTCGTTCTACATACGAGGGAGTAAGATAAGAAGAGAATCACAATAGAAGTAGAGAAAAGGCACGACACGCAAACTGTATTTATAAAACCTTATCAATAAAACTAAATAAGCTTTTGGGCTACAACCATGCATTCCAAACACCGTGCATATCAAATAAAATAATGACGTGGTTTGTCATTAAAGTCTTACCAGATTGATCCTACGCATGTGTCAAGCCCCTTGCGGGGTTCCAGCAGCCACGTAGTCGCCGGCGAGGTTGCCGCTGCCTAGTTAGCCGTGGGTAAATTTTTAAAGATTAACATCTTAATTGCTGTGTAAAACCTCATGATTTGATAAATTTTATCAACATTATCATGTTTTTCAAGATTTTAAAATCCACAAGGTTTTTACTAAAATAACTCTTGTTACTTTCCCTCACGAAATCTATAGAATAACCACTAGTCTAATATATAACTATAATCCGCGTATGTTAACACTTAGCATCTAAAACCCTAAAACTCAATATTGAATATGTTAACAATTAACATATAATATTTTAAACCTTATAGACAAAGATCATAATGATTAACTCTTAATCATCGATCTTAGGAACATTTTTAACTGAATTAATAGATTAACCAGATTGAATATATTTGATCGTACATATATCATATATTCGCTAAATAAATCAAAAAATAATATGTATCTCATACAATTACATCACCCAAGTAATTAAAACTCGAATCTGTATCGTTCAAGTGGCTCTGATACCACTGTTGGGTCACGCCGGCACACCCCATGATGCAGCAGAAAAATTATCTGATGATTACCACAAAAGATCCATGTACGAGGAACGAATCAGGGTGAATAAGAGTGAAGAATTACCTGTTTAAAATCTGGAATTCTAAATTTGGAAGATATAGATATCCAATCACGATTCCACGATGTCGATTCCTAAGCTACAACGATAACACTTCGACCTCTACGCAGTTCACCCAGTTGAAACAAGCATATAACATTCTCTAAACTATTTAGAAGGGAACGGGCATATAAAAACTCTCTAAACTATTTAGAAGGTTTTTCCCAAAAAGCATTAATGATTGCTAGATCTCTCATGTCGTTATATAGCATTTGAAATCCTTATTCAACTCATATTAAGATTTCAATATATATATATTAAACATATAATCCTAATTTAACTTAAATTAGGATTTCAATATATATATATATATATTAAATATATATAATCCCAATTCAACTTAATTAAGATTTCAATATATAAAACATATAATCCCAAATCAACTAATTAGGATTACAATATATATCTAATCCCAATTCAACTTTAATTAGGATTTTAATATATATTAATTTAAATCGAATTATATTATTTATATATTAAAAAGTCATAATTATAATAATTATTTTCTTTTAATATTTACCCAATAGTTAAATTATACATATATCAAATATATATTAATTTAACTAAATTCATGTACAACAAATTTGTACATATATAATTCGTTTAATATGTGCTCATTTCAACCGTGGGTGTGACCCTCTAGGTTCATGTAATTTTAGTAGTAAATATTAGAACATTTCTAATATTACAAACAATGAGTGACATCTAGCAATATGTCATTGTCACCTAAGTTACAAGAAATCATGATTCGACATAACTTTTCCGTGATTAACTCTTTTCTCATGTATTACATATATCTAGATTGGACAGAAGTCATGGAATAGTCATACTTGTATAGTCCATTTAATATTTCTTGATATCTTGAGTGGACTATTATAAACGAATAACTATGATATCTCATATCAACTTATTCGAGCATGGTCATGCATTTTTAGTCTCGCTCAATCAAGTGGCCTACGATATTACTCTTATTATGTCAGAGTAACAAATTCTATCTTGATCAACCATATCCCACTATATAGATTGTGACATATCCAATATCAGTCTTTATAGAGTAGTCAGTTGCGACACACGTTTGACTATATCAAAATATGTCACTCACGATATTGAAATAATGATGATCTCAAATTTGAAGATCATACATGTAGTTATCACTATGAGCAATATTGTGACTGTCACATAATAATCCAAGAAACATGCTCATAACGGGTCAGTCCAGTATGTCATTCTCTAACACATACTTATGTATTGATTTTGACATCTCCATGTCAATGAAAACACTTTGTCATCAATCAACTACATATTAGTCTTAATGCATTATTTTTTGTCCATTCCCACAATAATACTCGACTAAGAACAT